>FR997836.1:19825670-20486504 GCA_905475405.1 Schrankia costaestrigalis
ATGACGTTAAGTCGCTACACACGCGGCATGGGTTCCAAGGAACATGCTCCTACATGTCTATACATGTTTGTTTGTAAAAGTATAATTTCTGATACGACAATGTTCGATTGGTTATTTCAATATGCGAGGGAAAATAAAAAAAATAAAAACGGTGTCGTATAGTTTTTAGTGTGTAGAATACGATTATACAATAAAATACATTTCGTCTTATTTTCAACCGACTTCAAAAAAAAGGAGGTTCTCAATTCGGTTGTATTTTTTTTTTTTTTTTTTTTTTTTTTTTGTGTTTGTTACCTGATTTCTCGAAAACGGCTAGACCGATTTGAAAAATTTTTTTTTTGTTCGTATTGGTATGCTTCCCATTTGGTCTCATTGTCACCAGATCTGGATCTAGATGACGGGATCCCAGAGAAATCGAGGGCATCTCTTGAAAATTGTAGGGACGCATTGTGTAAAATCTTGTCATACATGTGCATCTTTGACGTCACTACCAAATAGTCAAGAATTAGAACTGGTCAGATCCTGGAGACCAGAGAGAGTCGAGGGAACACCTCAACGGCATATAGCAGCTACCTTGTGTTTGGGCTTATTTTAATTGTATTGATGAATACTTTACAAAACCTTACACAAACATGATCTGATGATGAAGAAGATTGAGGGTCGAGGTAACTCCTCAACGGTATATAGCAGCTACCTAGTGTTTGGGCTTATTTTATTCGTATTGATGAAAACTTTACAAAACTTGACACAAACATCATCTGATGATGAAGAAGATTGAGGGTCAAGGGAACTTTTTAACAGTATATAGCAGCTACCTAGTGTTTGGGCTTATTTTAGTCGTATTGATGAAAACTTTACACTAACATTATGACTGTAATTGTAGGTATGGTTTAAGACTTAATAATGAAGTTCTTATTTGAATTTAAAATAGGAATTAATACCGGATTATAAATAGACTATAAACAAATTTTTGAATTGCATTTCATTTATTTTAAATTATTCTTTAGGTACAACAAATTGATAATAATAACTATTATATTTATTTGATTTATTTTTATGTCAATTTATTTAAATTATCAATTTAGTGTGCATGTCGCACAATAAATTAATAATTTTTATTACTAATTAACCACGCCGAGACGGTGTGGCTACGCTTTTCGATGTTCTCCCTATTTAAAACTTTTTTCATGTAGGTCCTTTTTTGTGAAAGCTGATTCTTATTTCTTACGTTGTTCACTAGTCTTTTGAAATGGCATTGGAGGTAGATTTCCTACTTGGAGAATGGCGTTTATTCCTTTCTTCGGTTGTCATCGAATCGAACCCGAGGCGGGCGCGTCAAGTCTTGTGACCTGTGACACGCACCAATGAACATACCGCGGCGGCGCCCGCGCTGCACTCTCCGCGCGCCCCGCGACCCGACGGTGACCGGTCCGCCCGCTACCGCTCAGTCGCAAGCGACAGTGCGAGACGTAGACCGACGGCGAATGCACGTTCGCCCGCGCTTCATGCGTACGCAATTAACTCGATCTCTAGATTTTAATCTACATCTTGTTTTCTACTCCTATATACTCGTAGTCTAAGCTACGTCTAGCTAATCTACATCTTGTTTTTTATTCTTGTATAACTTAACTTAACTTCAGTGCTGTGAACTTAACTAACTTAATAACTCTGTATTCTCTTTCATTCTGTGTCATTAAGTAAATAGTCTTGTAAATAACCGTCACGTTTTCTTTATCACCTCTACAGTCTCATACAATCAGCGCTGTCTCATGAGCAGCGCGTTTCGTAGGTCTACCCATATTCAGACAAAATAATGTCCCACTGCAGGGACGGGCCTCCTCCACTGACGGAGGGATATTTAGCCTACTAATACCACACTGGCCAGACGGATTGGTATAGGGTTTAATTTCAAGTTTTCCTTCTTTTTATTTCTCAAAGATAATATTCACGGATAGTCCCTAAGTTGATTTTTACGACACCCATGGGTTGAGATGAGGTGGTGACATGCATTCTCACTCCGTCACCACACGGATTTATAGAATTGGAATTCACTAAAAATTTTAAAATAAAATTGATTTTTACAAAAAAAAAAACCGACTTCAAAAACACAAATTGCACTAAAAAGTAAAAAATAATTAGTTGTATTTTGGTTTTACAACATTAAAATCAGCCATTCCTTCTACTTCATTTTATTCTAAAGAATAGGTTCTTCTATTTATTGTAAAAAGTATTGTTTAAGATATTTCTTGAAGAGTCTGTAAATATATTGATTTGTAGATTCTTTAAAAGATAATCAAATTATTACAAATAATGTAATATTATTGTTATTTTTGGAGTCGGTGTCAGCCAACGCAATAAGTACGATAAAGCTATACAAAACTTTATTGCCTTTTCTAACACACTCGAATCACTTTAAATGGTTTTTAATTAGATAAATATTGCATTTAAAACAAAAACGGCCGTTTCATTTTCTAATGCGAATTTTAAGTAATTGTTAGTCTTTAGCCTGTGTGTAACACGACGCCATAATGTTTGTTTAAATATTAAGTCAGAAATAAAAAATGGTAGGTATATAAGCTATCGTGGCTGACACCGACTCCAAAAATAACAATAATATTACATTATTTGTAATAATTTGATTATCTTTTAAAGAATCTACAAATCAATATATTTACAGACTCTTCAAGAAATATCTTAAACAATACTTTTTACAATAAATAGAAGAACCTATTTTTTAGAATAAAATTAAGTAGAAGGAATGGCTGATTTTAATGTTGTAAAACCAAAATACAACTAATTATTTTTTACTTTTTAGTGCAATTTGTGTTTTTGAAGTCAGTTTTTTTTTTTGTAAAAATCAATTTTATTCCATAAGATTTTGTTCTTGGGGCCCGTCGATATATACGATGATCACTTGCATTGCACACGGCGCATAATTTTTGTTTTTCATTAAATTTGTTGTTAAGATTTTTTGATTGCGAAATGACCTGGTTTGATGAATACACGCGCTTAGGATTATGATAATTATGTTGAAATTTAGGATGATAATTATTGATATTTTTCGCTTGGTAATTTCTTGAAGATGATGGTAATTGATTGTAGGATTGAAAAGATTTTTGCACTAAATTATCTTGTTTCTTTCTCGACGTCTCAAGTGTCATAAACTTAGTTTCTAAAAATTGTAGAAAATCATCTAACACAGGTAACTCCCTCGGAGATTTTAAGGATTGCTGATAATCGTCATACGTGTCTGCATCTAGTTTCTGGGATAATATGCAAACAAGAAAGGGGTCCCATGTAGAAACATCGATTCCCAGGTTTTTTATGGCATTCACGCTTTCGTAAGTTGTGTCGTGAATACGTTTTACGTGATTTAATGATTGTTGTTGAATGACAGGTAAATTCAAAAGATTGTTGAGATGAGATGAGAAGATCAGTCGTTTGTTGTCGTAACGATGGTTTAGGATATTCCAACAAACCAGATAATTATCCGTACTTATTTGTAGGTGCTGTATCAGCTTTTCGGGTTCTCCTTTGAGCTTGCTCTTAAGAAATTGCATCTTTTGTGCATTAGAAAGAGATGGATTGTTATGAACTGCCTCAGTAAAAAGGTCCTTAAATGAAATCCATTTATTATAATTTCCGTCAAATGTAGCTATTTCCATTTTTGGTGTAGACTTCTCAATGTGAGCCACAGACCACATCTTTTTATTAATGTCCTTCTTAATTTGATTGTAATGCAGTTCATACTGAGTAAATTGTTCTTCGTACTCGCTGTTAGAGCCACTTAACTCATTGTCCAGCTCCCAATGAAGTGAATCAATGGCATCCCAACGAGATTTTAGAGTTTTAAGGATGTCTTCGAACTCCCATTTCTCCGAGATAGTTTTTAAATCGATATATTTAGTAGTTCTTAAGAAAGCTTTAAAGTTGGTTGCTTGTTTCTTTAATAATTCGTCGGTTTTGTTCGGAGAAGAAACTTCCTTGTGAGATGTAGGTTGAGAAATAGAAGTAGAAGGCTGAAGTTTTGATGTTGGTTGAAAGGTAGGAGGTTTCAATGCTGGGCTTTGCGGTCTTTCGGGGAGAGATTTATAGTTTTGAATGGTAGTTTTAATGTTATTATATTTAAGTTTGAGTTGATCGTATTGATTAGTACTGAAATATACATGAGAATGATCGCCAAATGATAATAAATTCATATGGTTATTGTGAAACTCCGTGAAGTATTGCTCCAGAGTTTCTAGCCGACGGCGTAAGTAATCCGGAGTTTTCCGCTCCACTCCATCCTTTTTAAAGTTGGAGTATAATTTGTCAACCGCTTCAATGATCTGAGTAGATAAGATATCTTCCATTTGCGTCATTGTAAAGATAATATAGAAAAAATACCTTACTTGTGAAAGCTTCTTTGAAGATGATCGGCACAAACCTGGTTGGCTACTCGACCGGGTTTTATCGAGGAGCAGTTCCGATGAGATGTAGGTATTTTCTTGTGGCACTCTTTATGATTTTTAGGAGAACCGAGGTCAATATAATTCAATAGGATGAGATTGAGATAGGTACCGAGGTCATATGCTCAAAGAGATGAGATGTACATTAGGATTACGAGGGTATAATGTTCACACACTGTCTTCCAAGTTCTGGTTATATTGTCTAGGGAAACACGTACACAGCACTATGTCTTTAGCACACGCGTAACAGTCCCGCCTATCCGGCTCGAAGGACCAATGTTCGAGGTTGAATAAGATAAAGAGATGAGATTAAACAAAGGTATAAAAGATATTAAAAGTATATTTCAGAACACGATCTAATTTTAAGATAAAATGGGATGAATATGAATCGCGCACAATACGACGTCGAAATACATACTAATTAACATATTATAATTATGATACTATAATGACTTTGTCACTAGCTCGGTGTCGCAATAGTGCTGACACCGCAAGTCCTACTTTATTGTACGGTGATTGACACGTACAGTATTGCTATTGGATGGTGGTCCTAATGGGCATATTGTACTCTCTTTTATAAACTTTATAACCATTGTATTTGAACTTTAACATTTGCACAAACAATATAGCGTTCGTCTGATATATTAATGTCAATAACGAATCTATATTTTCCTATTTCCCCAGTGTCTTATGACGAAGGTCTTTGATTAGTTCTTTTGCAAAAAAAACTATAAATTAGCTAGCAAAACCAAGCTTTCTGTGTGGAGTGCATGTCGATAGATAGAGTATAATAAAAGTTAGCGCTTGTTTAGAAGAATCCTTTGCCATAAAGATATTAGAAAAAAAAGTACTTAAAAATAAAATTTCTCCGTGTGGTGACGGAGTAAGAATACAATATGTCACCACCCCATCTCATCCCAGGTGTCGTAAAAACCGACTAAGGGACTATCAGTGAATATTATCTTTACAAAATAAAAAGAAGGAAAACTTGAAATTAAACCTTATGTATACCAATCCCTGCAGTAGGACATTAATGTTATAATAAAAAATAAAATTGCACTGAAACAATTGACGAACTTGACAATTAATTGTTAGAATTTCAAGTTAGACTGTCACGCCTGTTCCATATGAGACAAAGCCTAGACGCATCTACAAATAAAAAAGTAAACTTAGTAACAATTTGCAATTTAGTAGAACCTAGATTTTTCATTTTATCTCAATAATCACAGCTGTAAGTGTTTATATCTCATTTTGCTATTAAACTGTCAACAGCTGACGTGAAATAATTATTATTTAATCTGATATAACGTTATCTTGTTTAACTGTAGAGAAAACATCACGTTTTACTTAAGCTGTCACTTTGTTATTACATTATACCTACACAACATTTATGTTATACTAGCTGCTGTGCCCGCGACTTCGTTCGCGTGGCGGATGTTACTTACTTCGCAATTCGATTTAATACTGAAAAATCGTTTTTAAACCTTATAACAAACAGATATACCTACACACGAATTGTAAAATTAACGAACGAACCAAAACCTTTTCAAAAACAGATCTTTACAATGGCAGATCTATGAAGACTGTGTCTAAACTTATACTGAAAGACATGAGCGAACGTCATTCTTTCAAGTAAAATCTTAATACCGCGATACTGAAAATGACGTCACAGGCACAATGCCATCTGTTGTCAAATTTGTAAGTTAAAATAAATGACATCGCTTTTTTCATCATAACAGCCCATTAATGTCTCACTACAAGGACGCGCCTCCTCCCGTGACGGAGGGATACTTGGCCTACTAATACCACGTTGGCCAGTCGGATTGGTATAGGGTTTAATTTCAAGTTTTCCTTCATTTTTATTTCGTAAAGATAATATTCACCGATAGTCCCTTAGTCGGTTTTACGCCACCCATGGGATGAGATGGGGAGGTGACATATTGTATTCTTGCTCCGTCACCACACGGATAATCGCTAATTAATTATGAATGAATACATTTGCACGCCACGTTATGGTGCGGCAGAATTACCTGCCTCGGTGGCGCGGCGGTCGCATTACATGGCTGGCGTGCATGAGGTCGCGGGTTCGATTCCCATGGAGGACAATTGTGATACACAAACTATTGTCCTTAGTCTGGATGTTCTTTGTGTCCGTTAAATTGATATTTTTAAAGGCTAGTGTGAAGACTTATAATAATTGATATTACACATACGATTCATGGTTAATTTTATTAACATTTAAAAGGAATAACTTATTAATAGCACTTAATAATAAAATAGTTATATATTATTTAAAAACTCATTTATTTTATGATTACTACTGGTAACGCCATCTCGTGAACAAAAGAAACGAAATTTAAATTCATTCAACATTGAACCAAATCCATTTTTCATGACCCCTGATTTGTATTGGACTGTTCTAATAAAGAGATCTAGCGATATCTCGAGTATTACTTATCCGATTCCGATTGTTTTATTATAGTATAGATAGATACCTACTTTAAACTTAACTCACTTGTTACGAGCGTCCTTTTAAAAGACCACTACTTAAAAATAAATAATTAAAAAAATGAGGTTACTAAACAAATAGTTTTTGATAAATATTACGAGTTTAGGAGTTTATCTGTCATTTAATCAATTATTTTGCTGTTTTAAGAGTATTATATTGTGGTTTTAGCCGAAAAAGTTTTTTTAGAAATACTATATAATATCTGGTGAAAGGTTAGAATATACAATTGTCACCAAATATCGACAAAATACGTGTAATACTGTAACAACATAACCCTTCCCTATATTTCTAATGTATTTATTACTATGTACAATACAATTATAGTTGCCATATTTCAAGTTCATTATGGCGTCCTTTTAAACGGACAGTCGTAATATGACCTACTATGACGCTTTGAAAGTTTCGTTAGAAATGTTTCCTTTTTTTGCCTTTAGATCACATATCAGAGTATAATGTTTACATGAGATTGTGGAGAAGCAAGAACTGGTTGATGATGATGACAAAATACCGTCATATATTACAATTAAACCTTCTGCTAACTGTAATACCGAGGTAACTGACGAAGATTCAGGTGACGAGAATCAAGTTTCTATGTGTAATTTTTCTGGATCTCAGTTATCAGTTTCTGCAATAGCTCATTACAGCTATGATGCATCGACTTCTAGCAATAGCGATGATGAGCATTTAGCACAAGTGGCAAAAAGACCACTTCTAAATCTAGAATCTTTCGAAGAAACTATTTATACGAGGCAAACCGCTTCGATGGGGCTACAAATTCTGAGTTACTCGCTAAGGATATGTCGTATGGTTTGATTCTTATCAGGGTCAAGGAGCAG
This sequence comes from Schrankia costaestrigalis, assembly GCA_905475405.1. Classification (NCBI taxonomy): domain Eukaryota; kingdom Metazoa; phylum Arthropoda; class Insecta; order Lepidoptera; family Erebidae; genus Schrankia; species Schrankia costaestrigalis. The sequence continues at coordinate 19,833,464 of FR997836.1, forward strand.
ACATTCCTGAAAGTTACAAAAAGCTGGTCTTAGGCGCTAGTGTCATTCACTCATTTTCTGATATTCTACGTTCAGTAGATGAGACAGCGCCGTTTCGCTTATTCTTTGACATTTTTTTTACGTCTGTTCATCTTATTGATAAGACTGGGAGGAACAGGTATGAAAGCTACTGGTACCATAAGAGAGAATCGTGTATCTAAGGGTATTTTAGCTTCTAATAAGGATATGCCTAAATCAGAGCGAGGAATGTTTCAATACAGATCTACAAGTGCTGAAGTGGTTTTGTTGAACAAGTGGCATGATAATATTACAAATCCTTGTAAAGTTCAACCTGTAAGCAAAATAAGACGATTCTCTCAACAACAAAAGAGATATAATCACGTATAAATCGTCGAACGACCAGTGTTATAAAGTCGTCGTATAACAAAAATGTTCTGAGAACATTGATTCGGGGCAAAAGTGGTATTTTTCTATTATATATCATGAATTAGATATGATAATATATGGTAAAATACCAGCTATTTACTTTTTTATTAAAACCAGAGGAATACAATGAGTTTTCTCAATTTTATTCTGAAACTTAATATTTTAGTATCAGCGAAGTGACAGTAGTACATTTTACGAGCGTCCTTTTAAAAGGACACCATTTTCCGGCTTTTCCAAAAGTCACAGATTTTTTTTGTTATTTTTTACATGACATATGATGTACAATAAGCAGTTCATGAGAAAATTATAACATTTCGATAGGTATTACACTTCTCGTAACAAGTGGGTTAATACCTAAAAACTTCGTATCTATGTATTTTAATATCTAAAGCTCGCTTATTCCGAGAAGAGTCAATAAGAACCACGTCCGTTCGCATTAAGAGTCAATGTGAATGAAATTATATAGATGCACCGGTTGGCCGTTTCGGACGTTAAACAAAAATCAACCGTACTGCCGTACTCATACTGGCGCGGCGACATTTGGAAATTTTATTTCATCTAAATCTTGTGTGTTTATAAACCGATTTCTATAAAAATTTTTTTATGAATAAGGTATTAAAGTGTACTTTTGAAATATGGGAGTTTGAAAAAGATATGTCTATGCAAATTACAATATATTTATGTATTTAATACACTTTGAAGAAAACCCTAACGATTAAACAGGTTATTGTGACTAATTAAAAGATAGATATATACTATTCAGGACTTTTTTGTTCATCGTTTGAAGACCATTATTTTTGTAATACATATTTTTGGCGTATGATCAACGTATGCGATGATAAGAGCTCGAACGCGCTTTTTTTCAACCGACTTGCTTCAAATTTTTCGTCACTGTTTAGCTCCTATGTGTCTTAGCGTTATGTTATACAGCCTATAACCTGCCCAGGAGTATGGACTACAATTGTACCAAGTTTGGTTAAAATGCCTTCAGTAGTTTTTGACCCATGCGTGCACATACAGACAGACAGACAGACAGACAAAAAATTTATTGATTGCATTTTTGGCATTAGTATCGATCACCATTCATCCTCCAATATTAATTTTTAACATATATTCAATGTACAGAATTGATCTCTCTACAGTTTTATTATAAGTATAGATTATGTATTTGTGAGAATTATTATCTGTACATACAAATGTAGTATTACGGCGCGGCGTTGAATAAAAAGGACTGAAAAAATAAATAAATAAATGATTGGTAAATAATATAAAATATTCCGGATTAACTAAATTATTTATAACTAGCTTCCGCCCGCGGCTTCGCCCGCGTGAAATTAGTTTTTGTCAATCAGAATCAGAATTTGTTGTGAGTGAGAGAGAAGTGAATGTGAGTTTGGCTTTGTAGTTCCCGTTCCGAATCCGTACAGTTCGAATTTCGGGAATTCCGGTTGTAGAAAAAGCCAACGTACCAAGATTTATTGTCTTATCTTCAATTCAACCCCTATTTCACCCCCACACTGGTAAAAATTTCAAAATGCTAGATGTAAATAATTATGGGTTATTAGATGGATGTCATGTTCGATATGAATACTTCTTAACATATTGCGAGTTCACTCAAAGCAACAAAGTATTAAATTTTTTAGATCGACATTTGGATCTGGTATTAAATACCAATTTTTCTGGAAGTGTTTCAGTTGTAAGAGCAGATGAACCGTTAGTGTCTGTAGATCCGCATCATCCACCGCTTACTATTAGTGTTTGTCTCACGAATGTACGCGAAAAGGCGATTTGTGAACGTAATAGTGTACCTACTGATGAGCATTCAAATAATACAAGGCCCCAGTGGAACTTTTATAAGGCCGATTATATATCGCTGTACACGATGTTAGCCTCCGTAGATTGGGGTCTTCTTTATAGAATGAACAATGTAGATGACATTTTAAGCTTTTTTTTACAACAATATTAACCATATCATAGACGTCTGTGTTCCACGGAAGAAAAGGGTAAATATGAGACAGGAACTTTACTCTTACCCGGTGTGGTACACTGGGGATATCATAAAAAATATAAAAAAGAAAGCCAAACTCCATAAGAGATATAAGCAAACAAAATTAAGTACGGATTACGAAGAGTACTCTAAGTGTAGAGCTTACGTAAAGAAATCCATAGATAGTGCTCATAAACAACACTTAATAAAAATTCAATGTGAATTCTCTAATGATCCTAAATCTTTCTGGCAGTATATAAGAATGCAGAAAAGTGCTACAAGTAAACAAAATATGTTAAAGGATGGTAAGCAGCTAACGGACGAGGAATGCACCAGGCAATTTGCAGAGTTTTTTGAGTCAGTCTATAACTGCGAGTCACCGCGTTTGGACGTACAAGTAGCAGCTGTTAGAAACGAGAGTCAAAATAGCGCACGAGTACAACTCGATTGTTTGAGTATAGAGGACGTGACGGTGGCACTTAGGTCCTTAAAACCTAATCGATCAGCCGGACCGGATGGTATACCAGCATTTATTTTTAGGGATTGTAGCAAAGTCTTAGCGGAACTTCATTATATTTATAATAAGTGTCTGCAAACGGCGACTTACCCTACACAATGGAAAATAACACGAGTGATTCCCATACCGAAAGGAAAACTAGGACAAGAGGTTAGTAACTATAGGCCAGTTGCGGTATTGTCGACACCCGCAAAAATCTTTGAATCTGCTATTCATCGTAGTGTATTAGCACAAGTAACATCACAGATTACAGAATCTCAACACGGGTTAAGACCGGGCCATAGCACTTCTACTAATCTACTACAATTTATGAAACAAGTTATACCTGCGGTAGATGCTGGTACACAAGTTGATGCGGTTTACTTGGATTTTAGAAAAGCGTTCGATACTGTGAACAATGATGTGTTGTTGAGTAGATTGTCAGAAATAGGGTTCACTCCTAAGCTATTAACCTCCTGAGTACCAGAGACATTTTTTTTTGTATTTCTCTATGAAACTTTAACACAAGTTTCCGGTGGTTTATAGTATATTGAGAAAAATATTTAAAAAAATCATGGCCTGGAAAATTAGGTTTTTCACTATGTTCTGTATGGAAGACATGAGTATTATATTCAGATGTCTTGCATACAGTACATTAACCATATTTAGTACTTTGTTAGGCACAAAAGGTAGTTTCGTTAAAAAAAAACTTAATAATAATTAATAGAAATATTTATTATAAATGCTTTTAACAAAAAAGAAATAAAATTAGCTTCCAAATAAAAGTAGTTACGTAAAAACATAAATGTTCTTCTGAAATTTACAAGGTCAGTATTATAAGTACCAAAATAAAATAAATCAGTACAAATTGTTAGTTTCAACAGTTTCTAGAAATTTTATTTTTCATATTGTGCCTGTGCCTTGAAATCCGCGCCTTAACAACTCATCACAAAGTTTCTTAGTAGTAAAATACCTGTCAAAAAATAATAAGTGTCCTGGAACCATCTGTCAAATGCAGCATGGCAGCTTCTCCAAAATCAAATCCTTGACTTATTAAATGTGGGAAAGTAGTATCACCCTGATAAGCTACCATATCACACGCAATAACTTGCGGGTAAGCCAGAACAAAAATTTTAAGACCAACGGGATTTGGTTTGTTTGGACAATATTGTCGTATAGGACATTTTCCTGTTAACAATATAATCCTCATCAATGCTCATTTCCCGAGGACGAGGTTGTTTCTGACATCCAGATAGGAATCGATTAAAATAAGGCAGTATTTTCCATATCTTTTGTAACCTTTGGCGTTATTTCTGAATCGTACACAGATTTCAAATGCAGTTTGTTGCTAAAAAATCGATTGCGTGTCATTGCAAAAGCTATCAGTGGTAACTAGGTACTCTCCATTTTTCGTCTCCTGTGTCTGATGTTGTCCACAACCTCTTCTTCTATAGCCTCCTCTCAGATGTGACTCACCAGATGAACTCTGGACCCCAGAATGGAAGACTCTAAGGAAGGATTAGTAACTATACCTTCGTCTTCGTCCGAACTGCTTGAATTGCTACATTCACCAGCTCTTTGCACGGTTTCGATGGGTACAAACTCCGAGTCTGCGTCTGAATTTAAGAGTCTACGACATAAATGGTTACGACATTATCTGGTATCTCTGAAACAAATGTAAAAAATCACAAAATGTAGTTACGTACTGCATACAGTACATTGAGTGTCAGTGTAAAATAATATTTATTGCATACTTTTGTTCTGTAGGCAGAACGTAAAAAGTGATGACGGCAATATATTGACAATATTTTATTATTTCTACAAAATAATTACATAAATCAATAATAATAACTATTTAGAAGGATATTATAAAAAAAAACAAGAAAATTAACTACTTAACATTTTGATAAACTTGCATTACTTACCACTGCGCGGACCAACCATCACCCGTCTTTCTTCTGACCCCATGTTTTTGACAAATGACAGATAATGTTGGTAGTTGCTATTTTTTTTTATTGGGGGAAAGGTTAATTAAACACACTTATAAATTGAACTTTGGGTGGTCTCTTAAAAAAATGGTCGCAGATTTAAATATTGTCTATGTTCTATGGGCAGAACAAATGTACTCAGGAGGACTTCTTTGTAGATTATATGAAAGATCGACAACAATACGTAGACTACAACGGCTGCCAATCAGAACCGTACTACACGAGGTCTGGTGTGAGTCAAGGGAGCAATTTAGGGCCTCTAAACTTCATTATAATGATAAACAGCTTACCGGATTGCATTAAAAATGTTTATTGTTTGCTGATGACCTAAAGATTCTCCTGGAGATTAAAGATAAGTCAGACTGTAAACGCATGCAAGATGATATCGACAGGATAGTGGAGTGGAGTGAGATAAACAAACTGTCCTTCAACGTATCTAAGTGTGCCATAATGAGTTACACACGATCTAGAACGCCTATACAATGAATATCGAATAAACAATGAGTCTCTTCAACGCGTCTCAAAAATAAAGGACTTGGGAGTAAATTTCAATACAGATCTGACATTTCGCGAACATGTTACCCTTATGCAAGAGGGCATATCGAAATTTAGGCTTCGTACTGAGGCAGTCTCAAGGCTTTACCAACATCACAGCAGTAAAAGTGTTATACGACGCCCTAGTACGAAGTCACCTTGAGTACTGTTCAAGCGTATGGGCTCCACATGAGGCCAAATATAAAGTTATGTTGGAACGGATCCAGAATAAGTTCACGCGACACCTTTATCACAGACTATACGGGGTATACCCCTTCTATCCTCTCATGTATCCCACGTTATTTGTACTGGGTATGGTGGGATATAATGAGTTACGAGTGCGGCGGGAGTTCGCCCTAACTTTTTATGTGATAAAAGTTCTCCGGGGTAAAGAGACAAACCCGGGAGTCCTAGAGTTTTTATACCTAGCGATGCCAGATCGGTATGTGTGGAGAAGACGGCGCCCGCCTTTGCTGTCAGTGCCAAGAGCCAGAACAAACTTGCAGGCTAAAACGCCTTTAACTTTAGCTATAAGGACGATTAACAGGGTACACGAGACCATAGATATATTTGGTGCCTCGATGAGTGAGCTTGCAAAATGTATTTTATTTATTACCTCGTATACCCAATCGTAACGGATTTTTAATGTTAGAGAAAGCACAATATTTCTAATAATTTGTTAATTACATTTAGTTAATAGTTAATATTACATTTAAATTTGTGTTAAGTATGTTTTCTGCTGTTGTTGTGTTTTTTTTAAATTATTTTTTGTGTCTCAATTTGTGATCGACATGTTTGTGTGTCTAAGCCACTATTGTGTTAGGAAGTTGCCTGTAATGATAGTTGGTTATATGTTTAAACAATAAATAAATAAATAAACATACGATTTTTTTTTGTAGAAAAAATAAAAGTCTTTTTTGTTAATAAAAAGTAGCCTATGTTCTTTCTCAGGGTCTAAAGATAGTCTGTACCAAATTTCATCAAAATCCGATCAGCCGTTTAGGCGTGAAAGAGTAACAGACAGACAGACAGACAGACAGACAGAGTTACTTTCACATTTATAATAATATTAGTATAGATTGGTAGCAGGTATGAGAGTCTCAATACAAAGACGAGCCTATTAAATCATAATTCATATAACACTGAACGGTTATGTGAATTGAATAATCATGATTGTAACGTGTTTTTAACTTATTACTTTTTTATTTACGCAATTCCGACCTAAGTAATACCCACTTTATTTAAGGAAGGGCTTAACAACGTCGCTATTTTCTTAGTTCTCATTTAACATCGTAACATAAAAATATGCCGAAAATAAACCTTGTCATCTGTCCTGTAGTAATAAACTCTCAATTTCTGCAGCAGTAAAATTCACTGTCTAGATTACGGTTTTGGATGATCTTGCATTCTTTATGAAAGACATTAAAATCCAATAAAGTTTATTATAATCATTACAGAGACAAGAATAAAGGATTTGCAAAAACAATATGCCTTGTACTGGCGCGGCCGCATCAATCAATTGCATTCTTTTTTCGTGTGTGAAGATTTTTCCTAACGGTCTAGTCACGTTGGCAGCTTGAGCGTTCGATAAACGTTTTGCTATTAGGTTATCTATAGTGAATGTTGAATTAAATTTAGGTTTGAAAATTTTGCATAGCAGTGACTAGTGATTTAAATAAAATAAGTCATGCCTTATTTTTATAAAGATAGATAGATCCACACTTACAAATCTGCTTGACTTTATCTACAAGAAAAATAAAACTGATGGAGAGTCATCGTCATGTTAAGATGGCGACAAGAACAGATGATCATAAATTCTCGTATAATTTTCAGTGATTGCCTATTTAGCAAGTTTAATACTCTTTATTATCTCTACCTCTTAAATGTTCCGTTAAAACCTTAACGAGTATTAAAATGATAATGAGACTTCTTTACAAAGTTATGGAAATTTATAACTCTTTTTATCCCAAAACTTTTTTACCACAAAGGATTAGATCACAACAAAAATGTAACTAATGTATACCTAAAACATCAATTTACTCTCGAAACTCGACGAGTTTGACAAACTTTGAAAGGACACAACAAAGTTTTTTTCGGCTCTTCTGAACCATTCGCAATCTGTTTCCGTATGTTCTAAAAATAGTATTTTTGTTAGGCTTACATTTTAGTAGTAGAAATAGACTATGAAATAAGTTCTGATTGTATTTTATGCCTAGATGTTGTAAGTAAAAAAATAGTAAACGTGAGTCTGCTAATGTCTTTAGAACAATTTGGAAAACGTGGCAAGGGCTTAGACCAAATTAGTGCTAGGGTACGTAGGCTTTAATAAATACTCAGAGGCTCTTAAAACTTAACCATCTACCACAGCTTGCGGCAGCAGCATTTTTTGGAGATGCAGGTCTTCAGGACTATTCTGATTAGGTGGTAAAGCTTTATTTCAACCCTTGATCGTTTCGTACAAAAATGGTTCTCAAAATTCAAATTGAAAAATAAAAAGTTAATGGTATCATTGTAATAATTTATATTTAAAACACGATTAAAATAAAACTTATCTAAAGTAACTTACATAAAACATACAGAAACACAAATACAGTATTTTCTAAACTATAATAATATTATGTAAAGTAAATGAAGTACAGTTTCTTACACAAAATTAGATTTATTAAGAATTTAAATACCTATCATAATAATACAATGATAAAATAAAACGTATAATTTAAACACAAATATTAATTAATTATATAAATTATATTATCAGACTTAATACATAAATTAATGAATAATTATTATATATTCATAATAATATTAATGACTCGTTTTGCTAACATTTTGTTTTTTTTTACCATTTTAGGAGTGCTTACTATTTTGCTGTTATGAATGTTATGAGCCTAAAGGCAGTAATATGATTGTACCAAATGTAAAACGTTAATATAAGTATTAACAGGAAACAGGAACTTTATGTCATAAAATATTAATGGCTTGTAATTACCAGACAAACCAAATACTTCTAGGATCGAACTTCATTAAGAGTGGTACCTACGTGTTTTCACTTTCTGAAGGATGGCGCACATAATTAAATTAAACGTAAGCCCCCGTAAGTCTTATTAATAAATATCAACAATATAATATTTTTTTTTAAATATTCTTTACACATTCACACAACTAAACTATTATTTAATTATGTAACAAAATATAAAAACAATTAATGTTAATTACTCTGATCCATCTGTGATTGCTTAGTGCTACACAATACTTTTGGCTTTATTGTCTGCATTTCCTTGTTCTCTTTCCTTGTCTCATTTGTGTATAGTATATCATCAATCAGTCTTTCACTTGTATTGTCATAACAATATTTTTTGTAACCTGAAATGAAAAGTATTTTTGTATTTATAAAACCTCACCACATAGAATAAAACAGTCTGTTACTATTACATGCTTAAATCTTAAAATAAATCTACGCAACGGATTTGAAGCAGTTTTTTTTATTAAATACAGCCAAGTACCGGAAAACGCAGGGTGGGGAGACCCCTCGCGCGATGGACCGACGACCTAGTTAGGACGGTGGGAAACCTATGGATGATGGAGGCATAGAACCGTAAAAGGTGACAATATGTGGAGGAGGCCTATGTCCAGCAGCAGACGTCTATTGGCTGATATGTGGATGATAATTCAAGAGTAAGGTTTATATACATACTAGCTTTTGCCTGCGGCTTCACTCGCGTTAAATTCAGGGTAGCACTGTTCCCCTTTCCTGGACACAGAAGAAAAAAAAAAGTAGCCTATATCCCTTCAACTAACTCCATCCCTTCGTCGCTCCGGTTTGCCGCGAAAGAAAGACAAGCAGACAGACACACTTTCCAATTTATAATTTAAGTATGGATTATAGTACATGCATAATACGAGTATCGTACCCATGCGAAGCCGGGGTCAGTAATTAGCCAGGAACAAATTGAAATAAAATTATTTATTGAGAGCTTGACGTTAGATTCAAAGTAATTTTAGAAACTATATATCTCATAGAGGTCAGATAGGTAAATTTCTATAGACTATTCAAGGAAATCTAACAGGGTTGATGTCTATACTGACCACGACATATAAACAACGTATATACGTTATACGACGTCACAGTACGAGTATGTTTAACCACAAAACGGTACAAGCGTACGACATGATATATGCTTCACAAATTGCATCGCTACATTCTGTCTAGGTAATAGTCGAAATGGTCGGCAAGCTTGCACCTCAGTACTCAAAGGTATTAAATTGTATTGAATTTAATTGTATGAACATGAAAATAGAGTTTAAAACATAGGGGATTTTCTTAATCTGCATAGACGTGGTTTAAACTTGGAGAAGTAGAAACAATTTTTAAAAAAAATAACCGAACGTACATAAAAAAGATTTTCGTAAACGTTTGTTAAGTTTATTCATCTACACGAGAGTTACTACCTCGTGTAGATGAATAAACTTAACAAACGTTTGATTTAACAAACGTTGATAAAGATTGACGGTCTCTTTTCTTTCTCTCTGATATTTTGTTTTACTTTTCCTACTGTTTCTTTAAAATATTATGTAAATTGAAAGGATTTGATTGAAACAACAACGATAAGGCTTAAGGAGGTATTGTGTATAAACGGCTAAGACAAACTTGTAATAAAATATTCCCTTTTTTGGCAACGACACTACCAGCCGCACTACCAGTAGTGTCGTTGCCAAATGAACGACACTACTGCCATTATTTTGGATCAATTGTACAGTCGAGTCGAATCACAAATGAAATTATGGAATGTAGCTCATTATTTTTAACTGATATCTGGGTAGAAGCCAGATCAGGGTCGATTTTGAATGATTCCATGAATATAGCTTCCTCTGTCTTTGACTTATATGTACAATCTGATAAAATATATCTCGAGAATTATTGTAGGTAAGTTGTTTAGGAGGGTTACGAACGAGGTACACCGACAATGATAATAATTTCCGAGACACACATGACTGATGAAAAAACGACAGCTACGAGTATAAAAGGATGTAACATATTCTACACCAACCACCCTGATGGAACGTCCCATGCCGGTACTGCAATTATAATAAGGCAACATATAAAACATCACATGCTTCCTCACTTTAAGCAAACATATACAAGCTACTGCTATATCAATTGATGATTGGGAAGGTCCACTAAATATTGCTGCTGTGTACCTGTAGTACAATTTTTTTTATCGAATTATGATTTATGTTTTAAGATAAAGAGTTTAAAATAATGAGTTATATTTCTTATTTTCATTTGTGATTCGACTCGACTGTACAATTGATCCAAAAAAATGGCAGTAGTGTCGTTCATTTGGCAACGACACTACTGGTAGTGCAACTGGTAGTGTCGTTGCCAATAAATGAAAATATTCTACTAGCCCGTCTGGTATTTTATAAGTCAAACCTAACAATTAGTTACTTAAAAAGTTAAATTTACTTACGTTTTCTTGAAGAGTATTTTCGATGAACACGTTGTTCATCTCCAATAAAATTCCAAGACTGAACTTTATCCGTGGCGAATGCAACAAATACAGCATTCGTCAGAAATAAAACTGAAGCTATAACTATGAAAACTATCTGCCATTGATGTTGATTAGTCTGTCGACAAATAACAACACATTTTAATGGGTACTACAAACTGGAATGGGTTTTATTAAAGGTTGGCAACGCGCTTGTGACTCTTTTGATGCTGCAGCCGTCTATACGCCACCTGACATCTGTGGTGAGCACCTTGCCATCGGATGGACCGTATGCCTGTTTGCCAACAACGTAGAATAAAACAAAAATGTTAGTACTTTACAACGGCGAGTTATCATAACAGTCAATTAGTGTCCCTGCAAGGACGTGCTTCCTATCTGTGATGGAGGGATACTTGGCCTACTAATACCACGCTGGCCAGACGGAGTGGTATAGGTTTTAATTTCAAGTGTTCCTTCTTTTTATCTCGTAAATATAATATTCATGAATAGTCCCTTATTAGGTTTTTACGACACCCATGGGATGAGTTGGGGTGGTGACATATATTGTATTCTTACTCCGTCACCACACGGAGAAAAGGCTGGTTATGTTTCAGATAAATTCATAATTATAGAAACATCATCAATTAGGTCCAATTAACTAATTGGTGTAAAAGGTATTGAAAACTGCAATATCGACTCTCACGCTCCGCGCTCTATGTCGTGATAAAACACAAATAAAATATAGGCTCAATTTTCTCATAATTGTGGAACCATTTGATAATGAGTAACTAACAAGCATACATTCAAAAACTTTTAGCTTTGTAGTCCTTATGCTAGTTTCCATTTACCACCAGGGCCGCCTGAAAGAAGGATGAAGGATATAAACATCACCTATTAGTGCCAACCACCACCCCGGTGGCAAACTCGAAGATGGCAGATGGGAATAGAAGTTATATACCTACTGTCTATTTAAACAGACTTGCTCTAAAACGTAAACATATATGGCGTCGTGTCAACCACAGACTAAAGACTTTAGTCTTTAATCTTTGAAAAATGTATAGGAATCAAGGACAAAATTCTATAATCTACAAATGTCAAATCGTAAAAATATGTAACTGTGAAATTTTATGTTGGAAAAAAATACATTTATTTAAAATTTACGAAAGATAGTGGATAAATCAAAGTGATTTACGTGTTTTCTATTGCATAAACGTTTAACCCTAGATTCATAACCATTCGTCTCACGGAACGCGCAAAACACCAATTTGTTTCTACTGTTTCCAGTAAAAGAGATAGAAAGCTGTGGTCCTAAGTACCTTTCTAAAACGTTAGACCGCTAGTGTCGGGAGTGCGCTAGCCTCGTAGTTACGTCCAATTAGCGTGATAAAGACCTTTGGTCGTCTGAGAGACGAATATTTATGAATAGTGTAACTATTGACTACATTGATTGTTATTTTTGAAAATCATTTTTTGACGAGTTCTGGTTATATAAATTAAAAGTGAGTATGTGATATTATTATACACTAGTTATTACGTATTATATAATTATTCAAAGTGTACATTTACGTGAATAGTTATTCATTTCGTCTAATTTTATTTAAGAATGAAGGATTGACTATCTGAATCGTTGATCTGGTTCTGATGATGATTCTTTTACCAGCGAGCAAAGAAACGTTGACTTGAGTGATGTCATATGAAATAACAGGAGACTATCCCGATAGTTTTGTAAAGAATATTCCAGAAAAGTTGACTGAACCGTGGTTACGTAAAAGGCGCAAAATGCCAACTTTGAAGAGATGCCTAAAAAGGAAAATCAATGAAGTTTTAGGTAAAACGCCTACCATTGTTACACCTGGTTCAAGTAGTACCTAAAAAAGTATTTGTGGTCATTGTGAATATAAAAAATGTCGCATGACAAGTTTCCAATAGTAGTCATGTAAAAAGTTTATGTGCTGGGACCATTGCGGCCTCGTATGTGTGAAATGTGGTAATGAACCTTAATTATTATTAATTCATTACTTTTTTTATAACCCTAAAAACATATCTAACAGTTCCATGATTAATTTCTTGTGTTTCATTTAAAAGTACTGATAAACCTCTCATTTAAATATAGTCGTCTGAGAGACGAATGCTTATGAATAATGTTCGTCTTAGATATGGTTATGAATCTAGGGTTAATGCTACTTTCCAGAAATTTTCATCCATATCAACGCGTGCGATTGATGTAAAAACTAGTGAATTTGCAATATGTGGTGTTTGTTTACTAAATAAATCAAGTAAGGATAAATACGGTATACCTCCAAATGCGTCGTCTCTTTTTCTAAGAAATCTACTATATAAAAATAAGTCGGGTTTTCCTTCCTGACGCTATAACTCCAGAACGCACGAACCGGTTTCCACGATTTTGCATTCGTTGGAAAGGTCTCGGGCTCTGTGAGGTTTATAGCAAAGAAAATTCAGGAAAAAATTGAACAGAAAAGCGGGAAAATAATGCCCGGGCGAAGCCGGGACCGGCCGCTAGTTAATTATAAGTACATACATACTTACAAGAAAACTCCTAATATTGTGAACAAAAATACTTTGGTATTTGAACAACAGACTGCGAAGTTTTCAGTACACAATTAACACCCTTTTAACATCATTGAAGTTACCATATAACACGCTACTTAGCTTAAGTTTTCAATTAGTAACAACTACTTATGTATTATTAAGTTACTTGTTCGTTACAAATTAAATGAGTCTTTCAAATTAACTTTGTGTAATGTTTAAAGTTGAATAATTAAACTGCGCTAATTATTTCTTACTAAATTTAATTACAAATTTTAAAGAGAGCTTGTTTTAATTTACACGAAGGTTATTTTATGCGAAATGTTTTATTAATATTGCATGCAACAAAATAATACATTGGATATACGTGTTAATAAAACGTAAAAACCGACTAAGGGACTATCCGTGAATATTATCTTCACGAAATATAAAGAAGGAAAACTTGAAATTAAACCCTATACCAATCCGTCTGGCCAGCGTGGTATTAGTAGGCCAAGTATCCCTCCGTCATGGGAGGAGGCCCGTCCCTGCAGTGGGACATTAATGGGCTATTATGAAATACGTGGTAATTGAATAATTAACTGGCTATAGTACTGCTGCGACAGCACAAATAAAAATCGTTCTGGAATAATTTTTAGGACGAATTTCTAATAGAAAGAAACTAAAAAAAGTTCATTGAAAGACTATGATGCTGCTGGTAATGCAACATACAAAATATCATCATTATCATAACAGCCCATTAATAAGCCCACTGCAGGGACGGGCCTCCTCCCGTGACGGAGGGATACTTGGTCTACTAAAACCACGCTAGCCAGACGGATTGGTATAGGGTTAAATTTCAAGTTTTCCTTCTTTTTACTTCGTAAAGATAATATTTACGGTTAGTCCCTTAGTCGGTTTTTACGACACCCATGGGATGAGATGGGGTGGTGACATATTGTATTATTACTTCGTCAGCACACGGTTAAAATACGAATACGATTAAATAATCCAAGATATTATGAAGACTATTATACAAGAATTGGCAACAACTTACGACATCTGTCACAATGGTGGACACTAGAACAGGTACACACAGGGTTGTTATGTTCCCGACCATATTCCCCAGAGCCATTATTGAACCTGCGAAGTTTGGAGTCAAGTCGAGCTGGTTTATCTGAAAATAATATATCGTTATTGTTTTGTAGAATACGGTAAAGACTAGAATAGTTTTTAAGTATAAATAAACCGGTCAAATGCGAGTCTGACTCGCACACCGTGGATTCCGTACAAACCTATTTATTTTATCGCTAAAATTCGATAACGTCACTACTACAATATATTATATTATAATTAAACTATAAATTTAAGGTTTTCGGAATTTTTCCTTTATATGTACTATAGGACATTGCATCATGCCAAATTTCAAGTTTCTGGGTAGACTGGAAGTACCCTTAATACTATTCTATACAGGTCTTATCACATCTTTTAAAAAAAGAACATGTAATCAATCACTCTACCTATGCTCTGTGAAAAATTTAATTAAAACTCTTTTAACTTACCTATCAGAATCTGCTTTATTTAGAACTAGCGGCCCACCCGGGCTTCGCACGGGCATTTTACACTACATTTAGACTTGTTAATTTAAGTAAGGGTCCCTTTTTTATGAAAATGAAATATAGCCTTTGTCACTCAGAAAAAAATATAGCTTTCCAACAGTGAAAGAATTATTCAAATCTGTTAAGTAGTTTCGTAGCCTATTCAATTCAAATAAACAAACAAAAAATGAAACCTTTTCTCTTTACTTATAATATTAGTATAGAAAAGTGATTTACATCCACGGTTGAAGGTTTCATAATATAACAACAATGATATAATTAAGCTGCTTTCCTTGTGGTGATGTAATATACAAAATTTTAACTTTTTTTGTATAAGTATATGAATTTTTTTAAAATGAAAATTATTTTTAAAACCTATTTTTAATTACCTTAGAGAACTGTGACACGACTTTTATTTCTAGAACCAAGACACTATTTTAAAACTGTATAAAAAGTAACAATTCTAGAAATGTTTAAGTACTGTGGTTTTAGTAAAACAAGTACACTATTAACTATTTATTTTATCGTTCAATCGTAAAACGGTACATTGGGCCAAAATTCGATAATGACAATTTTTGGCAGCAAATCGCCGTACAAATGCAAAATTTCTACCGAATCTAAGTGTCATTTATTAGAGTCATAGGGAAGCACCGTTAATATAATAAATTATCAAGTACGATATCACAATTAATATTGTACGTAATAAGATGACCTTTGTGGCGTAGTGGTTATTTAACATGACTGCTACGCAGAGGTCTCGGGTTCGATTTCCGCTCAATGCAAATCTTTGTGTGCATGAACATGATTGTTTGCATTGGTCTGGGTGTTTTTTATGTATAATTCTATGTATATACATATATATGACTAAATGGCGCACAGTGGTATATGTTGTATGGGGCTGCGGAAATAATTGTGTGAATTGCCCATACGTGTAAAATATAATAAAACAAACTATTTTGCATCGATATTTGCTTATGTAATAATGATTTAATATGTTTTAAAGGTATTTATGTAAGTATTTTATAAATGTCTAAGTATTTATTTTTTCATGTAGCTTTTTTGACTAAGATATAAATACAGATATAAAAAAAATTGTATGTATTAAAAATAAAATATTAAAATAATTCTATGCATAAAAAGTAATATTACATAATAAATTTAGGCTAAACATGGTGGATATAAAAGCTTTTTTATAGAAAATTAAGAATTTTCTTCACATAACAAAGCTTTCACATGCTCTGATAGTGGTAGGTATATGCTTTGTGTTACGCTTGGCCCTTAAACTGCTTATATATTGGTCTGAGGAAACCATGAGCATTTGAAAAACATCTGTGTTCGTTAATTCTCGCGAGCATTTTCGAGAATGACTTAACCGATACCGAGCTTCTTGGACTTCCTCAGATTCCCACAGGTAACGGCTGCTATAATGTGACGTCCATGTATTAAAACTTTATGCACTGTATTTGGCATATAGTAACTACCAGGTATACAAGTTAACATACAGATTTGCTGTTTCATCACAATAATTCCCGAACTTTTCTGCATCAACTGAAGCTCTAGAGTTAATTGTTTGTAATATCATAGAAAACTGGTGAATCAACTATTCATCTACTCCTGGTAAACCGTTCATACCGTACGAAACCGTTAAAACATTTGACAGCCACATTTTATTTTTCGCAAATAAGAACTCTCTGTTTCCTGACGCCTCCTTCCACTTCTTTGAGAGTTTAGCTAGAAAGGTTTTTTTTTTAATATGCATTAACTTTTTCTAACACGGACTGTGAGACATTCCTGTACTTGTTTTTCAGAAAATCCATGCACATATGTGATGAACGATCACTATTTACTGCAATTTCCACTAAATTGACGTATGAAATGCTAAAATCACCCATATTATAAGAAAATAAGTATCACTATGTCATCGTAGACAAGTAATGAGACACAAAATAAAATTAGAACCCTTTTATAGCTATTACTAATAATTATTTTAGTTAACTACCCTCATTGAGAAAGTTATCTTAATGTACGAGTTAATTTACTAATATGCCTTAAAAATGAAGGCTAGCAAAAAATCGCAGCTGGAAGTGTTTTTTTAATTAACTACATACATGTACCTATTATATGAACCATAAAAGAAACTGGCGCCAAGCAGCGCCAACCTAGTTATGAACGTTTAAACTAAAAAAAATACTTAAAAATACTAGTGTTCATCTCTAATTACCCTGAACTCATTCTAATCAGTTTATTAAGAATATTAATTATCTACAACATTCATTATGACGTGTAGAATTATAAAAAAATAAGTTAAAAGCAAAAAGAACTTCCAGGTTTGGACATACAACCATTGAACTAAGGGCCTTTTTTCAAGTGAAAACTTAAAATCTTCGAACATCCAACTTCGAGACGCTATTAGTCTATTAAATTATTCTAATGTAAATGATTTTTTTATGGGTTTTTGTTTAATGAGGCCTGTAGTATCCAATACTGGTATGACATATTTGAATATTCGTACTTAGCAATATTGAATTTTTTCCGCTTATATACCACTGTGTGGCGTTGTGTGAAAATGAGAGGAATATTTTTTTTAATAATAAGTAAGCCGATGGTAGAAAATTTTACCTACTGCTACTATGGTGGGTAGGAGGGTTTAGTACCTATACTATTTACTATCAGTTTTCTCTATACCTAAAAAGGTTTTATCGTAAGTGGATCTATAAAGTATTGTAAAAGTATCGTGAGGATAATACATTCCATCAGTAAATAGCTTACCTAAAAATTGCCCATTAACAGAAAGTTGTTAAACATTATCATCATTATTATAACAGCCCATTAATGTCCCACTGCAGGGACGGGCCTCCTCCCGTGACGGAGGGTTACTTGGCCTACTAATACCACGCTGGCCAGACGGATTGGTATAGGGTTTAATTTCAAGTTTTCCTTCTTTTTATTTCGTAAAGATAGTAGTTACGGTTATTCCCTTAGTCGGTTTTTACGTCACCCATGGGATGAGATGGGGTGGTGACATATTGTATTCTTACTCCTTACTTAGCACATGGATAATTAAATATATAGTTAAACATTATAACTCACAACAAATCCAACGTGAATACCAGGATGCAGCCCCAACGCGATGATGAGCATAGTTACAGCTAGCAATGTGTTTTTCATAAAACCAAATATTACCAAGAATATTCCTGTACCCACAGTACCTGCGAAATATAAGTATAAGGTTTTAACTAGTGCTGTTTTTATATTACACTAGCTGACCTTGCCCACTTCGTTGGGCGGCGAAAAAAACGCGTCTTTTTTTTAAACATAATTATTTCATAGCAGCTTCTCCACTCCTATTTGTCATAGCGTGATACTATATTATGACACTCCCCGATAAATGGACTATTCAACACAGAAAGAATTTTTGAAATCGGTTTACCTCTTTTTAATATTTTAGTATAGATTCTGCAACTTCTTGGTAACGACAAGAGTCATGACATCATTAAGATAAACATCACTAACAAGACAGCCAACTTTTCACGTGCCTTTCAAAGCACAAGCCCATAATCTATGGAATGAGCTTATAGATTTTGCTGAAGCATAATCTTTTACTTCTTCTTCTTCTTAACAGCCCATTAATGTCCCACTGCAGGGATGGGCCTCCTCCCATGACAAAGGGATACTTGGCCTACTAATACCACGCTGGCCAGCGGATTGGTATAGGGTTTAATTTCAAGTTTTCCTTCTTTTTATTTTGTGAAGATTATGTTCACGTATAGTCCCTTAGTCGGTTTTTACGACACGAATGGGATGAGATGGGGTGGTGACATATTGTATTCTTACTCCGTCACCACACGAAGCAGAATCTCGGAGAATCTTTTACTTAGCGATTGTAAAAGTCAGTTAAAAAACTCCTTGAAGTTGTAAGAGTATTTAATAAAATTATATTTACCAATAGTGTTTCCGATTCTCCTCGTAGCTACAACATTTAAAATCTTTTTATTTCTTATGTAATCAGCTGTGGACCCAAACACTATGGCCATTATGCTCATACCTATGTATGGCAGAGATGAATATAGACCATTCTAGAACAAAAATAAACAAAACTTATTTATTACTGTAGCTAAGGTCATTTCATTCAGTTTGAGTTGATTAGCAAAATAATTATCAAAAAGTTCAATATTTATTAAATAATTTTGCATTGAACTTAATTGCTTAAACATACAAAAGAAAATAAATTACGATTTCTCAGAAATTATAATCAAAATGAATCTGTAAATCAGTTAACATTCCTTTCGTCTTCATTACCTTTCAGCCCTTTCATGAAACTTTCTAAACAATTCACCTTTTGACGATTTTGTAACTTTTAACGGAAGCGTTTAACGCTTTACTTTCATCACACCCAAAGATCAAAGCGCAAATTATAATGAATCGCCTCTTCAATTTACGATAGATTTCATTAAAACTTTACCCATCTGTTACAAGGACAGTGTAATTTTTTGAAACGTACCTACCTATTTGAAATAAAACATTATTATTACGACTGTTCGATAAAATGTAGGTATAATAAAAATTGATGAATATACAAAGATTGAGAACGAAAAGCAGTTATTAGATTTATTTACTAAATAAGTTTAATTTATTAAACCGAGTGAACAGAACAAATTGCTGCCTGGGTAGCAAATTGTTTGTGTAAGCAACTGCGGAGCACGAAGTCATTGTTAATTTCTCGTAAGATCGTGTGACCCACAAATCATATTATTATACTGTAGGTACTTGTCTTCGCGACACGGAGCTCTATACCAATGGGTGGGACGACGGCGGCGGCGGCGGCGTAGCGGCTGCAGTGCACGAGGTCATTGGGTATGAATCCCACGCAGTGATCTGGAAACTATTGCCTGGATATTCTTGTGTCCGCTATATTGATTTTCAGACAAAGTCCCCGTAGCATAAAGCATAATTCCTATCTTTAAAAAAAATTGCAAGCATGTAGAATTTTCCTTTGCACTAACATCATCAATAGACTCTTTTTATTCTAGTACTAACCCGTGTTAAATCAACTCCAAGAACATTGCTCATATAAAGCGGTATTTCTGTCATGATGAACAGAGCCGATGCTCCACTCCCGGCTTGTGCGACTACTTGTCCCCAAACTGCTTTGCACTTCAGCATCTGCTTCCAAGGTGTCTTACGAGTCTGTAATGTTTATGTGTAAAATTGTGTAAATTCCTATCAATATTATGAACAAGAAAGTATGTATAAATGTTTTTGTTTAATCTATCACGCTTAAATGGTTGAAACGATTTGTATGAAATTAGTATGTAGGGTAGCTGGATTAACATAGGGTTCTTTATACAGGGTGGCTCATTCAAAGGGGTCAGTATGGGAAAGTCTTAAACTATAAGTCATACGATGTTTTGTTCTTAGGAACCATGACACCGATTTTGATAAAAAGAAAAACTGCATTCATACATTTGAAAAAGATACTGTACCCAGCCGGGAATCGAACCCGGTTGTTTTACAAAAATAATCTTATACTTTTTCTATTTAAATACCGATTCTGTAGGTCATAAGCAGTAAATGTCTCTAAGAAACATTATATCTAAAATGAATAAAATGCATTGTTTTCACATACTTTAATTTATCATAGTAGGTGTTCAAAGTGGACACCGTTTTTTTTCAATACAATATTCAACACGTTTAGGTAACGATCATGTCATTGCATTTTGTATCTTTATGTGGTGAATTTGCGTTAAAATTGATTTTATGGCTGACCTAAATGGTCTTTAAAGTTATCATAGCTTGTTTTGTACACTTCATCCTTAACGTAATCCCACAAGAAATAGTCTAGAGGCGTTAAATCGGGCGACCTCGAACGACGCACGGTGGCCACATCGAACACCTACTATTATAAATGTAAGTATGTAAAAACAATGCATTTTATTCTTTTTAGACATAATGTTTTATAGAGTTATTTACTGCTTATGACCTACAGAATCGGTATTTAAATAAAAAAAAGTATAAGTTTATTTTTGGAAAACAACCGGCTTCGATTCTTGGCTGGGTACAGTATCTTTTTCAAATGTATGAATGCAGTATTTCTTTTTATCAAAATCGGTGTCATGGTTCCTAAGAACAAAACATCGTATGACTTATAGTTTAAGACTTTCCCGTACTGACCCCTTTGAATGAGCCACCCTGTATACTGAAAACAATAACAACGCGGGTAGAGCTGCGAGGAAATATCCTACTTCCTATTTATCGTACTAGTCCTACTAATATCCTACTAATATTATAACTGCAAAAGTTTGTGAGGATGAATGGATGGATGAATTGATGTTTGTTACTCTTTCACGCAAAAACTACTGAATGGAATTTGATGAAATTAGGAATATAGGTAGTTTAGGATGTAGAATAACATTTAAGCAACTTATACAACGCGGGTGAAGGCGCAGGCATCAGCTAGTTAGTCTATATAAAAGAAAAATGTTGAATTTGGAAAACGATCGAAAACGGGGGAGGGTTTTGCTAAAACATAAACTAAATATTGTAAGCGTAAAGATAAACTTTAATCGATGAATTTCAGATAAATGTATGGCGTAGGTGTGAAGGTAGGCATAGGGTTAATACGATCCCTTCATATTATTTTAAACGTAATATGATGACGACCTCGGTGGCGCGACGGTAGCGCAAGCGGCTGCCGTGCAAGAGGTTGTGGGTTCGATCCTACGCAGGACAATAATTTGTGAGACCCACAAATTATTGTCCTGGTCTGGGTGTTCTTTGTGTCCGTTAATTGATGTTTGTAAAAGGTCCCCGCGAAACAGGGCATGATCCCTAGTGCGGGAAAAAAAAATATACTTATAAAGAAAACAGTATACAGTACGGTTGTCCGTTGTCTAGTTGCCATAGTACAAGATCAGCTTAGTGTTGGTAGTTATTATATTATATTGACTTGAATTTAGAAAATTTTAAAAGAACCAAAGTTAAATTTCACAGTGGCAAAGTCAGTCATATACAATTTGTAATCATTACATAACTAATTATCACTGGTAACAATGGACAACTTAACGAGACTAGGACTTGGGTGGCCTAGTGGTAATTGGCATCGGAAGCATATTCTCAGTTAAGTAACATAAAAACTAATACAAACTAACCTTTGAATCAGCGTCGTGCTGCGTGTGTTTCAACAAATACGCTAACTCCTCATTATTAATACTGCGATGTTCGCTAGGACACGACGCTCCAAAAATCTTGAGGAGTACAGCAACAAACAGGCTAAGAGACCCAAACGCCCAGAATGATACTGGCCATCCAATTGATTTGTGACCGGCGAATATTCCTGACAGTTGAAATGCAATTATTGTTCCTATGGGGGCTCCTAGAAAAAAAAATTCTTGATTAGGAGTTAGATTTGTGGATGTACTCATTTAAGTATCAAATAATAGGTATTATTTTATTTAATACTTCATCCCAAAAATGTTTGTAAATGTCATTTGAGAACAAACGCTGGTTTATAATATTGTTATTTGTTAATGACAATTTATTTCCAAACTTTCAACGCGTTAATTCAACTTTATTCGGCCATTTGGTGCCTTATTCCATGGCATGCTAAACATGGTTAAATGTTACACCAGACTTGTTTTGCTTCTCAATCGGAAACTAATTGACATATCAAAGTAATTTCTTCACAAGTATTTTTCAATTTTTAAAAGAGAAGATGAAGTGCTAATAATCAAAACTAGTTAACATTATCCATTCCCATCTGTTACCAAAACAATAACTTCATTAAAAAGTTATTTATTTGTGTTTTTGATACAAATATGTTAACCAAGTCATCTCAATAGAGATTAAAAAACTCTTCAGTGTTGTTTTAACAAGAAGTTTTCATTTGTTTTACAATGGAACGCCACTCGTTATAGTTAGAGTTGGGGCATATGACTTGCTCGCACATTGTTAGACGGCGCCGGAATTGCTTCCTTGCACTTTTATTTTTAAACGCTATGTTTTATACCTAACAGAAATGTTGCAAAATATATGTACGGAGTTGCATCATCATCATAACAGCCCATTAATGTCCTACTGCAGGGTTGGGCCTCCTCCTGTGACGGAGGGATACCTGGCCTACTAATACCACGCATAAGGAGTTTGATTTGGAATAAAAATAGTGAATGTTGTATGTTTCCAATGTGTTGTTTAACCCTTATTTACTCGCATCCGTCAACTACTCGCATGCGGTCGACCGAAGTTAGAATTTTGGCGAGCAAAAGTAAGTTGACCCCATGCGAGTAATTAAGGGGTTAAGTTGCATGTTTAATTTTTGGAACAATGCATGAGTGGTGAAGTCAGATTCGACACCAAAACTGGCCGATCAAGATTAGAAGAGGACTTTATTTATTCAATAACGAAAAGAGTGTGTCTTTATTTATTTATTATTGGTTTACCAGCAGTTACTACAATAATACAATCTTAACGAAATATTACACATTTGTAGGCTAAATCTAAATGTACAACTTTTGTAGGTAAACACCACATGCAAAAATAACATAGAATTAAAACTTATACTACAGCAATCAGAACAGGAAAAAAAACAAAGCACTTTTAACAAAACATAACTAATAGTATCCAGTAAGCAATAGTTAACTAACAGTAAGACTATGAACCCGGCTCTTATATCGTTGAAATGATACACCAAATATATCTATTCACTGTACCTATTGTGTAACTTACTTAGCCGTGACACAGGGGAGTTGGAGCCTAGCACTGACTTTCGAAAAGGAAGATGTAGGAGCATGTCCTTTCATTTTTTTTCTTTTTGTATGTTTGTTCATAAGTACTTACCAATATAAGCGTAAGTGCTAAGACGACCGCGTTCACCAACAGGCGCCCATTTACCCAAAATAGTATGAATGCTAGGATATACAGCTGCTTGTGTTAAGCCCTGTAATAATCGTCCTACTGATGCACCTCTCCAACCACCCTACAATAAATAAAGGACTTACAAAATAAATTAGAAATACCATTGATTTTAATTAGAAAGCGATATTTTAATCTATAGGGAACTGTCGAGCCCATCTTGTGTCCTTAGGGACTATCCGTGGAGGAGGCCTGTCCCAGCAGTGCCAGTGGGACATTAATGGGCTGTTATGATAGTAAGTAGTAGGCTATAAGCCGGATAAAAACTTATCAAATAAATAAATAAATACTCACATACAGTATAATCCATGGTGTTAAAATAGATATAACACCATTTATAAAGAGGGCCATGAAAATAAGTGTTTTTCCTCCAAACTTTTGTGCGGCCATTGCCATTGGTATCTGCATGGTAGTATAACCAACAAAGAACGAAAACATTATGACTTCTTGCGTCTTTTTGTTCCAATCATATGTCTGGAATAGAGTTATATATTCTGCTGTTAATATTTATATCAACTTAAAATCAAAGATTCTGCGCCCTGAGAATGTGTTTGTTGGTTTTACTTTCACAAAATAATTATTACGTTATAAACCTAAACATGATATATCAGTACGGATGTTTTCATTACTGTTTTTGGAAAAAACAATCTTCTCTTTCTATACTATGTATTATTTACATAACTTCGAACAAAAATAATTTAGGTATATAAGCACAATATTGATCTAAACATTTTTTAAGCTTTTATTTGGCAAAATGAATTGCCAAAACATTTGATCACATCTGTACATTGTTAAAATGAAATTTTTAAAAAAATAAACTATTTTGAACAGAGTTTCATTACAGTATCGTTCGCAATAACAGCAATATGTTTGTCGGATTGAAAGACCTTGTCGAAAGTAAATGTCACTAACATCAACGCAGCTTTTAAAAGTAAATTTAACATGTCGCGATAGTGAAGATTGATGGCAGCTGCATTGCTAGATGCATGGACGAAAAAAATATGGGTCAGTGATCCGACTGAATCAAACCTTATATTGAATGATCTCAGTCGGTTATCACTGCAGGCTGTAGATTAATACGAGGGAATACGACGATCAATCATTGTATCAACTGGCCTATCGCAGTCCACTGCTGGTCATGGACATAGACATCACGGTATTAAACGGCGCCCAGTTGTTTAACTAATATTAAAATGTGTAATTCTTAACACAAATATCCTACTCATATTTTAAATGTAAATGTTTGTAAGTTGGTACAGTCAGCGTCTTATAGTACGTAGCAGTCAAGGTCACCAAAAACTTGGAAATCCCAGACAACCGCTTCTGGCAGACTGACCCTTTTGTTGTGTTTTTATATTGTGCAACCTACTCTTAAGTGTCTTAAGTCTTTATGTTTTGGATTGGACTATTTTCCAGAGGTACTGTACACTATTTCTTTATTATTATTTTTTAATTCGGTTGCATTGCTAAATTTTTCTTGTGATTAGAATATTTTTTGTTTTATAAGTAAGTAACTGTAAATGTGTTTATTATGGGATTAGTGACCTTTTTATTATTATTAATTTTAGAACAAGATTGTATAGTATTTAGTTACGATATTTTAATTTAGAATAAGATAAAACTTTACTATTGTATTAGGTTTAAACCTGTAAAGATAGTGTTTAGTATGAAATAAATAAATAAAAATAAATAAAAGTAATAAATTAAAATCATAACCACTATACATTTAATATAGAATAGAATAGAATATCTTTATTTGTATAAAATGTGGTAAGTACAAAGGTGGTATATTAACATAACTTACTCGGAAAACGGTCGAAGTATCCAAGGATATGTCGTCCACGTTAAAACCATTATTACTTTCAGGATTTTCAAAAATGTCGAAATTATTTTTAACCATAGCGACCATTAGGACACTCAGCTGTGACCTTATGGTGAACGCGACACAAAGGGACATAAACAGAAGGAATGTCTGCACATGTCTTAGCCCACACTTCTTTTTACAGCAACGAAAAGAATGGCCTGGAGTATAAAATTACATTATTTATTATGTAAATTAAAAAAAAAGACAACGCCCGCACTAGGTATCATTCCCTGTGTCGCGGAGACTTTTACAAACATCAATTTAACGGACACAAAGAACATCCAGACTCAGGACAATAATTTGAAGAACACACAAAGAAATATATCTCATTGATCTCCTGCCCTGGATGTAAATTTTCAGAAAAGGCCTACGTTTAGCAGTGGAAGTTCATTAAATTATATGCTGATCATGTGCCTTTCTTATTAATCAGCCTGCCGTAGCCTTGATCTGGTCCTGGACTACCGTAAAACGGGTCTAAGCACTCTTCTCTGACCTGAAAAGGTCAGCGGTCGTAATTCCATAACCTTTCTGGCCCATCGGCTATAGGTTCTACGAGCCTCTTAGATAGAAAATTAATAAAGAATAGAGAAAATAAAATTTTACTGGAAATCTACTTTTTTTATTCAGAACCCTAAAAATTGTATTATACAATCAAGTACAAAATGGAATCTAATTGAATTACAGGTATTACTGTGTCGCAATGTACTAATGCTTTCCAACAAATACATTTATTTAATCGCGCTTTCCATCAGGAGTGCAGTCATTACTGTAACATATCGATATTGCTTCTTGCAATACAATATCATTTTGGAATCGACAAGATCGAGCGTTAGGGATTTAACGTTACGCTACACATTTAGCCATAAATGAAAATCAAAATCTGGTTTCTACTTTTATTTTCATTCGCTAATGGTCTCTTCACGGCTGGCTGGTGGCATTCGGCTTTGGAAAAGAAATTTTCTTCTAAATGCAATGCAAGAAGGAAATCTTCATTATTATGAAACTCTATACGAATACATCCATTCTGCCATGGTAGTACTAATAAAGCAATTTTTTTATCAGTGGAAGTGACTTGTATCTTGCAGTGGAACTTTAATCGAGAGATAATGATGGCGATGTCAATAACCCATAATAAATTGGAATAAAGTTAGATAAAAAGAACATAAATTGTCTCCTTTTAAGTTCTCCAACCATTTTTTCTCCAATGTTTTGGAAATAACTGCTAATATTTAGCTGCCAAAATAACGTAAGACTATACCAGTTATGTTAGTAAAAATTTTACCTAGTTGAGAATAACCACAGAGTAGGTATTGGAGTACAAAGTTTTAGCAAGTATGAGCAACAGGTCGCAAGTTCTATGGCCTGCGATAGGACAAAATAGTCTTAATATATTAATGGTAAATAAAAAAATACTCACAGCTTTCAGACATTCGAATATTTCTGTACACGGAGCTACTTACAGACATTATTCCGGCTTATACTTCCCTGTTGCAGGTGCAGCTTTTACTGAAAAGCGGTAAATTTAACTATTTGGGGAACTGTTATAAATCTGAAGAAATGAAAAGTCTGTGTAGTTTTACTCCATGATCTGAGGCACTACGTGTTAGAATTGATCGATACATTTTGTCGACTACAGAACTATTGACATAGTCGACAGTTAAAAAAAGCCGCTTCCGGTTGTCGGTCAGTAAATACGCACGTCACAGAGCTCCGCGAAAAAATAAAAATATATAGTGTAAAAAGTGCTAACAAAATATAAAATACGGTTTATTGTCTACAACAACGAACAAAATACGTGATTAGTGTAAAAAAAAATACAGAAAAGTGTTAAACTGTAAGAATAAATCATATATCATATTGTAAACAATCTAACAAAAATATTGCCAAGTGTCATGGTGCAAATTTTTCATAGACAATAGAGTGTAAACTATAGTACCAACATAATAAACAGCAAAATAAAAGTTACCATATTAAAACAAGGGCTGCCACTCCAAAATAAGTGTTGCCACATCAAAACAAGTGTTGCCTCACCAAAACAAGTGTTGCCACACCAAAACAGATGTTGCCACACCAAAACAAGTGCTGCCACACCAAAACAAGTGCTGCCACACCAAAACATATGTTGCCACAATAAAACAAGTGTTGCCACAACAAAACAAGTGCTGCCACCACAGGAAAAAAAAAATATTAGACATTAAAAATTTTATTCGAATACGCTTAGTTGTTGTGATAAATACACGGGCCCTTATTTGCAAATTAAAAACATGAATTTATCTCCGTCAGACCGGAATGTTACTTTACGTCGTCCTCGAGCAAAATCCGATTCTCTTACGGATGATAGTTATATACTAAATGACACTCGACATACCGTTCATAACTTAAGTATGCCTGACGTATCGGATCATGACGATGAAATAATAAGAGAGCTTAGAGAACGAGTTGAGAAGTTGACCTCTGAACTAAATAGCGCACATACTCAAATAGAAGCGCTCTCGTTAGAAGTAATCAATCTAAAACAAAATAATGCAGATTTGTTGAAGAAGAACGAGCTACTAAAAAAAGTTACTACAAGTCCTCTTAAAATTAAGCAATCAACGCCAAATCGGAAACATAAAGGGTTAAAAAAGGATAATAAGCAAGAAACACACATTGAAAATATAATAGAGTATACACAAACAGAGCCGGATTCACAAAAAACTTCGACCACCTCTTCGGCAAAACAAGTACAGGCATCTGGAAAATCATTAACGAACACTTCTAAGTTATGTATTATAAGTAGTAATAAGTCGAATAATATTCTATCGGTTGCAGAGAATACCTTTTTTAGTCATAATATTTGCCATTATCTTTCGACAAATTGTGGTATTAAGCAGCTTATCAGTAATCTAAGTACAAAAATATGCAACTTTACAATGAAAGATTATTGCATCATTTTCATAGGTGAAAATGACTTTATAAAAACTTATAATTACTCGGAACTAATAGCTTCTTTACGGGAAACATTGATGAACATCAGTCACACAAATATAATACTTTGTGTACCCACATATAAATGTTCTAATTACTGTGCAATGTATAATTGGCGAGTAGAAATATTTAATAACTTATTATATCACGACATATCAATTTATAATTATGCAATATTACTAGACTCTAATTTGAATTTAAATAATGTATACAGTATGTTTTCAAGATATACCGGCATACTTAATGATTACGGAATGACAACGATATTCAATGATTTAAAATACTATATTTCTGACAAAGTCACAGATATATTTGATATAAATGGTACCAATAATATAAAAAAAAATCACGACGAATATAATTCATCAAACAACTCAAATCTTTTTCGCTACAAATAAAAACAGATATACTCTACTACATCAAAACATAGCTGGTGTTCTAGCTAAAAAAGATTTATTGGAAATTACATTGGAACAATTAAACTGTAATATAGACATAGTGTGCCTCACTGAAACATTCATGAAAAAAGGTACAGAATCTAATTTAATTTTTAATCGATATAAATTAGTAGCTTTTTATTCTAGGATTGGCCAACGTAGAGGAGGCACATGTATATTGGTAAAAAAGGGTCTTGAATGTAAAGTAATAAATTTTCCAATACAGCCAATACCTTTTCAGTTTGAATATTGTGCAATTGAAATACTATCACTTAAACTTATAGTAATCTGTATATATAGGATACCAAATTATAATGCGTCAATGTTCCTAATTAATTTAGGTTCACTGTTAAGTACTTTATGCAAGCGGACCATGAAGAATATTGTGTTGTGTGGAGACTGGAACATTGATGTTTTGAAAAATAATTCTGTATCGCAGGAATTGCTTTCCACACTTAATAATCATAACTTTGAAAATCACATCATATTGCCAACTCGCCAAAGTTCCTGCATTGACATCATAGCAAGTAATTTACCTGACGTCACGTCTAACTTACTTAGATTAGCATTATCGGATCACGAAACAGCACAGGTTATATCCTTTGAACTAGCAGGTAACGGTGTACAACAAAGACAGTTTTGGTTCGAGAAAAAAAGGGACTACACCAAAAGCAACGTAGATAAATTTATAGCCAGTATATCTGCCCTTTCTTTTAGTGACGTTTTTAATTGCGTTGACACGGAAGAGGCTTTTAATAATTTTCATGACATTGTTTCTTTGTTTTATGATCTATGTTTTCCCACAATTACCGTGAAAATTACAAAGAGAACCACAAAATCAAAATGGATTTCTAAGGGACTCATAAAATCAAGTAAAAAAAAAAGAATTCTTTACCAACGCTATAAGATATCACGAACAATTATAAATAAACAAAGGTATCATAAATATAACAAAATACTAAAAAACTGTATAACTCAAGCTCAGAAAATGGAAAGTCTGAAATACATCAGTAAGTCAAATAATAAATGTAGAGCAGCATGGAACATTATAAAAAATAATGTATCTAACAAACAAATTGCTAGTAGCATCACTAATATAAAACTTAATGATATGGAGTATTCAGACCCAAATGACATAGCCCAGAGTTTTAATAACTATTTTATAAATTTGACATCTAATACTAATAATATTGACTTATCTAATTTAAATATGACAACATACCCAACTTTAATTTCTAATAATCCTAATACAATTTTCTTGACTCCCGTAAACAATAACGACATTATTAAAATAATTAATTCATTAAATAACACTAATTCGACAGGATTTGACTACATAAGAACTGATATTTTAAAGTTATCTGCGCATATAATATGTGCTCCATTGTGTCACATTGTTAATTTATCTATAACACATGGACGCTTCCCAGAGCGATTAAAACTATCGGTTGTTAAACCTATACACAAGAAAGGTGACACAAGTGACATGAACAATTATAGACCAATTACACTTATCCCTACATTATCAAAAATTTTTGAGAAGGTAATGCATGATAGGTTATATGGGTTTTTACAAAAAAATTGCATTTTAAAACCTGAACAGTATGGATTCAGAAAAAACCACTCTACTACTTTGGCATGTTTTACATTATCTAAAATAATAACCGAAAGTCTAAATAAAAAAAGTAATATTGTATCTATTTTCTTAGATATGTCCAGAGCTTTCGATTTTGTTAATCATAAATTGCTATTACTCAAGCTCGAAAAGTACGGCATTCGAGGAATAGCACTAGATTGGATCAAAAGTTACCTGGAAAATCGTCAGCAATGTGTAGAAATATGTGGTCTATCAGATAAACATAACTTACTTTGCAGGTCAGATTTTAAACTGTTAAATAGTTCTGGAGTACCTCAAGGGAGCATTTTGGGCCCATTGATGTTTCTCGTATACATTAATGATTTGCCTAATATGACAGAACATAATTGTGTACTATATGCTGATGACACTACCATACTCATAGAAGACTATAATAAAAATGACTTAGAAAATAAGACTAACAAAGCTTTGGATGATGTAATTGAATGGCTAGCAAATAATTACTTAGAAGTCAATATAAACAAAACAAAAATGATTCATTTCCAAACCTATAATAGTAAAGATTTACAAATGAATATTAAATATAATGACAACATAGTTGAAAAAGTGGACTCAGCATCTTTTCTCGGGGTTACAATAGATAAAAACTGTAACTGGAAACAACATGTTGAAAATGTTTGCTCTAGTCTAGATAGATTTGTTTATGCATTATATCGTCTCAAACGCATATCAAC
Source organism: Schrankia costaestrigalis (assembly GCA_905475405.1). Lineage (NCBI taxonomy): Eukaryota > Metazoa > Arthropoda > Insecta > Lepidoptera > Erebidae > Schrankia > Schrankia costaestrigalis. The sequence continues at coordinate 19,865,014 of FR997836.1, forward strand.
TTTAGACACAGCTCTCAGTGCATATCATGGCTATGTCTCAACTAAATTAAGATATGCTATTATTATATGGGGCAATTCTGTTGAATCAGATAGAGCATTCCTTTTGCAAAAAAAATGTATTCGAGCCCTAAGCGGAATACAACAAACAGAAAGTTGTCGAGAATATTTCATAAAGTACAAAATATTGACATTTCCAAGTTTGTACATATTCGAGATTTGTGTTTTTGTACGCAAACATATTCAATTGTTTCCGAAACATAATGATTCTGTTGCCAGACCAAGTAGGAACATACACAAACTTTTAGTACCTAAGCAGAGAGTGAATGTTTTTAGTAACAATGTATATTGCATGGCCATACATATTTATAACAAACTACCTAATAGATTTAAAGAAATTAATTCTGTAAATATTTTTAAAAGACAATTATTTGAATTATTATTAAACAAATGTTACTATAATGTTAAAGATTTTTTGAATGATGTAAAAATATAAATTTGTTGACCATAAACATGATTAAGCTATTCATTTATTGACATTATATTTTGATTTATTATATTATTTAATTCTAAGACATTGACATTAATTTAATACTTTGATGATTGTGTTTTATAAATTTATATTTTAAATATTAAACATTAAAAATTGTACTTAATGCATGTCTATTTCGAGTAAATGAAACAATATTTGTACGCCATCTAAATGGTAGAATATGGCTAGAACCGAAGACAATATTACTTGACACCTTTGTACCCATATTTCAACAAATAAATGATATTATTATTATTATTATTATTAAAAATATATGTATGTTTGTAATTTTAAAGTGTTTATAAATTTACATTTTTTTAAAGTGTTTACCTAGTTTATTTTTTATTGATTAATACAACTATCAAATAGAAAAAGACATTAACATTCGTAACATTTGTAATATTATATATTGATATAATATTTATGGATGATTTTATAATAACTAAGGTCACAAAATAAATCATCTTAAAGTCTACGCAGGAGCCCGTACAAATAAGTGACTTTGTTTTTAGTGAACAACCTATATGGGTATAATAGGGGTGAGCAATTAAATAGTTTTCATACCTTTTATTACTATATTTCTGATCTCGATGTACCAAATATAAAAATGTATTTTCTCGAATTCCAGTAAATTATTATACAACAATAATATTTAAGTCATTTTGACAGTTACTTTTTTAAATACCAAGCTATTCTGACTTGATCAATTATTCCAAGGTCTAAAGGTGTGATCTTTTATAAACTTTTTCTTATCGTTGAATATAATTTTCACTTAAAATTAAATCAATCCACGCAGCTAAAGTAAGCGCGTGCCCGCATACAGCGTGCGCCGGAGACGACGTGGATCCACGACTTTAAATGCACGCCACGAGTTGTTTCTCATAGCGAATACACACCGTCCTCACGCCCCGCCCTCTCGGCCGCTAAAAACTTGTTTTTATGCTAAACAGTCCGATAGCGATGTTGTTTTTTTGAAAAATCTTTTGAATAAATCTTGTGAAGTGCAAATAGTGCACTTATTTTCTCCAATAACTTGTTAACTTAAACACTTTAATTTCTTTTGCTAATAGAGCTTTTTATATCTCATTACTAAGTCACATGTTCCATATCACTACTTAGAGTAGGGAGAGAGCATAAACGTTCCGATTGCGGACAACGTGCCTCATTAAAACGCGTGCACCTTATGCCGATGCCGTATCCGTCGATTAATTTATAGTAAGATTAAATTCGTTAGTAAAATGTAAATTTATAAAAAGATTTTGTTGAATAATACTACAGTAAAAATATTGTATTAACGGAATCTGAACCTAATTATAAAGTAAATGTGAAAAATAATTCTCTTCCCAGAAATAACGATATTATGTCCTCTGAACGAGACATTTAATCTTCAAGCGGTCTCCTCCTAAAGAGACAAACCATTTCAGTTGATTTCTTACGTCATTATCATTATAAAGTTTTAACATTAATTATTTTAAATGTAATACCAAAAAACTGCTAACGAGTTTTACCTTGAATGTTCTTACGAAGTCCCATAAATCTAGCTAATCACGAAATTAATCTTACTACCAACGAGAGAAAAACTTTTGGAAATAATGTACGTGACGATACCAAGTTCTTTTGAGCACCAATCGTTAAGCTCTTGACTTTATTGGGGATTACACACTTATCTCCTGAGACGTTAGGTCTAAATATTAGCTTTGCTCCTACCTTGGCTAATAATTAAGGCTGCTGTTTTCAGAAAAGGTGTCAGCGAACTCTGCGATAGTCTTATTGCAAGTAAAAGAAAAAAGGTCTAGTTACGGGGTTTAAAATGTTTTATTATCTACAGAAGCGTAGCGGAAAAAAAGTTAACAATTCCGATAATTTCCTACCCTAGCCCTCTTTTCTTAATTCAAAGCCAATTCTTTAATCGAGGGATTCAAACCAAGGGACGTGTACATTAAACTATGAGTTTTCCTTTCCTTGTTTATTTGCAAAAACCTGAGAAATGAGAAGGAAGACAATAGTTTGTAATTCTAGTTGTTCGCCTCACTAAACGTTTATTCTTGTTTAGATAATATTTATGAAGGAAGAAGAAACTAATGTGCATTAATGTTTTATACGGGTCTTACTCGCGGTATTTACTTAGCCTAGATACTAATAGGATAAATACTTAGGTTTTTCTTCGACGTTTCGGCCGACTTGCAAGTGCAAGAGAACGTCGCGGAGGGACTCCCTCCGCGACCCCTCCGCGACAAATACAAAAAAAAATACAAAATTCTTTATTTACTTAATGTGGGTTTACAGAGATGTTACAATAATATGAGTTTCACCACACTCGGCCACTCAGCATGCAAAATTTTCTTAAAATATTTCCATAAGATTAATAACATTAATATAATATTTAATTAATTGAAATAAATTATAAATGTCATGTTTTTTTTAATTGAATTAGCATCTAAGATTAAATAATAAGACTAAATAATATAAACAGTTTCTAAATACTTTTGTCTTCTATAAACTGATTAATTGTATAATATGCCTTATTGACTAATAACATTTTAAGTTCATTTTTAAAACTATTTAGATCACTTTCATTACGTATGTTCTTTGGTATTTGATTGTATATCTTTGGACCCTTGCATATGACGCTCTTGTGTAGTAATGCTGTTTTTGAGGGTCTAAGGAATAATTTACCGGTCTGACGAACTCTTGTGCGAAATTCAAACAAATCTGGATTTGATTTAATAAATAATGCGATTTCCATAATGTAAATGCATGGTAGAGTCAGAATCTTTAGGTTTTTAAAATGTGGAAGGCAGGATTATGTCTGTTCCAAGCCACAAATAGCTCTCAAGCACCTCTTTTGTGCTCTGAAAGCACAAGGCACGTCAGTGGAGTTGCCCCAGAAAATTACACCGTATCGGAGCGTGGATGACACGTAACCATGGTATGCAGTTAGTAATGTTGAGATATCAGCTACTTTACTTAATTTACGAAGAGCAAATGAGAAACTATTTAGTTTTTTACTTATGAATTCTATGTGAACCTTCCATGTCATTTTTACATCAATGTATAGGCCTAAAAATTTTGTGCTCTCTACTACTTCGACTGTTTTGTCGTTGTGGGACAATCTTAAGTTTAAATTTCCTGCTTGTCTTTATCTAAAATTTATAGCTTTGGTTTTATCAATGTTAATTTTTAAATTATTGCTATTTAGCCAGTGAATTGTATATTTTAAAGTTGTATTGATATTGTTAACTAGGTCAGTATTATTATATTTGTCAAACAAAATTGTGCTATCATCAGCAAAAAGCGTCATTGAATTATCAGTTACACTAGAAATATCATTTATATACGTTAAAAACAGTAGAGGACCTAACACACTACCTTGTGGTACCCCGCAATGCACTTCTCTAGGACAAGATGAGTAAACTGTTACAGTTCTAGACTTATGACAAACCTTTGCGATGTCCGTTCTTTGTTGTCTATCAGATAAGTATGACTCTATTAAGTTATAAATGTTTCCCTTTATTCCATAACAATATAGCTTGTGCAGCAGGATATCATGCCTAACGTGATCAAATGCTTTAGTCATGTCCATAAAAAGCGCAACTGTAGAGGTCCTCCTGTCCATACCATGCAGAACCCTATCACAGAAATTATAAATAGCTAAATCAATTGATTTGTTTTTACGGAAACCCATTTGTTCCTTTGCGAATAAATTATTATTTTCAAAATATGTATTGAGACTATTGTGAATCACCTTTTCAAAGATTTTAGAAAATGTCGACAGTAGTGCTATTGGCCGATAATTGTTTAATTCGTCCTTGGCACCTTTTTTGTGAAGAGGTTTTATAATAGAAACCTTTAGCCTCTCTGGAAATACCCCTGTTTCTATAGAAATGTTAATAAGATGTGACAGCAATGGGGCTATTGTTGAACCAAATTTTTTTATAATATTAGTATTCACTCCATCGTAACCTACACTGTACGTCATTTTTAGGGAAGATATAATTTTGTATATATCTTCTGATGAAGTTGGTTTCATAAAAAGTGATTTACAGTTATATTCAGGGCGGTTGTAAGGAATGTGGCTAGCTTGTAATGAGACCTGGTCAATAAAGTGATTATTGAAAGTATTAGCTATTCTAGTCGGGTGATAAATTATTTTGTCGTTACTTTTAACACTGTTTATATGCTCTATTGGTAGTCTGTATTTATTTTCTTTTATTATTTGCCAGGTTGTTCTAGATTTATTATTAGATGTTCTTATGGCATTATTTTGAGCTTTTTGGGTTAATTTAATTATTGACTTCACTTTTCTAGCATATCGGAGGTAAATTAATTTATTATCATGAGTGCGATCTTTCCTATAATTCCACAATAATGTTCTTTTACGTTTAGTGCACACTTTTATACCTTTGGATATCCATCGCGGTCTGGATTTAACAAGCAATTTCTTCTTTATTGTGGGAAAACATAAATTATATAATAATAAAAATGTGTCATGGAATTGTCAAAGGATATTGAGATAAGAAATAAGCAAATTTTGCAATGTTATCTTCCGATAGTCACGTTTGTACTCATACCAATGGGTCAAGTTGTAAACCTTCTCGATGGGAAATTGCAGAATTTGTGCGGTATGGTCTGAAATATCAAGTTCTACAACTGATGATTTACAGTCCTGAATATTATGTAAAATGTTATCAATACATGAGTTACTAGACAGTCTTGTGGGCTCATTTATAGCAATACATAAATTGTTGCTAACACAAATCTCTTTAAACAGAGCTGATTGACTTGTTGTTTTCAAGAGGTCGATGTTGAAATCGCCACATACAATCAATTTCATTTTATTTGATAGTTGAGTAAGTTTATTTAAAAAAGAGAACAGTATATTATAAGTATCAGGTTTCGGGACTCTGTAGACACAAACAATGATTATTTTGTAATCCAGAAGCTCTATCGCACAACATTCTAGTACGTGACTGATAGATAAATAAGCGACCACGGCTAAGTAATTATACCGCGAGTAAGACCCGTGTAAAATATTAATATGTATACAATCGTTTAAAGTTTATAAACTAAGGTGGTTTTTTTTTAATTTCTTTAAAACACAGCTATTTTATTAAGTATAAATGTATTTTAATAAAGATCAGTTCTGTAATAATTTTAGTATACAAAATAAATGTCATTATTTTTTAATCATAAATTATGTATTTTTGTATTATATTATCATAGCGCCGTATCTACTTCATTTGTGTGAGATCCATAAGTTGTATGTTCATTTTCATCTAGTTGCACTTGATTGACATCTGCAAAAGAAAGTTTATTTAAATAATTCAGAATTTCACTGGACGCCATGACGAGAGGTTGAGCTGTCATCTATATATTTTTTACAAATTGATTTTTCGAAGATTTTGTGATGCAGAAGAGATGCAGTTTTGTTTTGCAAGTTCGTCGTCAGTAAATTAATATGAATAAATATGCAAGTGATTGGTGAATAGCTGGTGGCATTGTGGTCCGGGTGTTCCTGTCTCCGTTGTACGCGTTCCCGTAAAGTTCTCAAGAAAGACAATGAAAAGTGCAGCATCGACTTTTTAATGTTGTTTTTTATATGTTACTTTTATACATACTTACTTTTACTTATACTGAATGTAATATCTCTCACTTGACACTGGCAATATATGTAACTATGTTCATGAGGCCATTAATAAAGAAATACAATACAATTAAATAATTCATTAAATTATAATGTTTGTCAACTAAGTCACTTCCTAATATCTGGACTATTTGTTGGTAAAAGCACTTATATTCAGCTTAGCATTAGGAGGTACAAAGAGTCATTCACCCTTTGGCCGTCATCGGAACCGATAAGTTCCAAACCGCTAGCAGTGAAAACTTAATAAAACTTAACTTTTTTGGCAACATAATCTAGGACTCTTACTCGGAAGTAAATAAGTTCAAACCGTGACCAATAGTAGGTACCTCGAGATTCTACATTAAGTATTCTTTTTTTTCTTAACATTCTTGTTAATTAATTTTACATATCACAAAGATATTAAAATCGTTGTTAATAAGAGACATTATAAACATAGTTATCTTACCCATAACACCATTAAAATGCCCCGTCTGTTTCTTTACGCTCACATGATCCCAGTACTCTCTCTCATTGCTGCCTAGTACTGTGTATATCATAGTGGTGACGATATAAATAGTTACTATTGTCAGCAATATTACACGCCATCTTGATTGATCCATCTGAAAACACAAACCCCTTATTGCTCTATCATCCATAAAAAATATGTAACTACATTCAGTAACATTTTCAAACATCACTTACCAAATTATCTCCTAAAATAGCTCCAAATATAAATGGCGTACAACCTCCGGCGATACTGCTAAATGCACACGACAATGTCATCAATGTTCCTGTATAATTTTCTGTCATGTCTTTGTACGAACTCTGAAATGTCATAGTTATCATAAAAATATAAAAAAACCTAATAATTGACAATAGTATTCGACAAAATCTTGTCTTTAAAACTAATTAAAACATAAACTTACCAAAAAGCCGCAGAGTTGAAAACCAAGCAAGCCCAATATAGCTGTTAACACGATAATCGCCGGGCACTCCCACTCACGTGGAAAATTTGGCAGCATCGTTAACTCCATTACAATACCGAAAGCACCTGTAAGATATCATATTTAAAATTTATATATAAAAGTCTACTGATGAGTGATAACTTAAGAAAACCTTTTGTCTAGCAGGATTTTACAATTTTAGATATTATAATTTAAATAAGATATTCTTACCTACACCATTAATAACTTTTCTAAAAAAGCTTGCGCTAAATATGTAGTTAACATATTTAATAGTGTAGATCCAGTCCACAATCGGAGATAGTATTATGTATGATGACGTCATAGTTATAAACGGTAGCATACTGTACCAGGAACTCTGAAAATATAAAATAAGATTAATTTTAAATTATAACTTTAAATAATGGAAATCACAAACCACCGACACTCAATTGACTCGGTTTTTCTTTACTGTCTACAGTACTACATTATTCTATGATAATATTTTATTATAACTGAGCGCCACATAATCAACCGTTTGTCACAATTATAAAAAAATGTCCCTCACCCCATACTACTCGTAGATGAAAAACAAAGTTAGCGAAAAAGTTTTTCAATTTTAATATCTAAATCAGCAATTCTAATTTTGAACCCATCAAAAACCAATGAGACCAAACTTTGTAGTAATCAAATAACAACGGTTAAAGTTGAATATTTTTCTCTTATAATAAGAAAAAAAGGGCTTTTTTCTCTAAACTTGAACAACGGGCTATCAAAAACATTTAAAAAGTTATCGCATGGTAGGAATTTGGTTTTCAAATAAAATTCGGTATCTAGATAGATAAAATGCGGAAATTTCCAACGTGAAATGAGCCTAGTTGTCAGAATCAGGAATTTACGCTTCGGAAATATGCCTTATATATACTGTGAATTTGAACCATTTTGTTGGTGAATATGGAATTGGCTGCGAATCCGCGCCTTGAGCGTGTTTCGGATTGATTGAAAGGGTGTTAGCGAGGCTGTGAGTGACAGAACAATTTTTTAAAACTGCTCTTTGATGCAATCATGATTTGAATTGCTATTATTGTTCAGGAACGGGTAGATTAGAGGCTTCCATAGGGATAATATAAAATTTTATTTCTTTTTGTTTGTATTTTACATTTATGTTACGCGCTTTTGTGTATTGTTATGGTTATATTAATCCTCAAAAAAGCTGACAGGATCAGAGTAATGTTTAGGATGTTTGAGATGACAGGATTATTTTTTAACATTTGATTATTTTTTAAAGTTGTTACTTAGTGGTAATAGTCATTATACAATGTATAAATTAAATGAAAGAGGTTGATAAATATTAATCTTTTGAAATAAGAAAAATGGAAAAAGCAATTGTGACCGAGCGTCTTAAAGAAGCAGAGTGAGCAGACCTCTTCCAAACAGAACAGTATTTATGAAGTACAGAAATTGATTTAAGTTTAATGAAAGTATTTGTAGGAGTGAACGTCTTTACGTTGGTCGTTATTTGTAATTCATTAATTTATTCACAAAAGTTACAGAGTAACTCTATAGGTAGTTTTAACAAAATAAGTTTATGTGTAATTAGGTATATTTCAACTTATTGTAATAGCATCTAGTGCAAGTTTAGTTGGCATTATGTATTCTAGAAATTAATCCCCCACGTCCCTACGAATAAATGTCAAAAATATGTTTAAAAGTTAAAACTAATCCTTACATCTTTAAGAGTTCTCCCTAATGTCATCAAGTAAGCTGGGGCGTATATCAGGCAGAAAATAAACAGTATATTGCTTGCGGCATGTGAGCAGGTTGCTGCCCAAAAGTGTGATGATTTTAATATTTCGCGCCACGGTTGTCGTAATTCTTTCTGTAAAATACAAATCTTTAAAGTAAAATAATCAATATAACAAAAGAATCATAATCATAACAAAATACTATCAATAAACAAATGAATCTAAGTTAGTTATCTATTTTTCTCAGTCATAACTGGTCCACTTTTGGATATAGTTCATTAGACGAAAACTATTAGGTGACCAATGTGGCTCTTTAAAAAAATATAAGTAAAAATACATTTCAAAGGGAAAATAAGATCATTTTCAGAAGAAATTCGAACGTACCTTACGATAATAATATAAAGCTTCCTTTACAAACTCTTTTTCTGTGTCACCAACAGCTTGATGATCTGAAGGGGTACTAGCAGTCAAAGTACCTGATATCACAGCCATGGATAGTCCCAACATGGCTAACGCATAGTAAATAAGTTCCCAGCCTAAAGGTTCTGCTGACAATATACCTGCTACTGGAAGTGCTATGATAATGCCTATTTGAATTCCTGCGTAATAAAAATATTTATTGATTATTTCATAATTTGTTTTAAGTCTTTTAAGTATTTCAGTTTGTTCTGTAAATAAATTGATCTAAATTGTAAGGTTTATACAGAAAGTAATTTGAATTAAATAAACGATAGATATCAGATTTCCGTTCGATTATTATTAAATAACGTTCAATAGACGCGCAGTCATTAGATTAATACAATCGTTGATACCATCACTTTCAATCACAGATTATGGTTTAAACAATGTACGGAACTTCTGCATCTCTCTTTCGTTTACGGACGGATATTCAGGATTATAAAGATGAGTAAATGGTCCATACATAATTAATACTTAAGGCAGAATTTTATTTATTTTTAAGACCTAATAATGGTATAATTAAATTTAAATAATCTTATTTCCCTCGACTCTTAATGAGTCTTAAACAAAATTCTTAGAGTGTATTCTAATATAATTTTTATTAATTATTCAAAAGGAAGTATGAGCTCAAGTAATTATTTTGAACGTGAAAATTATATTTGGAATTTTGTAAAGCTCTAATATGAAAGACGATAAAAGCATTGCGATTATATTTTGACTGGAAAAAATAATTAACTTGTACTTAATATTCAACGGCGAACAACCGACGTTGTAATGGAGGTCGAAGGCCGCCTCCCTGAGCCTGGCTCATAATTAAGTAAACAATAGACTACGCCATAAATAAACGTCAAGCCGAGTTTCTATTGCGGACTATTTTCGTAATTTAGACGGTAAAGCTACAACTAATACAGAGATTAAGAGAAACAGCTGGCTTAGTAATAAAGTCGAGATTAACACGTAGTTTGTATAACACCCTTTGTTAGTATAACAGTTTAAATATTTTTTGTATCTTTACTCTGTGTTTATTTTACTTTGTTCTCAATTAGCTGTAGATTTATTTCATGTTAAGAGAGACGTTTTACACGGTTAACCATTTTTTGAAAATAAAATATAACAAAGACTGTGAGGGATTCTAATGCCCGATTTACACATCGACAAGTACAGTAGCGAGTTAAGTAGTAAGTTGCTGATTCAGTTGATTTAAATAGATCTCCATCTTATTTTTTGGCAAGTTAAGTTGGCGAGACGCGAGAGAGGGGGCTACTTCGTACTTAACTCACCAAAAAATAGGATGGAGATCTATTTAAATCAACTTAATCTTAAAATACTACTTAACTCGCCACTGTACTTGTCGATGTGTAAATCGGGCATAACTGACATTCGCATGGATAGCAAACATGTAAGGAGTAAAAACTAACAATATAATAAAGAAACATTACTTTTTGTACTATAAATTATTTTGTAACTATACCTGTGTATATTATGAAGCTGAATATCTTCTTTTCATTAGGTGGAAGCCAAACTTCAAGCAGAGAGTTATTGACGCAATGGAAGAAGGCATGACTCATGCCCATAAACAATTTAGCGTTACATGCAGCTACCCATCCGCCCTGGAAATTAAATAATTATTTTACAGTTAACATTTTTTTAGGGAAAACTTTCGCTCTAGATATCAAGACCCCCTGTGAAATTAACAAACTCAAAGACCATTCAGGGTCAAAATCATAAATAACTTGTTGATCAGATAAATAATCTTCTAGTATGGGATTCGGAACCACGACTTCGTGCACGGCAGCAGCATGAATACGACTTTCCCACTAAGGCTGTTCATAGAGTGTTATTGTAATAATATACTTTCGTTTAAAATAACATGTCGTCGATTCGCAATGAGAAAAATTGTGAAATGTCTGAGTAAAAATATTATAAAACTGCAACTAGTGCTACGCTACAACTGAATACTTCTTGCTTTCTTGAGGATAGCTTTGCTTCTATATCCCTAGTAGTACCAAGTCAAGCATATTTATACTATTTAAGAAAGGTAAGTTACCTTCAGCGTTTATCCTCTCTTACCACCAAAAACAAAAACAATTAATTGATCTAGTCAAATAAATTGCAACCATCTATTCATAGGTATGTCCGCGAGTAGCGGTATGTTGATAATTTCTGAACTTTTCTGCTCTCTCTCTCTCTCTAATCGGTCCCATATTGCTGAGGATCGTGGTTACGAGAGTCATTTAACCGACTTTTCTGCTACTTATTAATAAATATGATTACATTTACCTTATTGATTATTGTCGGCATAGCGACACAAAAAGAGCCATTAATCAAAAATATCGCAGTAGTCAGCCATTTTCCTCCAATTCTTCTGAAAAACAGCTCGGCCGGCACCAGCATTAGGGCGTATCCAATGAAAAACGAAGAAAGAACTGCACCTTGGATTCTACCATCCCAGTTATGTATCTAAAAATAAATAAATATATTTAAGTGTTTTATTAAAAAGCTTAAACGTTACTGAGTGTCCTTTATTTTCTTTAGGTAAAATAAATTAATTATATTACACGATTTCGACTAGTTCTCGATTTCCTGTTCATTTTTTTACAATTTTGTACAAAATATATGTCGCGGAAACTGATAGATATAAATCTGCAGGAACGTTAGTGACTTTCGTCATATTGTAGTTTTAATAAATCAGTGCGCACAACCGGCGCTGGCGACGTTTCAGGAGCAAGAGAGCGTGCTTGTCACTTCGCACTACTGATGTACCCTCAGAACTGTCATCGTCATATTAAACGTCAATGTCATTTGACATTACAAGTCAATAGTCGAGTCAACGACAATACTACGGTGCTGCCACTACAGTGCTGCCACCTACTTTCTTTTAATATCAAGTAAATTACTTTTAAATTACTTCATTCTCCGACATATATATATTTTATTAAGTATGTTTAAAACAAAGTTGATTTTTCCGCAGTTTTGTACTAAATTATTAAACCTCAAATGCATTGTTGCTTCTAGATACGAGTATTTAAGTGGTGCACATTTTAGTACCATTGTAAATATTATGAATTTTATCTTATGCGCAAAGATGATTCTTTATTATCGTGTTTACATTTTACTTTCAAGTGACATACTTTACCTTAATGTACGTATCATTTATTCTAGTCCGGTCATTGACCGCCAAAACTGCGACGCCCATACTGCCACGAATAATGCCTATTGCTATAGAGCTTGCTAACATGTACACCATTTGGATGTGACGGACGCCTATTTTGAAATCTGAAATTAACAAATTATGTATTAAATGAAAGGAAATAAGTGTAAAGGTGTGAAGCCAATGGATGAGGGAGGCACAGGACTGCGCAGGATGGAAATGTTTATTAGAACTCTATGTTCAGTAGTAGATGTCCTAAGATTGCAGTAAGATTACGTGAAAAAGAGTTTAATTGACGATTTTTGTATAAAATCATTCGCCATAATAATAATACTACACAATAATACTATAATATACTTATTTCTACGTACTACGCTTGGCAGTTGGATCATAGGTCTGATGCAGAAGGCAGTACTGCTCGACACGGCACGTATTGTGAGGAGGTTCCTATCTCTGGAGCCCTAACCACCAGTATCTTGGTCCTTGTACCCGATGCTAGTGGGTCTACTTTCTTTTATATTTTAATTTTATTTTATTTTTATATTTAAAAATGTAATATAATGTGAAATAATGTAAAAAAAAGAACTTACTAAATATTAAGCCATCAATAAAGAGTCTCTCATATCTACTTTGATACATTATTAGGAACACTGTTTGGACAGATCAATACACTGATTCTTTTTAATAAAGTTCTTTACACCATGGACTGTTTAATAACATGATCTATTATTCTTATAGATCCATCAATAGATAAAGGCGCTCCCAGGTAGCTACAAATTATTTGATAAACAATACGTCATCTTAAAACATATTAATGTGGTTATTCTATAGACGGATGATCGCTTAGAGCTATTAAAATAGATAGGTTTGTATGTTTTATGACATGAAATCTGGTTTGTTACAAACCAGGTGTCATGTCATGAAACATTTTAATTGAGATACATTTAGGTACTCGTCGTGTTGTTCATAAATTTTTGTCTAATTTAATGTAATCCTTGTAACCTTGGGCGTCTGTTTGCGCTGTTATCAACAGACTTTGCATTATTACTATTTACTTTGTATTAACACTTATAAACAGGGCACCAGACATTGTTAATTAATAATTATTATTATTATAAACGCGACAGTTTGTAGGTATGGGGGTTTCTTATTATTTTACGTAAAACTACTAAATACATTTGAAACTTTACCATATTAATATAGTTTATACCTACATCAGATATATACATAGGCTACAATTTCTTAAGATATTCATCCTGTTCTGACGATGTAGCAGCCACCAGCTAGTCCTATAATATAACTCTTTTACAAAATAGATTGAATATTTATGTCAAACAGAACTTGCATCGGAATTTATCCCCAAATAGAATCAATTATGTTGATTTCATTCGGTTTAAACTGACAAGTTTCAAGAGCTTACGAAGTCAGCTTCAACTAAGTTTCATTCGATTTTATTAACATAGAGATAGAAATGAGAACCACTTGATATATTGACACATTTTAAATTGTATTTTAACCTTAAGCTTTTTATATTGAAGGTACGATAAAACTTATTGAGTCTTCGGAATGGTTAGTAAGTATTGGTTCATACTACGATGTATAGTATCAACTTAGAAGACCATGTTGTACAAATAGCTAATCATGAACAATTAAATAATATATTTGTTTACTTTTGTTGATTTGTTTATTTAACTTTAATACAAAGAATATCTTAACTAAACTATAACATGTCCATGATAAAAAGTTTTAGAAGAATATAATATAAGTACTTAGAAGGTGTTAACCACTAAACCATCTGGTTATTTTGTCAAATCATTTGGATACAAACTGTTATTGATTAAAATAAATATAATCCCTAACGTCAATGTATTTTGAACATTATTTTAGTAATTTTGTCCGTCCGTATTATACGAATACTTAAAACTATAGCTGTTTCAAAAACATTTTATTTTGTTATTAGTCTTATTTTATTACTTTATAACAAGTTATTAGAATATTGACTTACTGTTTTTAGTAATTACGCCATAGAATCCATTTTCAAATTGATATCTAATAAATTCTACGTCCATTGTAAATTGTTTCAAAATAATAATAAAAAACACAAGACCGCTTCTACATGAACAATGTCATGTAAAAAGTGTTGTACCATCAAACTCATTATCTTCCTTATCTAACTAACTATTATTAAAACAATGAAATTGTTAACTTTGTGTAAATAAAACTGATTTTCTACGTAAATATGCCTATCTAACAAAGCTAGTTTGGTATTCTAAATGTTATTTAATTCTGATATTTATTCCTAGGTAATTAAAATTCAATTTTGCATGATCGGTTTGGATGTAAAGGTTTCGATACTGAATGTCAAGTAGATTAGTTTAATTTGTGATTTGCTGAGAAACGTGATGAATGGCATACAGAAGGAATTGACGTCGTTCCGATGAAACGTAGTAATAAAGCAATCATTTTATTTTTATTTTATTTTTTTATTTTATTTATTCAGGAAACAAACAGTCATGTAAAATATATTAATTATTAAACATGATATACATCATAGACTTGAAGTTCCATAAATATATATAAGTACGACAATTTAGCCAAGTTACATACACAATCACAAAACACTTAAATTGACATTAGCTAATTTGTTGCAAGAGTAAGCAATAAGTTACAAATTTTATTTTTATACATAGGCAAACTGTTGCAAAACATATCAATATGATTAAAACGATTGTTGTAATCATTAACCCAGTTAACCCTGAAACTACATATAATCGTATTTTCTTGATTTCTTCTAGTATGTTTCTAAAAATGACTACTGTAACTTAGGAAAAATACTAAAAAAAATCCAGCTGACCTGGTCTTCCAGGAAAATGATGGCCGTTATAACGCCCAGTAGGGGAATCCACTACTATGTTATGGGAATTGCTTTGATTTAAAATATTTAAAAAAAGTCGTTTTATAAAAGAAAACTGTTTTATTACGTAATGGAATCACATTATATTGTAAATTTTCTTATTCATTAGTATGATAGGCTACAAAATAATTCTTTGGGTGCAACGAAACTAAACATTTTTACAAAATAAATTGGGTTTTTTCACATACTGCACATCTGAGTTGGTTATCCCTGTAGTCAACCAAATGGTCAGTTCTGTCATATTTTTTTGTAATGGACGAGGGCCACGCTTTTCAGTTATTTGTAAGTTTTCAGTAAAGTTCTTGCTATCTTGTTCATATTCACTCCCATTATTTTTATACAATGCCAAGCATTTTGAAGTGCCATGTCCAGACCTTGATACAGTACTGGAAAGTACCACTCCTTACCCTGAATAGAAGTTCTGTAGAGACTGATATTCTGATCAGCTCGGTCCACTCCCCCTATATTTTCATTAAACTGTTCTATGGCATTAGGCTGCTCAATATAAACGTATCTCTTGAGCTGTTGAGAAAAGCCTCGCCTCTTAGCTAAATATGACAATGGCAATTCATCTTCACTGTCCGAATGTTCATCGTTATTATTATAAATAACGTCAGCTTGATCTCTCAACTGGGAACCTGGAAGATTATCCCATTTTACAATTTCTTCGTCCCCAGAGTCTTCGTCAGAGAGGTCAGCATTTGCATTTTCTGGAGGTAAAATAACAACACTATTTGGTAATGGGTCATCCTCATCAAAAGACTGCAGTTGCTCAATAATTTTGTTGAGCAGTAGCTGGACTAACTCGAGATCTGGAAGTTCATGAATAGACGTCCATTCCCCTACTGGGCGTTATAACGGCCGCCAACAACAATAATAAAAAATAATAAGAAAAATGCAAGCCTACACATTTTAAAATTGTTCATCATACAATATGTGAATATAGTAAAATTATAATCGCTTATAAAACTGTAGTTTTCTAAGAAAGTATATATTATAACTTACCTCTTTTCAGCCACGATGAGTTATAATTAGCACTTTAGACTAATACACTCATTATCCAGCAATAAATTAATATTTTACCAGTAAACTGGCTAACCTGTACGTAGACTAGTAGCATGTACGTACGAAAATGCAAAAATAAGTCGGATATAACAATCAATTATAAACGATAATTGAGGGCATATAAAGCTATTTTTTTTGGTCGTTATAACGCCCAGTAGGGGAATTTGGGTTAACACTACGTCTGAAAAAATTATTACCAGTGTAAACAGTTTTATATAACGGAACTGAAAACAGTTTTTGGGAACGAGAACCAGTCCTAGATACTCTAAAGTCTATCTTATCTAAAATTTGAGGGGCATCAACAAAGTTATTTACTATTTTGAATAGATACATTTGATCTAGCATTGTTCTACGACTGTCAAGAGTTGTTAGTGAGTGTCGTGTAAGTGAGTGTTCATACGATACATGTTCAAAATTACCACGGAAGTCTAATGATCTAATAAATTTCTTTTGAACTCTCTCAATACGGGCAATATGACATGCATAGCATGGGCTCCAAATGATACAACCGAAATCTAAAAGTGAACGAACAAAGCTGAAGTATAAGGTTTTTAAAGTGTGTGTTTTTTCAAAATCTTTAGAGACTCGTAATATAAAACCAAGTTGACGGTAAGCTCTATTAACTATATTGTCTATATGCAAATTAAATGATAACTCGGAGTCCATAATTATGCCCAGATCTCGTATCGATGTTACCCTGTTCAGTGACACATCGTTAATACTATAATTATATTTTATTGGGTTCTGTTTCCTAGTGTATGTGATAACCGAACACTTATCAAGATTGATATACAATTGATTTATTGAACAATACTCGACTATGCGTGTTATATCAGATTGCAATAGCAGACAGTCGTCAACACTTGCAACCGCTCTGTAGAATTTTGCGTCATCGGCAAATAATAGAAAGTCAGAGTGGCAAATAACTTTCTCTATATCGTTAATATACAGTAGAAAGAGCAGTGGCCCAGCATGCGAGCCCTGTGGTATTCCGGAAGGAATTTCCAAGAATCTAGAGAGATAGCCCCTTATAGAAACCGCCTGTGATCGGTTTCTGACATATGAGCTTATCCAACGAAGCAAATCGCCGTGTATTCCGATAGCCCATAATTTTTCTATAAGTAGATCATGACTTATCTTATCAAAAGCCTTCGAGAAATCGGTATACACGACATCTACCTGCTGTCTCTTGTCCATAGCTTCCGTTAAGTAGTTTGTAAAGATAAGCATGTTTGATTCAACTGAGCGCCCTCTACAAAAACCATGCTGATTCACAGAAATGTACCTTCTCAATATACTGCTTAATTCTTGAGTGACAATTTTTTCAAATATTTTTCCAAAAATATTTGTTTTGGAAATAGGCCGATACTGAGACACGTCGTTTTTTTTTTCATTTTTTGGTATAGGTGTAACAAGTGCCTGTTTCCAAACTAGTGGGAATATACCAGCTTCAAGGGATCTTGAATAAATAAGGTGTAAGGGTGAAGCTAAAAGATCAGCACAACTACGTATAAATAATGGATGTATCCCGTCATATCCAGCCCCCTTATAAATATCAATAGCTTTTAATTCCTTCAATACTGCTTCCCTAGACACGAATATGGAACCGAGACTTACCGGAGAGTCAACTGGCGGGCAATCTGTATCATGTATGTTACGCCGTGGTGCACTTTGAACAAAAACTGAGTTGAAGTAGTCATTAAACAGATTACAGGTGTCTTCGCCGCAATAAGAAATTTGGTCATTTAATTTCATTGTTTGTGGGATATAGTTAGCCGGTAACTTAGATTTAATATATTGCCAGAATAATTTAGGACACTTATTGATTCTATCCTCTGTAAATATTAAGTAATTTTTATGTTCCTTTTTCTGAAGTTGTGATTCTCTTTTGCGAAGAGTGGCAAATGTTTGATAATCTAGGGGATTTTTATATCGCTTCCATCTAGTGTGGTACTTTCTTTTTTCTTTAATTAATTTAATCAGGGAAACTGTATACCAAGGCGGATAACGAGAAGAGTTTACAGTTTTCCCAAGAGGCACATGTCTGCAAATTATGTCTCTAATAATGTCGTAAAACTTATCTACTACGCAATCAACGCCTATATTACTAGCCGGAGATAGCTCAGAGCGCCAGTCGATAGACATCATCTCTGTTCGTATTAAATCAAAATCTGCACAATGAAAAAGCCTCCTATCATTACATTTTTGGGGCAAGGGACGATATGTATTAAGCATTAATTTTAAGACTAAAGGTTTATGATGGGCATCCTCTATAGTAATAGGATCCTTACATGTCGAGACATTGCAGTCATTATTACAAAATATTAAATCTAATAATCTATTATTAACATTAAATGAAGCATTATATTGTCTTAGGTTGGTAAAACTCATAAAATCAGATGTCAATTGCACTAGTGAATTACTGTTTAAACTTATTTTCATTGAATTAGAGTCAGTATCAAAACACCATTCGGCATACGTCACATTAAGATCTCCCACAACTAAAAAGGTATCATTTGGGTTTTGTTCGATTAAATGACTAATGGAATCAAAAATCAATCTTAACTCCGTTTCATGACGACTACTATGTGGTATATATAAACAACATATATGTACAAAGGCAGGACCACAAGTTGAATTACTAGACTGGGAAACAGGTATACTTACCCACAAGTGTTCACAATGCAAGGACAAATTCCACTCCTCGCGCTGGATAGGATTATACTCGCGACGAATAGCAATTATAACACCGCCACCTCTTTCCGCTCCCACAACAGAAGAATTTCTATCACGACGAAAAACAATGTATCTACTATCAAAAAACTCCGAGCTATAGAAACCATCATTAAGCCACGATTCTGTTATGCAGTAAACATCGTAATCATTGACCAGAATTTTACTAAAAAATGACTGAGACTTTGTTCTAAGACCCCTCACATTCTGGTAATATAAACTAATTATAGACATGAATGTAAAGGTAAAATAATAATAATGTACTTAAGTAAAATAACAATATTCTTGTACTCACTGGTTCTCGTTCTGTGTAATAAATATTTATAACTGTGTTTAGGCCGTTGCTTCTTTGTAAATAATAATAGGCTGTTATAAAAGAAAAATTGATATAAATAATTACGCAACAACTTTATCAGACGCTTAATTTTTATTGTGACACTATAAAACATATCGCAGAAACTCGAGAAAAAGACAATCTTATGACAACCAAACAAAAACAAAACAACTATCATAGCACATAAAGTCTATTTTTTTATCTCGGATACTAAAATGACAACTACAAATGTCAAACGTAAAAATAATGTAGCCAGCGTTTAAGAAACAGTGCTGTCCTGTGTTTCGATTCGTGTTGTAATTATTGTAAAATATTTACGGTTGTTAGTATAGTCAAGTCAAATAGCTTTATTCACTTAGGTTACAAAGTAACACATGCAAATCGTTATACATGTAGTAGAATAGTATAGAGAAAAATGTCTGCCAAACTACTACCACTTTCGCAGACGACTATAGTAGAGCTCTGAGAAGAATGTGGCCAAGAAACTCAGGCCACTCTTTTCAAAAATAATAATTTGACTTTGTTACAATTACCAACAGCAGCGTGAAGAATGATGTGTGCAAGCAAATCTTACATGCATAGCAATTTAAAGTTTAATTGATAAAAAAAATTTCATTGTTAATAAATTGATTTAAAAAAGCTTTAATTGCATGGCACGTTCATCAGTCATCTCGTCACTGCGATATCCGACAGAAATTAACACACAAGCATTTGTGTCGTCAAGTTGATTTTGTTAATCTTTAAGTAGTTGAGAATGGAATAGAATACCATTTAGATAATATAATTAAATACATTTACAAATGCAAGTGAAGTATTTCTATCGTTACAATAACAAATAAAACTGTAAAAGAAAGTAATAAGGTAGTAACATAACATCCGCACAACTACCTAGGTTAAGCCACAATCTACACCATGGAACAAGCAACATGAAATCACGATAATTGAAATCTAAGCCCATGAGTTTTTGTCATTAATATAATCGTTTATTGTATAATAGCCTTTCGATAATAGCTGATTTTTTACAAATGCTTTAAAGTTTAGTAAAGGTAGATCCATTACATGCTTAGGCAGTTTATTGAATAAACGTATACCGAGTCCCGCAAAAGTGTTATGTACCTTATGTAGGCGATGTTGTGGACCTATCAACTTATGCCTATTCCTCGTGTACGGGTCAATCACCGTACTATAAAGTAGGACTTGCGGTGTCAGCACTATTGCGACACCGAGCTTGTGACGAGTCATTATAGTATCATAATTATAATATGTTAATTAGTATGTATTTCGACGTCGTACCGTGCGCGATTCATATTCATCCCATTTTATCTTAAAATTAGATCGTGTTCTGAAATATACTTTTAATATCTTTTATACCTTTGTTTAATCTCATCTCTTTATCTTATTCAACCTCGAACACCTCGTACCAATGCTATGAATGTCGCCATTTCTATCATACTGTTCAATATTTTGCTTAATATATATTATATTAGCATATATATATTGTGAAGCAACTGTTAAAATACCTATTTCCTTAAAACGATCTCTCAATGAAACATTCGATTCAAGATTGTAAATAGCTCGAACTGCACGCTTCTGAAGAATAAAAATAGATTCGATGTCTGCAGCCCTACCCCACAAAAGAACACCATAGGACATCAAGCTGTGAAAGTAACTAAAGTATACCAATCTTGCTGTCTCTATATTCGTTAGCTGCCTCACTTTTTTAACTGCATAAGCAGCTGAACTTAGTTTTCCTGCTAGAGCTAATATATGAGCACCCCATTGCAGCTTACTATCCAACGTTATTCCTAAAAATACAGTAGTGTCTACAAAACGAAGGACCTCACCGTTTAAAATCAGATTATTACTAAGGCTTTTAACATTGGGCATAGAGAATTTTAAGCATTTTGTTTTGGCAGCATTTAAAAGCAAATTGTTAGCAGTAAACCAGTTCAGGACTTGTGCGAGAGATTCGTTAACTTCATCTAAATTAGTTTGCTTACGGTTTACTTTGAAAACGAGTGAAGTATCATCTGCAAATAAAACAATGTCGCACAAACCCTGAGCAAGAAACGGCAAGTCATTGACATAAACTAAAAATAGAAACGGACCTAGAACGGATCCTTGAGGCACGCCCATACTTGGCGGAAGACCAGAGGACCTACTACCATTTACTTCGACATACTGAACCCTATTGCTTAAATTGCAGCTATTATCGATCTCATATGTAAAAATGTACCTGTGTATCTGTTCCAAATAAAGATTTTATTATTATTATTATTAAATACGAAGATAATAAATCAAGAGAAGCATCCCTAATTCCATAATGTCTAAGCTTGCACAGAAGTGTCCCATGATCAACGCAGTCAAAAGCTTTAGAAAGATCACAGAAGACGCCTATTGCATCCATAGAATTTTCCCAAGCATCATAGATATATTTCAGAAGAGAAACACCCGCATCAATCGTTGAGCTACCCTTCCTAAAACCGTATTGCTGCCTATGAAAAATATTATTTAAATGAAAGTGACTCTCCAATTGGCATAAGATAATTTTCTCATAGATTTTACTAATCACAGGTAGTATTGAAATTGGTCTAAAGTTACCAGGGTCGCTTTTTGATCCATTCTTGAACAAAGGAATAATCTTACTGTGTTTCATTAGATAAGGAAATACACCTATGGCAATACACTTATTAAATATAATAGATAAATATGGAGATATATTAAATATAATACCCTGAAGAAGCTTGACAGACATACCCCATAAATCAGCAGATTTCTTGGAATTGAGACTTTTGAAAGCTTTTATGATATCATTATGGTTAATAGACCTAAAACTGAAGCGGTTCTTACATTCAATTACTTTATCTTTTAGTAAAAATTCTGCTTGGTTTGGAGAGGAATTTAAGGAGGTTGTTGTATGAATAGGAACATTGACAAAGAAATTATTAAAAGCATGTGCAATGTCAGCATTATTGGTGAGAACCTTATCTTGAGTTTTTAGTACATAATTAGTATCACGAATTTTCATCCGGCCGGTCTCTGCATTAATAATGTCCCATGTACTTTTAATTTTGTTGTTTGATTCCTTTATCTTATTACTCAAATAAGAAGACTTTGCTATGGCACAAGCCCTCTTAAAAGTTTTCGAGTAGTTCCTGACATATTGAATGAAATCTGGTTGAGTATTATATTGTTTCATACCATACAATTCATACAAGCGAGCTCTACTTTTATATATACCTGTTGTTGCCCAATCACAGAATTTAGTTTTAGAGTTACTAACAAAAGTCTTAGTTTTAAAAATATTATCATATTCAAGCTTGATAATGTCTAATAAATCTTTATAAATATCATCTGGGCTATACTGATTAAGATTAATTCTAGTCACTTTGATTGCAACATTATCACTAAATTGATTCAGGTGGTTTATGGTAATTGGCCTGCATGTGATTTTGTTCTCTGTGGGAGTAGTAATAGATGGAAATACTACCCTTTGCCCACAGTGGTCAGATGTTAAATCACTTAAGATATCCTTATTAACATATTCACAGTTGCAAAATACATTATCTAAGCATGTAGCAGAATGAGATGTAATCCTAGTGGCTTCTTTAAATAAAAACTGTAAATTATAAGACTGAAACAAACAAATTAATCTAGCACTAGTTGAAGATTTTTCAAGGAGATTTACATTAAAGTCCCCGCATACTATAATAAATTTATTTCCTGAGCATAGTCTTTCTAACAATTTCTCCATAACACCCTCGAATAGACTATAATCACTCTGCGGTGGTCGGTACACACAAGCTACGACATGTTGCTCAAGCTCCACACAAGAGATTTCGACTGTGCGCTCGATAGAAAGATTTGCTATGTCTTTTCTTTCTTTAAATTCAACTTTATTACTTATAAATATTAGAGAGCCACCGCGTATAGCCTTCTTTCTTACAAACGCACTTGCCAATGTAAAGTGTGCATTATTAAATAATAATTCATGTGACTGTAACCAATGCTCGGTAACACAAAAGATTTGTACATTATGTTTGTTTAAAAACAGTTCTATTTCTAGTTCTTTGCCAGATAGACCTTGTATGTTTTGATGAACTAAACAAAGATTAAGGCTACCCTTTGTCTTATCTAATAGTTTAAACTATTAGATGGTTTAATAAATGTATTAGTAGTGGACCTACTATCTCCTACCAAACTAATGAGTACTCTATTAGTACTTGTACCTATACCTATATTAAATGCTAATAAATTAGCAAGTTGTTTTCTATAATAAAAAGAAAGATACATGGTATCTTTTGTTAAGTAAAAACTGTTCCTAATAAAAATATTAGAGTCAAAAAATAAAATGTCACAGTAGTGACGTGTACTATTATATAATAGTAAATTTAATTTACCTATATGCCTATTTTGTTCTTGAGTAAGTGTATAAGAATATGGGAATGCACACATAATAAATTTGCAACCTATTGATGCCTGGATTTGTAATACCAGTTCTACTAATATAATTACATCCTTCTTGGTAATAGAAAGGCCATTTCCAAGTAATATGACAACTGTAGACTCTTCGTTAAGTTGTAACTTTTTCAGATTATTCATTATAATACTTAAACTAGCTCCAGGTGAACAAACATTAACAACGGGGCAATCTATGTAAGTCTTAATTAAACTACCCAAACCAACACCCAGTTTGTCAGAGACAATAAATGTATTTTTACTTTTACATAATTTTGAAGACTTTGTTAACATTTTAGTAGTTTTAGAACACCCTGTTTGTATATTAGGTGAGTGTTCAGAACCACCATTGCTGGTACATTGCATACTGTGATTATTACTAATAAGAGAATTGACTTTCTCTAAATTTTCTTTGCCAATTCTTGCTATTTCATCATTTGGAAATATAATCATTAGTTATTTGTTGATTTTCTAATGTAATCCTATGTAGCTCTGCTTGTGAACTGTTTAGTTTTGTGTTTAGTTCACTAACCTGTAAATCATATTGAATCTGGTTACTTATTAATTTGCTATGGCACTTTTCTAAGTCCAGCATTGACATATTAATTTGCCTACTAAGGTCAACATTAGTAGCCTGCAGTTCCTTTACTTTATGGGACTTGTTAAGAGCAGATTTGAGTTGTTTAACCAATTTATTTAACTTATAATATTTTTTACTTTTCCTTCTGGAATCAAATTTTACTGTGCACATTTACCTTTGTTACATCACCTAGGAGCTCTGAAAAATGATTCTGAGTGGCAGTACTATTTAGTGTCTGTATTTTTTCTTCTAGATAAATGATTTTGCTATGCGCTTTATTCAGATCTTTCTCTAACTGTGTATTGCGACTCAGAACCTCCTCATACATAATGTTGCAATCAGCAAAGGAAGCAACTTCTTCAGCAAATCGATCCCGCTGATCTAACACATCCATATATTGGACATCTAATTCGGCAAGTTGATCCTTTAATTCAGCTACTTTACGATTGACATTGAGAATTTCCTCTTCACTGTCACTGCGTTCCTTTAGTAGCTGGCTGTTTTCCTCCATGTATTTCTTTAATTCTTTAATTCCATCAATGCAGTCTTCAATTTGTGGTGGTAAAGCCATTTAGTCGAAAACTAAATGGCTTTATCACCTCTAGAGTTAATGTTAGTTGCATGTCATAAAACTATTAGATTCAATATCGCACAACAAAACATCAGCTAAATCATGACGCTACTTTGACAGAATATCAGTTCTCTTGTATTAGCAAATAGTCGTTAGATATTTATAAAAACAAATAGTAAAGTCAACGTTATTGACTGTTACTAGAGCATATTTTCGGTAAAGCGTTTTAATCTAATGAATTTCTCTCTTTTTTCCTTCTATGCCCATCCCTAGCATTTCTTGTATGACGTCATTAGCGCATATTTCAATTAAAAGTTTTCGTAATTTTATAAAATAAAACAAATTAGTGGTTTACCCTAATTTGTTCGTTAGAAGTACTACAATTGTTGGCAATTAAGAGTAAAAAGTAAGTAAAAAGAAAGAAAACACTATAGATTATTCTAGTTCAATATGATTATTCAAGTTCAAATATTATTTATTTAATATTTTTATCATATTTTATTTTTCATGTGTCAACATTGCAACAAGAAATTTATCAGAATCCTTTCGAGATTAAAAAACAGCCTATAGTCTCTATTTACCGTAATCGGTGGAACTAACCTACATTTTAATCGGTAAGTACCGGCTGCATCGCATCACTATTTATTAGTTGTAAAAAACAGACAACACATGAAATGTCATTTTAGTATCTGAGATAAAAAAATAGACTTTAGTCACTTCATTATAATATTTAAATCTTTTACATTAGTTATGCGTATTATTTTGGAGGTATCTGACTTTCTTAAAAATATTTTGCAATCACGAACCCACAGGTATTTGAAATTATGTTGCACTTTGAATTCGCGTACACGTTTTAATAATAATTTATTACTTGGTATCAAATGATCACTAATGTAAATGTTAGCAGATGGGCCAGATATACCAATGTCGGCCGTGGTAAGTCCACGACGCGCGCGTACCGCTGCCAAAAACTGGTCCTTGCTTCTTTGTCGCGTAAATCGTACAACAATAGCTGGTGGTCGACTAGATGTCTTATCTTTGTCTTCAAAACGACGCACACGGTGTATGTGATTGATGTCCTTTGGGTCCAATGCTAATCCCACTTTTGTATATATGACAGATAATACCTGTTCAAGATTCTCCCCTTTATGATTTGGGATGCCAGATATTTCGGCGTTATTCAACCTAGCATATTGGTCTCGTTCTTCGTTCTCTCTCAGCAATGTAGTGTTTACGTCCCTAAGCTCTTTAATAGTGCCGTTAGCGACGTTCAGCTCTTTCTGCAACGATCCTATTTGAGAGGTAACAGCTTCCAAGCCATGTAACCGACCCTCCATTATCTCCAGTCGATTGTTGACTTCCTTCCACTGGGATGTAAGATCCTGCATAGTGACCTTCATGCTATTGACATCCGACCTCATTGCATCAAAATCAGAACGAAAATTCTTCAATTCTAGCATTACATCCGTTAGATTAGTAACACTCACTGCAACAGAACTGCGACAAGCGATACAACGCCATTTGTCCTTCTTCTCACTGGTCATCCTACGATAAGTGGTTTCGGATAGACCTGAGCAGTCAAAATGTAGATAGCCATGACATTGCTTGCACGATACTCCGTCGGTCACTTCGTCATTGCATTTTGCGCAGCGAGACATTGCAACTATGACAATTACTTTTGCAATTCAAAGTTATTTTTATAATATTTAAGTTTAATTCACTATCGTACACAAATAGGGTATTATTTTTTACTCGTAACAGACGTGCGTAGGTATGTGCAAAAACTTTTAACGTGCGACGTACCGTAACCGCGTTCCGATCGAGACTGGATCATTTTGTAAACACATGAAACCTTCAGCAATCATTTACTATTAAGCCCGATTTACACATCGACAAGTACAGTAGCGAGTTAAGTAGTAAGTTGTTGCTAAGTTAATTTAAATAGATCTTCATCCTATTTTTGGCGAGTTAAGTTGGCGAGACGCTACTGTCTTAACTCGCTACTGAACTTGTCGATGTGTAAATCGGGCTTTTGTCTGTTTATTGTATGGTAAATGACTGACTGCAACTGTGTGTAAGTAAGTATTTGATATCGGTGTGTAGTATCTTTACGTAGCGGAAGCCTAATTTCCCACTATTGCGGTATCAGTATCTTTGCCTTTCCCTTACCTGTCCGTCAGGGAAGTAATGCATCGGCGATTACGTTATGGGCTGCTAAAAATTGTGTAGTGGTAAAATTACTTCACGAAACACAATAGAAACATTGTGTTTGCCTTGCGTATAATTGAATATTTGAGTTGGTAAAGTGTCGTGTATGTCTAATATCACATTTGGAAGGCATGTGTGGACACAGTGAATCACTCATGGCTGAGAGCGAAAGAAATTTCAAATACAAATTTCAAAATGCTTTATTTCATAAAAGGAGAATGTTTTTTTTGGGCTAAAAAGTCAAAGTCTGTCCCCAGGTCACCAACTAGGTTCATTACAAAAATTGATATGTAAACAACATTTTCTTCTATGGAACCAACAAAATTCGTTCCACAGAAATCTAGATATCAGCTGTTAAAAAAATAAAAAGCCCTGAGGCACTCCAAGCAGTTATCACTAAAAAGCCAGTCTGTCCCCAGGTCACCAACTAGGTTCATTACAAAGATTGATACGTAAACAACATTTTCTTCTATAGAATCAACAAAATTCGTCCCACAGAAATCTAGATATCAGCTGTTCAAAACACTAAAAGCCCTGTGGTACTCCATGCAAAAGTTATTTACTAAAAAGCCAGTCTGTCCCCAGGTCACCAACTAGGTTCATTACAAAGATTGATACATAAGCAATATTTTCTTCTAAGGAATCAACAAAATTCGCCCCACAGATATCTAGATATCAGCTGTTCCAGAAACTAAAAGCCCTGTGGTACTCCATGCAAAAGTTATTTACTAAAAAGCCAGTATGTCTCCAGGTCACCAACTAGGTTCATTACAAAGATTGATACATAAGCAACATTTTCTTCTAAGGAATCAACAAAATTCGCAACACAAGAAATCTAGATATCAGCTGTTCCAGAAACTAAAAGCCCTGTGGTACTCCATGCAAAAGTTATTTACTAAAAAGCCAGTATGTCTCCAGGTCACCAACTAGGTTCATTACAAAGATTGATACATAAGCAACATTTTCTTCTAAGGAATCAACAAAATTCGCCCCACAGAAATCTAGATATCAGCTGTTCAAAAAATAAAAGCCCTGTGGCACTCCAAGCAGTTATCTACGAAAAAGTCAGTCTGTCCCCAGGTCACCAACTAAGTTCATTACAATGATTGATACATAAGTAACATTTTCTAACGGTAATAACTGGTTGTTAAGAGGTAGGGTACTATCTAGGCATACCCGTTTTTTTTTTTGGTTTCGCTGGGGTAAAATGCCTACGCATCCCCTTCCGTTGGGGGGACGGAAGGGTTATGTGGGGCTAACCCCCCAGTGTACCCACTAAAAGTCCCCAGCGGCACTCCTTCATCGCCTACTTGGAGGGGGCCTGGGAAACCGGCAGAGCTTTTGCGTCCAGTCCCCCTCCGGCGATCCCCGCCATTACAGGCGGGCCCTATCTAGGCATACACACACCTAGATTGTACCCTACCTCTTAACAGCTAGTTATTACCGTTAGAAAATGTTGTTTACGTATCAATCATTGTAATGAACCTAGTTGGTGACCTGTAGACAGACTGACTTTTTAGTAGATAACTGCTTGTAGTGCCACAGGGCTTTTAATTTTTGAAAAGCTGATATCTAGATTTCCGTGGGGCGAATTTTGTAGATTCCATAGAAGAAAATGTTGCTTATGTATCAATCTTTGTAATGAACCTAGTTGGTGACCTGGGGACAGACTGACTTTTAAGTAGATTACTGCTTGGAGTGCCACAGGGCTTTTAATTTTTGAACAGCTGATATCTAGATTTCCGTGGGGCGAATTTTGTAGATTCCATAGAAGAAAATGTTGCTTATGTATCAATCTTTGTAATGAACCTAGTTGGTGACCTGGGGACAGACTGACTTTTAAGTAGATAACTGCTTGGAGTGCCACAGGGCTTTTAATTTTTGAACAGCTGATATCTAGATTTCCGTGGGGCGAATTTTGTAGATTCCATAGAAGAAAATGTTGCTTATGTATCAATCTTTGTAATGAACCTAGTTGGTGACCTGGGGACATACTGGCTTTTTAGTAAATAACTTTTGCATGGAGTACCACAGGGTTTTCAGTTTCTGGAACAGCTGATATCTAGATTTCCGTGGGGCGAATTTTGTAGATTCCATAGAAGAAAATGTTGCTTATGTATCAATCTTTGTAATGAACCTAGTTGGTGACCTGGGGGCAGACTGAATTTTTAGTAGATAACTGCTTGGAGTGCCACAGGGCTTTTAATTTTTTGAACAGCTGATATCTATATTTCTGTGGGGCGAATTTTGATGATTCTTTAAACATGTATAAAGCTCAATGGTATAAGTCAATGTACAATGGTTACAAACGTGGGGGCAGCAATTTTTATTTTAGCCCAAAGCTCTTAGTAAAAAAACATTCTCCTTTATCACAAATTGTTTAATATACACTTATGTACAACGCCTCAGTTTACCCGCACTCAACTTCAATCAATCAATAGCGCTTTCACTAAATTGAAACTTGATATAGTTTTAAACTCGTACTAGTCTAAGATTATTTATAACATTAAAACTTAGGAACTGACACAGAATGTCCTAATTTAGTCAGTAAACAAGGAATTTCATTTGTATTTAAATTCTCATAGCTCTCCGTGAACGTAACAAAGTCGGTGATGGCTTAATGTGGCTTACAACTTAGAAACTGTAATGCTACTTGCCTTACAATTCATAATAATTATTCATTGAATTGTCAAGTCTCTCAACTTCGCTCTGCTTGGAACTTGCAAGAACAAAGAAATACTTTTATATCCCTTGTTCCGGTATTTTCTTTATGTTTAACAAGAAGATTTTTATGTCGTATAATGTGTATATCACAAGATGAGTTAAGTCGAGGTTTTTAGTAGATAAAATCATTAAATTTTGCATAAAGAAACTTAAATTTTCATTATTTACCAGTTTTTTTCCGGAAGTATCAAAATATTATATACCTATCCGTCTGGGCAACGTGGTATTAGTAGGCCAAGTATCCCTCCATCACGGGAGGAGGCCCGTCCCTGCAGTGGGGCATTAAGGGGCTGTTATGATGATGATGATCTAAATTTACTACACCCTTGGCCACCCCAATAGGGTGTTCTCCATCACTATAAAAAAGGAAAAAAATGCTGAAATTCAAATTAATACACTTAAAAAAAGTATAATCTTGATCACATTCTCTTCAGAGCTTTGTCATAAGAGAAAATGCCAGAAATCTGTACAAATAACCTCTCTTCTACTTTTGTACCTATAAACCTTAATGAATATACAAAGATTCTTGACCACTACCTATTTAATGCCTTATATATAAATCAAAGCTTTTTGATGCATCTACTTACTATTACTACTTACTTCCTTACTTAGTTTTATATAGATGAAGGCTGTTGAAGAAAAATATCTAAGTAGTAAAACTAGTACCAGCAAGTGCCTCTCTACCAAGCAGAGCAACTCTCAAGTAGCTCTCAAGCCTTTAGTAAATCAACAAGTTGCTGTTTATTTTACTTTCGAGAAGCAATTAACAGTCTAACTTGATATGCTTAGTGCATAACAAGGTAGTTGAGTAGACAACTTAATCCTGTAGATGTTGCCATATTAATTTGAATGATCCTTAGTAGCAATAGATTAGAACTCCGTCTAGTGACGGAGTAAGAATACAATATGTCACCACCCTATTTCATTCCGTGGGTATCGTAGAAAGCGTTCTGTGAATATTACCTGTACATAGAAAGAAGGAAAACTTGAAATTAAACCTTATACCAATCCGTCTGGCCAGCGTAGTATTAGTGGGCCAAGTATCCCTCCCGTCACGGGAGGAGGCCCGTCCCTGCAGTGGGACATTATGGGCTGTTATGATGATGATAAACAGATTAGAACTATGTTCATCAAAACTGTGTGAATAAGAAGTGTAGAAGTGAATAGTGAGTATTATTAAGGCATGGTGCTTGCACTTGCAGATAGCTAGAGTTGACTTATTAATTTGGTTTAATAAGACAAGTCTAGCTATCTTAAATATTTGTGAAAACAGGATTACATAATAATTATTTCAAAATCCTTATAATTCCCGCTCTTAAATCTTAAAAAGGGAATTCTAATAAATAATTATAAAGCAAAAGATCAAACCCTACATAACAATCCTGTCTATTTGCACAACAAGAACTAAAACACACAACAATACTTCAGCTTTACGTTTCTATACAAAATGTTTATCCCAATGGATTCTAATCCCGTAGTGTATGAAGCTAACTCAAACAAGATATACAATAAGTTGGTGAGCAAAGTCAGGCAAACACCAAGTTGTTTGTTAAAGAGAGGAGTTAATGAGATTAAGAAAGGAAACACTCGGATTTTCTTACGTTTGTATACAATGAGATCTCTGCATGTATTTTGTTATTGATCTTTTTATTATAAAAATTGGCAAATCGTACGATTTACCAAATCAATTGAGCTTTGTTAACAATTCGTATGTTGTTGAAAGGAAATACTCCTTTTTCTTATAAAACAACACTATGGCTAGATATAATTATGGTCTCGGTTGGCTGGTAATGTGTTGTGAGTGTGACAGAGAAGCTTGACATTGGGCCAACCAAGGGTCAACACATTTGTTTAATTGTCCTGTATGATGTTATATAAGTCATTCTCCTTGCTAGACTAGTATCTAGCGGAATAACCACTTGAACGTTAACTGCGCGAATCGCTTTCGCGAGTCCAACGTTCAAGTGGCAACGCTCGCAGTTTTTTATGTGTTTATAAAAAACTGCGAGTTTTCCGTCTTGATAAAAACGGCTAACACGAGAAAATTACTGCATCAATTTGAAAATGAAAAACATCGTCGTGTTCGTAAAAGTATAGGGAATAAACTTAAATTAAAATACATTAACCTTATGAATATCTAAATACAATGAATAGTTGATAAACCTGAGAAATTGCGAAAAATTGTTGACATTTTCCGCGATTTTCCGGGAATTATATTATTTGTGAATAAAAATTAGCAACCCAAATTAATGATTTTATTTTTAAAATATAATTAACTATATTACTTTTAAAATAAAATAAATATATTAGTAATTCTGAAGGTTAAAGTATTTTAAATTATTTTTGAAATAAATACCTTTTTTAGCTGACTCGGCCATCTCGGCGTTTTGTAGTGCATACCATATTTTTGTTTAGACAATAAGAACATAAAAATAGGAACGTAGTAGGTTTGTTTTCTAAATTTAATTATTGTTTATTAGTTTATCTTCTAGAATTAAACGATTTCAATAAACTTTAAACGATTTCAATAAACTTTTATTGAGGAAAGCGTAAT
The DNA here is from genome assembly GCA_905475405.1 of Schrankia costaestrigalis. Taxonomy (NCBI): domain Eukaryota; kingdom Metazoa; phylum Arthropoda; class Insecta; order Lepidoptera; family Erebidae; genus Schrankia; species Schrankia costaestrigalis. The sequence goes on from FR997836.1 coordinate 19,897,603, forward strand.
TAAACCGCCATTATTGTTAAACTCAAGGCCAAGTTTTAGTCTTTGACTTTTCTTTTATTAAATTTTAAAAGTTACTCAACTTTTATAACATAATATCACGACCATTAGAAAGCACACATTTTCTAGATAATTGTAATATATTACACTTCCAACAATATTTAATTAATCAAATGTATTTAACACATAAATAAACAGTAAATTTCATACAAGGACATACGAAATGAAGCAAACTTCTGTTTGACATTGCGACCACAGATTATTTTTTACAGCTGTTTATTTTGGTGTAATCCGTTCTAAAACTATCGACAATTGTCCCACAGACTTTTTTAAACGTAGATTTTAAGCGGTAGAATCATATTTTTATAAAATATCGCGCGTTGCAGAACGAATTTTTTTTTGGTACTTTTATACCATATGACGTAAGTCCCGCCATTTTGTCAGTGGATAAATCATACCCATTGACGTTCAAGTGGCTAAGCTACCTCATTAGATGAATAAAAAATAAATGTTAGGTTATATTATTTTATTTTAATCTTAAAACAAACATAATTATCACAAACACAATAGCGTCCTGTATAATCAAAATCGTCTCTCAGTACTAAAACGTAAGTTTTTGTTAATACATACAATAAAGGAATAAACATATTTAATCATTATTTTACGATTCGGTACTGTTTTTCAGTGCTTCTAACTCTTTCAATGAATTTCTGTCAAGTGGCTTCATTTCTTCTGGAAAAGATAAAAGTTAATTTATTGTATTATACAACACTACCATAAAATATAATTTAGTTCATAATAAAAATAAGGAATTAGGTGTCTCAATCAAAATATATTTTTCAAAAAGTCGCTTCAATCAATCAACTAGCTTATCGCAGCACAGCTGAACACGGTACTGCGCCTTCCGCATCCAGTCCGACCCAAAGGTCTTTTTGAGGTCGTCGGTCCACATAACTGGTGGAGTATAATGTAATGACATTATGTAGCTGCGCTTAAGTTGCTTGTGTGTGTGTTTTTCACTTCGTTTGTCATCCGTCCTAGACACGGAATAACTGAGTGGTTTTTAAAACATAAAACTCAGAGAGCCTTTACTCTGCGGTCCATACACTAGACCACAAGTTGATAAGTATCCTTAACCTATAACTGCACTAGGCAACGTCTATCTTATCTTAACACTACATGTACACTTACAACATACCATACTGGAATTGGAACATCAGCATTGTTGGTCGCAGAAAGTAGACTTAACATTAGTAATTTCTAGTAATAGTAAATTCAAGTAAATAGTTACTTATAACAACTAACCAGGATCAGTTTTCCTTCTTTCTTTGTAATGAGGATTGTCCCACGGTTGACGTCGGGAACTGCCGAATATAACGTACAGGAGGTTGGTGGCGATGGCTATGCCAGCGACCATTAAAAACACAATCCGCCAACGGCTCACGTCAGACTGAAACATATTATTAAAGAATGTTGTTTATAACATGAAGACATACCTACTAAAAATACACCGCACTATCTTACTCTGAAGGTTTTATAAAAGGTGATTAATGTACCATTCATTAATAATATGCAGTAGCTCTACCAAAGAAAGAAACTTTGACTCATAAGTCTGATACCGAATCTTGTCCAGAGTAATATCTGTATAGTCTAAGAGTTTCTGCTTTTAATAAAGAGGAGCCGTGGGGGAGCCTGTCTCCATCCTAGACTGACGATCTAAATATGCTTTGGCGAATGAAATACATAATTGTCAAAATCCCTGGACTAAAGATACCACAGAAATAAAAGTTAAATTTATCAGAAAACATGTACAATTAAATTAATTGTGGTAAGTAATGCTAGAGGACAATACTCTTGCAATAAAATAATAATTGCAAGCACGTAGCCTGTTAAATAAAGGAAAACGATGTTGGTAACTCGCGGAGAGCGTGTGAAACGCAGCTTGCAGCCATTTTTAAAACAATAAGAGTAAATGTTAATGTTTTTTTAATTATTTTGTACAATTCTATTCGTGTTCAAGTAATAATTAATTTAATTGCTATGTACTTTTTTTGTAAATTTTTTATTTAATTCTCTTATTGTGTTAATGAAAGTAAAATTTATTTCGCTGGTTAAGGGGGAAGTGAAGTTAAGCCTTTGCTATAGACCTCACTATTCATTAATTAATTATTTATCAATCAAAATATTATCTCCATCAGAACAAACGAGCTGTATAATGGCGAATTTTCTAACATCATGGGAAAAGGTATACTTACACCAGAAGTAACACATTTTACGAATAAATAAATACTGTAGTTTACGAGTTAAAGCATAAAATAAATTCACTATTAACTTCCTAGGCATGATAATTACTACAAAGAAAATTTACTCACATCATTTCCAATGTTCTCATCCACTAAGTTTATAAGTTTAAATCTTGGTGGTTTTTTTTTAAATTATAATGTAATTTTATTTTTGAAAAACTATAAAAGTAAGAAAAACTGTAAAACTTAGCTAACTTTTTAAAGGTATTGTGCACTTACCGGATCATTTTGCAGTATGAAGCTAGTGACGACAGGAGTGAACACGCTGCAGAGCGTCGCCGTGAAGTTTGTGAGAGAGAGCATCACGCCGGCGAACTGCGGCGACAAGTCCAAGTGGTTCACCTGAGGAACATTAACATTTATGTTTATATTGTTATCATTTGGATCATTTAATATTAAGGACGGTGGGACCTTTGACAATTTAGAAATACATCACAACATAAAATCATCTAAAGCTATGATACAGAGACCTCGAGTTCGATTTCCGCTGTGCAGAACATGAATGCTTTCATTGATTATGAATATTAGCAAAAAGACAAGGAAGCCTTATGTCTATCTTCCTTGGTTCTGTACCTTCCTCATCCATGCGGCGTCAGTCCGCCTTATTAAAGGTCAGCCCATTTTGCACCATCCGGTATGTGGTCGCCATCCGAGAACTGAACTCCCGAGACGCAATCATTTATACTACATATTGTGTTACTTTCGTTCTCTTGCTTGCACAGGGAAAATCCAAGCCCTATTGCCCTTTGTGTGACTTTAAGAAATTTATTTAACAAATAGTTATGAATAGAGTATAATAAATAGAACAGTTACCATATATCCAGCTGAAGTACATCCGTAGACAGTGAGAATCACAACCAGCATTACAATAGCGATGGCTCTGTTCTCTGGACCAAGGAATGCGAGGCCTATTGTACCGAGTCCACTGCCAAATAAACCTGGAACAAAGTCAAGTTTAATCTATGATACTACTGATGAACTTATGGGCTTAAGATTGTTTTTTTTTCCTTTATTTGAATTGAGTTTTTTTGCATAAGTAAGCTTTGAAGTATTTGAACCAACTAAATAATCCACAAACTGTCCTTGTGGTCGTACTCCGTAGTTGTTTTAGTTGCAAGAGTCAACTAAAATGTTTAAAGTGGTTTTTACAAGCTGAATATCAATTCAAAACAGAATTTTAAAAAAAATGAAGGCCTAAGTATGTTCCACAATTGATCGAAGTAGTCTCTGTGATATTCCTACAATGGATCATTTAAAACTTAGATAAAAACAGTTGCGATTATAGCACTTAAAATGGTCGATGTAGAAAAATGCAAACATACAATAAACATGGGGTATGTCGAGGACTTACGAATTCTCTTGTTCGAGATGAAAATTTTTAATACACATTTTTTTTAGAAATTACAAATTAATCCTGTAGATACCTATTTTATCAAAATTGCTGGCTTTATTTCATTGTGAAATAAACTGAATAAATTAAATTACTTTTAATAAGGATAAGCTCCTTGCCAATCACTAAGCGAATACTTTCACCAACTTTCGAATTAACTAGGAGAATTCATCATTATTTTTCTTATTATCTTCGAAGCTTATTGCTTAGCAACAAAGAAAATTAAATGGAGAATTTATTTTTAATTAATTTCACTAATACTGGCTAATATCTTCAATAATCCAATTTACGCGAGTAGGTATTGGAATGCTGCCTCATAAAGGTCTCTGGGTTGGACTGGATGGGGAAGGCGCAAGACCGTGTTCTGTGGCGCGTATTGCGAGAGGCCTATGTCCAGCAGTGCACTGCAATATGCTAGTTGATTGATTGATTGATTGATTGATTGATTGATTGATTGATTGGAATGTATAATAAAAATGTAGTTATTATTATTATAAGTAGTATAGAAGTCCTAACCCTTATGCCCAGACACTTAAATCTCTAAATATCTGATAGACACCAACAGAGCTATGTAACATTCGGAACAAAATCTATGTTAGGTTTGAGCCAGTAAGCAAGTCTACATGTCTTAATAAACAATCTCTTACATAGAGTTTCCTATGTTATCCTACCATACTCGTAGGGTATTAGCCAAGCCTGAATGGTTGTGCCTATTTATAATAATCAATGTACTATCATTATCTAAATAGTTGCGTCACGCAATAGTTAGTTGGTAAACATTGTTCAAACTCCACACAAAGAGTTTTGTGTTCTTTTTGTCCTATATTTTGTTTACTACTATGTAGTACTATGTACTTAAAGGTTTTAGCCTTTTTCACGCTTATAAATAACAAAAAAAATCAAACTGAATTTTAGATCCTAGGCTTAATAATGATAATGTACTTGTTTATCCCTAAGCTGTGTTGACTGTAGAATCAATGTACGTGACGTTGATAAAGTAGGCAGGATTATACCTTGCGCTCTGTTACAACAGGATAAATCAACAATACTTTTATGGTGCTGCGGGTCTTTTAAAGGCTTAGTTGTGTTAAACAAAAAAAAAAAGAAATACTAAGCTTTCTATTTATTTATGAGAACAAATTATAAATATACTTGTCATATCTATCGAAGTACCGATGGAAGTTAAAGAAAACGTGTCCTATAATGGAGACCGTGACTCGGGAAACGTAGTGTACGAGATTTGATGCAAAAATCAGAGAACCGAATTCTGAGGTTCGTGTTAGGAGAGGCCTGTGTCCAGAAGTAGACTGCGATAAAAAGTCAATTGCATAAGACTTACCTATTGAGTTGAACACTTTTCTTGAAGCTCCTACTGAAAGTATACCGTTGTTGTATATCCATTCACACATAGACGCTGAGAGTATGTTTCCTACGCACATGCCGACGTAAGGTAAAGCTGATAAGGCAGCGCTCTGAAATGTAACAGGGCGATTTAATAAAAGCATGTCAGAAAAAATGCAAGCAGCTGTTATAGATACAGTCGAAAATCGTAACTATTTCCATAGAAAAAAAGGAAATTGGACCTCCCTTAATTGCAAAAATACAATTATTAAATTAATGTTATGCAAAATACACTGGGCCGCAATGAAAAAGGGTCACTTACATAAACCTTAATAACTTCCAAAATGTTGGAGCTAGCTTTATGAAATAAACACTAAAATAAAGATAATTTAATAGTCCTTATATAGAAGTGATAAAAATTAGAGATTGTTAAGTGTATTTTGGACAAAAGTAAGTTAAATAAAAATTGACACTTTCATTAGATGTTGAAAACAGGTAAAAGGTATCAAAAATGCAATTTTTACTCATTTAATACGCTGTATTATTATCAGAAGCTGTTAATGCAGGTGTCATCTGGTTTTGGATGCTTTCCATTTGGTTTTTAATTGAATTCTGATGAAAATACACCCGTTTCTCTATCACTGCTTCTTTGAGTTCACAAAGGGTGATAAGAGGGAAATTTTGATATCCTACTCATCGACCTAATACGTCCCAAGCATGCTGGATCGGTTTCAAGTCTGGGTTGCGTACTAGCTACTTCATACGTGTGATAGCGACATCTTTACGGAACTTTAACACTATTAAATCTGTATGAAGACGAGCGTTGAGTTCCATAAAGGTGACTATTTCGCCGATGTTTACCAAAAATGAGCCATCATACTCATTAATGATTTCATTCAAGTATCTGCAGTTAAAGTACCATTTTATATCACGTCTAGCTCGGTGCGGCTTTCAGAAGAAATTCCAGCTCAAACTTGTACAGTGCCTCCGACATAAGGTACTTTCTCTTCAATGTAAGCTTGGTTATACAGGTTTCCTGTACTTTTCCAGACTTTTAGCCTTCCATCGTGCTTAAATAACGTAAACCTCGACTCATCGGAAACATTTTCCTTAACTAATCAGCCATGAGTGCTATTCACGAATTTTTTATCATCACTCTATCTTGAATTTTGATGTTGTCTTTCAAGTTTACCAATATTTGCAGGTCTAGGACTGTAATTTTGCTTCATCTAGACACTGCCTCACTATACAAGGGCTTGGATTGCTTTCTCGAGCACGTAGCAAGTGATTTTTGACTACAACAGCCGTTTGAAATCGATTTCTCAACATTCTCGACACCATCTAACGATCCTCTTGTGTTTTTGTGCACGCTGTTGGTTCTGATCTTGGTCTGCGCGCATTGGATACAGTGTCTTCTAATGGCTGGAGTACTTTTCGAACGATTGAGAGCTATAAACCAACAGTTCTTGCTGTATAACGATGACTACATCATTTTTCTAGCATTTCTGGAATCCTTGCAGACTTTTCAGGGGTTAGAGGCATGTTTTTATGCTAATTTGATCAGAATATCGAATTTCTGTATATAAAATGCGTCTTTTTCATATTACAACAGAAAGAAGAGTAAAAAATGGTTTCGAAACTATTGTTAAAATTTTAAAATTTTGTCTTTATTTTTAATTTATGGATTTAATACAATAATAAAAGAAAACTTAAAAGATTTTACTTGCGGCATTATTTTTGATTAAATTATTTATCATTTAGTTTTTATTTCATAAAGCTAACTCCAATATTTTGGAAGTTATTAAGGTTTTTGTAAGCGACCCGTTTTCATTGCGGCCCAGTGTATTATAATGTTATATTTATTAATAACATTTCGCAATATTTTTATTTTTTTTTAATCTATATGTTCCATTCTTAGCTAAGAATTCTTAAATTCTTTATTTTCTACCTTTTTTTCGTTTTGTAGCTTGCAGCCAATATCAACATTAATAAAACACGGAATCGCTATTCATCTAATTCACAAAGTTAAATTATTTTAATTTAGTTCCCGCTGTCGCTCAATAAAATCCTTGATTAAGGATATTCAAATATAAATTTCGTAGATTATTCCCCTGGCTCTAATTTAGCAAGTTATAAAAATGCTAAAAATTGCGTGCCTATTATGAAGTAGGAAGAATTTAAGTTATCGTATTAAAAGCCTTACATTCCTGAGGGAAATCTGCATTGCCCTTTCCAAATAAGTGGGTAGGTCGACGAAGAAAAGCATGTACGTGATAGATCCCCCAACATGAGCCGCTACGATTGCCCATAACGGACCTGTGCTTAGCATCTCTTTCCAAGGTGTCGGGTAATTTGCCTGTAAAAGAAGTAAGTTGAAAACAAAGATGTTTTTTAATCATAAATATTAGGCGATTTTAGTGGCTTTAATTCCACTTTAGCGTATAGTTCATGGCTGCTATGCAGGGTCTCAGGTTCGATTCCCGTTCATTATAAGTAGATAAGCCTTTTAATTTTTAACTAACTGGTAAAAACTCAGTATTAAATTTCCAACTTAAACGAAATATTCACCGTTTTTGAATGAAACTACAAGCTACACATTAAAAACTTCTAAAACTTGATAATAAATAGCTGTTACTTATTCTCGTATGAGCCAGTATTTTTATTTTTTAAACTCCAGAAAGCTCTCAAGGAATCTATCAATCAGGTCTTATTTTTTATTAAATGTATGCTACTGCAGAACTTGGTCATTAAAAACGTAACAAAATACTGTGTTAAATAAATATTCAAGAAAATGAAATTCATACTTGTTTTTTAAACTAATCAAACATAAATATATCGCACATCGTCAGAACCGCCGGCATTTAAAAAAATGCTCAATGACCTCTTGAGTCAACACCTAGAGTGTGATGTGTTCGCGGATGAATGGAATGAAATCATGCATGTATGTTTAGTGTTTTGTGAGAAAATGTATGAAAGGGTGTCCACTGTTCCATTTTAATATAAGATTATTAATTCAAAGTTAATTTATGTAATTGGCCTGTACCGTTTTAATTAACTTTAAATAAATAAATCACTGTGGGCAACCTTACCCTTGGTTCAACACTGTTAAGTCCCATCTCAATATAGTTCCTTTCCTCCTCAGTCATCATAGAATGCTCATCAGGAGAACTGGCAGAGAACCAGTACCACATCCCGGCTGTCACGAACATAACTCCTGATGTTACGTAGAATATCATCTTCCATCCTAAAGCTGTTTCTGCTAAATATCCTGATAGAGGCATCGCTATTATTGTACCCATTTGTGACCCTGGAAATGATACAATTATTTTTTTTTACACATTCACCCATCGCCACCTAGTCACAAACCAAGCAAAGCTTGTACTATGGGTACTAGACAACGGATAAACATACTTACGTAAATACTTTTTTTTGTAAATACATACATATTATACATATAAAACACTCAGACCAATGCAAACAATTATCAAATGCAAACATTGAGCGGGAATCGAACCCGATACATCTGCGTAGCAGCCATGTAATATACCGACTGCGCCACACAGGTCGTCATATTGAATCGATTATGTGCAATTTGAAAAGATCGAAATATTTCTTACTTAGTTTCTGGATCAGCATTACGATCAGTCCCTGGAAAACCTAAATACACGGTGAAACTTATGTAACTTTTTTAAAAGAAATACAACGCAAAACTTGCAGAAGCTTGCTGGTATTTTTTCAAAGCTCCGTCTTACAGCTATTAAAACGTAGGTACCTACTCGTAGCTATCATAATTATCCGTTATTGTGATCCTTTAAAAAGGGATTCTTCTACAATATGATGAACAGTAATAAATAGGCTTGGCGGTTTAGTATAAAGTTTCGTGCCACCATACCTCGACTTTAAAAACAAAAAAAAGCTGTATACTGAAATATCTACCATGATTTATAACTTTCTCTATGACTTAACAGAATTATAAAAGTTAGAATTTTTATAATTATTTAAACTGTCATGGTCACATTCACTATTATTAAACGAACTGTCTGTAGTAACCATACAAGTCCGAACAAAGCGGTTCAGCACTTCGTACATGTGACCACGACCACGTGAAAACCACGAAACAGTGGAACTTTTTGCCAGCCCACGTGTTTCCTTCAAACTACGATCCAGCAGGTCTACTCTTGAATTTAATTCCGATCGATCGGGATTGGAATTATGACGTTTACCGCTATTTCATACTCTTGAAATCAACACTAGCGCCAAATTGTTTTCAAATTAGGTGTCTATTTGTTGAACTACATGAAATGGTGATTGAATTAAAAATGGTACTCTTGAATTCATTTTGACTGCTGCGTATTACGTTGAAATTGTGTTCGGATTGCTTGTAAATTGGTATTATTCCAATAGCAAATAAGTAACTCTTTACATATTGTTTTGTGTTTTATGTCGACCTAAGAATATTAATACATCTTTAATATGACTTATTAGTAAAGATATCATTTAGTCTACATAAAAAAACGTAGATTGGGCTTTAAAAGAAAGGCAAACTAAACCTCTATTGCGCTTTGTGTGTTGTATCTATGTACCAAATAAAATATGGTGCCGAATGATAACGAACACTGTTTGACAACACAAATAATTTATTTGTTAAATATATATTATATTATATAAATATTCAAGCTTTACTTGGTCACAAAGCCACACAAAGCTTTTTAAACTAGAAACACTAATATAGAATTAATAGAATTATTCTAGAATATATCGCACCCTCAGTAATATAAGGGGCCAAGTCAAAATTTTAGTAAACTGAGATTTTAAATGCTAAGGGCATAGAATGGAATTCTTTACCTGTTAGCGCTGACAGAGCGAGAAAAAGGACAATAACGACTCGGTAAATATATTTGTGTCCCTCTCACACTCTCCCAGCCCGGCGCACTATGGGGAAATAAAGTCATTTTCGGATCAAAAATCTATAACTTCTATGTTTTTAAAGATAATTACGTGATTCTTTTTTTGGGAAATTCTAGAATAACTAGGCTTTAAAATGATAACATTCACGTTTAGTTATAATTAAAGGAAATAAAAATAAAACATGAAAAAAAATATACGACTAAAATGTAGAACTAAAATCCGCAATGCCGCTTAGGTAATTAGAATAGAAATAATTAAATAGTAAATATGTAAAAGTAGGAGTGAATATGCAATTCCGGAATAAAATCTGTCTCTTTCTACTATTTTATCTAATTCGATTCAGTAGTTTTGGTGTAAAAAGTATTATTAGATTCTTACGCAATAGAAGTAGGATTACAATATTATATTAATTATTTATTATGTGTGCATTAGATAGGTAGATAATACAAAATATATTTCACATTTATATATTAACCTTTAATTAGGCGCGCCAAAATACTTACGTCGTTAGTCGCGCGGGGTCTGCAGTTACCCCAAAGTGAATGACATTAAATAAAAAGTATTTATGTATAATCATCAACTTTTATTATTCTTTATTTACTTATAAACTATAACAAAATTAGAAAACTCAAGAAAAACGTAACTGTAATACTGTAAACAATCAATTTTTGTTTTTTTTAGGAACATAAATTTTATCAACAAAAAAAGGAAGAGGCTACATCTGTCCTCGAAATAGTGACAGAAAAACAACCTTTGTTGTTTTTCTGTCACTATTTTGTGGACAGATGTAAAATCTTCCTAGTTTTCTTGTTGTTACATCATTGCTAGATGATGAAGGGCCTGGAACCTCTTGTTCAGATAAGATTCTTCTTGCAGTATTTCGCTTAGTTAGTATGAGCCTATTTCTAGCCATGTTGAACGGTTTCTACGAAAAATAATACCAGATTAGACAATTGTCATCGTACAACACAATTAAAATAAAAAAAAACATTATAACTACCTTACAGTAACCGTGAAACAACAATGTAATATAACTTCCGCTCATCAAATGAAAAAAAACATAAACTCATAGCAGTGAGTACATTTACCTAAGTACAACTGTGTATCTTTGTCAATTAACTAGTATTAGAACCATATAATAACATTAAAATGTCTAAAATATCAAAATAAACTAAATAAGTGTAAAAACTAAAAATTTAAAAATATATACTTACATAAAATTGAACTACACTATTAGTCGCGCGGGGTCGCGGCGACCCCAGGCACCTCCGTACGGCGCGACTAACCACTTCAGCTGCCCAAGCGCTAGTTAGGAAGGAGGGGTGAATGAGTTAGGAAGCTAGCAGAACGTTTGGCTCGCTAGTGTAAATAGCAAACAAAATAATTCCAAATGAAGATCGCTTGGGGTCGAAAAGACCCCGCGCGCCTAAAGGTTAAATGAAACAATTAAACACAATCTGTCTTATTACAAAAAATAGACAATAGTCGTACATTTGTGGCTAAAAATAGTTTTACTACAAAAGTGCGTCTTTGGTTCTAAACATGGTTTAAACAGCGTAATTGACAGTTCAATAAACAGTGTTTAGAATTTGTTTTAGTAAACTCAAGCTTAGCACTTGTTTTTATTTTTTGTTCTATGATATTTTTTAATCATTTAGGAGGTTTCTGAGCTCCGAAGCTTCATCTAATAGTTTTGAAGTATACAAAAGTGTATGTAAAATATCTTTGTTGGTGGCTGTTCTAGAGCATTTTCTTGAATAATGAAGTCTAAACCGTTAATAGTCTTTATTTCTTGGGCGTCTTCTGAGAGTTACAGAATAATGGAGAAATATACTTTCTCCGTGAATTAAGACCTTATGTTCAGAAGAAGGCATATGTAATACCTGCTATGTTTTTTACATAATAATATAGTTGCGCTGTATCTAACGCGAACTGTCCAAATTTTGTAGCATTAATAATTTTATCGCATGACATAACTTGAAGAATAACATATTATTATAAGCGTTATCAGTTTCTCATCTATACCTGTAACTTCAGAGGAACAATGATAATTTTGGAAAAATCTTCTGACTGTATCACCGTCATTGGTGTTACCACTGACTTGCTTAGGTTTATCTATATTTAGGCCAAGTTCTTTTCTAAACCTCCTTTGCACACCTTCTTTTCTTTCTTGATATTTTTTTTTCTGCTGTTGTAGCAAACCATTTTTGAAAACCCAAATTATAGGGAAGATGTAAAATGAGTTCCATAAACCTGATCTAACAATGAAGAGTAGAAAGTCCATATTGATAAGAACTTTCGTCAACTGGTTTACTTTGTACTATTCATTGCTGTGGGTCGTGCACCACAGATGGTACATACCGCACTTGATGATGTTTCTGAGTTGAAATATACTGAAAATATGTTCCATGATAAAATTTCACCACAAAAAATACATTATAAAATACCTACAGTCAATATATATTAACCAATTTAAACCTTACACACGATTTAGTAAATTAAAAAAAATATATATGTTAGGTTTTTTTTTAAAATGACCATGTTGCGCAAGGATGCCGCAAGTTTTTTTATTTCATATGAAATAATATTAGTTTTCCTATGAAATGGCATTAAATATAGGGCATCGGCAAATTTCGGCAACTCTCAAAACTCTAATTGAAGATTATGGGTGCTCGAAAACGGGTTAGCATTATACTTGTATCAGCCCTGACTAAATTTCTAAATAATTCAAACATTTAAATACTGTATTAAAAAGGAGACACTATCAGCTTTTAGAAATTGTGCCATTGTTATAAGTTTACTATTTACATTTTGCTAATAATTGACACTAAACATGCCACAAATTCCAAAGAATTTCAAACATTTTTTCATTCATCATGTTTGCCTGCTCACAGTTAAAAAATAGGGATAAATATAACATTATTTTGAACGTAGAAATACTGTTTCATTCATTAACTTTAATTTAAGGTATGATACAAGTCTGAGGAGCGACTTTTGAAAAAAGTATTTATGAGCCGGCTCTCTTAGGCGGCGCCCCATAGTGCGGCGCCCGCTCTTACTGCTAGAAGGTTATGGTTAACAACTAAACAGTGACAGGGATTTAAATAATATATAGGTTCAATTTTAAATACTCCTAGTATTTCTTTGATATTTTTGTATTATAAAGGCCTAACTTGAATGCATGTTTTTCAATTACTTGTAATTTATAGAATTAATGCAAATTTATTGTTTTCTCCTCTTGCTATTTATAGTGCATTTACCAAAGAACAAATCTGCCAAATTTCACATTTATAACTTAAATAATAAACAAGTAATTTGAAAAAATAGGTATTTTATAGGAACTCAGAATCTTAAATCGTGATTTCCCAAAAATCAACTTTTTTGGATTGTGCCCTTATAATACCGAGGGTGCGATATTTACTTTTTTACAAGTAAGGGGAACCATTTTTATTACAGACTTGTCTTTGACCCGTCTCATTCAGCCACAAGCAACACAAAATTTTTGAAATGCTAATTTCTCGATCCGAATAATCATAAATAATTAAAAAACGAATATTACAATGATATTTTCCATAACTTGTATTTATTACTATTGTTAATAAGCAGATATCAACCTTAGTAATAATATTTTCTCAATTTAGTATGTAGTTGAACATCACTTCTCCAATGTCATGTGTTGCTAACTTCACACTTTAAGTATAATCGTGAACCAATCCCGATTTCAATCCAATGTTGACGAAATTGTTTTCAAGAGTACGAAATCACGTGACTTCAAAATTGACATTGTAATTGGATTGGTATTAGATTGAAATTAAAATTATGTTCAAGAGTAAGCCTACAGGTTCCTTCAAGCGAGGCGTGAAAAAGCGTCTTCTGAAGCCGCCATAGTGGAGACATTCATGCCTCTACAAATATTGTAGCTGGCATGGTGGTCGCCATTCTCTTCTCGGACTCTAATGGATGCTTAACATCAGGCACCATAGTCATTCTGGTAGGCCAATTAAAAAAAAAAGAACTATCGGGATATTTACTACGTTTAGAGCTGTCGAGTTTCCGATATTTCGACGCTGTTACAAGCGCCATTATCACGGAGGAACTGACGTACTTGCGGTTAATAAGTCATAAGAACAAATGTATCGGTCTACCCTCTTTCGCGCTCGTTTTTTGTTACTAATTTCCTCGCCGTTCTCGAACTAGTAGTTACTCGAACTCGATAATCTAGTGAGAATTAGAATTTTTATTTTATAGAACTTACCAGAGTAAACGATGCCACTGTAAGTAGTTCTTTCATTAGATGGTAGCCATCTACCGAGGAGTGTGTGACTGGCAGGGAACAGGCAAGCTTGAGACAGACCCATCGCTACACGAACTACGCATATTAATGGCCATCCTCCCTGTAAAATAACCAGTTATTTCTTTTATAAATAGAACCTTGTGTTATCAGTATTGTTATATATATATCCATGAATGTTATCTTTACGAAATAAAAAGAAGGAAAACTTAAATTTAAACCTTATACCAATCCGTCTGGCCAGCGTGGTATTAGTAGACCAAGTATCCCTCCGTCATGGAAGGAGGCCCGTCCCTGCAGTGGGACATTAATGGGTTGTTATGATTATTATGATTATCAGTATTAAAGGCCAAAATATTCCACTACAGAGACAAAGCATTCTATTTAGTAAAGTGAAGTTGGCCTACTAAATCGGCCTGACAGCTTATTCCGACCTCATTTTATGTCAATTTTTCCATTATTTTCGTTGGTTTACCATGCCCTTGTTGTAACTAGGTCACTTTACAATAAAGGTAGACCTTATATTAATTAAATTGATAATCTCATCTTAATTTTTAAATACTTTTAAACTAAATAAAATATCTTTGTTTTCATACTGACCAAGCTCGCTAGAGTAGGAAATAGGGAAATAAGACAGGCATTAACAAGAAGAGCCACTTGTAATATGGGTTTCCCTCCAAACCTCTTCGCTAACAACCCAGCAGGAATCTGCATCGACATGTAACCCCAGAAGAATGATGAGAGGATCAGACCTTGTGTCTTTTTATCCCATGAGTATACCTGAAAAAATAACATACTAGGATAGATATAATATTTTAATTTTGAGTTCGTTTAAGCCGTTTACTCTCGTAATTTTCTCTTAGCTAAAATAACGATATTAAGCCTTAATGCATTAAGCTTACTTTTGTACAATTGTTTCAATTTTGTGCATAAACAATAAATAATAATAATAATAAATAATTAAGACTACATAGTAGTCTGTAGCTTTCGTTGTTGCAAATGAAATGTACTTGTATTTCCTAAATGATGATGAATACATAATAATTTAAAATTTAATTCTATAGTCTTTTTGTTCTTCTTGATAATTTACAGCTATACCAATATAATATAAGTTTTAAAGGTAATTTAGGTACTTATTGATTAACTTGAATTTCAACTGCTACAATACAACGTATAAACACCTGACTAAAATAAACCTATGATACCCAAATACAACAAACAAAACTTAAACAAGGCTTTATTTACATTTATGTAAAGCCTCCCTGCATGTTTCTTGCAACGTGCCTTAGTATTAAATACAAACAAACAACTTGAAGTATAGATTGCACATCACAATACATTATTTGTATTTATATGTTAAACATTATTTTATCTCATTTCAAGTAAAATTTCCATGAACTTGACAAGATAATGCCTTATTTATATTTTGTATACATTGGTTTGTGGACATACATTCTATGTTATCTTTCTCTTAGTATTTAATTTTAATTAAAATTTTAATTAAAAATTAAAGGCTGCCTTACACAAGAAGTACAAAATTACAGGCTCGCTGAGTGATTACGAGGCGTTTGCTCGCAGTAGAACTGTAGTAAAAAATATGATAGAACGCGCTCACAAAGAATACCAATATAACGTACAAAATAGATTACAGAAAGATCCGAAATCTTTTTGGAATTATATAAATTCCAAAAAGTGTACGCGTAGTATACCTATTATTAAGAAAGACACTAAATGTTTGACTGGAATAGATTGTGCCGAGGCATTTGCTGGGTATTTTAGCTCGATATATAGCAAAGAGCGTGCTGAGCTTAACGTAAATACAGCGATTACTGAGGCGGGTAGCGCGAATGGCGGTGCGCGAGTTCAACTAAATCAGGTAGAGTTAGGTGACGTAATAAGGGCGCTAAAAGAACTAAAGCCAAAGAAATCTACCGGACCGGACGGCATTCCACCCTTCATCCTTAAGGATTGCCAAATAGTACTGGCCGCCCCGCTTTTATATATTTACAATCTTTGTCTTCAAAGCGCAGTATTTCCGGAAAGGTGGAAGATCACGAGGGTTGTTCCGGTACCAAAGGGGGGAGGCAAAAAAGACAAAGTAGAAGGATATAGACCTATAGCGGTACTATCTACTCCTGCAAAGGTCTTTGAGTCAGTAATACAAAAACGTGTACTAGTACAAATCAACGGACAATTTACTGACGCGCAACATGGCTTTAGACCAGGTAGGAGTACCTGTAGTAACTTGCTCAATTATATGGCGGATCTGATACCTTCGGTAGATGGGGGAGTCCAGATTGACTCTGCCTATTTTGACTTAAAAAAAGCATTTGATCTGGTGGATAATGATGTTTTGCTTAGTAAGCTAGCAGGGGTTGGTTTCACTCCTCATCTGCTGAACTTCTTTGCGAGCTACATGAGTGATAGGCAACAGTATGTGGAGTATGCGGGACATGTATCAGAGCCATACTATACACGTTCGGGAGTGAGTCAAGGCACGAATCTAGGCCCTATGGCATTTATCATTATGATCAATGATCTACCTAAAGTAATTAAACATTCTAAATGCTTACTATTCGCGGATGATTTTAAAATATACATGCGCATAGGTAGCCATGAGGACTGCATAAAGCTGCAGACGGACATTGACAAAGTAGTGGATTGGAGTACTAAAAACAAATTACAATTTAATACCTCAAAATGTGCAACTATCACCTTTACTCGAGCACGTACTCCAATCCAACACAACTATAACGTAGGGGGCGCTCCATTGGTACGGGTTACAGAAATTAAAGATTTAGGAGTGAGTATAGACAGCGGGCTAACCTTTCGTAATCACATAATCAAAATATGTAAAAAAGCTTACAGAAACCTTGGTTTTCTGCTCAGAACTGTGAGAAACTTTAATAATCCTTGTGCAATAGTTACACTGTATAATGCATTGGTGCGGAGTCTACTGGAAAGTAACGCAGTCATCTGGAGCCCACATGAAACTAAATATAGTTTAATGTTGGAGCGTGTACAAAATAAATTTGTAAGATATCTGTATATGAAATTTTATGGTGTGTATCCTTTTTACCCTCTGTTGTATCCAACCTTATTCATCTTGGGTATGGTTGGATATAATGAATTACGGGTGAGAAGAGAATTAGCATTAGTTTTGTATATATTTAAAGTTATAAGAGGTAATATACATAATCCGGAGATGTTAGAGCGTATTCACTTTAACGTTCCGGATAAGTACATGTGTAGGCGAAGAAACACACAGCTGTTACGGTTACCTCGCGCACGCACCAATTTACAGCAGAGGGCGCCTCTGTCGCGCGCATACGATACGATCAACAAAGTTGCAGACACCATAGATATATTCTGTTGCACATTGAGTGACTTCACAAAAACGTCACTATTTGTACTATGTTATTAAGTAGGTAAAACAGTTATTATATATTAGATTAGATTAGATATAAGATTTTAATATGGATATATAATAATTTTAAGTATTAGCTACATTATTGTATTAGGGCGTACCCTGTAAGAATAATGTATGATGATTAAATAAATAAATAAATAAAAAAATTCTGAATAAATTTCTCATGACAAGCAAGCTTTAAAATCAGAGCGGTGACCATGATAATGAATTTATGAAACTGCATTAGAGAATCGGTACCAAACTGATTATAATTATGATACAATTTTTTGTATTTGGACGATTTTTACGCAAATTACCTATTTATTCATTTTAATCGACTCGTATGGAGACGTAAACTTTCTCCTTCAAGTCTTTTTTTCTTTCTTTCTTTCGAATACTGATTCTAAGCTTTGTTGTATAAAATGCGCTTAAACATCTTATTAGAAAGAGTTTCAAACAAGAAAGCAATATTTCAGGTCGAGAAAATCAATTGACTAGATGACTAATTTGGAAATAAACATTAGAGAATTAATTAAAAGTTATATTTATACAGGAAGTCCCATTACTTGACGTTAAACCGAAACCAGATGATAAAGCAAATCATGCTGGTTATCAGAAAAATAAAAAAATAAAAATTATACTACCTAATATAAAATTATTAATACCTAATATAAAAGAGATTGGGCAAAATTAACCCAGAACCAACAGGAACAAAATATATGCCGGGTTATTAGTCTTGCTATGAGAAACATTTTAATAAAAAAAAATCTCCCCTAGGTGCTGTCCAACTGTAATTACACACGATTAAAAAATAGTTTTTTTCTATTTCATAACTCTAATAAAAACAAAGAAATACATGTAACGTTATCTAATTGATATTAACAGACCGACCCAACCATTCTATCGTCTTTACTCGCTACAAAAAAATACATAAGCCTGCGTCATGCGCAAATTGAGGTATTATTTTACTTTTTCACTCTTACACCACACGTATTACGGGGTGTCCTACGTGGGCGAGGAAAGCGACACGATGCGACGCGATGCTACACGCGACGAGTGTTCTATATGATTACGTCACGTCTGGTCGCAGACCGTCACATAGGACACAAGTAGGGTACGCCGTCGATTTGATGGCGTACCTCGCGTTCGTCGCTTCGCGTCGCGTCGCGTCGCTTTCGTCGCCCACGTAGGACACCGCGTTAGACAGAGATGGCACTTTGATAAATTAAATCATTCAGGAGAATATGTCGTACAGAATCGTGTATCCACGGTACGCGTACGTTAGGGAGCTGTTCTCATGATAAGTGTAATATATTATTTAGGTCACGCTAGACATGTAGCCTGCAAGTCCAATGGATTTCTTTTTTTTCTTATTAAAAAAGACAACTCCCGCACTAGGGCTCATGCCCTGTGTCGCAGGGACTGTTTACAAACATCAATTAACGGACACAAAGAACACCCAGACTTAGGACAATAATTTGTGGACCTCACAAATAATTGTCCTGCGTGGGGATCGAACCCACAACCTCGTGCACGGCAGCCGCTTGCGCTACCGTCGCGCCACCGAGGTCGTTGGTAGATTTCGTGATTGTTGACTTATAGATGGTTATCCACGTGCTGATGGAGTAAGAATACAATATGGGGCGGTGACCCCATCTCATCCCATGGGTGTCGTAAAACCCGACAAAGGGACTATCCGTCAATATTATCTTTACGAAATAAAAAGAAGGAAAACTTGAAATTACCCTATACCAATCGGTCAGGCCAGCGTGGAATTAGTAAACCAAGTATCCCTCCGTCACGGGAGGAGGCCCGTCCCTGCAGCGGGACAAAAATGATGTATTATTAAACATTTAAACACATAACGTTGTTTTCATTCATAGCTGTTATGAGCCTTATATCTCTCATACCCCATACATATTCAATAAACAAATAATGAAAATTATATAAGTTTAACATGTGTAATAATGAGGGATATTATATTAGTTCTGTTGGTCCTGGGTTTTTTTTGTATGAAATTTGCCCAATGTCCTTTATTTAATTTTTTTTTGTACAGAATGAAGTCTTATTGTTATGAAAGCTAGAACAGCTGGTTTTATTTTTTTTATTAAAGTATAGAGAGGAATTATTCAGGGTTAACCAGCAATAACTAAAATTTCAAATGCCTATAACTTTACAACCATGCAACTTAGAATTTATTTTTTATTTTTCTGATAACCAGCGTGACTTGCTTTATCACCTGGTTTCGGGTTAACGTCGAGTATTGGTACACCCTGTATAATAATTAGTGAATATGTATTTACCTCAACATTAGTGTAGTTACTATTCTTAGTTTCAGTCATGGCCAGGATAGCCACGCCCAAGCTGCTTCGCGCCATGAGTAAGGCTGTCATGCAGAAGTACATGCAGATCATTTGTACATGGCGCACACCGAAGCCGTGGTCTGGAAAATATAAAAAAAAACATTAAGTACTTTATTTTTATTGATATTGATTCATCAGAACAGCCCTTTGATGTCCCACTGCAGGGACGGGCGGAGGGCCTATTAATACCACGCTGGCCAGACGGATTGGTATAGGGTTTGATTTTAAGTTTTCCTTCTTTTTATTTCGTAAAGATACTCGTAATATTCACGAATAGTCCCTTAGTCGGTTTTTACGACACCCATGGGATGAGATGGGGTAGTGACATTTTGTATTCTTACTCTGTCACTACACGACTATATAATATTGATTATGATGTAATAATAAGCCACCTTTTCATGTCGGACAAACCGATATAGAAAGAAATAAAGATATTTTTTTGTCTATATCGTATTTATGTATATGTCCCATAGATATTGTGATCATATTAATATTTAAAATAGATTGGACAAGTATTATATCACCGCAATAATTTGCTTTCAAACATTAATTTATAGCATATCACAAGATTAAGGCCAAAGAATAAATTAATCATAGCTTTAATATTATTTGTGATTTGTTTTACATTTTATGTAAAGCAAACTACAAATTATTTAAATTTATGCAGTCTTCGAGACGAGATTTAAGTAATGTAAAACCTAGATATAGCGTTGCCTAGAGAATACTAAATAGCCACACAATAGTAAAGTTAGTTTCTCAAAAGAAACCGAGATCTGAACCTACTTTCAATGCAATCACGTTCCGATTCTCAAACGAATAAACTGGAAAACACGCTATAATACAGAGTATACTATATGAAACAAGAAACCTTTAAGGCGACACTAATTTTAGAAAAAAACCTTGTTAAATACTATGTTAGCTTTATCACCTTATTAATTGTAAGAGTTTGTACTCCTTTATTAGTGATCTTAACATGTTATGTGCTTGATACGGGTTTGTAAAAGACGTACATGCTTGTGTGAGTTTTGTGAGACTAGGGGGCTATAGCTTAAACATTAAAAGGCATGGAACAAAAATGTAAGGTCAAGGGAGCGCTTGCAAAACCTTCCCTTTCCAGAAAAAGCAAAACATAAAAAAATATTGTCTTCCTTAATCATTATGTTTTCTGTGTTGATCTAAAGTTCTTACTACATTTTGTTTCGTCGTACAGCCAATCACGGTTAACGACGTAGAATACAAAGTTTTGCACAACTTTTATATAAAATTGTATCTTCAGTTAAGACATTAAGAAACTCAGTGCCAGTAAAAATATTATACTCTATATTCTTTGTTGCAGCAACGTTATAATTTACTGCTTCATTACTTCAATTAAAAGAGTAGAACCTCCTTTTAGTTCATAGTTTCTTGTAATTTACCGAGCTAAAGTTATAGTTTCATAGAGTTACTTAATGAATACAATTTTATTAAAATGGGTAAAATTAAACACCATACCTACACTATTATGTATCTGTTAACAGTCTTATAATAGAGTTTGACATGCCTTGATGAAATAATACAAGCTTGTAGATTGTAGAGTGTTATGTGTATCTTTTACATAGCATGTTTAGTTCGCTTGCTAATTAGTATGGTAAACAGTTGTGCCTGTTGGCTTTCATAAACAATAATGAAAAATGTACAACCTTGTTAACATTTTAATTAACTTTACTTTTAAATTTGTAACTGGTGTTATTATTTTATTTTGAAAGGAATAAAAGATCAAAATCATTGTAGGTTCTTTTATTTTCCTCTTATAAAATGTTTGTGGAATGTTAGACAAGTTAACTACGAGCTTACTTAATAAAGCGGAATGGCTTTTAATTTTTTATTCTATTACTACTATTCAACACAGAAACATAAACAACTCATAAACACACATACACACAAACTTTACCTCTTTATAATATTAGTATAAATAAGAACGAATCTTATACACTCCTCGTAACATCAGTACAACCCGCTATTCTTTTACTATATTATTTGAAGTTATACCTCTGTTTATTTAGGATAGTACATGTAATCGTTTTTCACTATTTGTTTGGGTCTTTCCTATCCATTCGTTGTGCAGAACGTTTCATGAATATGGTAATGGAATATTATTATGTTCAGTTTAAGTGGAGTTATATGTAATGGTTATCGTAAGGGTTAGATTTGTGATAGTGGTTAAGCATAGTCGTAATAGATGATCAAATATGTTGGGTTTTATATTTAGAAAAAAAATGTTGTTGCTGCAGGACTGTAGTAAGTTCAAGGTGAAGGCTCGACGCAGCATTGTATGTATTAGTACATTGATAAGAGCATGATAGATTATGTGCATGGAATAGTGCTACATATAAGTATGATTTTGTATTTCAAACGCAAATAAACATATATTTTTGATATAATAATAATAAAAATAAACGTGGTTTTAAACGCTTCACTTTGTTTCTGTTGCATATTGGAAACAAATATTTTTTTTTACCCAGTTGCTTTGTGAGATTGACCGTGTGAAACTAAACATAGAAACAACTTTTCCACTTTGTTAAGGCTAAGGACTATGAATAAAGTGAGGATACAAGTTAGAAACAACTGTGAATTAGGTCAAATACTTAAAATACATAGTATTAAAAACTTGTCACTTTTCCAGAATGTCGTGAAAATCTACTGAGCGTTTCTTATATCTGGAAATAGAGGGAGACTAAATATGATTATTGCTGACAAAATCGAGGCATTGATACATGTATCAAATTAAATCATTTTTTTTAATCATTTAAATTATTAAGTAAAGGAATAATTAAAATAATATTTACATTTAGTTGAGGCTGTCTCAAGGGGCTTCATTGTGGCTACTGGTGTCATCTTCCCCTTAGACATTTTCTACAAACAGTTCACATCACTCCTCGACAAGGAATGGAAACCTACGAATACTGACTGCTATTTATTAATATAAAAATAAACAATATTGTCTTCAAAGAAAATAAAACTTTACCATCAAAAACATAAGGTTTATTTTAGAATAGACGCGTGTTGGTCTTGTAAGGCAGTTGGTTATTTGATGTCTATATCAGAAAGTCCACAATAAGTTTAATATAACCTACTGATATGCTATATTAAATATATTTGTCGCTAATTAGCTATTCTCCCTGGGTACGCTTGCTGAATTTTATCAAATTTCAATACATTCGGTTTTAACGTTAATTTGTCTGCTTTTTTGCTGTTATTGTGCTTATTTTGTGTTCACATGTGGTTTACCTACGTTTTCAATTATAAGTATGTCGACCAAAATAACCATTGCTGATCTCCATTTAATAGTCGAGACACCTTCTACTCTATCAGCAGCACCAGGAACCACGGTCATCGTTCCATATCACGGTCACCTCTCTAAACACCAATCAAACGGACAGAAAGAACCCAGGACAACAGTTCGCACTAAGTGCAGCCTCGCTCGGGAACCACACCCGCGAACCCGCGCACTGCAGCCGCCACTGCAACTGCCGCCCACCAAGGCAGTCAATATTATTCAAAATTGATCCATCTGTTGGGGATATCATTCAAAGGCGACATTCGTGAGCGATCGTATTGGTAGGTTCTTTTAAACCTCAAAAAGAGTACACGTAATTTTACGTTAACCCATCAATCGAAACAACACAGTCAAACCAAAAACAAAATCAATTTCTTTCACTAACCGGCTTTATTGATTAATTATAGTACAGTGAACATTATAGTACAAAGAGTCATGTAATATTGTCATAGTTTATAACTCTTTAATTATCTTACAAATCCTCCCCTCAACTGGTACATGTCCTATTTTGCATCCTACGTAAGCAAAAGTCCTAAGCTCGCGTAGTTTCCCGAAACCTATATCACTATGTCTATCGCTGCTCATTAACGACATCTTTATCTTCTATTTTCAAGTAAACAAGGTATTTAAAACATAATTAACAGGTTAATAATGTTCATTTAGTTCAGAGTTCAGCTCAGTTATGGAAAACAGATTTCCTACCAATTGTTAGTATAGTCTGAAACTATACGTTGTGAAATAACAAAAAATCACAAAAACAAAACTGCAAAAGAACTGAAACTCTTACCTATTCCATTAGTTGAGTATATTAATTAACTACTTAAAACTCTTTTAATTTGTAATAATATCGAATAGAACCACGCGGCCACGGTTTCTTTCGTTCTGAATAAAATAACAAATTCAAAATATTGCATCGTTACTCTGTCATGTCACGAAAAACATCTAATTTGAATATTATAAACCATCTGTTCCATTTTTAAAACATCACATTCGAATATCGTAGAACACCATATTCGTTTTGTTTCAGTCAGGAATAGTCAGGATAAGATATCAAAGTAAAACAATACGATTTTACATCAATGAACGTTAATATCACTATGTAATATAACAATTTTTGTTTATTATTACCAAAATAAGAACGTTGCGCCAATCCCAAAAGCAACTTCCATGTACACTAACACTGATCATATTCAAAATAATTGTTTTGTTACTAGACCGAAGACACTATTTACTTAATCGTAAAAATAATTATTATCACTCCTCACAATTAACATAGACACAGTACACAATTAATTTAACTATGTAATTGTAGGTACACCGTGAAAACCTATGTATTTCAACCTCGCGGTAGTTTATACCCGTAATAATTCATTTTTCTACTACCATGGTCATTCATGACGTTTCTGCCAGTATCTAAACTTTGTTTTTTTTTCAATTCTCAAATAGAAAATAAAAATTACAAATTTTCATAGTGCCGTTAAATGACAAATAACTGGTTCTACATTAATTAAAACTAACTTCCACACAATGTGTAAACAGGTTAATAGTACAAAGTCGTGATTAAATCCTTTACACATCTTATTCTTATTTTACTGCAACGTGTCATGTTAATACTTAAGGTGTTTTCTAAAGTTTTTCATGCATTACTTACTTAGATTGAAATCTTGTCTTAAATAAAATTTCGTAAAAAAAAACATTATAATATAATGTTTTTTTTTACGAAATTTTATTTAAATTAAAAAGACACCCGTTTTCTTCTTATCTGCAAAATATGATTGAATGATACTTAAATTTTAAATCATAAAAAAATATTTTTCATCAACGAGTAATAACATTTTGAGAACGTGAGGTTAAGCGACGAGATTTCAATCTAAGTACTTAAGTAATGCATGAAAAACTTTAGAAAACACCTTAAGTATTAACATGACACGTTGCAGTAAAATAAGAATAAGATGTGTAAAGGATTTAATCACGACTTTGTACTATTAACCTGTTTACACATTGTGTGGAAGTTAGTTTTAATTAATGTAGAACCAGTTATTTGTCATTAAACGGCACTATGAAAATTTGTAATTTTTATTTTCTATTTGAGAATTGAAAAAAAAAACAAAGTTTAGATACTGGCAGAAACGTCATGAATGACCATGGTAGTAGAAAAATGAATTATTACGGGTATAAACTACCGCGAGGTTGAAATACATAGGTTTTCACGGTGTACCTACAATTACATAGTTAAATTAATAATTTAAAATGACGAAATATTGAAAATATACATAAATGTATAAATGTACGAGAACATTTATAAATGAAGACCCAATCTGTAAGCCTTATTTAAAAAAATTACATTGGAGATTTTTTTGATATTTGGACATTTACTTTATGCCATTTTCACATTAATGAATAAAATTTTAAATAAAATAGTTCTGGTATTTACAAACAAACAATTTTCTATTACATTAGCTAAGAAAATATTGTAAGATATCAAACTATTACTATTTATAATTCACTATCACTAACCGCTTCTGCCTTTATCTAAATCTATATTTGTAGACAAATACAAGTAAAAACCTTGTGCATACATTTCAATACAGCACGGGACTTTCTTTGAATACCTATTTCATTGTATCGTGGAGTGAAGCTTAGTTAATGAATACAAATGAAAGTGATAACAGTGTTTATGGAAATACTTAGCGATCATTCTTAAATAAGACAGGTTAGTGTGCAAAAACTGTAATTTATGTATATTTTTTTTTTATTAAAAAAGATAACTCCCGCACTAGGGATCATGCCCTGTGTCGCGGGCACCTTTTACAAACATCAATTAAAGGACACAAAGAACACCCAGACCAGGACAATAATTTATGGATCTCACAAATTATTGTCCTGCGTGGGGATCGAACCCACAACCTCTTGCACGGAAGCCGCTTGCGCTACCGTCGCGCCACCGAGGTCGTCATATTTATGTATAAGTGGATTCCGCAATAAGAATCAGTGTCGCGAGCCATTTTCAAAACATCATAAAAATATCGTCTGGCATGTGATTTAGACTCCCGACCCGATTGCACTGCTGCTCCACTAATAGAAAGGACAAATACGGGCCTATGGATTGTTGTGATGCAGTGACTTTCAGCCACCATCTCTTTTTCAGTCCGACCAACTGCTTCTTCACCCTGCTTTTGTAAAACTAAATATCTTAGGAAAAAGGAAACACAACATGTGCTGAAAGTTTTTTTGTTAAAAAGAGAGCACTATACATTATTGTGTTACGAATTACTTTTTGAAAGTTCGCAATAACAGTCTTTGGAATTCTATCAATCTTCAAACGTTATTAGATACCTAATAATATAAATTCGATGTCAGCACCTCTCGAATAGTTTACCAAATCCAAAGTTAATAATTTTCTACCTCACTTTCTCGTGGAAATAACTGCGGAGATGATTTCAATCAAGTAAATTGGTTACTTTGCTCGTTCCTCGTGAACAGTTGAAGTTTAGCAAATTTATACTACCAACCAAAACTTCCTTGAGGTAATAGATTACGAAGATTGGTACAAAATTGACTTACTATACCTTCTACAAAATAAATGAAGTTTGTTTTTAACTTTATTGGGTAAGTCATATTCATCTTTCGCCTCTTAAAACATTTCACTTCACGGTTATAAGTCCTGTCACCTTCATCAGCTTCATCAGTGATGTAGGGAAAGCTATCATTCTAATAAGCACTAGGTGCATGGATTGCTTTAGGTTAACAACTTCGGTTTTTAATTATGATCTACTAGCTGATGCCCGTGGTATTACCCGCTTAATTGTTATTTTACACCATAAACTACCTATATTCCAAATTTCATCAAAATCCATTTAGTAGTTTTTGCAAACATCCATCCATCCTCACAAACTTGCATTTATAATATTAGTAGGATAGGATAAGCAAAGGTGTGTCACTTTAGTGCCTAACAAATAAGGTGAATATTATTAGGCGTGGTATTAGTAGGCCAAGTATCCCTGCGTCAAGGAAGGAGGCCCGTCCCTGTAGTGGGACATTAATGGGCTGTTATGATGAAATAAGTTGACAATTACGAATTTAAGCTCTCTAGATATATCAGACCCACAGCTAAAAAACCGGTCAAGTGCGAGTCTGACTCCGCACCGAGGGTCCTGTACAAACCTATTTATTTTCCCGCCAAATTGTGATAACGTCAGGATTCAGCTGTTTAAATACTATTTTTCCCGCCAAAATTCAATGACGTCACGACTTAGCTGTCAAAATATATTTTCCTGCCAAAATTCTGTGACGTCACGACTCATCTGTCAAAAATTCAATGACGTCACGACTCAACTGTCAAAAAATATTTTCCCGCCAAAATTCTGTGACGTCACGACTCATCTGTCAAAATTCTATGACGTCACGGGTCACGTGACCTATGACGTCACTGGTCACGTGACCTATGACGTCACAGGTCACGTGACACAGCTTTCCCGCCAAAATTCTATGAAATCAAAATATAATATGATTGCTAATAAAAAGTAGCCTATGTTCTTTCTCAGGGTCTAAAGATTATCTGTACCAAATTTCATCGAAATCCGTTCAGCCGTTTAGGCGTGAAAGAGTAACAGACAGACAGACAGACAGACAGACAGACAGACAGACAGACAGACAGACAGACAGACAGAGTTACTTTCGCATTTATAATATTAAGTATGGATTATTCGTATTATAATTTAGGTAGGAGACAATCACTTCAAGAAAAATTTAAAGAAATCAATATATTAACTGTAGCAAGTCAATACATTTATGAAAACATAATTTATGTTCATAAAAATAAAGACCAGTTTGTCAAAAGAAGTGATGTCCATAGTATAAATACTAGAAATAAAGATAAACTTGTTCATCCGTATTCTAGGCTCCAAAAAATACACAATTCATTTCTGGGTCAATGTGTGCGATTCTATAATAAAATCCCGAATCATATCCAAGATCTAAGTCTCAATAAATTTAAGAATGTAGTAAAACAAAAACTTATCCTAAAGGGATATTATACTATTGTAGATTACACGAATGATAAAAAGGCTTGGGATTAACTGCTTCTATTCTCAGGCTGTTTCAAATAATGCTAGTTTATGCACTTTTTATAATTACCTATACACACCTCAACAAAGTCTAGGGATATTTTCACGATATTTTGTATTAAGTTGTGAATCTCAAAAAAAAATGGTTTGTTTTTAATTCTTTTGATGAAAACTTACTTTGTTAACCTTTTTCAACCATTCTAAATTTGAATTTGAAAAATAAAATTAAAAATAAAAGATTTACGCGGCTTGAACGTTGTCAAGTTCGAAAATTTCCTTTACCAACAGTAAGTTTTGACTGCTTTTTTGTGTAAAATTTAAGTTTTATAACAATTTAAACGTTTATCTCGAATGATTAATATTGTGTGCATCAAGCAGCGGCGCCATTTCATCATAGAGGAACTGTTAAGGGCAGTAGGCATGCTCCTAGCTGCGGGTACTAAGCGTGGTATTGCTGAAGAGATTGGAACAATACAAAATATGAAATCAAGGTTATGGTCACGTTATCGTGCTACTGGTGAAGTGGCTGAAAGATACCACAGCAAAAAGTCTATCACCACTCAAAGACATAATCGATTTTTGCAAGTTCCCGCGAAAAGACAGCCAAATGTTACTACCATGCAGCTGGCTTAGAGGCTCCCAGCTCTAGGTGGAGCCTCTTGCGGGTGACCAAACTGTCAGAAGAAGTCGGCATGAAGCCCACCTTTATGATCGCATACCGCTTTGAAGTCCAGCAATAAGTTGAGCAAATCGCGCACGATGACTAGAGTGAGGTCGTGAACATTTACTCTGCAAAGATGACCTGTTATCTGTAGTGGTGTTTACACACGAGTCCCGGTTCGGTTTCCACTCGGAGTCACATAGAGGACGTGCTTGGCGAGTTCCTGGCTGTGATAGCCGTCTACAACATCCTCAGAAAAACTATTCATACCACGATAGAACAATTATGATTTGGACGGGAATTTGTGGCGGTCTAAGAACAGAGCGCGTTTTGAACAGAAACACCATGACGGCTAAAAAATAACTTAACGAGGTGCTAGAACTAATAATCTACCCCCGTAGACTACAATTGGGCCAAATTTTTAAGCTCATGGACGATAACACCCGTCCGCATAAAGCGAGAGTGATGACGAGCTGGTTGCAGGAGCACGACGTATCAATTTTATGCTGAACCACTCAATCGCCTAACCTCAAAACCATAAAACACGCGTAGGACATGTTCAAAAGAAGGGCTTTGATGAATTTTCCTGCATAAACTTGAGATGGAAGAGCAACTTTTTTTGTATCCTAGTCGGACCTGTAACATTATACCGCATCAAGACCTAGATAACGTAATCGAAGCATGAAAAACCGTTGCAGGACCGTTATTTACGGTTTTCTTAATGTACTGACTACTGATTACTCACAGAACAGTTAAAAACAGATTAATTTTCGATTATTTTCACTTTTGCTTAAGAAACAAATTCATTGTTAGTTTTACTAATTTTCCAATTTTTTTATTTATTTGAATAAAAAATTATTTACGCAAAAATAATACATTTTTTTAATTCTGGATTGTAGCCTGATAAATTACCTTTATAAAAATATAAACATGTTGTATGCTTCAATAATTTTGGAGTTAATTGAGTAAATACCAAATATCCCTAGACTTTGTTGAGGTGTGTATGTGCTACTGTATTATTTTATTTCTAAGTTCTAATTGTATTATTGTATACTTTTTATCTTTTCTTTTTTTTTTTCTCTTTCTTTTCTTCTTCTGTCTTGCTTGTTCTCATGCTTGTCTTCTACTTTTCTTTTCTTTGATTATTGTTTTTTATAATGTATAAGTGGTGTATTATCCTGTCTGGTACTGTCAAATATTTTAATTGTGTATATGATTTATGTTAAAAGAAATATTGTAAACAACCGAATTTTAAAAGAGTTGCCATGAGTTTCTTTGCCAGGTTTCTTCTCATTGGCCCAACCATTTGGAAACTGGAATTTATGGATCAACACAGACAGACAAGTAGATTTGAGTAGTAGATTGGTTTTATTTTTCTTCTCTAATTTACATTAGACAATACAACGCGGTTTTTTTAGTGCTGTGGCGTTTGTCTGTGTCGATCTATAATTTTAACTATAGCTTCAATTTCAAGTAAATTGTAAAAGACGATTTCAAACAATTTGTTATAAATTTTATGAAATAAAGCATTTTGAAGTTTGAAGTTTGAATATTAGTCACATAACAAAAGACATTTTTAATTATCCGCATTACCATAAATCAATAGTTAATTGGTCATTTTGTCACGTGGGAGGTCTAAAAATAAAGCTCTTGCTACAATTTTTTGATTTATTTCATATTTTGTCAGTTCTGTTACTACGCTTCTGTGTGTACTGTCAACCAAAAAGGAAAACTTGTCCTGTCTTCATCTAATACTTTCGCCCACATACATTTTTATAACAGCTTATTATCTGTCGTTAGCAACAACTTAATGTACAATCAACCAAACCTAACAACAATTATCAATATTAGTTTTATGCTTATCAAAGTAACTTGTTATTTCCAGTTGCGTGGTTTTAAAGACCAATATTGTAGTCAATTAAAGTCGTTGAATAATGAAGTGACAGGAACACGCGAGGTTTAAGGATATAGAGAAGGCCCATGACTAGAAGGAGACGTTTTTTTTTTCTGATATTATATCAGAATATATCATAATTATTATCATTAATAATTATTCTCCGTGTGGTGACGGAGTAAGAATACAATATGTCACCACCCCATCTCATCCCATGGGTGTCGTAAAAACCGACTAAGGGACTAGTCGTGAATGTTATATTCTGTACGGAATAAAAAGAAGGAAAACTTGAAATTAAACCCTATACCAATCCGTCTGGCCAGCGTGGTATTAGTAGGCCAAGTATCCCTCCGTCACGGGAGGAGGCTCGTCCCTGCAGTGGGACATTAGTGGGCTGCAATGATTATCATGAAGATAATAACGAAGTATTATGCTGAAAATACTACTATTAAATTAGAGATATTCTTCTTTTACGAGAGTGATTAAATAACAGACAACTAAATTCCATTAGAAAGTAGAATATAGTTTTTTATGACAACAAGGGACGACTCACGTCCATAACTATAAAACAGGCCGTATTTCAAGTTTGGGCATGTTAACCTAAAACCAAAGTTTGAGGGTATCACATAGATTTCGTACATAAAGTCAAATATAAAAAAGACAATATTAGTGTTTATAATTTAATGTTTTATTCTTAAAAGTAATTCATAAATAACTTAATTCAATCATAAGATCTTAATTGTAAAGTCATGACTATTATGAGGTTAATAACTTAACTAAAGTTAGTAATTAATAACTTAATTAATTCTAGATACCGACTAAAACGTCGTTAGCTAAAACAGTTTTGCAAGCGAATAGTTTTATTAACATACTTGCAAGAAAAGCTTTTGTATTTATTTCCTTCTTAGTTACTTGAAAAAAGTTAAGTATAAAAAGAAAGAAAATTGTACGTTACTTACAAAGTAAGTAAAAGAAATTCCTAATATTTCCTGCAGTACAACTACAGTAAATTTTTGGATTTTTTTCAAGAAGAATGAATAAATTAATACAGCTTTGTCAGAAAAAAAATAAAGATAATATCTTTTCTTGGAGCATTTAGAAGCAGCAAAGCATGATAATATTTTACAACTACGAGTACAGTAACGTTTTTATGAACTTTCACTTTTTCTTGCAGATAATGAACTACAGAAAATAAGAAAATAATGAATTAAAGATAGTAGACTCTAGGCTTATAAATGTACACAACTTAATGTGAAAAGATACGCGTTACCTTGCCTACCTACCTTAAATAAAGTAAACCTGATAAAATCACATTTTTGTTGCTAAATTAAAGTAATATTTACAGAATCGTTTGATGAAAGTACGACTATAATTCAGTGTCAATACTATAAGGCAGTCTTGATGTATTTCTGTTCTTCTGGAATTTCATTTACTGGTGGAGGAGGTGCTCTAGCTTCAGGCCTCGGAGCTCTGCGACCACCTAAACAATAAAATATTATTTAATAATTTGTTTGTAAAATAGTTATTAATTTACGCCTAATTTTGGGAAGGACATTTTGATTACATTCAGAAACGTTAGTATAACTTACATACCTATTTGTACTTTCATTACATAAAAAGGTAGTATCGAAATTATTGTATACTTTAGCAGTAAAAAAGTCATAGTTATAAAGTTAATTAACTTACCACCCATGAGTAATTTTTGTAGGGTCGAACAAGGAGCGTCAATTGCGATACACAATACAAACGCTGAGAGGAATGATAGGGATACATCACCGAAGAATCTGTAGATCTGTGGAATAACAATTTTAAATAAATAAAGAATAGTTGTTAGTATAACATCATGTAAAGCTATGTTGGTCTCAAAAAGATTGGGTGTTTTAATTTATGCAAAACAATTAACAAATTTGAATTTAAAAGCTGGACTAGCTGGTGAAAATTCAGAAAATATTTCTGCTTTAAATTTTTCAATGGTTTTTCAATTATTACCATTTTTAACAGTCTAAAAATTACAATCACATGTTTTAAAATATGAAAGGTAAACTCACGTTCAAGCCATCACTGAAGTAATAAGTCTTGACCCAGCTGCCGTTGGCGATCATAATGATGGGCAGGTGAGTGAGATACATGGCGTACGAGATGCGAGCGGGTAGCTTCCACATTTGTAGGCATAAGAACCAATTAATTGGACCTGAAACAAGCAATATTTTTTGCTCAGACACAATTCTTAGCTAGATGCATTCTAGATTCTCAGTAGAGTGACACACGTATTTTTTTTTAAAATAGTTAAGAAAAAAACATTTATGATTAAGCACACCTAATCTTCAATTTGCATAGATAAATTTAGATTCTAGTTTTATTTAAGCCTTTATATAAATAATGTAAGTTTCAAGATAAATTCACTTTCATAGTTGGCTTTAAAATCCCAACTTAATTTATTAAATTAAAGTTGTATTACTTCAAATAACTCATCATTGTGTACAAAAATTTGAATAAAATACTTTTGTAATACTTCTAAGCTATGGAAAAAGCTAACTGTAAGTAGTGCATCGTAGTATGTTAAACAAGCAAATTAAAACTTAAAATGCTGCACAATGTTCACATAATTACTGGTTTTATAAGGTGTTTATTAGAATACTAACAGTGTCCAGGAAAATGGGTAAGTTCTTTATTTACATAGTTAGATTTTGATTTTTTAATGGTTTTTTATTTTGTTTCTAGTACGAAACTCAAGAAATGTAATCTTTAGTAGGTATTATTCGTGTGCAATGTACATAGATATCAAAGCAAAGAGAATATAGATAGAAATGTGACTTGTTTGTAATACTACGTGATAGCTATTTATAAAACAAAATAGGAAATACTGAGCCTTACAAATTATTATCACGCGCAACCATCAACATGATGAAAGCCAAAAGATGATGATGGTGTTATGTACTGAATAATAATTGTATTTTTTGCACTTGTTCTTTTGAGGTTATGTTTTCTTTTCTTTATAATAAGATAGGTAATCATTACACATTTTACATTATTTTTAAATTCAAATTACTACCTAGTACAATTAAAGTTTGGGTTAAACTATCATTGTCAACGAGAGAAAGAACATTAAAAAAAATATTCAACTCTCAATACATTAAAAATACAGAAATATGGAGGTAATTCATTTCTTACTATTTCAATAAAATTTTATTGATTCTATTGAAAGTTCTTAGTTTTATTTTTGCTATGTCTCAGGTAACGAGTGCCGTATAAGTTAAATAATAAACGGACTGAGAGTGCTAACTTCTGAACTCATGTGTACTTAGTACAAATTTAAGTACTGAGTACAAATTTGAATTTACAAGTTTGCATTTGTCTGAGGGTTTTCTATATAATATGTATGTATTTTACAAAAAAAAAAATTTAAATATGTTTATCTGTTATCTAGTACCCATAGTACAAGCTTTGCTTAGTTTGGGACTAGGTAGCGCTGTGCGAATGTGTAAGGATTATTAAATTATTAAACATTTCTTACCTCCATAGCCAGTGACGCAGGCGAAGATGACCCAACCGAGACCAACTCCCCAGAACGTCCTCATGTAGGCGTTGAGGAAGTTGTCGAAGAACTGCTGCGTGTGCTCCGGCTGCATCACCGGGTGGATGGAGAAGATGCAGAATCCTAGCAACGCTAGAGATAACACCCAGAGTAGGACTACGTTTGTCTGAAAGTAACAAAATTAAAAACAAATGTTATTTATTATACTTATAAGAAGGTTATCCTCATAATTTAAATACTGATTAATTTTTAAGGAAAAAAGTCTATAAGTGACATTTTTTTATCGGTTATTGTAAAAGTCGTTTAACGATTATTGCAAGAAGGTATTCCTTATACGCGTGTCAATCCATTTTGCTAAATATACAGAAAGAGCTACAAATATTATATAAAAATAAATCAAGGGTTAAAGATAAACTCATTAAAAAAAAAGTATTAGTTACCTTTGATATTCTAATTTTCTTGTCTCTACAAAGATGTAATATGTAACCATAGATCATTCCAACAAAAAATGGCGGAGCCCTGGTCAGTGTATTGAAGTAATACGTCTCTATATAATCTCCAAACTCCATCAAGCGACTGCAAAGTAAAAGAAAATGTTTAATAAAGTTATGTTTTATTTTGTATTGAGTCCGAAGCACGTAGTTAATTGGAAGCTCAACAAGACTTTTAAAAATGTTAAGACTTCAATTATAGTTAGACAAACAAGTTAAGCTTAATCTTTTAGTATTTACGTTACTTAAGATAAAATTAATTCTAGTTTAACTTAATAATATTTATGGAATAAGAAGTTCACAAATTTCGATTACATAGCTTACACCATAATAAGAAAATCATTTACCTCAATCTCTAGATTTTATAAGGTTACAACGCAATACAGTTTTAATGTTAGGATTATGAACCATGATTTTTCACCAACAAAGGTTGGTAAAAAATGGAAATAAATTGCAAGAACAAATTTAATAAATAGTTACTTACTTCGGGTTACCCAAAGCTGCAGAGAAATTGTACATAAAGCTGTAGACCGATGAAGAAGTAAGAGACAGAAGTAAGAACAACGCCAGCGTACACCACGCCACGGTTTGTCTGCCGAAGAGGAAGTACAGCACCAGGGGGCAGATGAAGTAGAGCTGCATGTCTACTGATAGGTACCAACTTTGTGCTAGACACTGTAACAAACATGATAGACATGACATAAACATTTATGATGTACACAAGTAAATAAAACTATACAGCAGAATTAAAATGTCGCCATGATAACTTTTTTATCATTTCTCGTCATTGAGGTAGTAAATTTGATATCAGAAATACATAGAAAATACCCAGACCAATGCAAAAATTCATGTTAAGGTAGGTACACAAAGATTTGCATTAAACGGGATTTAAACCCGAAACATGTGCGTAGCAGCCTTTGAATAATACCACTTTGCACAGAGGTCGTAAATAATGTACACTTTTTTTTTTATTTGACACAGAGGTCGTAAATAATGTACACTTTTTTTTTTATTTGACACATTTTATACAAACATTATTACAAAATCTATTTAACCATTTCAGCAATAAAACACTAAGTATTTAAAAAACTTACAATCGTCAAAGGATTGACATAATTCTGGACATGTAGCAAGGCCGACCACCAGTAGGTCCTGCAGTTCTCAGTGGCATGAGCGACGTTCTCCCAGTACGGGCCGTCAGACGCATGGTTCAGGAAGGATGCTTGTAGCAGCACCACTGCGGCCAGCAGCGGGAATATACGCAGGATGCGGTTCAGGTAGAACAGATGGATTGATCTTACGAATCGACCTAAAAAATATTACATTTATTAGTGCAATTTCAACTTTATTCAGGCTTCAACCCCTGTGTTGCTGGGGCTTTTATAGACATGTATATATTTAACAGACACCAAAAACGACCAGGCTTAAGACAATAACTTGCAGATCACTGAAATAACTTTCTTGCATGGGATTCGAACTCACTACCTCGTCGACACGGCACAGGTCTTGCCAGATACTTAATTATGTATTATTTATTTTCCTACAGCTTTCTGCATTTCTCTGGACGTTAGTAAAGTTTTTTTTGATGTCCTAGTTATCAATATTATTACGAGTATTACGTATTATTAGTAGCCAATAATATAAAAAACCTTGAACAGAACGCAATTTCATTATCAAGTTTACGGTTTTTACTGATTGTATCTAGTTAATTACAAGATATGACACTATTGGTAATTACTTGAAAATGATTTTACAAAGGAGTGTTAGTGTTCCAAATCGTTAAAGATTTTGCGCCACGATACGTACATTATCGTGACATAATTGGAAAAGGAATAGAAGATAGTGCCTTATAGTGCCTAGTAAACAACAATGGGAAGTTACCCATAATATACCATGTTACTCGATAGTTTTAATTCAATGTTCATAACGAAAATTAAATGTTTTTAGAAGATTTAAAGAAAAGTGTCAAGCACTCTTTAAACTACAACCCATAAAGGTTGTTAGTTTCTAGCTAATTAATATATTTGTATTAATTAGCTGGATGAAATAATATTTAGTTTGGCTTTGTAAATAATCAAGTTTGTGATTAAGTACTACCTAATTATTTATCCTAAGGCACTTTAATAATACGTAGGCTGTCACATCAAAGCATTCTTATCCAAACATTGACGTCTCATCTTCACTATGATAGTTAAACTAGATATACTTAATACTAAGTCAAACAAATAATAAATGTTAAATATTGAACTAACCTCTGCTAATCTTTCCAACAGTAGTATACACACAGAGAATGCCGCTCAGAAGGAAGAACGTATCCACTACTATAGGTGCCGATGTTATCCAGACGCTTGATAAACTTGACATCCACTAAAAATACAATATACAAATAATATATATATATATATTAGCGACCCGCCCGGCTCCGCAAGGTACTTACACAACGTATAAGTACAGTGTATTAGACGATTACATTACAAATTTCAAAATATATACAGACAAGCAATAACTGCTGAAGAGTCATTATCCTCAAACTTCAAATTTTGTCGATTGTTTTTTTAATTATTTCGATAAAGAATAGAAAAAGTAATTTTGCTTGTAATTTAGGTTATATAATAATCTAAGTATAATATTTATATTACTTACACTAGTAACTTCCTTCATGTTATGGATGAAACCAAGCAACACCATGCAGTATGTATGTCCAATAACGACCCAGAACATAGAGAGAGCTCGGATGCCGTCAATACATTCCATCGTACCTGGCGCACTCTTAAATGTTAGGAAACGACGAGTGTTCGTGTATATGGAGAAAGATGCATATAGAGGACTGATTCTTGAAGGATCTAAAATAATAAAATAAATGTTTTAAAACACTAATCATTGCCTACGCGAGTTGTAAAATGTACAAAAAGTTAGATGTAAAAGACTTAATAATTTACAATGACCAGAAACACGATTATAAATATTAATGTTACCTATATTGATATTATAAAATAGTGATTCTGGTCATTTGTAAATTATTAAATCTTATTACTTAATTAATTATCAATAATGTAATAAGTAAACCATTTCAAAATTATTAATGTCTAATGTAGAAAATTACATCTCAATATAATAATAACAAGAGTAAAGATACTGAAAGTAGATAAAATTTTGTATCTGAAGTAACAAATGAAAAACTCACCTCTTTTAGCAACAAAAGTCTGGAAAAGATCAAAACTAGTACTGGCCAACAACAGTAATCCGATGAATGAAAATATAGCGCTGCAAAGAAAAAAATATTCTTTATTATTTATCTCAAACTTTCTTCTTATTTCAAATACTTACTGACTGTATAGTAAAAGTAGGAATATAAATTAAGTTTTTTTTTCTATCGCCATACACGAAACAATAAAGGCTGTCATCAATTAGATCTCTGTAACTCCTTTCTTTACCAATTTGTCTGTTTCTTTTGCATTTATCTTTCTAATATAATTGATAGAGTTGTTAACTTACATAGCAGTATAATCCGCAGGTGCTAAAGGCTTATCATTAGGCAATCGACAGTAGTTTGGAGTGTACGTCAGATTTAATGCTAATATGTATTTATTCTCAAGGTAGTTCATTGTCTCTTGAACACTACACACTTTTGGAATACACAAAGCAAACACCATTAATCCTTGAGCGGAAATCAGAGAGGGGAAAATTCTGAAAAGTAAAAATTATATCTCATAACTTTGTGAATATGAATATGAAAAAAAAACCTATAATACTACTTTGCTACTGAGCTTTAAGTTATCCAAAACAATTATGTTATACTAACTTATAATATCTGTTACATTTACTATTTTCATAATTTTATACAAATTAAAATAGTCTAGTTCTAATTATTTAGTAAACTGCTAAAAGTTATTCTTAACATAGTTAGTATTAAACAACATAGTAGATACCAAACATAAAATTACTATTTAATATTTAGATTCTAGGTCATATTATCTGTTATATACGTATAATAAAATATAATACATACCGACTCTCAACAGGATGCCCTAACCCCGTAACTTGATGTGCGTAATATTTGATAGCATCGTATTCTTCAACCACTTGAATAGTTTCATTGCTTGCTGGTGGCCAGGGAATGGGCCAATCAGGTAAGTCAGGCAAGTCAGGAAGGTCAGGCAATTCCGGTAGTTGTGGGAACTCTATGTTCTGCCGTAGTGGAATGTTTATTGTACAATATTTGCCCTGTATTTCCATTTCCTCCCTGACTTCGTCGATTGCCAAACATTGGAAGTAGTCGCCGAAATCATTTATGTTGCCTGAGTCAAGACCGCTAGGTATACGTCCGCTTGCATCGTAAACTAAAATAAAAATAAAAATTACATTAATATAATCTATGGCTGTTTTCATCTAAAACATTAATGAATAAAAACTGTAATAATTAAATAAACAACACTAGATACGATTAGAACCAGCATTTTCAATATTCCACCTGCATTTGACTAAAAGATTTTAAATGAATTCATGTTATTTTTTTATTTATTTTGACATAGCTTATCATCAAACTAAAGCTTAACAGGCTTATTTGTTTTTTAACTTCGATAGTATTATCTCTGATTAAAACACGTTTTCAAATTACTATATTCATAGATTTAAAAATCCTATCTGCATTGATTTGTTTTCATATCTCTTTTCCATTATTCCAAAATCTAAACTTACAACAGTAACTGTAGTTTATATGCTAAGCAGGCAAATACTTTGTAAATAATTCAATCTTTCTGTGTATATTAAACAACTGCGATGGCTTAAGCTTAATGTGTGTGAAGCGGATAAAATAATAGATATAGTACCAAAACAGTACCTAGATTTTCTTCAGTTTATGCTTTTGTAAGGTAAGTTTATCAAAAATTAACAATATTTTCAACAAATATAATTTGATACAGTAACATTAACGAATATTAGCAAAAATATTTATATTAAAACGCTGAATAATGCTGAACAGCTGTTTATTTGTCACATTTGGCAAAATGGACACACGTAAATAACCAAAATGTGTTAAATGATTATAAGCCTGTGTTATTGTATGTGTAAATATTATACAATGTATGTGTAAATATTTCTAAATAAAAACATAAATACTGTGTATTTTTGCAACAGTCTGTTTTGTGGTAGGTACCTAACAAAATATTTTCACATGTTTCTAACGTATTTATATTAAGTATACAAAGTATTTGTTCCCTATACCATTATCATAAAACAAATAAGATGAAATATTACTGATACATAATCTCTACGTTAATTAACGTTACTCATCATCGAAAACAATAGAAAAATGGAGCGTTGTAATAACTTATGACAAGATCATATTTATGATTATAATTTGAATTAGATATCGAGTGTAACATTACGTGGAAATGTATTTATAGACGTTTTATAAGTAACTAGCTGAGCCGTGCCCACTTCGTTACGGCGCTTGTACACGCTAAGAAAATTTGCCGTGTCTACGCCAGACAAGACAAATCTTCGTGTAGACGTCAAGAATTTTGTCTTTTTCGTACACGAAAACTTTTCTTGTCTTCCGCAGACAAGACAATTCGGAACGTGTACACGCCAGGATTTTTTTCGTACAGTCGTCAGACGGGCGTAGGGCGCGCAAGTAATAACAAGTGTGATAATCAGTGTGAGTTTCCTTTAGTAAAAATTTTAACTAGAAAGCAAACAAGTATGATACCCTACTACACCGCTCCCCGCCCCTCCGCAACAACGTTCGCCGTGTCTTGTCTTGCGCAGACAAGAAAATTTTCTTATGCATCGCCGGCGCTGTGTACACAGGTCGTGCTTAGAAACGACACGAATTCTTGCGAAGGCCCGGCGATTTTTCTTACCGTGTACAAGCGCCGTTAGGCGGCGAAAAAAACACGTCCCTTTTTTAAACATATTTCATTACTGCTCCACTCCTATTAGTCATAGCGTGATACTATATAGAATATGACATTCCCCGATAAATGGACTATTCAACACAAAAATAATTTTTGAAATTGGTTCAGTAGATCCAGAGATCACCCCCTGCAACGTCCCAAACACACAATCAAACAAACATACAAACACACAAACTTTACCTCTTTATAATTTTAGTATAGATAATGTTATATACGGATGTAGGGCTAGGTAAAGTACGGATAAGGTAACGTGCAGAAAAAATTGTAAAGGCTGATGCCGCCGTTCTGGAACTTTTAGACAGGAGAGTAAATATAAATAATGTTAATCAAAATAGATAAAAAAACTGTCTCGAGTTTAAAGTATTTTCTACTGTTATTCAATTTATTTTTTTGATAAAGAATAGCAAACCCAAGTTAAAAAATAATTTATAAAGAAATAATGGTATAAAGTGTGGTGTGGTGACGGAGTAAGAACACAATTGTCACCACCCCATATCATCCCAAATATAATATGTGTATATAAAGTGTCGTAAAAACCGACTAAAGGACTATCCGTGAATATTATCTTTACGAAATAAAAAGAAGGAAAACTTGAAATTAAACCTTATACCAATCCGTCTGGCCAGCGTGGTATTAGTAGGCCAAGTATTCCTCGGTCACGGAAGGAGGCCCGTCCCTGCAGTGGGACATTACTGGGCTGTTATGATGGTGTTAAGTAGAATATTAAACTTACACAGCAATCGTAAGCGGTCTCCTTCCAAAAACTCCAGCTGTCTCGCACACTGCTCCTGATCCAGTACATCTTCATACAAATCCTGATCAAACGCACTTCGCGAATCCACCAGAACGCAACACAAAGATATAATACCTACGATATATTTAACTTGACCCATTGCGGCCTTCGCATTGAACCTCACTGCAAATACTTTTATTTCATACATCATATTATAAATATATAGGCGTCTGATAATACTATTAGGATATCTGATTCCGGACTGATGATAACGTTAATCGCTTTATTATCTTTGTATTTTTTAAATAATAACACACGTGCAATTAGTTTTATTAAGATTTGAAATGACGTACTATGTTTATCGATAAATCTGGTAAATTGTGTTCGGAACAAGTCATTATTGAATGTCGTGGTTCTTATCGTTGTATAAAACTCACGTATTATAATCCTTTTTAGCATTAATGAAGTCTTAACAAATCATATAAAAAATATTTATTCATTTATATCGGCATAAAACGTCTAAGAAATCGACACGGTAGACCTTGATAGAGTAAAAACTTGCAATATTAATACTATTCGTTTTAATTTTTTTTTTTTGCTGAGAATATACTGCTGTTAATATTAAATATCAATACTTTATATTTAATAATAATAAGAATAAATTTATTAAACCAAAAACAAAATAATTAACTTCAATTTTCTTATTTTTTCCTTAACTTTTAGAATTTCCTTTAAACAGGGACGTACTTGAAGTCTATATTAGAATTGTTTTGAATCATAAACGTTTGTTTTAAAATGTGAATTGTTACATAGTGTGCTACATATTTCTATACCTTACACTTATAATTGTCGCATAGCTTTACCTAAACTTGATTTTTAATACTCCCTGTGTAGACATTGACTCCTTAGAAAGGCAAAATGACCCACTGAATTTCCAAAATATTGCTAAATCTCTTAGTTACACTTGTCGATCAATTATTTATTTGGTTCACCAACACTTTAACATTACATTAAACTTGAGTACACATCTTAACTTAAATCTAAATGTTAAGTTACTTATAGGTAAACACAACTTTCAATTACGAGTAATAATAAGAATAATTTATTTCTTTAGTAACTTCCTCACTGACTATTCTGATTTTTA
Organism: Schrankia costaestrigalis; assembly: GCA_905475405.1. Classification (NCBI taxonomy): domain Eukaryota; kingdom Metazoa; phylum Arthropoda; class Insecta; order Lepidoptera; family Erebidae; genus Schrankia; species Schrankia costaestrigalis. The sequence continues at coordinate 19,940,363 of FR997836.1, forward strand.
GATTATTAAATAATTATTCGTGTGTCATACTAAGATACAGGGAAAAAAATGAAACTCCTAATCATTTACGATTAGTTATCTAATTCTAAACATAATATTAAGGTAATCAAGTAAGTAATACAAAATAGTTGGTAACTCAATATTAGATCTTTTTATTTACTTTTAGCGACCGTAAGTAGTTTTTATTACTTTATATTTAGATAAAAAATCACTCATAGACTGGTACATCCATAAACAGCCTTGTACATTTCAAAAACTCTTTAGGTAACTGTGTAGATAAGATATTACAGATACAGTACATATACACTTGCGTGTAAAAAAACGGCCTACCCTGTAGGCACCGCTTTGGAAACCTAATAACTAAAAAAATAGAAAATTAGTTTTAATATTCTATAATTAAAATTTTATTAACCTTGTTTATTGATCATTAACCTTGATTTAATGCGTATTACTCTGCAATTTAAGGAATATGTTTTTTCATCAAATCATTAGTCTTTAACATCATTAGTTTGTTGACCATAATTTTAAGCGTATTTGCTCAACGTGAAAATGAATACAGTTATATCCATTTGGAGCTCTAACTGAGAGCACTAGTCTCAAATAGATGCACTAATCCAGTTTGGTTTAATCCGATGTGCTGTAAGACGAGTGTACCAAAGGATAAGATGTGCCTCTACTGCCGCTGAAGTTTCCCGGTATCCAGAAATCAAAGTTTAGGAATGGCCAACAAGGATTTATTTTTTTAATCTACGAGTATCGTATTAAAACTACACAAAATTAAAAATGTCATACATTGTCGTCAAATAGCTTCTGAAGATAAAGTGACTTTTTTTTTTTTTTTACAACTCTTGCACTAACAATCATGCCCTTTGTCGCGGATACTTTACAAATATCAATTTACCGGACACAAGGAACAAGCAAACTCGGAACAATAGTTTGTGGATCAGCCAAAAAAATATCTTGCATGCATGGGGCACTTTCACGACCTTCGAGGCACATCGAGGACGTCAAACAAGGAAGTAGAGTGATTTTTTAGTTGATTATCATCAATTATAAAATTATATAATTATTTAATTCATCGTGATTACGCAAGAATTGCAAAATTTTTGTTAGTGTACTTTGAACATTGGATTATATACCTATAGTAAACTAATATAAATTTATGATGTATCAAAGTCCATGTAACTATTCTAATATAAAACTGGTTTTGGAAACTTTTTTAATATTAGATGTAAATTACAGTTCAAGTTCAGTACAAAATTGATTTTTACAAAAAAAAAACCGACTTCAAAAACACAAATTGCACTAAAAAGAAAAAATAATTAGTTGTATTTTGGTTTTACAACATTATCAGCCATTCCTTCTACTTAATTTTATTCTAAAGAATAGGTTCTTTTAATTATTGTAAAAAGTATTGTTTAAGATATTTCTTGAAGAGTCTGTAAATATATTAATTTGCAGATTCTTTAAAAGATAATCAAATTATTACAAATAATGTAATATTATTGTTATTTTTGGAGTCGGTGTCATCATCATCTCAACCCATGGGTGTCGTAAAAGCCAACTTAGGGACTATCCGTGAATATTATCTTTGAGAAATAAAAAGAAGGAAAACTTGAAATTAAACCCTATACCAATCCGTCAGGCCAGCGTGGTATTAGTAGGCTAAATATCCCTCCGTCAGTGGAGGAGGCCCGTCCCTGCAGTGGGACATTATTTTGTCTGAATATGGGTAGACCTACGAAACGCGCTGCTCATGAGACAGCGCTGATTGTATGAGACTGTAGAGGTGATAAAGAAAACGTGACGGTTGTTTACAAGACTATTTACTTAATGACACAGAATGAAAGAGAATACAGAGTTATTAAGTTAGTTAAGTTCACAGCACTGAAGTTAAGTTATACAAGAATAAAAAACAAGATTTAGATTAGCTAGACGTAGCTTAGACTACGAGTATATAGGAGTAGAAAACAAGATGTAGATTAAAATCTAGAGATCGAGTTAATTGCGTACGCATGAAGCGCGGGCGAACGTGCATTCGCCGTCGGTCTACGTCTCGCACTGTCGCTTGCGACTGAGCGGTAGCGGGCGGACCGGTCACCGTCGGGTCGCGGGGCGCGCGGGGAGTGCAGCGCGGGCGCCGCCGCGTTATGTTCATTGGTGCGCGTCACAGGTCACAAAACTTGACGCGCCCGCCTCGGGTTCGATTCGATGACAACCGAAGAAAGGAAGAAACGCCATTCTCGAAGTAGGAAATCTACCTCCAATGCCATTTCAAAAGAGACTGGTGAACAACGTAAGAATCAGCTTTCACAAAAAAGGACCTACATGAAAAAAGTTTTAAATAGGGAGAACATCGAAAAGCGTAGCCACACCGTCTCGGCGTGGTTAATTAGAAATAAAAATTATTAATTTATTGTGCGACATGCACACTAAATTGATAATTTAAATAAATTGACATAAAAATAAATCAAATAAATATAATAGTTATTATTATCAATTTGTTGTACCTAAAGAATAAGTTTAAAATAAATGAAATGCAATTCAAAAATTTGTTTATAGTCTATTTATAATCCGGTATTAATTCCTATTTTAAATTCAAATAAGAACTTCATTATTAAGTCTTAAACCATACCTTCAATTACAGTCACAATGTTAGTGTAAAGTTTTCATCAATACGACTAAAATAAGCCCAAACACTAGGTAGCTGCTATATACTGTTAAAAAGTTTCCTTGACCCTCAATCTTCTTCATCATTAGATCATGTTTGTATAAAGTTGTGTAAAGCTTTTATCAATGCGAATTAAATAAGCCCAAACACTAGGTAGCTGCTATATACCGTTGAAAAGTTCCCTCGACCCTCAGTCTTCCTCATCATCAGAGGATGTTTGTGTCAAGTTTTGTAAAGTTTTCATCAATACGAATAAAATAAGCCCAAACACTAGGTAGCTGCTATATACCGTTGAGGAGTTGCCTCGACCCTCAATCTTCTTCATCATCAGATCATGTTTGTGTAAAGTTTTGTAAAGTATTCATCAATACAATTAAAATAAGCCCAAACACAAGGTAGCTGCTATATGCCGTTGAGGTGTTCCCTCGACTCTCTCTGGTCTCCAGGATCTGACCAGTTCTAATTCTTGATTATTTGGTAGTGACGTCAAAGATGCACATGTATGACAAGATTTTACACAATGCGTCCCTACAATTTTCAAGAGATGCCCTCGATTTCTCTGGGATCCCGTCATCCAGATCCAGATCTGGTGACAATGGGACCAAATGGGAAGCATACCGATACAAACAAAAAAAAAATTTTCAAATCGGTCTATCCGTTTTCGAGAAATCAAGTAACAAACACAAAAAAAAAAAATGAAAAAAAAAAAAAAATACTACCGAATTGAGAACCTCCTCCTTTTTGAAGTCGGTTGAAAATAATGTACAATAATGATTACGTAGAACTTTGAAAATCCATTACTATAAAACTGCAACTTACAGGTCGTAAGAAATTTTTAATTACATAGTTATGTGCCTGTTACAATAAATACCGGGTTTGCGTTCTTTTTATGAAGAACTTGCTGACCCGTGCCTACTTCGTTGGGCAGCGAAAAAAACGCGTCCCTCTTTAAACATATTTAATTACTGCTCTACTCCTATTAGTCATAGCGTGATACTATATAGCCTATGATACAACCCATAAATGGACTTTAAAACACAAAAAGATTTTTTTAAATCGGCAGATCCAGAGATTACCCCCTACAACGTCACAAACTCACAAACACAAAAACTTTACCTCTTTATAATAATATTATGTATAGATAAGTATGTTTATCTGAAGTCCAGTACAATAAAATTAATAACCGAATCCAAAGAAAAAAGGGAGTTCTTAATTCAAACTGGGTACCATTTTCAGTTGAAAACTACTATCTTAAACCTTACTAGGTATGTGCTATATTGTGCATATTATTGTATTCAGACAAAGGTGTCCATCATCATTTCAGCCAATCGACGTCCACCGCTGAACATAGGCCTCCACCAAGCATTGCCACCTTGAGCGGTCCTGTGCCTCCCTCATCCATCGGCTTCCCGCCGTCCCAACCAGGTCGTCGGTCCACCGTGTAAGGGGTCTCCTCACCCTGCGCTTGAGGTGTCCATGAAACTTATTTTTTAAAGACAAGCTCTCGCAGTGGCTGTCATGCTCTGTATCACGAGGACTTTACAAACATCAATTTAATATAGAGAATATCTAAACTCATAACAATATTTTGCGGATCGGACAAAGAATAGATTCGAACTTGTGACCGTGTGATAGTCACGTGCCCGTGACTACCATGCAACCGAGGTCGTGAACTTGAATTCTATTAGAAAATTACAATCAACTTTATGTCCTAGTAATTTGAGCAGTCATACTTAATTCTCAGTATCAACAGTCATATTACGTCTGATGTAATATTAGTTTATAATCAACTTGATCTTAATGATTTGTTTTAGCTTCTATGCCATAATCTAATTTACTCGTAATTATTGAGAATCCGTGATACGATTTGTGTTTCTTGGAGATAATATTTTTTAATTAAAAAACCGTTTCCAACTAGAAACTTGATTACTTACAATACTTACTATACAATTTCGTTTACATAGAGTTTTTACAGATTTAGATTTTTGATAAAAACTTAATTACTGAACCTATTTTAATGATTTTTATAGGACCAATCTGGATGGGTGCAAATAAAAAAGTGGTTTGTAATGGATGAAGTTACGAAATACAAAACATTTTAGAAAATACAATCCAATTGAAAACCGAGGAAATTAATAAATAATATGATTTAGTTTAACTTTGCAATAAAATACAAATGATACAATGATACAATTGATAAATATGATTATTATAGATATAAAATAAAATTACGCATTTACTGAAAATGCATTCCGCTTTAGATTACAAATAGCATATTTCTAGGTTTCCTTATCAGAATGAATAATACTAATCCGTCTGTGGAAATAATTTATTATGACTGTTGCATAGACAACTACAATTTTTGGTAAATCACGAGTTTAAAGTCCACTCATTCAAATTTTTTGTATGTCTCCGTGGACTTTAGACTCGTGACTTCAACATGAATTAAGTGAATGTAGTTATTTATAACTAATAAATTAATCATAAATGAGTTACCTTTGTAGTATTAGATATTTCTTACATTATCTTAATTACATATATATTTTTACCTACTACATCGAGCACAGAAGAGGACATCAAAATTATCATAAGAATGACATTATAACTATACAACAATAAAATATAGGGTTGAAGGGATAGGCTTTCACCAACAATACTGAAGAAAACGAGTCACGTACTCGTCTAGTATCCCTGGTTGTTTTTCCTGTAACGATAACCTCATCTTCACGAACTATTTTAAGTATCCTTTCCACAAGAAACAATATAGGGAATGAAGGTATTAAATACTTTGGATGTGAGTCTTTACTTTGAAGCCTAAAAAAGACAAAGCGTAGAGCATCTCTACCAATTAGAAGGTGCAATTAGTTTTGCCAGTAAGTACATAACAAGCTTCAGTAGAACAACTACTTGTAGTTAGAATACTCCGAAGTTAGTGTTAGAATTGTACAAGTTTCTCGTTATTCGGTACGGAGTTCAATGGTTGCAATTAACAGCCAACACTCAATTACCTTCTCTAAAACTAACCACAATACGGAGGTTCACTAGTTGTCACTGGAGAAACTGTAGGTCTAGCGTAGGCAAACAACTTTAATTGATTTAAAAAAGGGTAAAAAAGGCTGACGGTTAGATCAGAAATATTATTATGTAACATATAGCTTATATTCGGGTTCTTGTTGGTATAAAAACTACTAGTAAAAGATTATCTAGAAAATATTTTGCTACGAGTCCTACGTAGCAAGTTAAACCCTTCAACCATACCATAAACCAAAGTCCGTAGACGACAGCTCCTATTTATCAGCTCTTTATTTTTTTGTAATACAATGAGTATGTTTCTTTCTACCTATCTAACAATAACGTCATCGATTTTTCTAAGTATTTCTTTTCTACCATATATTTTCATCTTCTGTTTCGCAATGTCTTCCTCTCTATAAATACTTCTTAATGAAATAATATTTCATACAATATTTTACAAAAAGTAAAAGATGAGTATATTTATAACAGAGCTGAAAATGTGTGACATCTTTACAACTGCTACCATATAGACATTAAGCATTTTACAAGGCAAAAATGTGAAATAAATTAATGTAGATATTTCAATTCCTCAGAGACCCTTCTCACATTGTGAACTGCTTTATATTCCTGTCTGAATATGTGTACAAATCATGTGTCACACCATACATTAAATCACGTATACGGATTAGTATTCTCGACCATTCTCACGTATGTTCTTTGAAGCTGTGTATTCGAGGAGCGATCCGTTGTATACATTTCTAGAATTCCTTTTCTATACGATCTCTTTGGAAGTATTGAAATAACTATCTCGGTCAACTGAACAGAGTAACAAATTCAAACCTGAAGATTTTTTAGAGACAAAAAAGTTAATTTATTTTAGCTAAATATTTTCTAAGAATCTCTAGTAAAATTATTTGTTGCATTTTGTATTTAATGTTTAATTATTAATTGCATTGTGTTATAGTTATATTTTTATTAATAGAGTAATTTGTATGTTGAATTATTATTTCATTTTTTGTAATAATTGAATATTGACATTCAGAGGCGACTGACTTTTGAAAGAGCTCTGTTCTTATTGCTTTATTTATATTGAGTGAACGGAAATTAGTCTAGCAAATGAATTGGTTAGGTTACTTAAAATCACGTTCTTTTTGAACGATTGCTTCATAATAACTTATGTTCAGACCCCTCTGGGTGACCCCCTTTAGGGTATTAATAAGGGTGATGGGAAAACGATGGATGATGGAGGCACAGGACCTTATAGTCTTCTTAACACTACTTTTACTTTACGGACCCACCAGGTCCCTACGGATACGGACCATATATTATGGACCATATATTATGGACCATAATAGGGTCCTGGTGGATGTAATACGTCGGGTTATAGAGCCAGCTTTAGTTCAGTTGGCTAAAATGAAGACGATGCTGGTTAATTTTACTGCTATGAGTATAATGACAAAATAAAACAACTACAAAACATGATCGACAAAATAAAACAACTACAAAACATCATAAAACACTTCTTACGTAACCATTTTATTTTTCTTTCGTACGCAAAATTATGACTCACAAATTGGATTAGATTAAACATGTATGTGTGGACTGAGGGCCCATTTTTTTTTCTGCGGCTTTTTGTAGATTAATCAACAAAAGTGCATAGTTAAAGTTGTTAAAGAGTTTGTTAAACGAATATCAGAGTTTGTTAAGACTTCATTCAAAAGATATATCGCTTTAAGTGGGTCCCTCAGTTCAAACACAAAATCTCCCATAATTAGATAGGTAATGAATTAAACAACAATTTTTTGGTAAAAATCCTTAGTTAAACATGTATAAAAGTATAAAAAACATTGAAAAGCCTAATATGAGTAGATAATAAAAAATAACAAACGTTTTAAAAGGTCCCTGAGGGCCCACTTGAATTTATCTCATAATTAATTAATAATAGCATGAACATTAAATATTCCTAAGCCAACCATTTGTTAAAAGGGCAAGGATAAATTTAAAATTAAAGAAAGATCACAAACAGTGATAATTATTGTTATTTTTAAGTTTTTAAGTGGTCCCTCAGTCCACACACTGTGCAAATGCTAATTGTTAAATATATAATTAAATACAACAATTACGAAAATGGGGAACCTTTCAGTGTATAGTTAATTTTGTATATTATCGATCTGTATTTATCTTATCACTGGTTTTATAATTCTTTTACGAAAAATTTACAAAATTTGTTTTTCGTACAAGTAGAGTGTCCATGCAGTCAAGAGATAATCAAGAACCATTACATACATTAATGATGTTACATTACGTTTTAAAGTTTCGGCATGGTCATAAAGTGTGAGATAAAAGTAGATAGTTGTAATTGTGTTGGGCCGTATGCGGACCGAATTGGGTGCTATTTGATGCAAACGTAAACAAACAATAAAAAAATACATGTTCATTAGTAAATGAAAAAATTCAATGTTACGATGATAACTGTTGTAGAATTTCGGAAAGCAGTAAGGAGAAAATGTTTTTACATGTAATTTCATATGGTCTCATTGATGACAAATCACAGTCGTTCTGTCTGTGATTTTAGAACAATAAGTCATAATTAATTTAGTTTTATTTTCAACTTGCTGTAGCCCGCAACTTCATCACGATAAAATAATTTATGTAGTACTAACTCTCGCCTATTCTTTTTCCTGGAGATCCTAAATATTTTTCTAAATCTAAAGTACTTATCCTAGTTTACGCGCCGTAAAATTTTCAATTTTTTTTGTATTAAATTACAAATATTTTTTACCTATAGAACTTAGGTATAACTAGAAAAATCCGAAAAGAAGAAAGACAGTGGAAAAAATTGGTACTCGAAGCTGGACTCAAACCCGCGTGTCTGGACTAAACGCGTCCAGCGCCATGACCAATTAGGCCACCCGAGTATCCGTCTCGACCCCCAAATTTAACCATTGCTTTATACGACGCCGGGCCACAACTTACAAACTGTACAACGCCATCTAGGCACGATGGCGTTGTACAGTTGAGTTCGAGTTTGGTGGTCAAGATGAATGCTCGGGTGGCCTAGTTGGTCATGGCGCTGGACGCGTATAGTTCAGAGACGCGGGTTCGAGTCCCGCCTCGAGTAACAATTTTTTCCATTGTCTTTCTTTTTCGGATTTACAAACTTTGTTCTATTTTATGTGTCTGACAAATAAATAGATTTTCTGTCTTTCTTTCAATAAGTAAATAAACCGTGCAAGTGCGAGTCTGACTCGTGCACCGAGGGTTCCGTACAAACCAATATTTATATATTTATTTTCGCGCCAGAATGCGATGACTTCACGACTCATCTTTTAAAAATTTTACGACATGACTTAGCTGTCAAAAATTATTTTTCCAATATAAAATAAATAACCCTTAAATATTAATTTTATTTTGTTTTTAGTATTTGTTGTTATAACGGCAACTAAAATACATAATCTGTGAAAGTTTCAACTTTCTAACTGCCATGGTTCATGAGATACAGCCTCGTGACATACAGATGGACGGACGGACAGCGGAGCTTTAGTAATTGGGGTTCCGTTTTTACCCTTTGAGTACGGAACCTTAAAAACTGTGGATTTCGTGTTACAAACAGACACTCCAATTTTATTTATATGTATAGACATACAGATATGTATTACGATTGTAGCTAATTAATAATTTATCCTGTCACTTGTCTAAAACTTAAAATTTTATTACATTTTAATTTTACTGTATTGCAAATTTTATTGTTTTATTTATTACATTAAAAAAATGATTGCAATTTAGATTTAATTGATTAATATTAATATTGTGTAATGTTTTGCTTGCCGTGGCAACTTGTAATGGAATCAGCACTGTTGCTTGAGCTACTTAAATATTGTATTATTTCTAATTGACTTTGTGTATGTTTCGTGGGTTATCCTAATTATAAATAAATAAATATCTAAATTAATAATAAATGACATTAAAAACAAATAAACAGTCGTTTTCTTAAAACGTGGACACCCCACACCAGACTTAGTATGAAAATTAATAAAACAGTTAAAATGACAAAAAATATAAATAAACCAGACACAAGATAAATACAGATCGATAATATACAAAATTAACTATACACTGAAAGGTTCCCCATTTTCGTAATTGTTGTATTTAATTATATATTTAACAATTAGCATTTGCACAGTGTGTGGACTGAGGGACCACTTAAAAACTTAAAAATAACAATAGTTATCACTGTTTGTGATCTTTCTTTAATTTTAAATTTATCCTTGCCCTTTTAACAAATGTTTGGCTTAGGAATATTTAATGTTCATGCTATTATTTATTAATTATGAGATAAATTCAAGTGGGCCATCAGGGACCTTTTAAAACGTTTGTTATTTTTTATTATCTACTCATATTAGGCTTTTCAATGCTTTTTATACTTTTATACATGTTTAACTAAGGATTTTTAACAAAAAATTGTTGTTTAATTCATTACCTATCTAATTATGGGAGATTTTGTGTTTGAACTGAGGGACCCACTTAAAGCGATATATCTTTTGAATGAAGTCTTAACAAACTCTGATATTCGTTTAACAAACTCTTTAACAACTTTAACTATGCACTTTTGTTGATCAATCTGCAAAAAACCGCAAAAAAAAAAATGGGCCCTCAGTCCACACAACTATCTATTATTAAACTTACTAATCAGTGAGAGTTAATCCATTCATTGAGTCAGTTTACTAAAGATAGATGATAATAAAATCGTCAACATTACATTAAGACTAGCGGAAGCTATTAGCTTAGTTTATCTTAATACGTTTATTTGCTCGTGACTAATGTTTATATTTGCATTTTCGAGCATTATCTTTAAGGATTACACTATTCATAATAAACTTTGTAAAATTTTCTGTCACTGTCTAGATTTTTCTGTGTCATATTAATATGGCTAGGGAATAATTTACAGAGAAAAGTTAAATAGATTTATTCTTTCAAATTACATTGCAACTCTAATGTAAAATATTTATTATCGTATTTGCTGCAGATAAGATTACAGGTGGAATCCCATAGCTAGCTTTTTCATAAATAAACCTACTCAATTATTTATTTAATTGAGTAGATAATGAAATTAATTATCAAAAAAAATGATTGAAAACAATAAAAAATTATCATTTACAAGAATAAATAATATATTGTACTTCTTTTATTTTTGTCGTTTGCTTAGTGATGAAAAGATTTATAGAAATTAAGTAGTCAATGTTGATCAGCAACACAGAGCGTTTATAGACAAGTTAAATATTTAAAAGAAAACAAACACTGGTTATAGGTATAAGGCAAATAAATTGAAGAGCAATAACTTAAGATTCTTTGTAAAATCTTTGACAGTTGTTAAGTTAAATGAGAAGAACTTTGTAGCGAGAAACAATAGGCTCGTTGTTTAATTGAAAGATTTGGGTTTTAACGAAGTTAATTTTTATGGAAGCAAAGGGTCCTTGTGTTAATTGATTGAGTGTTCAATTATCTCAAGAGTTGAGTTCTTTGGAAATTGGATCGTAAGAGGAAAAGTTTTACTCTTTTACAACTTATACATTTAGTTCTTAAGATGAAATATTTTTGTTATGGATTCAAAATCCCTGATAAATTTTGATAAGATCACTTACGTTAAGCATAAATTTATGCAAAATATAGCAGAGCCCAATCTCCTGAAATCAATGTGACTAAAAATCAGACAAGAAAAATCAAATTCAAAAAAGAAAATGTTCAATTTGATTGTGTTTGTCGTAAAGTCAACATAACTCAATTACTTATTGGCAAGAAGCAGCTTGTCACGATCATTTTTTTGATGCTAATATCCAGATTATTATAATGCCTTTATTTACATAATAAGAGACGACTAGAAAGTTGCTTCGGGAATTCTCATTCGATCTCCAAAAGTTTTTTTCAAATTCTCTTGAAGGGACTAGATACGAGGCTGGAATTCGCAATGAAGATTAAGAATATCTTGTCTTCAGATGATTTATTAATTTTTAAATATTTTGGATACTGAAAGGAACCAAGATTTTCTAAGATACATTTATATAACAAATTGAATTTGAGAATAAATTTTATATTTAGCTCATAAGCATTTTAATTAATATTGATATTAGGCAAAAACGGGATGGAGGGATGGGAGAAATACATACCTACCTAGAAATAAAAACACTGACTTAGTTGTGTATTTTTTAACATTTTTATACATCACAGTAAAAATAGTTATCAGAAGCTTAATTTGGTATTGGTGTAATGTTAAACCTTAGAATTACAATTACTTAGTTCATGATGTTGACTTGTTATAATCACTTTCCAACTGTTTTATAAGTGTAAAGTTTAGACGCTACACTTAAGATAATTTTATGGTAGCGGAAATTGGTCACAAGACACGGAAACAGATTTATTCATAATGTCCGAAGTACATACATAACAATACATCATTAAACCTTTCCCCCGTTTTTCTCTTATTAAAAACTGTTTTGTTTAACAAATACTAAAGAATATTCTTCAGTAAAAACTCGCAAAAAAATCCTTCAATATTTAAAGTCCTTTCCTTGTTGACGTATTGTCGGGGGACATTTTGTTCAGTCGCTTTGTTTCACAGCAGTATACAATCTCACAAAGAAAATGTTTGAACACTATTACTTTGATAAGCTGGAAATAATGGTTTTGTTTTAGTAAAATGGTCTCTTCATTTAAGTGCCTGTTTACTGGTTCCTTTTCTGATGGTACAAAGCTTTCATTTTTTTATCACTCTGTTTAAAACTTTGTAAATATTTTTAAACGAATGCCTGCTTTTTATAAAGAGGTAAATGTAGCTGAAAAGAATCCATTTTTACTTAAGCAGAAAATAACACATAAACCGAGATCATATTTTTGTCATCTGATTCTCAGTATGTTTTAGAAGTCGATCTAAGGCTACTTAAATATTAACGTAGCAGTAGGAATAGTTCAGCAAATTAATTTGATAATATATGTTTTAACAAAAGAAATTTGTATTTTTAATTGATAATTATCATAAAAAATAAAAATAACATTGAAAAATGCTTCTTTAACCCTTTCCTGTTCTGTCCAAGTGCATCATGGTGCATTAGCATTGTATTACTATTGTGTCTATTTGCAAAAAAGGCAACCTGTTATGGTAGTTATAGAAATCACCATGGTCATCTCAAATAGTACTCATGCTAATTGAGTAAGTTGTAGATATAGTTTGCCTTAGGCTGAGCGCAGACTTGGAACACGACAGTCTTAAGACAGACTATTGCTTCACAATATGTATGAATATGCGCACACTTGGAACAAAACGTCGTAAAGACAATATTGTCTCAGATAGACAGTTTTGTTTTATGTGTGCTACGTATCGTAGGCAAAACTGTTTCGTTTTAGTTTTAAGACAGACTTGTCTATATGAGGCAAGTCAGTCTTGAAACAGTCTAGTCTCCAATGTGCGCTCAGCCTTAATGATTATGCTATAGACTTCACAACATGACATACTTGTAAACCAAAGTACATTTGATAATGATGATGCATTTCTTTGTCAGAATTATATACAGAGACAGAAATCACAATATTACAGCGACATGATATTCTGCTGTTTCCAGCGAACAAGTAACTGTGAACATTCAGCTTTAATACAATTTAAAATTTACTAGAAATACACTGATCGTGATTCGTTATCATTTATTATTACATTTGATTCTTATAATGGAGAAAGGAAGTAGCAAAAATTTAAAAGATTGCTCTCTCTTATAACATAAGTTCTGTGCGTCCGACGACTTCTAATAAATGGACCGACAATAAACAATTGGGGTTTCGATTTACGATCATAGCGTCATCTACAGGTGTTTATAATGTTCCCATAAAATATATATTTTCTTTTGTCTCTTAAACTATTGAGTGTAAGTTTGAATGTAAGTTTTCAGTAAATGTTTTCGTATCAATTCACTTATTAAATAATAAATAATCCTCACACATTCACACAACGCCATCTAGTCCCAAACTAAGCAGAACTTGTACTATGGGTACTAGACAACGAATAAACATACTTAAATTCTTTTTTCTGTAAATACATACATATCTTATATAGAAACACTGAGACCAATGCAAACAATCATGTTCCTGCACATAAAGATTTGCATTGAGCAGGAATCGAACCCAAAACCTCTACGTAGCAGTCATATAACCACTACGCCACAGAGGTCATCAACTTATTATTTATAGCTAATGCACTACAACGTTTCTTTGTAAAACCCTACTACCTGTCCTTGCAAGGGTGGTACTTAACCAGTCTGATAATTTTTGACCAGATGTTACAACTTGTTTTACCCTGTGACCCTATGTTATAGTGAACATGAACAATCATTAAGAACACTATATCTCATTCCGTTATTTTATAATAACCAGAATTTATATTGTGATTGTTTTCAAACCTAATCCTGATAAATGGCTTAGTTTAATCAGCAACATATAAAATACAGTAAGTAGGTATAACATAATGTTTTATAACGTTGTTGAAATATTGAATGATTCAGTTAGTTTATTGTGACTTTTTAATTGTGTTGACTAATCTACACATGAGGTAATTGCTTAGTATATATTACCTGTCTTGTGTTCAAATTACTCAGATATTATGTAAACCGATACTTCGAAAAAAATTTCACAGGATAAACTAAGTAATAATTCGAAAATCTGTATTATTTCAGTGACCTGCTTGCAGTGACATAAGTATAATCCAACTGAGAATACTCCAATTAAAACAATTCTATTTTAAAAGAAAACTTTACTGAAATTAAGAATAAACATTGAAGTAAAGTTAGGAATCCTTCCAATATTCGTCCTATTATTTGTAGTACCCTGCAGGACTCTAATACCACGATCACTATGCAAATTGGACACAAGGATTTGCATACAGATTAGTTTCGAGTGCAAGATTCCTGATCGCTATAGTTAAACAATTGCCGTGACTACTGTTCTTGATATTGACTTTTGTAAGGACAATGTTGTAAGAAGGCCAAAGTTTAAAAGGATGGACGAAGAAATCCTTTTTTCGTTAAATGGCAAATTCTGAAAAATCTAAATATTCTGAAATTTACAGAATCTCGTCAGATTAAAAATTCAGATTCTTTAAACGCCAGATTTTGTACAGCCGTCAGCTAAAAACAAAATGTTATTAGACATGATCTTTGTAGCTTTGCTTTCTAAAACAAATAATTATAAAATGCAATTTTCTAAATGCAGCCTTTTTGCTTACTTACATAATTATCCAATCGACGTCGACTAATGAAATATCTACTTTAGACTGCTTAGTTACGGTTACGTCGTGTAAAAAAAAGTTTATTTAATGATTGTAAAAAATAATAAAGGATGGATGGGGTAAGGCTGCACCTGGTAGGACTTTTGTTATTAAAGAAGTTGCGCAGTTGAAGATGTTTTTTAGGTTTAAAGATATTACCAATTTGATTTTTAGTTAATTTTAATTAACCTTAATAAATAATACATAGAATTACGACGTTGTTTGGTACTGTACTTCTGCCGTTACCAGAATCTGTCGTTTAAAGAATCTGCCATTTACAGAACCTGCCGCATCCAGAATCTGCCATTTAACGATTTATTAAATTAATCGTCTTCGTTTTTATCTAAGACTAATCAATAAAACACTTCCATGTTATACAAAACATTTATGACAAAATATAGACTAGTTTAAAACAGCTTGTGTTTATTGATAGTTTGATACTTATATTCCCTGAATATAAGTATCAAACTAACATAATTTTCACAAAAACTTTTTAAGTACCCTAAAATATGAAACTTTCGATTATAGTTTTATTTGACTTTCTCATAAATAAATATCTATCCATTTTATAGTCCACAATCATAATTCAAACCGACTGCCATACTCTGAGTAATAGACCACAAAATAATTTATCGAAGACAAAAAATGTGAAGTGATGCATTGCTCCTCCGTGGTAGTGACGCAGCCATTAAATGAGATCATGTCCAGCATTGGAACAGTAATGAATCACTTGGAGATAATATATTATTGGCTTGGATATAAATTGGTGTAGAATGATGGTGACAGAACAAATAACGAGATAGGGTTTGATTTATTTGCGACGATATTATTATATCTTATTACTAAACTTGTTACCTTGTCTTGGTCATAAACTACAAGATATAGTACTTATTGAACTTTCTGTAACAAAATAATGTCCTCAAGAGTTGTAAATTGAAATATAAAGAAGTAGTAGTAATCTTAATAAATCAAACGACAATAATAATGCATTTCGACAATTTTATTAGCATAGTGGTAATAGTTCTTTAATGTCTAGTAAGGCAGAGGTCTCGGGTTCGATTCCGATTAGAGATTAATGTTGTCCAGCACCCGAACACAAGCTTCTCTTATTTTGAGATTAGGTGGCGTTGTATATTTATCAGGTATATTCTCTTTATTTACATTTTTCACAAATAATTACATTTTTAAATATGAATAAAAAAAAAAAAACATTTAAAAATATTAAAAAAGGTAGACCCACCAGCATCGGAGTACAGGGACCAAGTTACTGGTGGTTAGGGCTCCAGAGATAGGAACCTCCTCACAATACGTGCCGTGTCAAGCAGTACTGCCTTCTGCATCAGACCTATGATCCAACTGTCAAGCGAGAGTCTCCGTAGATGTTGATAGAGACTCTTTGGAATAAGTCCATTCACCGAAAGTACTATCGGAACAATGATCGCCAAATCAACATTCCACATGTCTACAACCTCGTGAGCCAAGTCCAAATATTTCGTTTGTTTTTTTTTTTGTTTTAGGTATATTATTATTATATTTCAATATATTGTTTTCATTCTAATCTACACTATTTCTATAAATAGAAATTATAATAATAAAACGTATGAACAAAGAAAAATAGAACAGTATTGTTTGTGAAGGATTTATCTTGTTGCAACAATCAATAAACAAATTCTTTAACGATAGTATTTTGATGATATCTAACACATGATTAGCTACATTGATAACAAAACATGAATGATTAACAGATAATAGTGAAATAAGGAATGATCAGACAAGAAAGGGAGTGTTTTTTTATCGTACCTATACATTTAGCTAAATAAAATACAACTTCGTTGTTTGTTGAGAATACTTTGCTTACTCAAAAATTAACTAATAAATTATATTTCATACCAAAACTATTATTTACTGATGCGATAGCCAGACAGTTTAATTATACCCAATGGACTTGCCTTCAGCAGTATTTTAAGCGTATTTAAGCCTTATTGAACTCTGAAATTGTATTTTCAAGATACGAAAAAGGTCAAAGTATATTTAAAAAACATTTATAACTTAAAAGCAATTATCACCTTCATCGAGCAAAGTTACAAAATGACTATGTAAGTGTTGATGTAAAGTTCAATTATGTTATTAAAGTATACTTATATTTTTTTTTTTCATTTCTCCCATGGGTTCTTATCGTAATTGCAATATTTATATATACATACACTCATATATTAAACTCAGGTTAGGAACAATCTATAGTAGAGATTTAGAGTTACCTTGGGCGTTCGTCGCTCGATGTCACCCCCTTGTGACAGCAGCCCTTCTCATTCTCTGCCGGATGTAGTTATCCGGCAGAGAATGCAAAACAAGACTACATTGTATACTTAAGTACCACACCTTTGCAGAGCCAAAATATACAATGACTTATCAAAAATAAGAACTGAAATATTTTAGCAATCGCATTTTGTAATCCATTACATAATTATATAAGTAAATAATAAAGAAATTGTAAGTTATATCTTCTCTGACCTGCAGGATCAGCTATACCACTGAATATTTAAATATTAATTGGTATTAAGGTAAGTAAACTAATATTTGTACAAATAAACATTATCAGTTAATGAGTACATAACGAAACTAAATCTTGATGAAACATTTAATGATGAAACATACCCACACTCAGATCTCAAATAACATTTTCTCATCATTACTCTAGAACTCATTACTGTAGGTTTGTAAATACAAATATCTACGTACAAGTTATACGAGTATGTACCTATGTACTTATTGAGCACACTGCAATAGGAACAAAATCTTGTATCCCCGATACTCTTATACTAAGTATTAAAGCGCAATTGTAGATACATTTTATTTTCCCAATAGAAATTAAAACGAATAAAAACTCATGCATCCTCTCAAATATTTCCGTAGTCTTGATAGTTTAAAAAAGTAATAAAAAGGATTATTCTTTTATTTTGTTCAGTCATATTGGCCTCAGCATGGTAAGCACAAATTGTAATACAATAATGACGAAGACAAAAGGCGAACTGTGTTCTCCTGCCGTTTTCAGAGTGCTACCGGTCTAATTATTATTTAAAAAATATCATTATAAGCAAGATATTAACCTGAAAACAAATTGACATCTGTCAAACTTTAAGTGTTAATATTTTGTATTAATTTTGACTAGTGGAAGAAGTCTTTTAAGTTTTCCTACAGAAGAAAATTTGTTTTCCTCTTGTGTCTACATTTAACACGGAAACACATTCAAAATTTTACACACCTCAAGAACCTCACGCAATAAGCTGTGCAAGCTGCATTTAGATTTTTTTGACGATACTATGTTTGTGCAGCTTAGCTCCATGCAATTAAGTCTTTGCTTACATGTGAATGTTTCATCTAGCTGATTTCCATAATAATAATTATGAGGTTTTTAAACTAAGTATTACCTAATGCATGTGCCACCAAACGTTATAATTTACTCTTATGTTACAATCACACGGTTATCTATCTCTGTGTTTAGGTTTACAAAAAACGGTTATTGGTAATGTCACTTAAGATAAATAAGCAAAAAGTTCAGCTTTAATCCAACATTACAAATCAAATCAAAGTCAATATTAAAATTCATATTTACAAATCCCGCTCAAAGGCTTTCTCCAATTTATTGAGACATTAAATTCAATTCCTAATTCCTCAATATAAAATTCTTTGCACAAGAAATGTACGGCACTACCATTAGGTAAACTTGCTCCGAGTGCTGTCAGGTTTGAACCTGGGTCGTCGTACTTCCCCGTCTATGATTAAGCCTCTTTGACATCGCCTCTCTCTGGGGAGCGACCGGCTGATTACCTTGCTTTACATCGAAGCACGGACAAGAGATAAAAGTGTAGATGCGGTACGTCTGTGCTATTTAATATAGTGTTAATGTTCATGTTATTATTTCTTAATGTGAAGATTTTTTTATGATATTACATTTTTATGTATTTTTAAGTACTTGTGTTATTACTTTAAAACCAACAAAAATGTCAAATGCAAAAATGACAGTTAATTTTACAAGGAACGTAAATAATTAATTGTTTTAGATAACACATGATAAAAAAGCTCTCAGACATATTTTAATAGGGTTTTAACTATGTATTCCTACTTATTTGTATTCTATAACTTTATAATTATAATTACTTTTTATTTTCTAATAAAATATATAGGTACACGAATCCATTCTTTGCGATAAGGATTAGTTACAAATCTCGAATATAATGCCGTTAATCATCTTACTGAAATCGGTCCAACAAAGATGATGAGCCAGCAAATTGAATGTCAAAGATGGATTAGATCTTGATTTTATGTAAAATAACAAAGTCATGCAACGACATTGTGCATGTGGAATAGATACTTAGCAAAAAATGTTTGATTCGAGTAGGAAACAAATTCAAAACCTTTTTGCGCTCTGTTCTGTAAGCAAACGCGTCGATAGAGGCAGGTCTTAAATTCGCTAGTAGCAAAGACTTTTTCACAAAATGTAACTACATATAAAATCTACTAGACTTTAAGCCCGATTTACACATCGACAAGTACAGTAGCGAGTTAAGTAGTAAGTTGTTGATTAAGTTGATTTAAATAGATCTACATCCTATTTTTTGCCGATTTAAGTTGGCGAGACGCGAGAGAGGGGGCTACTTCGTACCTAACTCGCCAAAAAATAGGATGGAGATCTATTTAAATCAACTTAATCTTAAAATACTACTTAACTCGCTACTGTACTTGTCGATGTGTAAATCGGGCTTTAGACGATAGCTGCATGAGTAGAAAACATAATACTCGTATATTTTACTAAAATCTTTCAAAAATGCGAGCCTGGTATTTTTTTAAACATTTGCGTGTCTTTTTTTGTTTCTTCAAAAGATTTGACTATACTGGTTGGTATTGTTTTTTTATATTAAGTCGTTCTATTGAATATTCGACCAATAAATTATGTAAACTATTTAACACAGTTATGCCCGAATACTCAAACGTCACTTAAATCGTCTAGCAATAAACGGCCTCCTAAACGTTTGGATAATTTTTGCGGTATACACAAACGCTACTTAAGTATTTCATATCTTTGATTAGCTAAACAGCCAATAAATGTTTGCGTACTGGTAACATTCACCTCATAAAGTATGTTTTCAATTACAAAGGAGATGGAAACTTTTGGGCTAAAGCCTGTACATTACTGTACAGAGTAAGGATATGCCCTAAAAATCTTTTCTATTTTTTAATAAAATAATAATAAAATTACTCAATTTTATTAAGATTCGAACTTGAAAAAAATAGAAAAGATTTTTAGGGCATATCCTTACTCTGTACAGTAATGTACAGGCTTTAGCCCAGAAGTTTCCATCTCCTTCAAAAAAAAATTATCTTGGATTTCAGATTGCCAAAACTAACAAAAGATTTAGCACGAGACTAATAAGTGTGAAGCTTTAAATTGTTAATACTCTCATTTCTGTTTAATCTTGGCCCAAAACTCTTAGTGAAGGTTTCATTCTCCTTTCATTACCCTATGTTGTGTTTTCGTTTTACGCAGAAAAATGGAAAAGAATAATCAGTTGTGTGCTGCATACTTCGATTGTAATTGAATATTAACTTGGAAATATTTAGACATAGGGTAAGTTTGCGACTATTGGACCACTTAATTTTAAACAGACCTGGTAGCTTAAATAGAGCGTGAAATAAAACAAAATCTGTGTAAACGAATAGTCTGTATATTCAATTATTGGTAACTAACATAATTAAGTTAATTTTATTATGTATATAAAAACAAAAGAAGAAACTAAAACTTTGTGATGGTTTCCTTGTTTGAACCACCGTCTCTTTCATCGGACCACTTAGTTGCTATAATTGGACTTAGGGCATTATAGGTGGCTGGTCCATTCAAGGTGCATTTAAAAATAATAATAAAGTAATATATTTTTTTATCAAATTTCTTTTCTTTTCGAAAATAAATAGATAGTTACATTAATTAGTCGACCCTAATTATATTTCTTTATTTGGCATGCTAAATCACAAAAATATTTCAGGTACGTAAAATCTTCTCTTTACGGTCGCTTTTGGAACTCGAAACATTCTGGTTACCTCATTCAATCCAACTTCTTTTTTCCCTAAGCTAGTTTCATACGCGCCTCTCTCTCCTCCTCTTTTTGCAATGCTAAAATAAAAAAAATTGTTTTTTAAATAACAGACATTATAGAAGTTGCCATGATTGGACCGGTTCAATGAAAGAGCAGCGTGCTAGTCCATTGATAGAAACTCACTAACATCAACTGAAATATTTATTTTTAAAAAAAGTAGCACATTACTCAAAAAACTATACAATAGTATGCATTCTTAATTACTGTACTATACTAGTAAAAAAAACCACATTAAAATAATCAATATACTTACATGCTATTATTTGCCGCGTAAAAATTATATTCGAGGTCCGAGAAACAAAGCGAAGTACGTCCATCCCTCATGCTGCCTGCTGCGGTACTGCCGGTTGGAGGGCGGTGTGGGGGGTTGTTAAGCTATCGTTTCGATGCAAATATCGGGTTCAAATATGAATAGATCGCGAAATATTGAAGTGGTCCAAACAAAGAGCTAGTCCAATGATCGCAACCTTACCCTATTACAATTTCAATAAACAAACTGAATTACACCAAGTAGGTATATATTGGGCATTCAAAAACAGTTTAACACGACTCCTCGCTCACTACGTTCGCGGTCTCGTTAAACTGTTCTTGAATGCCCAATATTTAAAAAAAAAAAAAAAAAAAAAAAAACATGCGTGCAAGCTTAGGTGACAACATTATATATTAAAATGTAATTAATACATTAGCTCATTGTTTATCAAACCATATCAGGGGCTAATCATGAAGTTTGTGAAACAACCGCAAACATTACAGGTAAACACAATCTGTGAAGACGTTTCTAGAACTGTTTCCCGTCATGGAGAATTATTACCTAACTCATTAAGATGTATCATTTGCGGACCATCTAATTGTGGTAAAACAAATTTATTGATTGGTCTTCTGATACACGAAAACGGTTTAAAATTTCAAAACGTTTATGTGTACTCAAAGACTTTGTACCAACCTAAATATATGTTTTTAGAAAAAGTTTTGCAACGTGTGCCGGATATTACGTTTCAAAAATATCAAGGACATGAGGAAGTTTTAAGAGTTCAGGATGCGAAATCCAATTCAGTGATTATATTTGATGACGTTGCTTGTGAAAACCAAAACAACATGCGTGATTACTTTGCAATGGGTAGACATAAATACATCGATAGTTTTTATCTGAACCAAACATACAGTAAAATTCCTAAGCAGTTAATAAGAGATAATGCAAATTTAATTATACTTTTTAAACAAGATGAAATTAATTTGAAGCATGTTTATGAAGAGCATGTTAACACAGACATGACTTGGCTTGAATTCCGTGAAATGTGTTCCAAGATATGGAATGAACCCTTTAACTATGTTGTAATTAATAAGGATTGCTCCAAAAATAATGGGTGTTACAGAAGTAAATTTGATACCTTTGTAATGTTTGATTAAAATAATAATTTACAAAGACTGAATATTTAAGGTTGATATGTTCGTATTATCATTATTCTTCATCCGACTTTCAATCGATATGAAACATGGATAAATCATTAAAAAGACAAATTGTCGATGCTGCAGAAGCTGTAAAGAAAAAAGTACGAAACATGAGAGATGCTGAGATGAACAATAAACAAGCTCTGGAAACAGTTTTTAAGCCTGTTACAGAATCTCTTAACCTGCTCTCCAACAGTAATAATCAAATTAACGATCCTAAAAGAACTTTATTGAATGAAAATACGAAAAGTGAAGCTGATAGTGTTGAATCTGATAGTGATAGTGATAGTTCTTTTCAATCATTGATTGATAATAACAAGGAACATGAAACATCATCTTGGTCGTTATCATCTGAAGCACTGCGCGACATCCCGTTTGGTGTTCGAGAAGATCAAGGGAAATTTATGTTAGGGTCAGCTAACATAATAGTAGGCGATGAATTTATAATAGTAGCTAATCGTAAATATCGAAGTACTCCTGGTTTGAAGCAATTGTTATTAAAAAAAGATGTAGATTTAAGAATAGTTACTGAGAGTGACATGCAGGATTATAAGGCGATGCTGCTCGATACAAACGCACATCGTAGAGACTTCCAACCAAATAAACCAATAAAAAGTAATAAAGGACAAAAATATTTACAAGTTATTAAAACACTTTTCTCACTACAAAATACAATTAGAGACAAACCATTAAAAGGTAAAGGATTGTCATTGAAAAAAATGTGGAAAAAAAATGTAGATTTTATATATTGGGATGATCCAAATGAATCAGTGGATAGATTGAAGTTGTTAATAGCTTCTCGAGATGCTGGTAACACAGGTTTAGATAATGAAATTATATCAATCATTGAGGAATTACGTGAAAATAAAATTATCAATAAATAATTGATTTCAAAAATATTCAGTTCATTTTATTTTCAACCTTGCAATACAACACACTTTAAGCATGAATGTAGACAAATTCGGTCATTATATTCATAAACGAATGCGTTTATCAGAGTTGTTCGAGATTAATAATAACACTTTATTTAAATCTGAAAATGGTGACTTTGATTTGAAAACATCACGACTAAAAGGAATTAGACTGCCTGAGGAAGCTGATGATGTGGTAAATAAGGAATACGTAGATAAAATTAAAGCAGAAATTATACAAGAAATTAATAAATCGCTACACGTTCAAAGTATTTTAAATACAAAGTTTACAAATACTTTGCTTCATTTAGAAGACAAATTTTATACAAAAACCATTGTGGACAAGTTAATTCAATCAATAAAATCATAATGACAAAGCAACAAATTGTTAATGAAATACACAAAGCAGCACGAAAAAACTTTCTTCGACGACCTGTAATATTGAAAGGAATCGATGATTTATGGCAAGCTGATCTGATAGATATGCAGTCTTTGAGAAAAAGTAATAAAGGATATAATTATATTTTATTAGTGATTGATTGCTTTTCTAAATACGCTTGGGCTGAACCATTGAAATCTAAAAGTAAAGTTGATGTTACACATGCTTTTGATAAAATATTAGGTAGTAGCCCTCGCAAACCAAACAATTTACAAACTGATTTTGGAAAGGAGTTTTATAACACAGCTTTCAAAAGTCTTATGAAGAGGTATAATATTAATCACTATTCAACATTTTCTACCAAGAAAGCATCGATCGTAGAGAGACTAATAAAAACCTTTAAAAATAAATTATATAAATGTTTTAGTTTAAATGGAAACTATAGGTGGTTAGGATTTGTACTAACAAATATATTAAATACATATAACAATACAAAACATCGCACTATTCAATGTAAACCTTGTGATGTAAATAAATTGAATGAGTTATTAATAACAGATAACATTAATAAAACACATAAACATTTATCTGTTCACTCTAAACCTAAATTTAAAGTTGGTGATAATGTACGCATTAGTAAATACAAACATATCTTTGAAAAAGGTTATACTCCTAATTGGTCTACTGAGTTATTTACTATAAAAAACACCAATAACACGATACCAACAACATATAATATTGAAGATCAGCGAAAACAACCAATATTAGGTACCTTTTATGAACAAGAACTTCAAAAATCTCAAAATCCTGGTGTTTATTTGATTGAAAAGGTATTGAAAAGGAAAGGAAAGAAATTATTCGTAAAATGGTTGGGATTAAGCAACGAAGAAAACAGTTGGATTGATGAAACTGCAGTAACGGATTAAAGTAAAAAATTATAAGATATTAATCTTTGCTTGATTTTATTCACTTTACTTTGAGCAATGCAAGGAGGTGGGCTAGTTAACACTCTTATTGATAGTCTACCGTTTGAACTTCACTTGCCTGGTTATAACTATTGTGGGCCAGGAACAAAACTTCAACAAAGATTATTGCGAGGTGATCGAGGCATAAATAAACTAGATGAAGCTTGTATGCAACACGATATTGCATACGATAACTATAAAGACTTACCTAATCGTCACAAAGCTGATTTAAAACTATTAGATATGGCTAAACAAAGACTTAAATCAAAGGACTCGGGAAAAGGAGAAAAGCTCAGCTCATGGTTGGTGAGCAAAGTTATGAAAGCTAAATTAAAATCTGGTGCAGATGTTAAAACGTTCAATAATTTTATAACAAAAATAAAATCTACAATTAAGAAATTGAAACCCAAGAATAATAAAACTTTAATAAACATTGCCTACTCAGCCGCAAAGAAACTATTTCCATGTATCCCAAAGATACGAATACCTCGAGTTATACCATTACCAAAAACTGGGGGAATTCTACCTTTAATTCCAATTTTTGCTGGTTTATCAGCATTAGGAACTTTAGCTGGCGGAGCTGCAGGTATTGCAAAAACTGTTAACGATTACAAAGCAGTTCAAAAGGAATTACAAGAAACCAAACGACATAATAAGACAATGGAGACTATGGCATTAGGCAAAGGTTTATACATTAAACCGCATAAAAAAGGTAGTGGCTTGTATATAGACTATGCAAAAAACTGAATAAGCTACCTAATCGTCCGTTAACTGATTTAGATATTAAGAAGTATGCGCATAATATCCCTCACTTTCGTGGGGTCTACATGAAAGATCAATTGCCAAGAAAACCTAAAAGGATTGAATGTGCTATCGTTAACTTAGACGATTCAAAAAATGATGGAACGCATTGGGTAGCGTATGTTAAAGTAAATAATTGTTGTGAATATTTTGATAGCTTTGGTGATTTAAAACCTCCATTGCAACTGATGCAGTATTTTAAAGGTTGTAAAGTTTTTTATAACTATACAAGATATCAAAAATTCAATACAGTAAATTGTGGTCATTTATGTCTAGAATATTTAAGGAATTTTTTTAATAAATGATATAAATATTATGTTTACTGTTTCATTTGATTCATTTGCAAGATGTCGCTCACTTTATCGATAACTGGAAATTCATCAGATTTATCTACGTACTATTCTAATAGTTTACAATTAAATGGACAATATGAATGTGCTTTGCTGCATTTTTCCACTTTTAATTCTATTCCAAACATTGATAAAAGAAATAATAAGTTTTACTATGGTTCTGACGAAGTTATTGAAATACCTGAAGGCACCTATGAATTGCAAGATATTGAGGATTATTTAAAGTCTAAGATAAATGATGCTACAATCAAACTACAGTGCAACAACAATACACTAAAAACTACTATATTATGTACGAAAAATATTAATTTTAGTAAAGAAGATACATTTAAAAGTTTATTAGGGTTCAATAATGAGATATTGAAATCAAATAAATGGCATGTATCAGAGCACCCTGTCAACATTATACCCACAACCGTGATCAGGATTGAATGTGATATTGTGAGCGGATCATACATAAATGGTCAACCTAGTCACATTGTACACGAATTTGCACTGAACGTTCCACCTGGTTATCGAATAATAGAAATCCCGAAAAACGTAATTTATTTTCCAATTAACCAAAATAACATAAGCTGTATACATATAAGATTATTAGATATAAACAATCGTTTAATAAATCTACGTGGTGAATAAATTCAATTATATTTACATCTTAGAAGAAAAAATGATTGACTACAATAAATATATCGACTCACAAACTAAAAATATCAGTCATACACAAGCTATCATACAAAATAGAAGTCATTCAAAGAAAAAAAAATTAACAAAAGAAAATAAGACATTTCTTAAAGCAATTGGGTTACTAAAATGAATATCTTAGATGTTTCAAGCAACCCTACTTACGACAACACTGTTGAAGGAATCGAATTTCATTCTTACAGACCATACGTAACAAGTTTCAATAGAAACGATGAAATCCGTATACCTATTAACCAACAGGATCTATATATACTGCCTTCAGCTAGCACCTTGTATTTGGAAGGAAGTGTTATCGTTAAAAAATTGGACCCTAAAGAAAAGACTAACATAGTTCATTTCACAAATAATGCGTTACTCTACCTCTTCCAAGAAATTAGGTATGAGTTAAATGGAGTGGAAATTGATAAAATAAAAAATGCAGGTGTAACTACTACGATGAAATCGTTAATATCAATGAACGAGAGTGAGTCAAAGATATCTAATGCATGGGGTTGGAACATTGATGGTATAAAAAACATTCACGGGGGTAGTTTCTGTGCTTCTATCCCTCTTTGTAATATCCTTGGATTTGCAGAAGACTTTAAAAAAGTTGTGTTAAATAGTAGACATGAACTAATATTATTACGAAGCAATACTAATCTTAATGCTTTAAAACTCAATACCGGGGAAATTATTGAAGATGTTTTAATAAATAAAATTATATGGCGTGTACCGCATGTTAAAGTATCGGATAGAGAAAAAATTTGTTTATTAAAAATGTTAGAAAAAGATCGAGCCCTGCAGATGGTTTTTAGAAATTGGGACCTGTATGAATATCCTGCTTTACCTACAAGTACAAAGCACACTTGGTCTATTAAAACTTCTTCGCAAATTGAGAAACCTAGATATGTCATTATTGGTTTGCAAACAAACAGAAAGAACAATGCAAGTGCTGACATGTCTCAGTTTGATCATTGCTACATACGTGATGTAAGGGTGTATCTCAATTCAACTTATTTCCCTTATGAAAATCTAAACGTGAACTTTGCTAATAATAGAATAGCTTTATTATACGAGCAGTACACCAGATTTCAGCAGTCGTATTACGGACGTCGTTCAGAGCCTTTATTAAGTGAAAAACAATTTAAAGACTTAGCACCACTATTTGTTATCGACTGTTCAAGACAAGCAGATAATCTCAAAGGCGGTCCTGTTGTGGATGTGAGAGTGGAAATTGAAAGTGATTCGGACATACCAGATCAAACTTCTGCATACTGTTTAATATTAAACGATTGCATAATCGAGTATAAACCATTAAGCAATACTGTAAAAAAAGTATCATGAATTCAAATACTATAATATTAGATCTTCAAGGATTTAAAAATAAAAATAATGACTTTATTGTAAAAGAAGTGGCTATAGCAACGGTAGAACATACTCACATATTTTTAATAAAACCCCCCTACCCCTTCTATTCACTAAATGTTGAAGAAAGAAGACACATTTGGTGGATAGAAAAGAATAGAGGTTATAGGTGGAGTGAAGGTTATATCGACTATAGGGAATTCCATAGAATTATTAAATTGTATTTAAAAAAGAAAAATGTTTATGTTAAAGGATGTGAGAAGGTGAAGTGGGTTCAAGAGTTATGTGACAATATAAGTGTTAGAGACATAAGTAATTGTGAAAGTAGTGTACCTAACTTAAAAAGTCTTAATGATCTTTATTGTAAAGATAATTTTTTGTTTAATTGTATTTTTCATAATAAATATTGTGCATTAAGGAATGTTTTATGTATTAAAAAATGGTGTTTAGAAAATAATGTAAATTTATCTTAGTATTACTTTAATAAAGAGTATTTTTAAACTCAACTATTATTATTATTATTTCAAATACCTAACCAAAACCAAAACCATTGAAACCAAATGAAAATAACAAAGTATTTATAATTATTTATTACCTAGTTAAATATTTTTCTTAATATCTTTAACAAATTACTATACTATAATACTATACTTATTAATTAGTTATACATAACATTTTAACAATACTAGTACTGCTAAACTTTTTAATAATCACTTTCAACCAGAGTCTTAGATATTTTCCTAACTAACGCTTCAGTTTCGTCCATAACACTGTCCATAGAGTCTTTTACTATATATTGTGCGTTTAATATTATATTTTCACTTTCACTGTCACATGTGTTATCACTATTGTTGAGGTCTATCACAGAAATTTTTATTAATTTTATTCCTCGTTGCTGCAGACGACTCATGACGAAGGATTTTGACACTGCTTTTCTTTTTGCTGCTCGACGACGCAGAGAGAGACAACGACGTTTTGGAATTTGCTCTGCAGCTTCTTTACAGTGCTCAGTCTCCTTGATCATTTGGTTATAATCCTCATATGGATCCTGAGCGTATTGAGAGAACAAAATCTCGGTATCAGAGTTCTGAAACAAATTAAAGTTATTTATGATATGAAATAAAATACATTAAATGTATATTATAATAATATAGAAGTACATGAAGTTTACTTACCATTGACATGATGATTTAGATTTAATTATATTATATTAAATTATGTAAACAAATCAGTAATCTATTTACTGCGATAATTATTTAAATAATGAAATAGAATGTGTGTTTGGCAAGTAACATATAATATATTTCAAGTCAGCAAATTTAACAACTATATATAAAGAGTAAAGATGTGATTGTTTGTTTGCATTTATTAGGTTTAGGAATTACTGACCCGAATTGATACAAACACAATGTTTTGCTATCTTTAATTTATTGTTTGGTGTCTTCACGTTTAATTCAATGAAAATAATAGATAAATTATATTATTAATTATATAATTATCAAGTATTGTTGGGAGCAAACATAGTATATAATTTTTGTAACATCAGCATTTCCATAATGACCAAACACCTGGTTAGGATCATGTTACATTCATTCTATTTGAAATTTACAAGCGTTTGCTCATGACTTCGCTCACTTCAATTTTATTTATTTTTAAAAGACAACTCACGTAGTAAGGAACAAACCTTGTGCCGCTGGGGGACTTTACAAGCATATAATTGACGGAAACAAAGTACATCCAGAACAACTGTTTGTGGATCGCACAAATAGTTATCTATGTGGGACTCGAACCCGCAACCTCGTTCTCAGCTGTCGCGTTTACGACCGCTAGGTAGGAGGAAAACATTGAAATTCAATAAGTAATAAGGATAATTGTTTATTATTAGGTATATCAAAATAATACAAACACATTTATATTACAAATGTTTTTATTTCACTTTCACTTTTTCTAATACAATATTCTTCTTATAATTATATTCTAATAAGTACAATATATTCTTATTATTTAATTATATAAAACTTTAAGGTATCATAGTATATTTACTGCCAACAATTATTATAACACTCAGTAAAATTAGTACAAAAATGACTTATGTCCCCATGACAATGTAGATATATTATCTTTTAGTACAATACGTTTGTCATCATTGGAAGATAAAGCAATTTTGTTTACAACTTGAGTAAATATTTCGTGTTTCAAAGATCGGAATATAACATTCTTTTTTCGCAAAGATATATTATGCATCAATACTTTGCTATAATCATTAAAATCAATTTTATTTATAACAGATCTCACAACTCCTTTTGCCTTTTTTAGTTCTTTACCTTGAGTTTTTACACAGTATAGTTTAGATCTCAATCCTACAAACTCAACCATAATTTGCCCTCCTAGCTCATCTTTAAATAGACCAGGTATCTTGTTGTTTTGACGAATAATATTATATTCATTATGTTCCTTATAGTTGCTGGTGTCGAAGTAAGATATAAAATTGTACTTAATATCTTTATAGACATCTAATGTTTCTATAGAATATAACAAACTATCAGTATCAGTATAACATAGTTTTAATCTAGACCCATAGAACGGTTTCATGATAGAATAATGAAAATCATACATATGATTTTTAGCTATTTCTAGAACAGTGAACCCTATATAAATGGGTTTATAGTGGAACTTTGATAATTTAATCGTGATATTAATTGTTCAGCAGTGTAATACTTTTTAGTTTTATTTCTAGTATCAGTCCACTGATTCACTAAATGAACATTGAGTCTGTTTTCAGTGTTTTCCAATGTTTTTCCAAAAATACTGTTATTCAATAATTTAAAGAAATCCTGTTCAAACGTAGACTTAGCTTTCTGACGTAATTTTGTATTTAAATCTATGTACTCCTTCAAAAAGGGTTGTTGTTTGAATTTAATTACTCTATGAACTTTTTTTAATTGCAAACCATGTCGTAAGCACGTTTGTAAGTGAACATAATGAATTACATATCTAAATTTATCATATAAATTTGGAATTAATTTAGGATTTTTAGAACCACAAGGCGCAAATTTTTCTGGACAAAGGGTAGATCGTTGTGAGATTCATGTAAATTTTCTGGATACATTAAGTCTACTTCTAAAATATAACCATACTCAGAGTTATGAGGAATCTTAAAAATATTTAGCTTTTCTATTTCAGCTTGAGTAATCAATTTGAAATCAGAATAAGGTAAATATGAACACATTGCAAAACCATACAAATTATTACAATCAATATACAATAAATAATTATCAGGGATTGATGAATTATAATTTGGTAGATACTTGTTATTTGCTTTAGAGTACCTATTAGAGCAAAGGCATACGCCACCACGAATGCCACTTTGAATCATGCGTATTATCTCCAAGTCGTCTATAAGTTGTAATTGTACTTTCGTTTTAAGTAACATTGCGTCAAAACTTAAGCTAGGAGCAGTTACATAAAATGCAGGATCTAATCTATAATTAATTTTGCATGTGCGGCGGAAATTTTCAAAAATATCTGTTAATAAAATGACATCAGTTTTAAGATAAAGATCTGTATATTCTCCTAAATTTTTTATGTGAAATGCTTTCCAGATACGTTGTGCATGTAAATATTCTGACTCAGAGATAATGTTATCAGTTAATGTATTATAAAAGCTATGTCTAGGTGGTAATCGATCCTCGTTGTAACTATTCCAATTTCTCATGTATTCATAAGGATATACTCCTTTGCGCCTTAATAAATCAATATGATCATTTTTAGGATAAAAGTAAGATAAGTGAATAAAATCTTCCCTATTTAGATTTTCAGATAATTTTTCCAAGCTAGTGCATAGAAATTTAAAAGAATCAACAAAACGAACTGGTATATATTCTTGATGACCTACCTCGAAAAATTTTGTAAATGTCACATAATTTTCCTTATTTTTTGATATAACTTTGATTCTGCCTGGTGTTTCTCCTAACTGTCGTATAAATAAGTGGCTGTCATATCCTGATAGATTATGGAAAAATATGGGAACAAATTTCGGTAATTGAAATTGAATATTGCAGAAATTATGGCAAACCCCGCGAAAACGCCCCGTTAGGTGGCAATGGTCTTTTACACGGTCATCGAACAGTAATCTATCACAAATATAACAGTTTTTCGAGGTGTCAACAATATTTTGCTCTTCCCTAGATAACTTAATCATAAGAACAGATTTTTTAAAAATATTATATATTTTAGTAACATCTTCATGCAAATATTTTATAAATAATTCAACACAATCTTGACCACGGTATGTTACATATCTGTTGAGAGAACTATCATAAGAGCACACAATATAATAACCAAACGCGGCTGGTAAATGTTTTTGTAATACAGTTGTATATTTGAAATTAATTTGAGCATTATTCGATGTGGGTTGTAATAAAGATTCAAAATCAGCATAGATGACGAAAGGCATATCCTGCATTCTTTCGTAATGCTTAAAGTGGATTACAGCGCCTGGGTCTGGTAGAACAGTTCTAATACCACCACAAATATGACTACTTAATTTATCTTCGTCATGAAAAAATATCATACACTCGTCACAAAAATATATCTTATCATGATGTTTTGTAAGCTGACTTCTAAGCAATCTACTCATATGTTTTATTAAACAATAATGACTTGAGTCATTTTTTTCTATTATTAACAAATTTACATGATGTTTTTTTCTAAAGTCTGTTTTGTATAAGGGTCCAACAATGCTTGCTTTATTACCAAGAGCATAGACATTAACACTTATATTTTTGTTATTTTTTTCAAATATTTTAATGTCTGAAAATCCTACTGGAAATGTCATCTCCTGAGTGTTTAGTATATTTTCAAAATGAGGATATGAAGAAGTTCTATGAGCATTGTGTTTAGCGGGAAATAATGCTGCTACGATACTCCATAAAAAACAGAACGCATCGTTATTTTGTATATTTATACATGCGTGTTTAGATTTGATCCATTTAGGCAATTCAATAAATCGTGAAGCTCTTAAAGGATTATATTTATTAATATTGACTTCTAAGTATAAATTTCGTAGAAAAGCCCAGCCACTATCTTTTTCTTCAAATTCATCGATCTTTGTTGTAATACTGTTAACTGCGTATGAAAATAATTTATTAAAATCGTAATTTTAAAAAAATTATATATTTTTCGTTCCAAATGATTTTATTTCACAAGTATCATTTTTTGGTAACGTGAATTCTGCAAAAAGTTCAAAGTTAACTTTGATAGAATGATGTGTAGTTTGAAGTGCTGAAAGTAACTGTTTCACACGATTGGCTAAACTCATCAAAAATTTGGTAGGCGGAATACTTTCATCGCTTTCAGTCTTTCCTAAATTGTGCACTCTGTATGATACAATGCGATTCTTAAATGCACTGCTTATTTTATCAATGCCAGCAATTAATGTAATAGAATTATTATTTTTATGTATATTACTTCGTAAATGAGATGCAAATACACTACTATTAATAGATAGACTACAATCTGTACAATATACTGTTCGTTTGACCATTGCTATATAAAAGTAGTAATTAAAATAGAAAAAATAAAGTTAATCTGCAAAATAATTAATACTCAAAACTATCAACCTAAAAATCTAAATTACACCATTCCCTTATAATTGTTTATTGATTGATGTTACGTGTTTTAATAATAAATATTAGTTTTAAAAATATAAAAAGTGACACATATTATGAAGACAGATAATCTAATAGGTAATCAGAGAGTGACGGAGAATAAAAAATAAACAAGTTTAAAATTTTTTGTCGGCGTAAAATGTGCCCTCATTACCAAAATGGCTCCGACACTCTCTAATCACCGTTTTCAATGGCTCTAATTCAGGACAGTCCGACTGTCCCTGATACTTCAGAGATACAATCGCTCGTTTCCAACGATCCTTGGGATCTAGTTGAAGAATATCCTTCGTGTTAAATATTTTAATTTCAACGTATACGTCACCGTCGAAGTTTGCAGTGCGGTGCACCACCCCGTTGGCAACACGTCTCGTCAACGCTGACTGCAGAACCGGAGCACGAGTCGTGTTCACCTCTTCGTCACTGTCAGACAGTTCCCACGCTTTACCTCCTTGCGATGTTCCTGGGCGGTGCTTTTTGGTTGCAGGAGTTTTGGCCGATGTCGACTTTCGCTTAAGCTTCTTATTGTCAATGTTTTTAGACCTGTAATTATAGATAAATAATACTTATAAATATATCACCACAGCGTTTAAGTTCTAGTTGCATACGTCTTAACGTGCGCGACGTGGGTTCAAACCCGTGACCCTCTGCACAGCTGACCGCTGGTCTCCACACCGAGCTAGCGCTGTTATACTTTAGTATAAGATGTAGTTACTAACTTTAGTAAAAACAGTAGTTACTAAGTGGTGAATAAACAAATTAAATACATACTTTGTTTTCGAAATGGGTATCTCTTCGAAGTCAGAATCCCTTGCTGTCCTGCTCGCTTTGGCAGTACGTTTAGTATAGCATTCTGAATACTCGGAGTCCGACCTGTAATTAAATACGAATTGAACAGTTAATATACCTACATATCTACAACCTTTTTGCTGTGAGGTGGCGGCATTAGAATACAAACCACCTCCCCAAATCTTCTCGTGGGTGCCGTAAAAGTCGGCTAAGAGACTCAATGAGCTATTTTCTGCTCTACTGGTGGAACACGTTAGTGGCCCGGGTAGGTACCACCCCTCTAACTGTGCAAAGACCGTCAAGTGATTCCTCTCGGCGGGATCGTGTTCCGGGATCAGCAGTTACTGAGGAAGCCGGATTAGATGCAAGGTGGGCAATCGCTGCAGCATGTGGAGGACCAGCAGAATATCAGTGAAGTCATTGTGTGGGGGGCGTGGATCGACCCGCCGGCCAGGGAGACCTGTAGAAACGGTGGTGCCGCTGGCCGCCCGCGGCATAGTACAGGGGCCCAACTAGGACTAACCATCCTAGGAGGCTGCCCTACCAGGTCGCGCATAATCCCGGAGTGGTTCGTCGTGCCGGTTGGTGACCGGATGGTGGGACCAGGCGACCACTTCCGAGAGGGTACGGGAGCCCTTCCGTCTGGCGGATCGGCAAACGCCTCACCACATAGTCAAATGACGACACAATTCTCTGCGTCTTGTTCTGCGCTGCTGCGGAGGTAGTCAGCCTTTTTCATGCCCTCTTCTTTTAAAACTTCTTCCATTTTTTACCCATGGCAATACATGAAAGGATATCTGGTAAAACAGCGGCCCCTTCACTCCCCACCAACCCGCTATTCGAGGTGGAGTTTACTAACATGCGTGGGCTCCATTCAAACCTCAATGCCGTCCACCATCATCTTGAGACGGCACAACCGGCTATGCTTTTTCTGACTGAGACGCAAATACGTCGCCCTGATGACACGTCATATCTGCACTATCCAGGCTACGTGCTGGAGGAGCATTTTTCCGCTAAAGCGGGGGTATGCCTTTTCGTTAGGGCGGATGTTTGCTGTCGTCGTCTGCGCTGCCTTGAGGATCCTTCTCTTTCTGTCCTTTCGGTGCACGTGGATCTTGGCTGCTTGAGCCGTATCTACGTGTGCCTTTACCGATCCCACAAAGGAGATAATGAGACCACTCATCTCTTTGACCATCTGAGTCGAGCGGCAGATGAAGCTCAGGAGCGGTATCCGAACGCTGAACTGGTTTTTCTGGGAGATTTTAATGCCCACCACGAGGAGTGGTTGGGGTCTCTTAGAACTGACCATGCGGGTCGGACTGCCCATGCATTCGCTCTCACGCATGACTTGACTCAACTGGTACTCCAGCCTACAAGGATACCGGATATTTCAAGTCAGGCGCCCTCTTTATTGGACCTCCTGCTCACGAGTCACCCAGATCAATACAGTGTTTTGGTCTGTGCCCCTTTAGGTTCATCCGATCACTGTTTGGTCTGCACTTCAGTGCCCTCAGCTGTTCTTCCGCGCGTTGCAAAAACGATAAGACGGTTGTGGCATTACTCGTCAGCAGACTGGGATGGGATGCGTGAATATTTCGCATCTATTCCTTGGGCTACACGGTGCTTTAAAAATAGGGATCCGTCGGAAACTGCCTCTGCTGTAACTGGTGAGATCATTCTGGGTATGGAATATTATATTCCATACAGAGATGTCACCAGTTCCAACAGAAATCGTTATTGGTTCAATAGTGAGACAAAAGATGCCATTGCTCATAAACAGACTGTTTACCGTGCTTGGAGCAGAGCTCGAACCTCTAACGATCCAGACGTCGATCGCCTAAAAGCAGCTTATAACAAAGCCACTAAGGAGTGCAAGAGGGCTTACATAAGGGCGGATGCTCAGCGCGTCGAGCGCTTTGGGCAGGAATTACTATCGCATCCTACTGGAAGCCGTAATTACTGGCGACTCGCCAAAGCTGTGCAAGCAAATTTTTGCCAGTCTTCATTACCTCCGCTGAGATATCCCGATGGATCACTGGCCCACGACCCTCAAGAGAAAGCAAACCTGCTAGCGAATCTCTTTGCAACCAACTCCAGGGTCGACGACAGTGGTGTTACTCCGCCGACAATAACGAGCTGCGATTCGTTGATGCCTGACATCCGAATCAGGCAGCGAGACGTTCTTGCGGAACTACGTTCGCTCGATGTTCGGAAAGCCAGTGGACCGGACGGTATACCCGTGGTAGTGCTTAAAAACTGTGCGGCCGAGTTATCTCCTGTACTAACGCGTTTGTTTCGCCTGTCTTATTCAACTGGAATAGTTCCCGTGGCATGGAAAGAGGCGAATATTCAGCCGGTCCCCAAAAAGGGAGACAAATCTGATCCATCAAACTATCGACCTATAGCCGTAACCTCAGTTCTCTGCAAGGTGCTAGAGAAAATTATTAACTCACAATTGATGCGGTACCTGGAGGATCACACTTTAATTAACGATCGTCAATATGGCTTTAGAGCGAAACGATCAACGGGTGATCTTCTAGCACACGTCACGCACCTTTGGGGTGAGGCTATAGATAAGCATGGTGAAGCGCTGGCCATCAGCCTTGATATATCTAGGGCCTTTGATAGAGTCTGGCACCGGTCTCTTCTTTCCAAGCTTCCGGCATACGGCTTGCCATCCCAACTGTGCATCTGGATTTCCGCGTTCCTGCATGAGCGCCGTATTCGAGTCCTCTGCGACGGTTCGGCCTCCCATTTCTCGAAGATAAACGCCGGTGTGCCCCAGGGGTCCGTCTTATCGCCCACGCTGTTTCTTCTGCATATCAATGACATGTTGAACCTAGGGAACATTCATTGTTATGCAGATGATAGCACAGTACATGGCCGTTTTTTTGGTCACCCTGCGGCCAAGCAAGCACGTGTTGAAGAACAACGGAGAGAGCTTGTCATTGAGCTCGACCGGGTCCTGAACCTCATATCCCAATGGGGTGAAGAGAATTTGGTGGAGTTCAATGCCAAGAAGACACAGGCGTGCGCGTTTTCTGCAAAGCGGTCTCCATTCCTTCCCCTTCCTTCTCTTCAGAACACTCTATTAACGCTTCGAGGAAACCTGAGTATCCTTGGTATGGACATTCGCCGAGATCTTAACCCCAAAGAGTATATCGAGAGCATTATCAAAACAGCATCACGTAAACTCGGAGTTTTGAACAGGGTGAGGAGGTTCTTCGCGCCGGGGCAGCTGTGTCTTTTGTATAAGACTCAAGTTCGCCCCTGCGTGGAGTACTGCTCTCACCTCTGGGATGGCTCTGCACAGTACCTTCTAGATGCTCTTGATCGGTTGCAGCGGCGAGCTGTGCGTATCATTGGGTGCCCAGAAGTATCCAAATCCCTTGAGCCTTTACAGCTGCGTAGGGACATCGCCGGATTGGCGGCCTTCTATCGCCTATACCACGGCGAGTGTTCTGATGAACTTTTTCAACTGGTTCCACCCTCTCCTTTCTTATCCAGAACAACACGTGCCGGACGTAAGTGCCACCGCTACACTGTAGAAACCATACAAGTCCGAACAAAGCGGTTCAGCACTTCGTACATGTGCAAAACCACCAAACAGTGGAACTCTTTGCCAGCCCACGTGTTTCCTTCAAACTACGATCCAGGTTCCTTCAAGCGAGGCGTGAAAAAGCATCTTCTGAAGCCGCCATAGTGGAGACATTCATGCCTCTACAATTATTGTAGCTGGCATGGTGCTCGCCATTTTTGGACTCTAATGGATGCTTAACATCAGGCACCTTAGAGTCATTCTGGTAGGCCTTTTTAAAAAAAAAAAAAAAAAAAAAAACCAAATTACACCTGACTAAAATTAGCACTGAACAGATTAATTTGCAAACTATTTCTAAATTTAAAAAGTGTCAAAAGAATATGATTACAATTGTACAAGGTTTTTCATTTTTTCAATGGTACCCCTTACGAAGGGTACACAGAATAAAGAACAACATAGGCCCCGCACTTCGTTGATTACAGAACCCTATATCTATGAATCAAAAACAACTAGGTAATTAAAATATAATGTTGTATAAAATAAAGTAAAAAAACTTACGAACATTATTACTTATATGAGATGATTTTCGAGGTGTAGAGCAGAACAGAAGCAGCAGGCTAGCGGCTGCGATTGATATCAACGAGCGGACGATGGGGTGCAGCAACACTGATGAACTATCTCACAGGGAAGAACTAGGTACTTGCAGCTAGTAAGAGGTGGTGGCGCGGAATGGATTTAATAAATTTAAAAAATATTAACAATATTTAGTTTTCTTTTCTGAGGTTGAAAACATTTTTTTTTTTTGTATAATGTTTTAAAAGTCCCGCACTAGAGAACAAACATTATTTTATATGCAACAATTAAGTTTACGACCACTGTATTATTACAATTATTATATTTATAACATCAAAAATATCGTACGATGTGACGAATATGTTGCGAAATTCTGTATAAGCACTTTGGTAATGTTGCAAGAAAGTAATCTGATGCCTCATTTACGTAGGTACGTATTGCGAAATAACTTTATTAATTCTAATACTATCCGATGCCTGCGACTTTGCTCATTTTTTAGTTTTTTATGCAACTATCTATAATCACCATAACAACCCATTAATGTTCCACTGCAGGGACGGACCTCCTCCCGTGACAGAGAGATACATGGGTTACTAATACCACGCTGACCAGACGGATTGGTATAGGTTTAATTTCAAGTTTTCCTTCATTTTATTTCGTAAGATAATATTCACAGATAGTCCCTTAGTCGATTTTACGACACCCATGGGATGCAATGGGGTGGTGACAGTGTATTCTTACCCCGTCTCCACACGGAAACTATCACACCACATATATCTATAAAATACTTATTTATTTAATAATGTATTAAATAAATAAGTATACTAATATTGTTGTCGTTATATAACATGGCTGCTACGCAGAGGTCTCGGGTTTGATTCCCGCTCAATCGTGCAATCGTGAACATGATTATGTTTATATTTAATATTGTATGTATTTACAAAAAGGAAAAAAACCTTTATGTATGTTTATCCGTTGTCTAGTGTCCATAGTACAAACTCTGCTTAGTTTGGGACCAGATGGCGTTGTGTGAATGTGTAAGAAATATTTATTTTTATTTAATGTAACAACTCATCTTATCTTACTACTTACTATAAATGTTGCTTACTTTTTCAGGCAAAAACTTCTAAATCGATTGCGATGGAGCTTAGTATTTAATATGTATATAAGTAGCTATATTATTGTATCAGGGAATACCCTGTAAAAATAATGTATGATGGTAATAAATAAATAAGATAATAATAAATAGTATGTAGACAGTTGGGGAACTGGATGGACACAGTTATGCTGTTTTTTATCTCGACATACAGAATACTATTTCTTAATACAAACACAAACAAATCCATGTGAACGGACATGTTAGTGTTAAGTTGCGAAATTTATAAAGTTCTTTTAATTGACTTTGTTGACAAAAAACATTTTGCGCCATATCAATTTAACTTGCGCAATTTTAGCAATAAACTTACACGGGTAAATGCTTAGTTTCCCTAGTCATCATTTTTATGTTTTGTAAGTACGATAATACATACCCGACATAAAGTAGTGTCAATCACATAGGTTTACATTGAATACGATCAATTTTTAATTTGCAGGGTATTACTTCACTGTTAGCTTATAAGCAAATACATTTTGGTTAGCAATCATTCTCTCGTGCTGATATAATATATGGTTCACTACCATTGCCCAGTTACTGGTTTTCAGCAAAAATCGAGAGAATCAAATACACAGTTCAGGTGTCCTCGAGCCAATCAGGTCACGGAAATGGTATATGTGTTAACGTAATACCTAAGTACGTGGAGAGACACGAGACAATCTGTCCTGAACTTTGAATTACTGAAATGAAATGAATGAACTGAAATACTTAAATGAAATGAAATAAAAGTAACGAAATGAAATGAATAAAATGAAATGAAATGATACTTTATTTTGCTATAGTATAATACAAAGCTACAATACTGATTAAAATTAAAATTTGAATTTGGAATTTTGTAGAGAGACATGAGACAATCTGTTCTAAAATTAAGTTAAATGCAGTATCTTATAGTTCAGGTGTCCTCGAGCCAATCTGGACACGGAAAGGGATTTTCCTAATACCTAAGTACGTGGAGAGACATGAGACAATCTGTTCTGAACTTTAAATTACTGATTTAAATTTAAATTTGAATTTTGTGGTGAGACATGAGACAAACTGTTCTAAATTAAGTTAAATGCAGTATCTTATAGTTCAAGTGTCCTCGAGCCAATCTGGACACGGAAAGGGATTTTCCTAATACCTAAGTACGTGGAGAGACATGAGACAATCTGTTCTGAACTTTAAATTACTGATTTAAATTTGAATTTGTGGTGAGACATGAGACAATCTGTTCTAAATTAAGTTAAATGCAGTATCTTATAGTTCAGGTGTCCTCGAGCCAATCTGGACACGGAAAGGGATTTTCCTAATACCTGAGTACGTGGAGAGACATGAGACAATCTGTTCTGAACTTTAAATTACTGATTTAAATTTGAATTTTGTGGTGAGACATGAGACAATCTGTTCTAAAATTAAGTTAAATGCAGTATCTTATAGTTCAGGTGTCCTCGAGCCAATCTGGACACGGAAAGGGATTTTCCTAATATCTAAGTACGTGGAGAGACATGAGACAATCTGTTCTGAACTTTAAATTACTGATTTAAATTAAAATTTGAATTTTGTGGTGAGACATGAGACAATCCGTTCTAATTTTATATTACAAATTGGGCATTCAAAAACAGTTTAACGAGACCGCGAACGTAGTGAGCGAGGAGTCGTGTTAAACTGTTTTTGAATGCCCAATATATACCTACTACACCATTCTTTATCTTTAAACATCCCTATAATTGGTTATTATCTTTATATATGATTGACACGATCATATTCACAAAGAACGAAACGTTTACTCAGTGACACTGACACAACACGACAAAGCGCGAGTTATCATCAGCTTAAATTTTCTCTTTTACTTTCGAAAAGAGATGAAATTATTTAGAAATAATTAAAAAGTGAGTGAAATGTGAACGTAATACGAAAATGAGATAATTTAATGTGAATACATTTCAACATAGTACTTCTTTATAAATTGCAAGTGTGTGATTCAATTCAATCAACAATGACTTTTCAGATATCAAAATATTGTAGAAAATAAGGAAATAAACGGCAACATGATAATAAAGAAGCGAGATACCTGGGAATTAGTGTGTTGGTCAGCACAGCAACAACTGCGACACTTTTACGAGAACCTCAAACAGAAGTAAAAAAAGAGTAAAAATAGAATGGAAATCAATAAGTACAGAATAGAAATGGAAATTTAAAAAAAAAGACTGGAAAAGTTGAAAATAATCATCTTGTATAATTATGTTGTATATAAATAAAACTACTTTGAACTAGAAAAGTGTGTATTTATTAAAGTAGTCCTTGTAATAAAATTTTGATAATATTAAGGCTTCTAGGCTGTAGTACAGATTCTTCTAAGATCCCATCTTGCCTACCCACCTACCTACTTTTAGTATACCAAAAAGCCTCTTTAGGATTTCTGGTGCTTATTTGGGCTCTAATCAAATGGTAAGCTTATTCTGTTGGTGTCCGTGGATTTTATAATGGGGTTAGCAGGTACGGTCGACACAGATAACCGCTATCACCAAGTAGAGTCTCATGGCTTGAAAATCTCCACGTTCTAACTGTGCACATAGAGGAGAGTCATTTAATATTGTGCTATCATGTTCGGAACCTAGCCATCTTGCAACAACATTTCTAATTCAAAGTTTTGGCTGTCATTTAATGTACAATTCGGTGAATGAATACACTTCTTTGATTATTAAAGCGATAATCGTCAGCTGTAGGGACGAGAGGGGTTGTTAAGTCCATTAAATTAGAGTGAAAATATTTAACGCCTGATGAATTTTTTATAGCAATATTAGATTGTAAACATTATGACCTATTTTTAGGCGTAAAATATTTTTCTCAATCGAATCCGATTGACGTTGAAACCGCCTTAACTGCATATTGCTGACGATTATTTTATTTATAAATGTGTTTAAAACTGAGGTTTTTCAGAGATTTTTTAATAACTTTAACAGCTTGTATCCTTTTACTCTTTTTTTTTTTTTTTTTTTTTTTTTTATAGTAAACACGGCAATATGGCAATACTCTACCACTAGTGCGCCGACTGACGCTTACTTTACTGATTTCCAGACATTAAACCACTGTTTGAATCATCATAATCACTTGTTTATTAACTTTTTGGAGATTTAAGAGACCTTGCGACCACTCTCAAGTTTTAAAGCTACTTTAATCAATTTGGCAGATCATTTGACAGCTATATAAGTTAAGTGACGTTTGAGTATACGAATTTATCACTAGGTCGGCGTTTAAGTACAATTAAATTTAAGATTAATCGTTGCTTCAAATTGTGGTTTGTGTATAGGATAAGAGCTACTTTATAGCTAAGAGACCGTTAAAATATTTAACTAGCGTTTGAGTATTCGGGCATAAGTAAACTATTTTTACATTGAGGATTGTCTGAGGTTTCATTTTCGTTTATAGCCTTCATCATGTCTTTTAATTTGTTACAACGCCTTAGTCTTGTTAAAGTTTCCTCTACCTTCACATGAATATTACATACGAGAATATTTTACCTGTAAGCCTCATGTTATATGTTTTTCTTACGCAATTTCGCTTTAATAAAACTTTCACAATATCTCAAAAGACGTCTTGGGAGGTTTTTATAAATATTTTTTTCAAATTTTTTTCTTTCGTATAGACAACTTGAAGCTTTTCAATCGAGTTTTTAATTTTGGCTTGCTTTACATAAAACTTTTGCCTTCCGTAATTGGTATTCATTTTCAGAGTTTAGAGGTTTCAAAGAGATATTACCTACATAATTACAAAGTACTTTAAGAGCAGTTTGTAATACTTACACCGGTATGTAGAATGTTTGCAGGTTGTTTGTAGGTGTTTGCTTATATGGGGATTAAGATTTTAAGGTTAAAGTTGTATGTTATGTTCGTTAATTAGTTAGAAATAATGGTTATTTTAAAATAATACATAATTAAAAGCGATTTTAGGTAATTAACAGATGAATAAAGGTATTACAATAAAAATCAAAATACAATTAAAGTAAAGCACGTCTATGTTTTTATCCTATTTAACTTTCACATTTCAGTAATCAACTTAAACCAATTCTAAAATAACACAGAAATAAACACCCCAAAAGTAATATAATTCATAACATCAAACTCTGAATTACTATTTCCACGAAAATGTTATCTGGAACGTATCAAATTGGTTTCATTACCAAATACAACAACCGCAGGATATTGGCGGAACAAATAAACAACCTCACTCTACGTACATACGATGAACTGAAAACAACATTAAAATACAAAGCAATTAATATAATATGATTAATTATAACACACTTATACTTGAGAGCTTGTGTTTACTCTATTTGATAATGTTCATCCATTAAGCCGCTTGTTATGGTATGGGTTACGCTTTAGGGATAGGCATGGCGGTTATTTATCAGTAGGTAGTTAATAAGGGCTCTGTTTAGTGTCGGAGTAATATTAATATTGTACATCTTATCTGTTAAAGTCAACGATACAATAAGTCAAGATACCTCTTTGAAAATAACAAAAGGAAAACTTGCAATAAAAGCAGTTTGCTAATAAAACTATTTATTATATTGTTAAGCTCTTGTTAAAGTAGGTAGAACCTCTATGAATTTGAATATCTTACATGACAAATTGTTAACATTTACAGCGAGATTATTAAGCCCATAAGCAATTTTAAAAGAATTTCGAATCTGTAGAAATGATATAAATTTGAATTAAGTCAATTATTTTGTAACTATTTTCTTTCCTTTATGATCACAATGTATGGTAATGTATGTATAATGGTTCTGTATTATTTTATGTTAAGTAAGTTCTTCATATTTTATGTCATGTAATTCATATTATGTATACGTTTTTATGCTCTAACAATTTTTA
The DNA here is from genome assembly GCA_905475405.1 of Schrankia costaestrigalis. NCBI lineage: Eukaryota > Metazoa > Arthropoda > Insecta > Lepidoptera > Erebidae > Schrankia > Schrankia costaestrigalis. The sequence continues at coordinate 19,984,972 of FR997836.1, forward strand.
AAATAAATTGAAATAAAACATCATCCGCTCGGTTGAACGCTTTACAGTAACCGTAGCTTGTTCTATTTAATAGTAAAAACTTTGTAACAACATATTTACGTATGATCGTAATTCAATCATAACTTAAGTGGATTAATATTAGACCTGCTGGTTAGTAAGGTAGATATTAAAGTGAAGTATTATTTATGTAACATAGATAACTTTTAGTTTATTTATTTTAGAGATACCAGTAAAATAAAACTGAAATATCAATCAATATTAGTTTTAAAGTTACATCTAGATTTTCATTGTTTGCTTATCTTAGAAACTACTGTTTCTAATAATTAAATAAATATTTTTCTCTTTAATAGTTTTTATAAATTTATTCAACGGTTAATAACAGCGCTTTTTTATTGTTGTCAAAACGGTACATTATTTTGACTTTGTTCATATATTATGATTCATAGAATTACTTTTTAAGAGAGAATAATAATTATGTCAGTTGATTTACGAATTTATAAATAAATCGGTAGTCAAAAAGATAACACGGCTCGGACACAAATTCAAAAAGTATTATTTTTTTAAAGCCAAGAGTAATTTTTTGCAAGAGTCTATTTACTTTTTAAATAAACGAATTTGGGACGTGCTAAATCTGTTTTGTAACTTGTATTTTAGAAGCGTGTTTTTCTTTGATCTCATGCCAGTAGCTGCTGCTGTGAACTTTGTTTTGCACACGAAACACAAGTGCAAGCTGCAATATTTAGAGGACAGGCGATCACGTTTTTATGCAGATTCGTTAGAGATTTATCTAACATTTGTGATTTTGTAGCGATATTTCAAGCGGTAAAATATATTTTTACAATTACAATAATACAATCCGTAAAGAAGACAGACAATGGGAAATATTGGTACTCGAGGCGGGACTCGAACCCGCGTCTCTGGACTATACGCGTCCAGCGTTATGACCACTAGGCCACCTGAGCATCCGTCTCGACTACCAAATTTAACCATTGATTTTTTCGGCGCCGGGCCGCAACTTAAAACTCAAATGTACAACGCCATCTAGGCGCGACAGCGTTAAGTTTTGTATGTACTGTCTGAAGCTTTATAAGTAAAAAGTTATATGCAAAATAATATAATAGTGTATATATTTCACGGCAGCTGGCATTTAAGTATGTCTAAATAGTATCACTATAATTATCCTAAAACACAAATTGCCGCGGTTTAATCTGGTTTGAGTATCTTGCATGTTTATCCAGCCCCTTTTCAACCGACTTCAAAAAAGAGGAGGTTCTCAATTCGGTTGTATTTTTTTTTTTTTTTTTTATTTTTTTTATTTTTATTTTTTGTGTTTGTTACCTGATTTCTCGAAAACGGCTAGACCGATTTGAAAAATTTTTTTTTTGTTCGATTGGGTATACTTCCCATTTGGTCCCATTGTCACCAGATCTGGATCTGGATGACGGGATCCTAGAGAAATCGAGGGCATCTCTTGAAAATTGTAGGGACGCATTATGTAAAATGTTGTCATATACGTGCATCTCTGACGTCACTACCAAATAGTCAAGAGTCAGAACTGGTCTGATGCTGGAGACCACAGAGAGTCGAGGGAACAACTCAACGGCATATAGCAGCTACCTTGTGTTTGGGCTTATTTTAATTGTATTGATGAAAACTTTACGAAACTTGACACAAACATGATCTGATGATGAAGAAGACTGAGGGTCGAGGGAACTCCTCAACGGTATGTAGCAGCTACCTAGTGTTTAGGCTTATTTTAATTGTATTGATGGAAACTTTACACAACTTTACACAAACATGATCTGATGATGAAGACGACTGAGGGTCGAGGAAACTTCTCAACGGTATATAGCAGCTACCTAGTGTTTGGGCTTATTTTATTCGTATTAATGAAAACTTTACACAAACATGATCTTATGATGAAGACGACTGCAGAAATTTATTTAATACGAATCTTAGAAATTGTTATCAGCATGGTTTTTAACCGACTCCTGTTGAAGTCGGTTTTTTAATTAGAAAATTATGTAGTAGAAACATCTTCTTTTGAAGTACAAAATGTTTTTAGTATTGCTTATAATCAAAATGTAAGTGTAAATGTATGTGTAAGTGTTGTGTATAGTTGTTACTGGATGTCAGATTTGTAAATGTTTAGTGTTGTACAATATTGTTATTTGTTAATCTGTCATCTGTTACTGTACCTATTAAATAAAATAAAATAAAATAAAATAAAATAAAAATAAAACACATTTTATATTCTCAGAGTACAAACAGAGAATATTCTAGTCGAGTAAGCATCATAAAATACAATTCAATACCTACTGTAAGAAGTTCCGCAGTTGGACGCTAGTGTCAATACTTCCCAAAAGTTAGATATTAAAGTGCAGTTTGCAGATGTGGACAGTAACGACTATTCAACTGCAGTTTCGATATAAAAAGCATCAGCTGGCTCGCTAGACTTGTATATATGTCGCGGGGAAATTAGGATACTAGGAATTTTACAAAATACTTAAGGATACCACGAAATCATGGCAAATTTTTCTGGTCTATTACGTCTTCGTGACATGTATTACTAGCTTAATGAATGTGGACAAGGCCCAATCTGTTTGCCAGGATCGTGACATGTGGCGTTTGTCGTCTCTGCCTACCCGGACAGGATAAAGAGTGATTTTATGTATGTATTACGACTTCTTACTTTGAATATTTATAGCGATATGACGAATAACTTAGATTTGGTTTTGGTTAGGTTATGTTAGAACAGTGACCTTAAGGGCTCTTTCTATTTAGCCGTTTTGTGCCGTACGGCAATATTTATAGTGTCGAGCGTTTGCCGCACGGCAAGATTTGTATTAAAACAAACGAACGTGAGTTAGTCGTTTGAAAAACGCACGGCAGCCGTACGGTACAAAACGGCAAAATTGAAAGAGCCCTAACAGCGTCATGACCTAATAAGCCAGTAAATTCAACATCTATCCGTGATTTCATGCTACACCCTAGTTGTTTTGTAAAATTCCTGGTATCCTAATTTCCCTGCGACATGTATGTATTATCTATGTTTGTTGGACGTGGTGTTGTTACTTCATACTTCTGAAACAAGCGGCGGATGTTTCACTGAGTATTGTGATAGACGACGCGACGTGCGTCGCTGCAAGCACACAATTATTTACTATTTGTTTAGTGCACCTGATACTGCAACTTCTAACGAATACATTTCAGCTTGTTGCCCTTCCTCTATTTATGGAATATCAAATTACTCAGCTAAAATTTTCAAAATTGTTACAGATTGTAATGCACACTCGGTTCTTTTAATTGGAGCTAACATTTTTTTTCTTTTATTATTTCCTCTATCATAATACACATTTTAATGTGCAAATAAAATACACAATAATATGCACAATGCACATTCCCAATTTTGGAAAGACCGCGGTTTATTATTACGAATATTATATGAACAGGAGATTAACACGCATGCTATTTACTTTTATTTACTTAACGTTTCGGCACAGATGCACTGGCCATGGTGACAATCAGAAGTCAGCTTGCTTAATCATAATTGAAAATAGGTTGGTAAAGTGTTACGTCAAAAATTGTGCAGCCACTTAGTAACTGCAATGTACGAGTACAAACTAGAAATATTTTACTTCACTGCCTTTTTGGTGGTGAGCCATAATTATATTTTACAATACCTGCTGCATCATCATCATCATAACAGCCCATTAATGTTCCACTGCAGGGACGGGCCTCGTCCCGTTAAGGAGGGATACTTGGCCTACTAATAGCACGCTGGTCACACGGATTGGTATAAGATTTAATTTCAAGTTTTCCCTTTTTATTGCGTAAAGATAATATTGACAGATAGTCCCTTAGTTGGTTTTTACAACACCCATGGGATGAGAAAAGTGGTGACATATTGTATTCTTCTTTACTCCGTCACCACACGTAGAGACCTGCTGCATATATGTTAACATATTTATCTCTAACAACCATGTACCACATATCACAAACGAAAATATGGTTATATTTTGGTTTTTCCTAATCTTATAATGCAGAGGATATAATTCGTGCTCTGTTTTAACTATGTGAACACGGAAGGCGGATATGTCAGGAATATAAAACGACTCACTGATGGAATTATCTTGGGGAGACGCATTGTGCATCGATAATACCCGCTCTGATTGTAACCTCACGTTTTGCAGAGTCACAAGATTTCTAAATATAATAAAGAAGAAACACTTTGATTCACATGAAAAAATAGTAAGTACTTAATGTATACTTACTATGTTTGTTTATCGTAAATATTATAACTAACTTAGAATAGTACATTCTAAATTTAGTAGACTCATCTCTGACTGTTTTAGCGCTGTTACAACTTAGAATTACATTTTATAATTATGTTTTTACATAAAATTAGACATTTTATGTCTAATTTCGTAGTCTCAGTCATAGTTAACATTAGCGATGTTAAGAACAAAGTACCATCATCATCGTCTTAGTTTCAACTGTATTAAACAAAAACTTAACATTGTCCTTTCAGAAACAAATCTGTCACTACTGAATTCCACCAAAACCAGTTTCGTGTTTAGAGCTGAAAAAGTACCAGACTAAAGCTGAAAAAGTAACAATAGTAAAAGAATAACCGCTTTAACCAGTTTACGCTGGGCTGGTTCATGCTATGTTAAAGAATCTTGATTTTTCATAACTCGATTCAAAATATTGTTACAAAAACACCTGTATACACAATACATTACATAATCTCAAAAAAGGTTCTATTTAATACGGTAGCGTATTTTTATCCTGCTCTTGCAAAAAGGTGCGTGCGGATATTTTACGTTTCAAAATACAGCTTGTGTTATTGCAAAGACATAATTTACAGAGAATGTTTTCATAGCCACTCGTGTATTTTTTCCTTTCAGTTTTTTTCTATCGTCAATGTGTTTTGTGTAGGTCAAATTTTTGAGAAAACAATAATAACAATGTAGAAGCACAGTCAAGCAGTTGTATGTCTTATAACTTTATCATGTCTACTCTACTACTTAATACGATGTAACACTTTAATGCTTGAAGGTAGATTAAGCAGGTCCAGTGAAGTAACCAGCCTAGACGGTCTTTTAAATCCAAAAAACTTAGAATTATAATATTTATCACTCTTTACATAACAGCTCATTAATGTTCCACTGTCATGGTTTCCTTCGATAATGGCATCAAAGCAGACTGTTTATTTATCTAAATGAATCTAAATAATTTTGTTTATGTCAAGTTTTTCATTATCTGCAAACTTTTTCTTAGAGAAATTTTACTATTTCTTTTGATGGAATTTGATAGTGACACTGTACTATATTCTTGTTACATACATAAACAGAGAGTTATGTGCAAACCTAACCTACAACAAGCAACAAACTACAAAGTACTACAAGCTACAAATCCACGCAAGCTTCAGCTTAGATGACAATGTAAACAACTTCCTTTAGATATTATTATCTCACAGTTATATTGTCGCACATAAATACTAAGTCGTTTATTATAGAGCCATTCCACTCAGCTGTTTCAAGCGGATTCATTATACTGACTAAAATAATCACTTAACTTCCCTTGGTAATCGAGTTTTCAACGCTTTCATTTAATATAAATTATTTAAGAAAGCCATCTCAGACAGTTTTATTATCTTCTTTAATTTGTTAATTTAATCTTAATTTTTTGTGACAATGTTTTCTTAATTATTGAAGAGCTTATAATAGTTTTTTTCGAGACTCTTAAAGCTGTAACTGACTGTTATCACTTCATGTCCTACAGGGAGAATTCAAATTTATCTATAACACCTGAAATCGATTTTGTCTTGTTTATTTTATTTCCTATTCGTTCGATGCTTCATTCATATCTTTCTTCAAAGGGGATAAAAAAGGATGTGTAAGTCGTGGCATCATTGACGTTTATTAGGACCAATTGAATATTATATTTTACTACGAATAAGAGTTGATAAAACAAATAACCGCGTAAAAAAGTTTTAAGTAGAAATATTAAATACGCTCTTATACTAGATTATAAATGTCCTAGTCGTTTTGATACTCTGTGACTATTGATGTATTATAAATAAATAATGTACGAGTTCAAAACGTTTTTCTCGATGTTACCAGAGTAAATAGAGCGTATTTTATTCGCTAACATAAGTCGTACCAACAAATTATGTTACGAATGTTCAATGGCTGCTAGACCGCAATCTTTTTACCTCACTAAAAGCAAATCAGCCATGAAACCAAACTAAACGAAGGTAAAACTCAAACTACTTTATATTATTTCGGTATTTGTGAAGGTAGAGGACAAAAATGTCAACACTTTAACGGTATTTTATTACAATTTCTATTTAAAAGATTTTGTTTTCTTTAAAACGGTAGGTACAGTAGATAGAGCCGCAAAAGTTTCTTGCGATCGACTACACCCCTGTCTGACCAGCCCGCGGTGGCGAAGTATAGCAAGTGGATTTCAGCATGAAAACCACCGAACAACGATATGAAGCCTACTAAAAAACTTTAGCCGCCGGGTCATATGGACTAATGGCTAGTTTAGAAATCTCTAAACAGGCTACGATCCCAGGTTGGACGCTGCAGAGAAAACCTTGTCAGGTGGAGCTACGGGTGCTGGGGGTGTTCTGTGCAGCTGCAGTTTCTCTCCCCAAAACATGACCCAGCTACACTGTCCTAGTCCTACCCAGATACTAAACTTGTACCATGGAGGACATGAGAGATGCCACGGATTGAACTATACGAGTAGTTCAATTCACGGCTGCTACCGTGTAACCTCTCGATACGATAAAAGAAAAAGTAGGCACTATTTCATAATCATTCAGTACATACCTACTATCTCATGAAAACAAATAGCAAGCTACAAAAAGCACGTGTGAAATATTCTGTTTCAGAAGTCAGCAAGCACATTAAGATAATAAAGTGAGTTTATCTTGCACTATAATCTCTTTTAGAAAAATGTTTCACTTAACATTCAGAGTTTGTATAACATAATGGTTATTTTATTAGTTTGTTGTGCTAATACGTAGCAGACTGCAATTCTGCCCTGATAATTGCACTTGCAGTAATCGTCATTTTTGAGAATTTCACTTTTTTGCAGAAATGGCATCCTAAGGACATAATCAATACGTAAAAAATATATCTATTACTTTTTTTCTATTACAAACATGTTTTTTAGGTACTATGAAACGCAGTACTTGCACCTAAATGTAACTTGTGCTACAAAAATTTGAAGCATTAAGCATATGCTATAAGTTTATGCAGTACTTGCTACGATTACTGCGTAAGCTTGTAGCATATTTTTTTCTGAAACGAATGTTTACTTAGCCAAACGTAGTATTCAACAATCCTGCGTTTACGAGAAGCGAGAGTGAGAAGGAGCTATGTGTGTATAATGTGTATATTGCGCTGTTTATTTGGTCATCGATGACTAAAAAATAATTTTATTAAAGGGGGACCCTTTAAAAAAAGTATTTTTTCATACTTATTTATTTCAAAGTATTTGTTATTTTGTACAATATATATTTAACACAGCAAAATGACTATTGAACCTGTGTGCCTATGTCCAGGAATGAAGCAAATGCAATATATGATAAACAGTCTAAAAACATGGAATTTGTTGTTGATTGGTGCTGGTGGGGAACGGGTTAAAGATGCCTTAACACCAATGTTATACCAAAATGTTGCGTGATGTAAATCACTGCTGTAGTCTGACGGTGTGCCTTGAGCCTACCCTGAACATGTTTTACTGTCTCATACCTTTGACACTATAGATTACTTTACCTGGTTGGAGCGGGTGAACTTCTATAACTTAAAATGTACCTTTTACCAATAAACCTTATTTACCTTTTCTAAACTTATAACCTTTACCTTTGACAGTGCAAAAGCATATTCATGGCTGGGTGTAAGGTACCTACCTAACAGGTTATGGACAAGATATAACAATTAGGTATGACACAATAAATAAATAAAAACATTTTTCATCTTTAGTAATAATTAGCACATAGTTTATGAAGGGTTATGGACAGAATATAACAATTAGGAATGACACAATAAATAAAAAAAACATTTTTCATCTTTAATTATAATTAACACATAGTTTATGAAGTGTGTAGGTGGAGGGTGCAGGTGACCTTATTTCATAAATTACCAAATATTGATCATAGTCTGGTGTTTTAGAGATGAAATTTTTATATTGGTTGAGCCACAATTTTCTAGTAGAAATTAGGACTCTATAGCGGTTTGTTCTTGAATAAAGCACTTAATTTAAGTTACTGTAGCTCTCATGTAATCTGACAAAACAATAGTATAAGTTTATTTGTCCAAAAGAAAGTTACACTTTGTTTCTTATGTTAACTTACATAACTATTATAGCAACAGTATAAGCTAATATATTCAATGATTAATAATTACAAACGCAGTACTAAGCTCGTGCTAGGTGAGTTTGCAGTAATAAGCACTATTACTGCATGTGATCTTAGTGATACTGTAATGCTCGCAAGCCCAGAAAGTTAATGAAAACGCAGTACTAAGCATTTTATCTAAATAAGATAATAAAAGAAGGAAAAAAATATATCAATAGAAAGATCGATTTTTTTACTATTTTTAAGTTACATTTTAAAAGTTATAGCACCGATATTTCTTCCTTAGATATGACGAAATATGTTTTTCGCGCTTATCTCGAAACCGCTATTTTGCAAGTACTGCGTTTGCAATAACGAGGGCAGAATTGTAGAAAACACGTGTGGACCGAAAGCTTTCTTAATATCGCAGTTTTATGATACATTTAATATTGTTTTGCTAGGGTTATTTATATAAATAGAAGAACAATAGCGTTGAAATAGTTTAAGTCCTCATCATTATAACAGCCCATTAATGTCCCACTGCAGGGACGGATACTTGGCCTACTAATACCACGCCGGCCAGACGGATTGATATAGGGTTTAATTTCAAGTTTTCCTTCTTTTTATTTCGTAGAAGATAATATTCACGGATAGTCCCTTAGTCGGTTTTTACGACACCCATGGGATGAGATGGGGTGGTGACATTGTATTCTTACTCCGTCACCACACGGAGAAATAGTTTAAGTGATAGTCGATAATTGTTGACACGAAAGAAGAAGAAGCATTTAATTTTGATAATAGCAACACTTGCCCCAAGTAACACATCAAAGCATTATAAGGGCCGAATAAGAGTATTCATGTATCGTTTTAGCATTGTGAGTTAGTTTTATATTAGTATTATAAACGTTTATGTGTCCGAAAAAGGTAAGTATACGCTGTAAACATATTGCCGACAAACGAGTCTTAACGCCAAGTTGCGAGAGTATTGACACATTTGTGCGTTTGGCCGTCCATGGTATGCGAAGCATTCGTCGCCAGCACCACATTTCAAAAGCATCTATTCTCTGTCTCTCTCTGGCTCGGATTGTCCATGTTTCGCATCCATAGAGAAAGATCGGGAAAATGAGGGCTCTCACTAGTCGAGTCTTTGTCTTGTCTTCCTCTAATTTCTACCAGGTGGTGAGTTCCACTTCGGACTGTAACCGATGGAGACGTCTCGCTCGGTTAAATGACTCTCGTAACCACGATCCTCAGCAATGAGGGACCGATTAGAGAGAGAGAGAGATAAACGTTTATATGGCTACTGTAATGCTTATTTGGGCACAAATTATTCAGCTTTAGGCCCTATATGGGTTCACAGTAGCTGGTTAATAGCATTACTGGCGCATTATATTAGAATTATTGTGGTCAAGAAAGATGTCAATCGCATTAAAGAAACCTCATTTTGGTCAATAATATTGCCAATCGCATTAAGAAAGAATTATAATGGTCAATAAGATAGCCTATTGCATTACAGAAGCATTATAATAGCAATGTTATTGATAGTGAAGATGCCAACGGCATTACAAAAGCATTAGACTAGCATTTAAAAGTTCTAAAAGATTTATTGGAGCACTTTAAGTGTTCACAGTTAGAACTAAAGTAAACTAAACACTGCAAATTATTACAATCAAAAAAAGGATAAGTAAAGACAGTCAAAATAAAACAGTGAGTGACGCCATGTTATTGTTTGCATCAAAACAAATTCATCAGATAAGTTTTCCACTCTTTTGTTATTTCTTGCCTTCAAATATTACTGCGCAGTGTAGTTTAATGTACTTGTTTATAAAAGTTTTATTGAAAAATTTTACGCGCCTTTGATATTTTGTGGTTTTCATACAAAATAATGTGTTATAAAATAATGTGTGTAAAACCAAAACAAATATGTATTCCTGGTACAGAACAAGTTTTGAATGAATACAATAATAGTATTGCTTGTACTGTATTAAATTAAGTTATATAATTATTTTAAATGACAATTCATTTTATAAATAAGTCCGAAAGAAAATATTTTTTGGTTATAAAATATTTACAAAATGGTGGTCAGCCTTAAGCAGCCCGGTGAGCCCAAGTAATGCCGCCAGCATTACAACTACTCACGTATGATTGTTTAAAGAGCTATAAACTACACAACAGCACTCAGTTCTTCCTTTAAAATGCAAGCATTATATTGATTCACATTTATGCTGTTCAGCAGCATTAAGCTTTTACTTACCCCTTACAAGTGCTTTTACACAGCAAAAGGCACAAAAAACAGCTTAAAGCTGGATAGCGAATTTACATGGCATTATAGTGGTTCACGTTTGTGCTATAAAAAGGCTTCAAACACTTATTAACTCCTTTAAAATGTCGTTATGGAATAAATGCACTAAAAACAGCTGAACGCTGTACAACTGCATTGTGGTTTACTGCACTAAAACTAAAGGCTTTACAAAAGCATTCTGATTTGCCATTATCCAACTGTTATACCGCGTAAAGCATTACAATGATTTTCAAATGCCAGTGTTCAGCTTCAAGACGCTCGGTGAAGTTATATAAGTGTTTATACGGGTTTTAAGCTCTATATAAGGTCACTTGTTGTTTGGTAAAATGCTTTCTGTGTTACTTGAGGCATTCTTGGTGACATTACCTAAATGTACTCCTGCACTGTTTTTATCGGCAAACATTTGCAGATAGTACTTTAGAATTTCATAACTACTATATAGCCGTATTCATAAAAATTGAGATGGTAAACGTACCTTTTAAAAGGTCGTTTCCTTCTACGTATTATGTACTAAAGTCAAAAATAAAATGCTCTAACCATGTCGTTGCAGACACCTGCTTGAAGTCACGATCAAACTGCACCAATTTGTACAAATAACTTGCATAAGGCTGCGGATATTACTAGAAAATGTAAGAAGCTTTCGGAATACTTAAAATGAATGTAAATTGCATATCTGTGTGCACTTTCAACTGTATTAGCTAGAAGCGTCCCTATCTGTAGAAGTAAACTAACTAAACTGTCAACTTTGTCGCAATCTGTTTGTAAGTAAAGAAACTTTTACAAATAATGGCACTTTGACAATTTGAAACTGATTTCCATAATTATAAAACAGATCTTGTGAAAGTTTTACTCAGTTTGTCTTCAAACTATCGCTGTAACTTAATTGTTCTACTTAATTACATTATACGCGTTGAAGTCGAACGCAGAACTTAATAATGCTGAAAGGAGTATTCTTGTATTAAAATGAAACAGTTAAAAACTTGTACTGTTTAACTATTTCATTCAAAAATAAATATGTTAAATGTCCCACAGTATAATTGACTATGGGTAATTAATAGGACCAGACCCAGCAAATATACCTTTAATGAAAGAAATATTTTCATTGAGCTGCAATTGAATCGTCTTAACTGTTTTTTTACTACTACTATTCAGCAAATAATTTTAACAATTACATATACTTCTTATTTCTTATTAATTAAAGTTATTAATATAATATTTTAGGTGTTATTAATTAACTTTTAGAAGTGTTAAAATTGAAGCTCATCTGTTATTCTTGTCAAAAAGTTTTAAGAGATTAAATAGTTATTAATTTAGTTTACGACTTAATACGTAACTTTTAAATTAAATTAACTTTAATTTTGTTTTCAGCATTTAGCTTCACTAATGGCTATTAGAGTATTTAACTAAAGTATTTACGACACTTTAGTTAAATACTCTAATAGCATACATACATAAGTAAGTAAAAGTAAAGTAACTAAATTAAACAATTCAATGTAATCACATATCAATCTTAACTTGTAATATTGATACGTATTACTTTGAAATAGGCTTTAATTAATAGTAAATCCTATTTAAAGTAGCAATTAATAAGAAACACATAGAATCTCCAACCGCGTGGACATGCCTATTGCGCGGAGGCTGGACAATCTGTTATAGATGCCAGGAAGCCAAAGTAACACACACATTGTCAAACTTGCAACTAAACCTCGTGCCTTATTTAAGCACTAAGATAGTCTGCTTCTTCTTACAGATCTTCTCCTTACAGCTCAGAAACGATCTCTACGCTATAGAACTCTGCCTCTCTAAAAATTACTCCAAAGTCATGGTATCACAAAACTGTCTACCACGACCTGAGGCATGGTTATCACGTGCCAAGTATTAGCAATGTGGATGTAAAGATAGGATAATAATATGTTATCTATGATACATACTTAATCAGTAATTGTTAATAACTGCTTCGGTAGCGCGGCGGTCGCGGTAGCAGCTGCAGTGCAGGTCGCGGGTTCGATTCCCACGCAAAACAATATTTTGTGTGCTAATTATTGTCCTGAGTTTGATTGTTCTAAGTGTCCGTTAATTTGATGTTTTTGAAAGTGGTACAGGGCACAGGGCGTGACTGTTACTGCGGGTGTTGTCTTTAAAAAATGATTGTGAAACTTAAATGACAACGACGCATCAAATAGGTAATTAACAAATGTTTAAAACACATTACTCTTATAATGTTACCTCGCCTAAACAACTGGCTTGCGATACGATTATTTGTGGAAAGTATAAGCATTCTTTTAACCCTAGAGTTACAAAAAAGCCTTTAATTTCCGCTCTAACTCTGTTTTAATCTTACAGAATATAAGCTATGGCGGAGTTTTTTATTGTCTAAAGCAAAACACATTTAATTACAATTTCGTACATAAGTAATTAATTTAGAATAAACATTTAATAAAGAAACGCATTCATTTTCTTGTTTAAACGTCTGGTAATTTATCCTAAACATGGTCACTTAGTATACAACTTCAGATGTTAATGTTCAGAGTTATCTACTTATAACCTACTAGCTGAACCGTGCCCACTTCGTAGGGCGGCGAATAAAACGTGTCACTTTTAAAAAAAGAAATCACTACTGCTCTATTTCTGTTAGCCATAGCGTGATACTATATAGCCTATGACACTCCACGATAAATAGACTATTCAACACTAAAATAATTTTTAAAATCGGTTCAGTAGATCCAGAGATTACCCCCTACAACGTCACAAACACACAAACTTTACCTCTTTATAATATTAAGTACAGAAGTATAGATATATGTTTTAAAAGAATATAATCTTAAGTCTGGGCAGAAAACAATGTCTACTAAGTGCAGAACATTTAGTCTCTCTCTACGACACCCCTCCATCATTTTACGCCACCCTCCATCATTTTACGACACCCTTGCAGTTTGACGACAACCTTGCAGTTTTACGACACCCTCCATCATTTTACGGCACCCTTGCAGTTTTACGACACCCTTGCAGTTATACGACACGCTCCATCATTTTACGACAAACTCCAGGCATTTTACGACATTCTTGCAGTTTTACGACACCCTTCCATCTTTTACGACACCCTCCATTATTTTACGACACCCTACATGCATTTTACGACACCCTCCATCATTTTACGACATCCTTGCAGTTTTACGACACCCTTCCATCATTTTACGACAGCCTAGCAGTTTTGCGACACTCTCCGTGAATTTTACGACATACTTCATCATTTTAAGACACTCTAGCAGTTTTACGACACCCTCCATGAATTTTACGACACCCTCCATCATTTTACGACATCCTTGCAGTTTTACGACACCCTTCCTTCTTTTACGACAGCTTTCATCATTTCATGACAGCCTAGCTGTTTTACGACACCGTCCATCCTTTTACGACACCCTTGCAGTTGTACGACACCCTCCATGCATTTTACGACACCCTCAATCATTTTACGACATCCTTGCAGTTTTACGACACCCTTCCATCTTTTACGACAGCCTTCATCATTTTACCCCACCCTAGCTGTTTTACGAAACACTCCTTCATTTTACGACACCCTCCATGATTTTACGACACCCTTCATCATTTTACGACACCCTCCATAATTTTACGACACCCTTGCAGTTTTACGACACCCTAGCAGTTTTACGACACCCTCCATCATTTTTCGACACCCTCTATGCATTTTACGACACCCTCCATCATTTTACGACATCCTTGCAGTTTTACGACACCCTTCCATCTTTTACAACACCCTTCATCATTTTACGACACCCTAGCATTTTTACGACAATCTTAAGACTCTTAATTGTAAAACTTTTTTAAAGGTAACATTCTCTAATACATTATTTCAGTATATCTCCAGACGTTTAAGCAGTAGAAGCAAAATAAACGTTTTTAAGCGTCCCTTTTATAAACATATTTCATTACTGCTCTACTCCTATTAGGCATAGCGTGATACTATATAGCCTATGACACTCCCCGATAAATGGACTATCAAACACAGAAAGAATTTTTAAAATCGGTTCAGTAGATGCAGAGATTACCCCCTACAACGTCACAAACACACAAACACACAAACACACAAACAAACAAACACACAAACTTTACCTCTTTATAATATTAGTATAGATATAGAACGTACAGATGAGAAAACTATTAATATAGATAGCTAGCCATTTAGTAAATGAAACTGTTGCCATTTGTATATGTAAACATACATTATGTCACCAATAACAAGAAAATCTCGATTTAAAACTAAAACTTTGAGTTCTGTCCAGTAGTATTTTAAAAATTATAGAAACTTGTATGTTAAGCCTTACAATAGCAATTCTGATAACAATTGGACATGGACATTATTAGGTTAAAATACATTTTAAGGCTGTGGCTTTAAATACGCACCTTATCTTTGTACCATCTGCCAGTTCAATGCCCTAACTCGACCGTTAACTGAAGTAAATTAAGTTTATGTTAAAAAAGACAATTACTATTGCATCAGAGCTCGATTGCGAGTTAAAAATAGATTAGGAGCTATCTAGGTACTAGTTTAAAACTATATCTCTTGTATTTTATCATTATTTTCTTTTTTTCTTTTCTTTTTAAAAAAGACAACTCCCGCACTAGGGATCATGCCCTGTGTCGCGGGGACTTTTACACACATCAATTAACGGACACATAGAACACCCAGACTCAGGACAATAATTTGGAGATCTCACAAATTATTGTCCTGCGTGGGGATCGAACCCACAACCTCATGCGCGGCAGCCGCTGGCTCTACCGGCGCGCCATCGGATTTATCATTGTTATCAGCCACTGCCGGACTTAGGCCTCCTCCAAACATGACGTCCACTCCCGAACTTAGGCCTCCTCTAAATATAGCCACCATAGCAATGACGAGTCTTCCTCGTGTCTATAGGAATAAAACATTGATAATAGAGACCACGCTGGCTAGTTAGTTTGGTCAGGCTAGGTTTAGGGTATTTTTTTACCTGTAGAGATTATGGAGGTCAGCTCTGTTCTTAGACATACGGACTTATCAGTGATAAAATGAAGAAGTTGCCATACAGAGTATATATTAAATCTTAATACATTATGTGACAAACAATGAATTTTTAATTTACTAAAAATGTATTAAATCAGGAGGAAAAGGCATAAAATATTCAATTAATATGTTTAAAGTTCTTCAATCAAAATATTCAAAGCGTCCACATTCCATTCCACTAATATCCCGACAGATCCAATCAAAGATAACTGCTATGGGAATGTTTATTAATTTCGAGTGGAACCGTTTGTTCGGACAAGTTTAGAACAGGATTCATGATGTACTAGCTTACATTGTAAGTTTAATTGAAGTGTGTATTGTCTTTTTAAAATGAAAAAAATATTATGTCGTGATTTTTAGGAACTGAAATTGAGCGCAACTTTCCGAAAACATTTTTTTTTAAAATAAATACACAACATTCGGGACAGGACAATTCATTTAGAGTTTAGACTAATAAAACTAACGCGTTCTATGTTAATGTAACTTTTAAGATGCAATTGCTTTGCGACCTCAGGACAGGCATAATCAGCCGTCAGATCATAAACTTGTGTATCGCTGTGTATTTCGTTTATTACTTACTTCAAATTGAACGGTTATTATACACAAGATTAATAATAGTAGGTGGTAGGTATACAAATGCACAAAAACTCGTTATTACTAGATTTTCTTGTTTAGCACTGGTAATGGCTAAAGTAAAATTTCTAACTATTGAGAAGATTATGTCGCTGAAGTGTGACATGTAAGGCCCGGTTAGTAAAATGCGTTTAGTCCAGTTTAACTCATTTGATGTAGTAGGAAATGTGACACCCTCATAGAAGATAAATTATCATCTATCCTTAAACAATATTTCTTTATGAATCATTATCAATTTTTCAAAATCAATGATCTTTTTAACTGAAATAGGCGTGAACCAAATTACTTTGAATCGCTAACGCAACGTCTCAAACACTTTGTTTCCGGCTCAAAACACAGCCATTTTCTCTCGCCTTGAATATTTATGCGCGAAGTGGAAAAGTGAGGGAACAATTTAAATGAAAGAGGAAACTTTAAATAGTGTTAACAATTAAAGTCCCGGTTAACAAGCGCCCGTTGACGACCTGGTAGGGAGGAGGAATTTGTTTGTAACAGGTAACTTCGAGAAGGGAGGAAATAGCCGAAAACTGCTTTTAGTTATTTACCTTTCCCTTTTTTATATTATATATAAATATATCCACAAAATATTTAACAGATTAAATAAATAAATAATTCTCACACATTCACACATCGCCACCTAGTCCCAAACTAAGCAAAGCTTGTACTAATGGGTACTAGACAACGGATAAACATACATAAATACTTTTTATTTTTGCAAATACATATTTAGTATAGTTATAAAACACTCAGACCAATGCCAACAATCATGTTCATGTACACAAATATTTGCATTGAGCGGGAATCAAACCCGAGACCTCTGCGTAGCAGCCATGTAATATACCGACTGCGCCACAGAGGTCGTCTCTTATTTACACTATGTTTACACTGAAAAGGACGTTAGTTAGTTAGTTAGTTTTCACTCCAATCATTTTTAATTAAATGAAATGAAATGAAATGAAATGAATTTTTATTGTGTGATCTTGGGTATAACATACAATGCAGATCTTAAAATTAAAAACACGTTCTCCAAAATCTGCCATTAGGCGTACACATTATAAAAAAAGAGCATGTAGATTTAGTAAAACAATAATTACACACAAACAAAAAACATCAGACATTAATAGTTACAATAAAATTACACTTAATTAAAATTACAAAATTACATACATAATAGAAATGTCCACTCAATATTTATAGTAAATTAATTTAAATAAAATAGATAAATAAAACTTCCAAAAACAATAATTATTAATTTAAGATTTTTTTTTTTAATTTATAAGTCTATGTCATGCCAACAAAATAGACAATAGTTACATTTTATTACAATATTTTAATAATTAGTGTAACTTGTACAAATTATGTCACTTTAGGTCTTTATCATTTAAGAAATCATTCACATTATAGTAGCATTTGATCGCCAACAAACTATTTAGCTTCTTTTTGAAAAGTTGTACGTCTAAATCCTTAAAAGAGTTGGGTATTTTGTTGTAGATTTTAGGAGCCATACAAAAAAAACTCTTTGAGAGTAAAGCCGTCCTAGCAGAATACATACACAGCCTTTTATTATCCCTTCGGTTTCGTATTATCACATCAGAGAGACGTGGGAACATGAGTGGATTGGACTTTACAAAGACAGCTGTTTCCAAGATATATAGCGAAGGTAGCGTTAATATGCTATATTTGGTGAAGCATGGAACGCAGCTGTCAGTTACATGCAAACCAAACATTGCTCTAATGCAGCGCTTTTGCTGTTTAAAAACTACTTCTTTGTCCGTTGAATTGCCCCAAAAAATTATCCCATATCTCAACACCGAAGCAACCATGCCATAGTAAGCTGTAAGCAATGTATGGGTGTCCACTGTAGGTGCAAGTTTATGAAGTGCATACGCGCTACTACTGATCCTACTACACAACTGATCGATGTGAGCCTTCCAGTTAAGTTGCCAATCTATAACTAAACCAAGAAACCTAGTATGTTCAGAGTCATTAATTTTCTGCTCTCCATATTTAACGACCAACTCTTTAGAAGGAGAACTTCTTTGGGCAAAGTGCATAATCTGAGTTTTACTAAGATTGATTTTTAAATTATTATTATTAAAGTTGAAAACAAGTGAAGTACTAAGAAAGGTCCTAATAATAAAGTTAACAAAACGGCACAAAATGCAAAGTAATCTAAAACACTTAATCTTATTTGCCAAGTTAGGTATACATTCTTCATTAAAACCCTCAAATAAAAAAATTAACAAAACAGGAAAATAAAAAAGGACTTATTATTAGAACAGCACTAAACTTAGGACTTTATTCCACGATGCCTATTTTACTCCAATTTTATTTCTTTGTAATTTTCAGTGTAGTCGAGTGTTAGCGACGAGAACACTTGGAATTAAATTTAAGTAAAATTAAGAGTACACTTTAGGAGTTAAAGGAGTTACTAGGAACAGTTTTATGTATTTAATATCATACCTAAGTTGGGTAACGTTTAATATAGGCCTATAAAGTAAGCTTTATCATTTTGTTATGGCTTTACCCTTATTATTGTAAAGTAAAGCACAACTACATAGGTGAGTTATATGGTACTATGGTTATATCCACAACAAAACAAGGCACGGTGTTGGTAATCAAAATCAAATATAGAAAATAAAAAACAAATCAAAATAATCCTGTGACAATTATTATTTAATTTTGTATACATATAATTTACCAAACAGGTATAAATAATATTGTTTAATTATGTTGTAGTGTTGCCCTAAATCGAACACTACAATGTGTATGTATTTTGTTTAGGTATTTCATTGTCTGTGACCTCTTTGTCGTAGTTTTTATTAAAAATGAGTACGTAACTGAAATTCGCTAATCCTACCCAAACAAGTCACCATATTCGTGTGCATGAATTTATTTTACAAAAAATACAAATAGTGCTAACCATTAAGAGGCTTCGCACAATTCACTAAACTCCTTGTCGCATTGCGTGTGTCACGCGATAAAGACAATTATATAGCTCTAATAAAAGCTCTTTTATGTTATACTCATAACTGTGTAGTGACAGCTTTATTTGTCACTTTGTTTTTACAAATATAGATTGTTATACTCGTATTGTTAAGGCAAATAAATGAAAGGATATTTTGTAATTTCCTGTTTTCACTGACATTATTATACACTAGCTGCTGTGCCCGCGACTTCGTTCGCGTGGCGGATGTTACTTACTTCGCAAATCGATTTAATACTGAAAAATGGTTTTTGAAACCTTATAACAAACATATATACCTACACACGAATTGTAAAATTAACGAACGAACGAAAACCTTTTCAAACACAGACCTTTACAAAGACAGATCTATGAAGACTGTGTCTAAACTTATACTGAAAGACATGAGCGAACGTCATTCTTTCAAGGAAAATCTTAATACCGATACTGAAAATGAGGTCACAGGCACAATGCCATCTGTTGTCAAATTGGTAAGTTAAAATAAATGACATCGCTTATTTCATCATAACAGCCCATTAATGTCCCACTGCAAGGACGCGCCTCCTCCCGTGACGGAGGGATACTTGGCCTACTAATACCACGTTGGCCAGTCGGATTGGTACAGGGTTTAATTTCAAGTTTTCCTTCATTTTTATTTCGTAAAGATAATATTCACCGATAGTCCCTTAGTCGGTTTTACGCCACCCATGGGATGAGATGGGGAGGTGACATATTGTATTCTTGCTCCGTCACCACACGGATAATCGCTAATTAATTATGAATAAATACATTTTGCACGCCACGTTATGGTGCGGCAGAATTACCTGCCTCGGTGGCGCGGCGGTCGCATTACATGGCTGGCGTGCATGAGGTCGCGGGTTCGATTCCCATGGAGGACAATTGTGATACACAAACTATTGTCCTTAGTCTGGATGTTCTTTGTGTCCGTTAAATTGATATATTTAAAGGCTAGTGTGAAGACTTATAATTGATATTACACATACGATTCATGGTTAATTTTATTAACATTTAAAAGGAATAACTTATTAATAGCACTTAATAATAAAATAGTTATAGATTATTTAAAAACTTATTTATTTTATGATTACTACTGGTAACGCCATCTCGTGAACAAAAGAAACGAAATTTAAATTCATTCAACATTGAACCAAATCCATTTTTCATTACCCCTGATTTGTATTGGACTGTTCTAATAAAGAGATCTAGCGATATCTCAAGTATTACTTATCCGATTCCGATTGTTTTATTATAGTATAGATAGATAGATTACCTACTTTAAACTTAATACCTAAAAACTACGTATCTATTTATTTTAATATCTAAAGCGCACTTATTCCGAGAAGAGTCAATAAGAACCACGTCCGTTCGCATTAAGAGTCAATGTGAATGAAATTATATAGATGCACCGGTTGGCCGTTTCGGACGTTAAACAAAAATCGACCGTACAGCCGTACTCATAATGGCGCGGCGACATTTTGAAATTTTCTTTCATCTATATCTTGTGTGTTTATAAACCGATTTCTATAAAAAAAAAATATGAATAAGGTATTAAAGTGTACTTTTGAAATATGGGAGTTTGAAAATGATATGTCTAAGCAAATTACAATATATTTATGTATTTAATACACTGTGAAGAAAACCCTAACGATTAAACACGTTATTGTGGCTAATATATAAAAGATAGATATATACTATTCAGGACTTTTTTGTATATCTTTTGAAGACCATTATTTTTGTAATACATATTTTTGGCGTATGATCAACGTATGCGATGATAAGAGCTCGAACGCGCGTTTTTTCAACCGACTCACTTCAAATTTTTCGTCACTGCTCAGCTTCTATGTGTCTTAGCGTTATGTTATACAGCCTATAACCTGCCCAGGAGTATGGACTACAATCGTACCAAGTTTGGTTAAAATCCCTTTAGTAGTTTTTGACCCATGCGTGCACATACAGACAGACAGACAGACAGACAGACAGACAGACAGACAGACAAAAAATTTATTGATTGCATTTTTGGCATTAGTATCGATCACCATTCATCCTCCAATATTAATTTTTAACATATATTCAATGTACAGAATTGATCTCTCTACAGTTTTATTATAAGTATAGATTATACTCATTGACTTTTGTTAGTTTAACTTGAAATAATAGATACCAAAGGAGAAATAACTAACTGTTATGTTTGACCTCACATAACATATTATAACAGAAACTCAGATCGGCTTAAAAGAAAACAACTTAATTATGGTAAATAATTATTTAAAGTACTTAATTGTTTCACTTTTGTAATAGCTGTAGGATTTTGAAATCGTAAGGTAAGTAAGTTTTATAGGTTTTTTAAAAAAAAAAGTCGTTGTTCTTACCAAACTTTTACTTTTTCAGATCGAAGACAACAAGCTAAGAAAAACATGAAAATAAATCCCATAACTAAATACAAGTGCTACTCTTATGTTGGTTTAGTGCATATTTATGTCAAAGTTGATTATCCTAAAACGACCGTCTTCTTGATATTGTAATATGTTCCGGTGACCATCTACTCCATAACACAGAGATCCTCTGAATTTTCTTGAACGTCTACATCAGTTGCGATCGCGGAGGGAATACCTAATTGACTAATCTTTTTTTTTAAGCCATTTTTTAAGAAAATACATATTTAACTTACAGATGCCTTTAAAAACATTCAATAAACAGACTGCCTTAACAAACAATTTTGTAGAAACGGTTCGTGAAATTTACGTTAAGTTACAAACTGCAACTTGCTAATTTCCCCGGAGTATCGTAACAGTTTAATCTGTTGCTCTACAAAGATATCATCAGTCTGCCAGATGTACACTATCGACCTTCTTATACTACTACTTGATAAGTACTACTGTAATATACTGTTAATGTAATAACAGTGGAAGCTTTTAATTGGCATGTAATTGTTTACAACCAAATTCACTGTACTGTAGCTGTAAGCTCCCAAAAAACAATAAATAAAAAAAAAAAAAAAAATAAGTAACGTCCTTGTAATGACAGATGAACTATTCTAATGATACTCGTAGTACGTGTTTCATGGATAGATACATTCACCCATAGAATTTTGAACATTGTGTACTACTTAATTTACAAAATGATTTTGTTAAGTTTAATTAAAAAATATTTAAGCTAAAATAGCAGTTGCTTGTATACCTAATTTTGAACTTGAAAAGACGTTATGAGCTTTTTGTAAAGAGCATTAGAAAGCTTGATCTTGCCCTTTTCTGCTGTTAGTCTTACGTAGGCGTCTTTGAAAAGACATTAAGCATTTAATTACGAATATGGGAATAATTAAGTCCTAGGAATGTGTCTATTTCGGGACTGGTAAGATGTAGAAATTAAACCTTTTACTCATCTACCTACGAGTACTTAGTACTGTAGAAGTCTAAGTTTTTTTGTATTACATGAATTGAAATAATAATAATAATAAAATAGTGTCAAGTCAATAAACTTGAATCATACTAGTAACAAAAATAAACTACGTAGAACTTTTTTTTAAAAATACTCGAATCTTATAAAAAAATCTTACTATTGTTGTTTTATAAATTCAACAAGGTATAAAATTTATTCTGTTTTACAAATTTTTTAAAATAACTTGCGTTCATTATACTTTCATTCGAATGTTAAGTCATTTATGTAAAAATGACGAAATAATAAACTGACAATAGGGACGCCTGCCTATTGTGTTTTATTATAAATTTTTACAAGTTAAGCCTTATCTGTAGGATAAAGCGACGATGCCCGCGGGTGATGTGTAGGCTTCTCTCGTATATTTTCCTCGAGCTACTGTAACGTTGCGCTACATTTTCAATATTATTCGTAGCACATTTTTATTAAACATAATTTCATTTTGTTGAGTCAATTGCTTCCATAATTTCTGAGCAACGTAATCTAATTTATTTTCCTTTTTAAAATGAACGACTTTGTATTCCTTGTGTTCTTAGCAATACGTGTTTTTAAATGTTTTACTAGGTAAGACTAGTGGAGTACTAAAACTATGTTTTATAAGTTATAGGAAAGGTTTTAAAGTGTAAAGCAATATATTTCTAAGTCCAAAAATTCTATAAAAAAACAATGTCGTTAATGAAACAGTTTGGTAACACTAGGCTTTTTTAGTATTTTAAAGATCCTGTAGCCCATTTAATTTTAATAATGTATTTAAACTAATTAGTAATACATTTAAAGTACAGTGATCGTAGTCACCTAATAAGCAACAATTGCCTGTAACAGGTGACCACGAAAACCCTTAAGTCAGTAGATTTAAATACCTACATACAACTGCTTACTAGAATATGTCTGTAAGTACAAATCATTTGAGACATTCATTAACAAGTTTAATTTTAAGACTTACCAAATCAAAACAAACTTGAGTCAATGGATTATGCACAACAACAAGGAAACTTTACTAAACGACGTCCCAACTCTCTAACAGAGTTATTACTTAATACATTTATCGTAACTAGTAAATGCAGAGACGATACTTAGCTTTAATAAATCTTCCCATTAATGTCCTGCAGTATGCCTGCAGTAGGTATTCTTGCTTTGTCACTACATTAAGTAACTTAAAGTAATTACAATAACTAATAAAGTCGACAACCATTGTTTTATAATAATAAAGTAATGTAGGTCTTACTTTATAGAAAGCGCTTTGCTTAGTCACCGCTACATTTTTATATCTCCAATACAAAAACACTTGTGGTCACAAGTTAGTTTATTCAGTACCTAAATAAATAATATAAATAACAAAATATAACTTAATCCAGTTACCAAACAATAATAAAGACGCACTTATAGTTGAAGCGAAGTAAATCTCTTTACGCCATCAAAAGCTAATCCGTTTACAAAACTTTTTGTTTACAAGTATTGTTCGAGTGAATCTTGAACTAACGCGCTGCAAATTGGCTAAGAGCTGTGTTTGTCTTAGGTAAGGGATAAAAGGGAATTTGCCCAAATCTTACCCTTCGCATGAAAAATGGTTAACGAAAGTTACATCTAACAAAAATGGAATTTAGCTTTGTAAGCAGACCTGGATTTGGGAATAAAAGATGTTGTAAATCATTATGAAGGGTTAGTTATTTTTGGAATACTGCAAATTGTGTGTTAATGATGTTATTTTTGTATGTTGTTACATAAGAATAAGCAATCTTCAAGTATAAAAAATAAAGTTATAGAATAAAACAAAAGGGCGATTACCTAACTGCCCTACTAAGCGCAAAAGCGGTATCTTACAAAACATTTGTAAATTTGATTTTTTTTTTTATTACTTTAAAAAATACGCATCTATTGAAGTGAGCCTAATAGTGGTATATTGTTTAAAAGATATAAAATAACATGTCTCCATTTCACTTTATCCCTACATTACTAAGGATGCTATTCTTACAAAATTTCGATTATCTCGTAACTAGCTTTCACTGAGATACCGCTTTTGTGCTTAGTAGGGCAGTATTGTGAGTTTATAATTTTTAATTTGAAATTTTCTTTTTGTGAAATGATTAAATAATGAAAAATCTGTTTATTTGTACTTATATTACAACGTAATGATAATGACACTATGTTCTGCAAATAAAGTTTTTGGTTTGGTGCAAGCAGCACTAAAAACTCAAGTACATGGATAAATAAGTAGGTACTTAATAAGGTTTTCTATACTTTATAAAATACTACAAATAATATTCCGATTTATTTCTTGGACTTTCAAGAACTCTTGTCACATCACAAATTATATTTTATGATTGTCTAAGTACGCTTGAGAGTGGTTAATAAATCAAACATAGAAGAGGTTTTACCCACCTTTAGACTTTAATATGTAAGGTGTTCACGGCGTAGTTGGCGCTGCGCCATTCAACACATTTTATTGAAAATATTCTTTTATACATAGATACCAACTTGCGAACAGATTTTTAGATGTCGTGAAATGTAAGATTTCTTAAACAGTATAATTTAATATTTTGTTAATTAAATTCTATGAGAATTTATTAAGTATTAAACTGTTTAAAAAAAATGTTTAGCTTTTTGGTTAGCAGGTGACTTCTTTCGGCTGATATAGGACGAATGAATATCTTATAGGTGAAGGACGAATATCGTAAAGCTTGGCGTGTCCTTTATTGATGAACCTGCCTACTTACCTCTAGGTACATAAACAACGACAAAGTGTCGGTTTAACGCTCTCACGTGCATTGCAAAAGGTAAACTTTGCATCTAAAACCTTGAACAACTAATTAGTGAAATTTTAAACTTTAAATGGAAGTTGTCTTTGAAAATAAAAACAATACTTTAATAAATATTCTTTCGTGAACTTTTTCGTTTTAAATTAACTGTTATAAAAAAATATTGCATAATTTCATTGACTAAATTAATTTACATCGGTACATATCTAAAGATTAGCTTCGGTTAATCTTGTGGACCAAAGATATATTTCAGTAAAAGCCATTCGTTGTTTCTCTTACAGCAATAAACGATGACCCAAGCTCCTTGCCTTTAATACGGCTTCGGGAAACCACTAAGTTAACTGAAAATGAAAAAAGTTTGAAACGTTTACGTCCAACGCAAGCCTTATAAAGTCTTGTAGACTAAAGAATTTTAAGCGGACCGGATAGTTTTAAAGCCTAGAGTAGTTTAAATTTAAGCTCAGCTTATGTTTTGAAGAAGCTCGTAACTTTAATGTAGCACTTTGACAAGTAAACGATGTCGTTCACTCTAATAGTTAAATACAACGACTTGCTATATAAAAGCAACGTGCAGATTGTATACTTTTCTTACTGGTGGCTTATTGTAGCAGTCTCGGTTTAGGGTCGTAGCACATACTTATAACGTAACGTAAACGGATCGGCACCGCCTCGCCTTTTTCCTCGGTGTCAAACGTCAAAAAACCGATCACGTTACGATTCCGATTAATGTGCATTGCAGTGAGGAGTTTCATACAAATAATACTGAACGGCTCGAGTTGATACGGTGCCGATCCGTTTACGTTACGTTATATGTGCC
Source organism: Schrankia costaestrigalis (assembly GCA_905475405.1). NCBI lineage: Eukaryota > Metazoa > Arthropoda > Insecta > Lepidoptera > Erebidae > Schrankia > Schrankia costaestrigalis. The sequence goes on from FR997836.1 coordinate 20,011,316, forward strand.
ACGATTCTTAATCACCGCACGTTTTAGTGTGCGCACTAACATTGCATGGGTACTTTTATGTCATTCTATGTGAGGCAACAGGAGAAATACTATACGTTGTCACCATCATAACTTATCCCATGGTTGGTGTTCAAGTTATCTTTAAGAAATATTGCAAATATTAACCAAAAAATAAAAGAAGAAACTTGACATAAATCCCTATACCAATCCATCAGGCCAGCGTGATTATAAGAAAATGAAGTATCGTTCTATCCGTGTGGTGCCGGAGTAAGAATACAATATGTCACCACCCCATCTCATCCCATGGGTGTCGTAGAAACCGACTAAGGGACGATCTGTAAATATTACCTTTACATAGAAAGAAGGAAAACTTGAAATTAAACCCTATACCAATCCGTCTGGCCAGCGTGGTATTAGTAGGCCAAGTATCCCTCCGTCATGGAAGGAGGCCCGTCCCTGCAGTGGGACATTAATGGGCTGTTATAATGATGATGAAGTATCGTTCCGACAGTAAACGGCAACTTTAAGTAAGAAATTTTATAAGTCAGATTTTATCAACATACTAACTAATAACTTATCACCTAGTTCAAAAGTTGCCTTTAAAAAACAGCGTTACTTAATGTGGATGAAAATCTACTTTAATGTCTTTAAATTAAGCTTTACATAGATAAATTTAATCTAAAATGAAATACCTAAGCTAAAAATAATAAAGCTTTATTCCATGTAACACATTGAACGCATAGCAACAGTATTGCATTTTTTTTAAAAAAAAAAAAGTATTTAAGTATGTTTATCCGTTGTCTAGTACCTACCCATAGTACAAGCTTTGCTTAGTTTGGGACTAAATGGCGTTGTGTGAATGTGTGAAGATTATTCAAGATGGTGTGGAAACAAGAAAGAGCAATCGTATTTTGCACTTAACAACTCAAGTAATAGGTGTCTCGCATGTGTCGTTTAAACTAAAAAAAAACTTAGCTACTCTTTTAACTAAATTGAAATAGAGACTGTATTTACTATTTTAAGACACAAAGCTTTCAAACCAGTCCGTGTTGACACGCTAAAATATTCATATGGCCAGGAATGCCAAATTCACATAGTTAGTCAAGTATTATAATAATTTTGGAACTAACAACGTAGCAGAATCTACAGCTGCAGTGAAACTTCGCCTCAGGTCCAAGACTGCAGGAGCCTCTTTGTTAGCTTTGAATTAACGAGAGGCTATAACATTGTGTAGTTACCACCTGCCTTGTTTATGAAGATGAATCAATTTATAAAGTGTTGCAAGATAATTCAGTGCCGCTATGAAATACAGAGCTCAAGTAAAACAATAGGGCTTGCAAACTGGGCTAAGACGAGTTGTAAACCACGCTTCAACTAAATTAGTTCAACTACCTGTTGCGAAAATATGTTCTGATGTTCTCTAACAAAAAATAATTATTGAATCATGATTTTAAAACAACAAATGAATACGTTAAATTTATACTACAATAAACTTACTTGACAAAAAAGGGTAGTTTAGTCCAAGTGAAACAAAGACTAATAAACAACAATGGCGACAGGAGGCTTATTAATAGGTTTTGAGGTTTGGTTCATTTTAGAAAAACCTGTATTCCCCTTTATAAAACCTTATTTTATCTAAAACATAAAACTCTTTGATCACATGAGAAATGTACTAATTTTCCAACCGATTTCAAGTAGTTCACTAGACTTAACAAGCACCCGATACCCTGTAATTTCCGCAAGTCTAAAACATAAATAAACATTACATGGGCAGAACAAATTGAATTAAAAATGAGCCAAGAATTCACTGGTAACTGGTATTAATTGCTTAATAGCTGGCTGCCTCGCCTTAATCACCTAAGCCATTATTTTTATTTACTACTCTCCTTTCTGCGAGAAGGGTAACAATATTCTTGTGAAGAATGGGCAGTTTTATATGGGGTGCGTCCCATGTGTTGTAACACTTTGTGACCTATATCATTTGAAAGATCTCAGCGAGTGCTATGTTTTATTGTATGGGCATAACTCCGTATCTCGTGCAGGGAAACTGTTATAGGGTTTTAAAAAAATTAAAAAAATAATTAAAAATGTCTTAACTAATTGGTCTTTTAATAACTACTACTAAAGAGATTTAAAGGTAGAGCCTACTTTGACCCAACACCCCCTCTGCCACCATTGTAAGAAGTTTGTTGAGAAGATTGCAGACATGTAAAATGTGATTTACGGCGGTCCTTCTGGGTAGAAGAGTTCTCAAGCTTTCAGAAACGTTTGCGCAATTACATGGACAAAGAAATAACAGCTCCCTATGGCCCCGCCATTTTGTTCCAAATATGACATCTGCTCTCTGCGTCCCAACCTTTGTAACATGTTGCGACTAGCCTAAACATGTTCACCTAGATTTTTCTTCTATAATATTTTTTTTTTCATTAAAATTGCGTGTAGGTCAAAAGTACTGAGCTGTTAATGATAAAATAATTTTTGTATCAAATAAGGCTTTAATCGTACTTTTTTACATTTTGTGACACGGAAACACATTATACTTATTCCACTTATAATAACTGTAGACAATTTACAGACAGTAATCGTTAGTTTAGACCGTTATTAATAAGTACACAGTTAAAAATATTTAAGTCAAAATGGTAAAGTTATCGCTAAATAAATCTCTTACGTAAATGTATAGATACGATATAGAGTTGAGGTTGAGAAAATAAAAATCCTCATCGCATTTTTCACTACATAGCTGTTGATGTTGATAAGGTTGTCATAATTTTATTGACAGTATAAATATACAACTCCTTTAAATAGACCTGTTTTATTCACATATCTTTCAAAATATATTGAAAACACGAAAGTACAGCTCAGCAACAACACTACACCATGCTTCCAGCCCTCAGCCAATAGGCGTCCATTGCTGGAGATGAGCCTCCTACAAATATATTTAGTTTACTGATCCTGTGACTACCTTATCACTTGGCGCAACCCCGATATCACGCGATATACGCGGTCGCTTTTCAAAAACTTTTCTGCCTCATCGTCATTTGTAAGTTCTTCGTTCTATGTCCCCTTTAACGGGCAATCCTCAGTGCTCTATCGGTTACTTTAGTTCTCCTGCGGATCATCTCACTTCTGATTCAATTACGCAGGTCAACTCCCAATAAAGCTCTCTCCATTCCCCTGTAGATGACCAAAAGCCTTGTGATTTGACGAGTGACTTCCTTCTCGAAGTTGAACTTATCTAGCCTAATTGTCCCAGGAAGCGCCTCCAACCGTGATTGAAGTGGGTGCAACATGAACATTTGCCATGATCTTGGTCTTGTCCGTGTCCATTTTAAGACCCACTTATTGAGAGATAATATTAGGGTCATCGAGCATTATATTGAGGTCCTCCTTGGTCTATGACATGACACATTTTCGTTCTTGATAATCCATCCTCGAGACAAACCAACATAATGGCGTTTCCGTATACTTAAGCACTGCAGTATTATGAAATATCGTTGGTGTACTTAGCATCGTTGGAGAGACTGCAACACTACATCAGTAAGTTAATAATGGCATCTAGACTAAGCGCAAACTTATTTGACCGACCTGAAGTTGTTGCAACTGACTGAGCAGATGTCATATTTGGAACAAAATGGCGGGGGGCATCTGTTTTTTCTTTGTCCATGTAATTGCGCAAACGTTTCTGAAAGTTTGAGAACTCTTCTACCCAGAAGGACCGCCGTAAATCACATTTTACATGTCTGCAATTTTCTCAACGCTGCGCTTACAATGGTGGCAGAGAGGGTGTTGGGGCAAAGTAAGCTCTACCTTTAAATCTCTTTAGTAGTAGTTATTAAAAGACCAATTAGTTAAGACATTTTAAATTATTTTTTTTATTTTTTTAAAACCCTATAACAGTTTCCCTGCACGAGATACGGAGTTATGCCCATACAATAAAACATAGCACTCGCTGAGATCTTTCAAATGATATAGGTCACAAAGTGTTACAACACATGGGACGAAACCGCCCATTCTCCTTTCTCGGATAAACATTTTACCTACATCGTCATAAAAATGAAAAAAGGGTATTTGCTGCTTATATGTTTATAAAATAGATTTCTTTTTTATATGGGTTGGAAATAATAGCAATTTGCCGGACACGGTAACTAAGACAGAAAATTATTATATTATGCAAAAGAAGAAAAACTACACGTAATATAGTTATTTTACTGGGTGTTATTACTCTTAAATAAGTGAACAAAGAATCGCAGTAAGTATTGACTCACTTATATTAATTTCTAAAACTTTCTAAAACTCATATTAATTGTAATATGACGATTACCGAGCTCACTGTCACGATGACCCAAAGTTTAATTTTACCATCTAATCCAGAAGATCTCATTCAGACGGTGCCGTAAAAAAATTGTAATGCACTGCTTAGTATCAGAAATATCATATTTGCCAGAGATGGAAAATTTGGCTCAAAACCCAAGGCTTAATATTCTTTCTTTTAATGTAAAAGTCATGCACCTGTTTTGGGGCGTAATGCTTGTTAAAAGCTTAATTTAACACTGATACTTACATGAGCAATTTACGTGCGTATGTCTAAAGATTTCTTCTCACCAAATATGGATTTCATTTTTAATAAATGAGGTATACTTACTACATAAACACCGACATTTCATAAGTGTCATTGACGTGACTTATATGAAATAAAAATATTTTCATTTTATTTCATTTTATTTGTAAATACTTAAAAGATCGTAAACAAGAGAATGATTACGTTATGAGGAAACATAGTCTCATGTGTCTCAACTTACACCTAAAACACATGCACTCTACTTAACAAATTATAGCTGGATAAACTAACCACACAGGTTTAGTACAAAAGTCTTTTGTTCAGGTAACGCCGCGGTATTCGACTATGCGGTTCTTTGTCTGCTAATTCTTTTGTTGCATGGTCATAATAGTGCTTCTTAATGAGTACATGGAACAATATTGTTTATGAAAATGATATAGTACCATATTTTGTGTAGTAAACACGAGATCCTTTTTCCGGTAATGGTTTCTGGTATGAGGTAAACATGGGTTAAAATTGTATTTTTCATAGTTCACTTAATAACAATGCCTCGTTCCAAACCAACTTAAATACAGCGACTCTAGTCCAAAACGTTTTTTTCTTATGCTCAATTTATTTTTTTCAAAATTTCAGTTATGTTTTAGAATATTTTCTATGGAATATGAGTCTAATGGTGAGTTTCAAGAAAATGAAACAAACCATTAATGTGGACAAAGAAACAATTTTAAAGTCTAATTAAAAAAAAAACATATTTAGATTTTATAGTTCTCATATTAACGCGAACATTTGCACAGTCTCGGTGTACCTCACGACTTAGTAAACAAACAAATAATTCCCGAGTACTACAGTTCTCTTATGTAAAGGTTTGCCACTTCAAAGGCGGAATCCGGCGTGGGGTAATTAACCGGCAAGTCAGGTCAACAGAGGCGGCATCATGCGGGTAACGACACTTTACATACTCGACTAGCGGTTACCAACATGTCAACTACTTATACATGTTATTTGAGAGGATTTAATGATGTTGTATTTGACTATTAATATTATTATTTTCGTCCATATTTTAGTTCTAAAACTTATTCTTCTTGTATGTCTAAGGATCAAGTTTTCACAGTGTCACCTAACTCATCACGTGGGGGTGAAAAAAAGCCTACTAATGCAAATCTTATCATATATTTTTTAAATAATTTGTTACTAATAAGCTTTTTTATCTATCAGTATTCAGAGTGATAAATTAGATTTAAATTTATTTATTTATTGAATAATCAGTACAAGTTTACAGTTAACAACCAAATCACTTGAACATTGTCGGAAAAAGTTAAAAATATTACTAAAATACAGAGCTTATTATACATTATTCATACAATTACGACTCATATTATTAAATTATAAAAGTTTTTAAATACAAATTAAAGATAAAATAAATTTTAAAATAAAACAACAATAACAGATACTATGCCATAATGAAATGTCAATTAATTATTAAGGTATTGATAGACATTTAAGGCGACACAAGATGGTTTGTCAAAAAAATTATGTCCGTACCTGGTTTATACCTTAAGAACCTATTAATGTAATCAATACCTCTGGCTGTAGGACTATTATGTGCTTGTGAAGAAGACCAAGAAATCGGACAGGCGAGCAGTGGGCGTAGCCGACGCCCAGCACCACGTAAATAATTATTAGGCACATAGAATTGAACGGTCTCCCGGACTGTTAGATCATGGAATAAAGATCACTGTGAGTTGTAATAGGATCATTCTTTGATAAACACATTTAAATAGTCATTAAAATTTATTCAATGATACAAACAAATTGGAAACGCTAAGAAAGAAATGCTAGAGTAAACATAAAAGGAAGAAAATGCTTCATTGTAGACTGCACAATAGGTACATTTCCTATGTCAATTATAAATATTTAATGTTTACCTTTTGCTGTCTGCCATAATCAATAAGTTATTGATATTGAAGTGAAAAATGAATTTAAACTGTACGACATTGCCTTAAGACAGAAAATTGCACAGATGTTATTTACTTTGATGCTCGTGGGGTAAGTCAAAAGCTACGGAGAAGTCATTTAATTTGTTAAATGTTTTACCTACACGTTTCCATTCACCCGTTTTCTTCTCTTTTCTGCTAGCTATTATCACTATTATCACCAGAGTTACATAACAGTTCTTAGATACTATGGTTGCCATAATATGTTTCAGAATATTTACAAGAAAATGAAACAAGTTTTTGTACAATTTCCTGTGATTGTGTTGAACCTATTTTGCTCGTGTACATTTTGGGATCGCCGGAGTCACATAGAATAATTAATTAATAGAGTGTTAGGTGTATTTTTTTATTTATTTTTAAATAATAAGTATTAGGTATTATTATAAAGTAAGTAGTAGTATTCCGTACATAAGTAAACTTACTTGACCAAATTAATTAAAACTTTTTGTTCTTCTTCTTCTTTCGAGTCGTAGCAACAAATATATTTTTTTAACTTTTTTGTTTAAAAAATACTTCTTATTTAGTCTCAAACAAAATTTCATCAAAATTAATAATTAGGTTTAATTAAAAAATATGATCAGTTAATGAAATAAATCAAATCAATCGATTTGATATGCGATTGACACTTATAAAAATGCATAAAACTCGTTTATCTCGTGTCTTGTACCACACAATTAGGTTAAATCAACAAAGAGTACTGAGTGACACAGCTGACTGGCTCCGATTGTGTCGGAAAGCTCACTGAGTACTTTGTTCATATTATATCAGACCATCTAAGACTGTTTCATGAAATTGTACAACTCGAATGAATTAATAATACAATAAAATAATGACAAACAAAATTAATTTAAAAGAGAACATGTTTGCAGTTGCACACTTTAATGAACACTTAGGAAAAATACAAAATAATAGTAAAATGTTGTCTTTTATTAGCAATCGATTATAAAACTAAAATAAGACTGCTATATGTCCTGAATCGAAGTTTTTTCTGCCTTCGTTTCTGAAAAATAAATTAAATCATAATATTAAAACTGCCTAACACCATGACAATAAACACTCGAAACTGAAAAAAGAATAAGTTGATAGATATTTAGTCATTTCAATTATTTTCTTACAGGTCTTTATACATTATAATTATATTATAAAATTCTAGAATTAATTTTAGTTACAAAATTAAACCTGCAATAAACAAAATAATAATTTTTACCTAAGTCTTCGGAAGCTGGTTCATTCCAGGTTTGTTTTGTAGAAGTTCCAAATATTATAAAGAACAGATTTGTAAAAAAGTAAACTCCAGCTGCGATGAAAAATACTTTCCTCCACTCATTAGCATCAGTCTAAAACAAATTAAATTAGAAATGATCTAATCTTACTACGAATATTCTATTAATCCTGTATTTCTATATACCTTGCTTTTTAAAAGAATAATTCTCAATTCTAGTACAGCTGGACCTGGCAAAATATCATATTTAGATACCTGTCATCGTGACAAGTAGCTTTCTTAGACCTCTAGGCCCTGCGCATACGGCACACTTTTTGTGCGATCGAGTCTGCGGCGCACAAAAAGTCTGCCATACATGGCATATGTTTGAGTCTTTTGTGCGCCAGACTTTTTGCGCGTCCTGTGCGTTGCATTGCATAGGTTCTATTTTCACAGACTAAAAAGTGCGTCACGGATAGTCTGTCGTTTGCGCAGGGCCTTATGGAAATAATTTTACTTTGAAGCGCACTAAGGTAAAAATAATTTTAAAATAAATAACCCTAATTTTGAACCCTGTTTTGGATTAATTGGTAAATAAAACTTGTTGTTATTAAATTAAACCTTTTCTATCCTACTAAATACATAAATATAGTAAGCCCACTAACCTCATCGTGAACAATGAACCCACAAACTAGCGGTGCTATAATAGATATAATACTCGCTAGAAAGCTGGTGATGCCGATTAGACATGAGCTGAAGTTGGGCGCCATGTCTATGTGCACCAACTGAAATATTAAACGGGTTCGATGACAGTATTAAAGAATCATCATCATAACAGCCCATTAATGTCCCACTGCAGGGATGGGCCTCCTCCAGTGACTGAGCGATACTTGGCCTACTAATACCACGCTGGCCAAACGGGTTGGTATAGTATAATATAATATTCACGGATAGTCCCTGAGTCGGTTTTTACGACACCCATGGGATGAGATGGGATGGTGACATATTGTATTCTTACTCCGTCACCACACGGAGTAGTATTAAAGAATACGCATAGATTATAAAGCTAAAATAATGTTAACAAGATGGTGGATTGGTTTTATTGTTATCATCCTAAATTGAATTAGGGATTGATTTCAACCTGCTGTAGACATATTTTGGCGTGACTAAAAGCTGCCACTAAAATAACCCTTACCGTTTTTTTGCCAAAGAAAAGCTTTCCATAAAAATATAATAAGACTTAAAAAATATGATCAGTTAATGAAATAAATCAAATCAATCGATTTGATATGCGATTGACACTTATAAAAATGCATAAAACTCGTTTATCTCGTGTCTTGTACCACACAATTAGGTTAAATCAACAAAGACGGGTTCGATGACAGTATTAAAGAATCATCATCATAACAGCCCATTAATGTCCCACTGCAGGGATGGGCCTCCTCCAGTGACTGAGCGATACTTGGCCTACTAATACCACGCTGGCCAAACGGGTTGGTATAGTATAATATAATATTCACGGATAGTCCCTGAGTCGGTTTTTACGACACCCATGGGATGAGATGGGATGGTGACATATTGTATTCTTACTCCGTCACCACACGGAGTAGTATTAAAGAATACGCATAGATTATAAAGCTAAAATAATGTTAACAAGATGGTGGATTGGTTTTATTGTTATCATCCTAAATTGAATTAGGGATTGATTTCAACCTGCTATAGACATATTTTGGCGTGACTAAAAGCTGCCACTAAAATAACCCTTACCGTTTTTTTGCCAAAGAAAAGCTTTCCATAAAAATATAATAAGACTTAGCGGTTTCCTGCCGAAAGCGTCTTTGAGGTTATTTTTTTTTTTGTTTCATTTTACAAGAACTTATTTATTAATGGACATATTAATAATATGCAAAAGTCCAGAGATGCCATAATGTTGGAATGTTTCCATTTGAAATTAGGCGTCTAAATTATATTTAAAAACACAAATACATTACGCGACATTGCATTCGGTAATCCGTCATTAACCAATATTTAAAACTGTATCCTTATTAATTTGGTTACTAAAATTAATTGTTAATTATATTGTATTGTAATCACTATTGAAAACTTACTAAGAATCCTGCAAAATGGCCAGCGTTGAGACCTACTGCCAAGGTCAACATCACAACTGCTAAGGTCATTTTACCTTCACTTGTGTAAGATAGTCCAAGTAATGCCATGGCTAGGATCCAAAATCCTGAAATTATTGTATATAATATTGTATACCTATAGTTTTTATGTGCATATTATAGTTACATAGTATAAATGTATGTGCATATTATAGTTACATAGTATAAATGAGTATAAAATTTAATTAGTCAATTACATTATCTTCCTTCAAATAATTAAATATAGACTGTTATAATGTCCTCTCAACGCCGCCAAAGTGATCTACCATGTATTTAAGTTGCTGCTGCAGTTCAGCGTTACAAACAATCAAAACTATCACTCAAATGTCATGTAAGTGAAATTTGCGCTAATGAGTTATTGATTAGCGCAAATTTCGCTGACGCAAATGTCGCTGACGCTAATGTCGCTAATGGACAAATTTATTGTGATCAGGAAATGATGAAACGTGAAAGATCTCGCGACACAGGGCCTAATCTCTAGTACGGTTGTTGAGAAAAAAATCATAATTAATTTCATATAGGTACCTTACATTATTATAATGACTTTTTTATTAGTTAAACAATTTTATTTGTTTGATATAATGAAAAAATTATAAAAATAAGTAAATAGTCTGCCATGATAATCACGTCACCTTGGCATACTGCTAAATGTTCAGATCAAAAGAAATTAATTTTAGATATAACTAGCTGCTGTGCCCGCGACTTCGTTCGCGTGGCGGATGTTACTTACTTTGCAATTCGATTTAATACTGAAAAATCGTTTTTTAAACCTTATAACAAACAGATATACCTACACACGAATTGTAAAATTAACGAACGAACCAAAACCTTTTCAAAAACAGATCTTTACAAAGACAGATCTATGAAGACTTTGTCTAAACTTATACTGAAAGACATGAGCGAACGTCATTCTTTCAAGTAAAATCTTAATACCGCGATACTGAAAATGACGTCACAGGCACAATGCCATCTGTTGTCAAATTTGTAAGTTATAATAAATGACATCGCTTTTTTCATCATAACAGCCCATTAATGTCCCACTGCAAGGACGCGCCTCCTCCCGTGACGGAGGGATACTTGGCCTACTAATACCACGTTGGCCAGTCGGATTGGTATAGGGTTTAATTTCAAGTTTTCCTTCATTTTTATTTCGTAAAGATAATATTCACCGATAGTTCCTTAGTCCGGTTCCGGTTTTACGCCACCCATGGGATGAGATGGGGAGGTGACATATTGTATTCTTGCTCCGTCACCACACGGATAATCGCTAATTAATTATGAATGAATACATTTGCACGCCACGTTATGGTGCGGCAGAATTACCTGCCTCGGTGGCGCGGCGGTCGCATTACATGGCTGGCGTGCATGAGGTCGCGGGTTCGATTCCCATGGAGGACAATTGTGATACACAAACTATTGTCCTTAGTCTGCATGTTCTGTGTGTCCGTTAAATTGATATTTTTAAAGGCTAGTCTGAAGACTTATAATAATTGATATTACACATAATTACGATTCATGGTTAATTTTATTAACATTTAAAAGGAATAACTTATTAATAGCACTTAATAATAAAATAGTTATATATTATTTAAAAACTCATTTATTTTATGATTACTACTGGTAACGCCATCTCGTGAACAAAAGAAACGAAATTTAAATTCATTCAAAAAAACAATCCATTTTTCATGACCCCTGATTTGTATTGGACTGTTCTAATAAAGAGATCTAGCGATATCTCGAGTATTACTTATCCGATTCCGATTGTTTAATTATAGTAGATAGATACCTACTTTAAACTTAATACCTAAAAACTACGTATCTATGTATTTTAATATCTAAAGCTCGCTTATTCCGAGAAGAGTCAATAAGAACCACGTCCGTTCGCATTAAGAGTCAATGTGAATGAAATTATATAGATGCACCGGTTGGCCGTTTCGGACGTTAAACAAAAATCAACCGTACTGCCGTACTCATACTGGCGCGGCGACATTTGGAAATTTTCTTTCATCTAAATCTTGTGTGTTTATAAACCGATTTCTATAATTTTTTTTTTATGAATAAGGTATTAAAGTGTACTTTTGAAATATGGGAGTTTGAAAAAGATATGTCTATGCAAATTACAATATATTTATGTATTTAATACACTTTGAAGAAAACCCTAACGATTAAACAGGTTATTGTGACTAATATATAAAAGATAGATATTACTATTCAGGACTTTTTTGTTCATCGTTTGAAGACCATTATTTTTGTAATACATATTTTTGGCGTATGATCAACGTATGCGATGATAAAAGCTCGAACGCGCTTTTTTTCAACCGACTTGCTTCAAATTTTTTGCCACTGCTCAGCTCCTATGTGTCTTAGCGTTATGTTATACAGCCTATAACCTGCCCGGGAGTATGGACTACAATTGTACCAAGTTTGGTTAAAATGCCTTCAGTAGTTTTTGACCCATGCGTGCACATACAGACAGACAGACAGACAGACAGACAGACAGACAGACAGACAGACAAAAAATTTATTGATTGCATTTTTGGCATTAGTATCGATCACCATTCATCCTCCAATATTAATTTTTAACATATATTCAATGTACAGAATTGATCTCTCTACAGTTTTATTATAAGTTAGATATAGATATGTACTTAAACCATAATTTAATTACCGATTGTATTGAACAGTTTTCTAGTGTTAGTCACACTTAACCACTTCTTCTTAAAAATTACATCTGTCATGGCTCCAACCACAAAACTAAGCAAGTATATAGCGAGGTAAGGCACTGACGAAAAGAATCCATTCTGAAATATAAATAATACAGGAATTTTTCTTTTGTATACCTACCTAATACCAATGGCCAAATAAAATACAAGCCTAGTTTACACGAGTCTCTTAACAAAATATTTGTCACTGATTAGTTTGGACTCTTTAAAAACAAAAAATATTGTATGCTACTCGTATTACCACAACTTCACTTGGGCGCTTCCTAAAACAGCACTGCAGTGTGTTGTTGCTGTGCGGTTATTAGTTTATATTGTAAAATTCATCTCTCTTTACCTTTGTGAGATCTACACCAATGACTTTAGCCATGTAGGTAGGCAACTCTGTAATAAGAGTAAAGAATCCCCAGTTTTCACCGCAATGTGCCACGACCACAGCCCAGAATGGTACTGATGTCAGGATCTTAAGCCATGGAGTTGATAATTTCTGTGAGAAATAAATAAAAATTATCATAAAGAATTTTTATATATTTTACGCTTAATTGGATCTGCCATCTTTGCCTCAACTTAACAGTTGTGTGACTATGTCCCGCAGTGTTCGTATTTTGGCTGAAGTGTTGATAATAATGTGTAGAAGTATAACGTGTAAAACAAACAGGGTATTGCAATTTCAATCTGATTGTTATTTAAATTACACAGTCGACATAGTTACTGCTATTGAATGCACGGTTGTTTACGGTCTATTTTCAGTTCATTAGCAATCTTTGCATTACACTCATCAGATAATAAATTTTTAAATAATTATGTAGCGTCATCTATCGATTAACTCAAGCCCACACCTACACTACGTCCTGAATCGCGATATCAACATTCGCACAGCGATTCCGCATATATACCTTTTTTTTTTTTTCGTGGGAAACCATACTTTGCGGCCCATCCGCCGTCGCCTGGGAGGCCCGACGGCGGTGGAGTGTCGGAGTCCCGATAGATGTTAACACGGTATACCGACTAAAACCCACGTGCCCCTAACAGCCATGTGCGCCGGGTCGCGGTAGTCGATTTCTCATTACATCCGCGACCTCGGCTGGCTTTGGCCCCAGAGTGGCTCCGGGGCCACTTCGCGCTTACGGCGAGGTAGTCTCCGCTACGTGTGTATTGGACGTAGCGGAGACCACCCTGGCTCGTACTCAAGGAACGCACGATGGCAAGTCGTGCGCCGCATTCCTTTCTGGAGCGGCGAACCGGCCTCATGGTTCGCCGCCCAGTTCCTTAGGGTGGCTGGAGATCGTCGCGCGCTCTCCTGCGCCTCGGTAGGCGGCCAGAGAGGGGTGCTGGTCCGCATATATACCTACAACATCCAACGAACAACTGTTGGGCAGTTGGCCCGCCAGGCGCGATCACCTTCGCCTGGTCGGAGGATCCTCCCTTTTCGTTGGAGGCGTGGTGCTGTTACGTCACCGCGACCTCCACATTGGTGACCCCGACGTGATGAAACCAACCTTCTCGGAGCGCACCAGCACCTTCGGTCTTAACAGGACTACTCCATATGCTCGCCGTCATGACAAGCCTGGAGAAGCCTGCGACCTCATCACCCATCATCCGACTCACTGGATACGCCCCGACTCACTGGGGAAAATGGGGAAGGTAGACGGTGGACACCGCAGTCCAACTCATACTGGACCGGCACTTCAGTTCCGACTCACTGGAACTCTGGCATCAGCTCCACAAGAAGTCACATCAGCAAGATCGACCTCCGGTCTTCCGGGGGGAGTGGTGTAGCGTCATCTATCGATTAACTCAAGCCAACACCTACACTACGTCCTGAATCGCGATATCAACATTCGCACAGCGATTCCGCATATATACCTACAACATCCAACGAACAACTGTTGGGCAGTTGGCCCGCCAGGCGCGATCACCTTCGCCTGGTCGGAGGATCCTCCCTTTTCGTTGGAGGCGTGGTGCTGTTACGTCACCGCGACCTCCACAATTATATTCATATTATATACTGATGGGCTACTGTAGCAGTCGCGCAATGAACCTAAAGATGTATTTGCCGAAGTAGACCACAAACACCTTAAAATTGACACGCCCCACCGCGTGTCAATTTTAAGGCATGTACCAAAAACTGGGATCACGAAACATAGGGTCGCTTAGACAGCGAGGACCTATGCCCAGAAGTGGAATAAAATAGGTTACAAATATAATTACTCACGTTTTGTGATCCAACTCTATTCAAGGATTTTTGGATATATAAAAGTTCATTTTCACTAATAAATCGTGATGTATCTGGTGATTCAGCGCCAAATATAGTGTAAAGTATTGTCCATGTAAAGCCAACAAGGCCATTTGTATAGAAGATTGCTTGCCACCCCCACAGTGATGCCAGAACACCAGCGGACATTAGTTCTAGTGCCACTCCTAAATGAGCACCTGTTTTAACAACAACAAAATTATGTTATGTAAACATTAAAATCTGTTAAATGAAGCAGGCACTAGACCGCGCAAGAGGGAAATGGGGACCTATGTCCATTTATTGCCTGAAAATGATTAAACCTTAAATATTCTTATATTGAACATCTCCGTGTGGTGATGGAGTAAGAATACAGTGTGTCACCACTCCATTCCATCCCATGGGTGTCGTAAAAACCGACTAAGGGACTATCCGTGAATATAATCTTTAAGAAACAAAAAGAAGGAAAACTTGAAATTAAACTCTATACCAATCCGTATGGCCAGCGTGGTATTAGTAGGCCAAGTATCCCTCCGTCACGGGAGTAGGCCCGTCCCTGCAGTGGGACATTAATGGGCTGTTGTGATGATGAAACACGAGGTTGCGTGTTCAAATTCCACGAAGATATTTCGTGTGATCCACAACTTATTATCCTGAGTCTGGATTGATTGTTCTTCGTATCCGTTAAATCTATGTTTATAAATTCTCCGCGACAAAGTGCCCCTAAGTGATTCCTAGTGCGCGAGTTGTCTTCTAAAAAGATAAATGTATGTTTCTCATAGGAAAAACACAATTCATTTAGTTACAGCATTATAAAAAACTATATTAGATAAAAAAAGGCTTCTATAAGTTACCGGCATAAATAAAAGCAGCAAGCTGTCCTTTCTCTTCCAGGGGCACCCATTTACTGATGAGTTGATGACTTCCAGTATACATAAAGGATTGAGTAAGACCTTGTAGGACTCGACACGAACATACTAGTTTCCAACCTCCCTGGAATCACATTGCGAAGACTGTTTTTACAACATCTGACGTAAAAACAGTATATATGTTACAGCCAAAGTAATAAATACGAATATTATACATAATAACTAGCCATTATGTATTGTATAAGGGCTACTCAATTTAGATAAAGTGATAAATGTCGATGAATTAATCACATTAACTAGCCATTATATATGGCAAAAATACAATATTAAGGCAAAAGTCAGAAACAGTTGGTTAGGTTAGGTTAGTATAGTGCTAGGATATAGTAATACTATATTATTCTAGTTTTACATAAAAAAAATGTTTCTTGCACTCGCCGGCCGCTGCCGCGGCACGCTCGCTTCGCTCGCTCGGCTCGTGCGTCCTTTGGTCACTATGCTAACCTAACCTAAACAACTGTTTCTGACTTTTGCCTTAATATTGTATTTTTGCCAGTACTATAACATATATAATGGCTAGTTAATGTGATTAATTCTGCGACATTTATCACTTTATCTAAATTGAGTAGCCATTATACATAATGGCTAGTTATTATGTACAATATTCATATTTATTACTTTGGCTGTAACATATACACGGTGTAATCTGTGTGTATAACTACTTTTTCATTTATATTTTTATGTACTAGTCTCCCGCAATTTTTCTGTTAACCACGCTAAGACAAATACTAGAAAAATGGAACAAATATAGTAGTAACTAAAGTCTTTAAAATAGAAACAAGTAATTAAAATACATACATACATAGCAGCTGTAGGCAAAAATAATGACAACACAAAATTGACACTCATCGAGACAGTCAGCAGCCGTTTACCACCAAACCTCCTCACGAGTTCTCCAGCAGGGACTTGGAAGATCATGTAACCCCAGAAAAAGGACGAGAGGATAACGGACTGCATACTGTGAGACCACTCAAAATGCTGCAAAAAATTAAACAAATAGGCTATTGACAGTAATTTATTAAAAGAAACGCCAAGCATTACAAGAGATTTGCTAATGAGCATGAACATAATTATTTTATACAGGCAAATACTTTTAACCCAAATATCTACAAATCATCATTCATTAATTATTGTATTCTTGGTACCTCTGTTTGCTACTATAATCTAAAGTTTGTTACAGGAAATTGCACACAATAATTAAGTTTTCTACGAAAAATAAGCTTGATAGCTATCAAGTTTCAAAAATATACTAAGTATCCTGGACTATTTCCTCTTATTATGCAGTATAGAGGCATTCTGAGCTACATTTTTTCAGCCATTAATAGTTTACCGTTCATGTTATAAATATAAAACCTATACTTACTATATTTTTGTTGTCTTTATTAGTCATATCAACAATAGCCATGCTCATATTAACTCTCATAGTATAAGCTATGAGTATTCCTGTAAATAGTAACGCGGTTTGCACATGGCGTATTCCTAGCCTGCCTGTGAAAAGAATATTGTTTGTAAATTTATAAGGTTTTTAAATAATCACATGCTAATGTAATACTATGCTAATGTAGTCCGCACAGTAGTCCTTTTTATAGATGGTCACTAATTTTATGATTGACCTACCAAGCTCAAAACATAAAAAAATAGTACGACCCCCATAGGTTAGGACAGGAAGGAATTTTATTTGTTAAACCGGATTATTCTTGTTAATTAATTACTCAAATTTATGTGTTTTGCAATTTTAATTGCATATTGTAATAATGATAATTTATTTCTTTATCCTACTCGTAAAGAAACTGGTTGTTGATTTTTAAAACTGCTGATAGCTGTAATTAATTAATTGTTTTGGTATTTTAATTACTCTTCATCGTAACAGCCCATTAATATCCCACTGCAGGTACGGGCCTCCTCCAGTGACTGAGGCATACTTGGCCTACTAATACCACGTTGGCCAGACGGATTGGTATACGGTTTAATTTTAAGATTTCCTTCTTTTCACTTCGTAAAGATAATATTTACGGTTAGTCCCTTAGTAGATTTTCCTTATTTTTATTTCGTAAAGATAATACTATAAGATAAGATTATACTCTTATATCAATAAATTATGGTTACATACTTACGTTTTCTCATCATTTTCATTTCACTATCTTGTAATAATTCTGTTTCTTTCAAAGCTTTTAGCTCTAAATTACTGATAAAATTATCTTTTGATTCCATTCTTTTCACTCTTGTATTAGGAATTTAGTTTATTTTTATAAATGTATCGAAACTTTAATAATGTTTATTATTATGTATTATAAAAGTACGTCTTCTTCAGTCAATGTTACGCATTGCACTGCAACTGATCAAGATATTTTTGATCGTTGACAAATTACAACTATAACTATCTGTTAAAAATGAACCCGCGTCATTGAGAATTGTATGCATTATATAAAAATAGAATTATTGTAGAAAAAAAATGTAGTCACGAAAAGTGGCGCAATGCCAGCGCATAGATAAGTCGATGCCTACTCTACAAAGACGTGTCTAAGTCTTATTACCCTCTGATAAATAAATACGCTAAATAATCAGAAATGGCACCTTAGTCCGCCTTACATTGCCTCGATGGCCTTATAGATTGAGGGTTAAAATCTTTTTGCAACCCGTGTCTTAGTAGCCGTAAATTACCAAAACACCTTAAAAGTTTAAATAAATAAAGTAATTTAAAATTTAGTTGTAAGTAGTACCTAAGCAACCGCTTAGAAAAGGTTGGGAGTATTTTAGCAAAGCCTGCATACTTGCATAGAAATAACAATTTAGATTCGAAAATAAATACGTTTTATTATTCAGCCTTATTACAGATTTATTTAAAAACTGGGTTTTCATTTTTAGTTTCACCTATTTCTGAAAAAAAAGTAGTTATCCGTTATTAATATTTTTTATATGGTTAATAAATAAAGTGTATCGAATTAGGAATATAAGTTTACATACCAGAATCATTGTTCTTAGGCTCGTTCCAGGGTTGCCTGTCGGAGGTCGCGAATGTGATAAAGAATAAATTTGTCAAAAAGAACACTCCAGCTGCGATAAAAAATACTTTTCTCCAATCATTGAGATCCGTCTGAAAAGATAATTACATTTATGATGCTATTATCAATTAAATTACAACACAGACATGTTATAAAATACGAGTATATTATTATTCTTATTATCCAGGTAATATTTATATTTTTTAATAAAGCAATAAAATTAAAATTACCTCATCGCGTACTATAAACCCACACAAAAGAGGTCCAAGAATCGACATAATGTTAGCCCAAAAATTAGTGATACCCATCAAACACGCACTGAAGTTAGGAGCAAGGTCCATGTGCACCAACTGAAAAATACAAAATCTTGTTTAAAACAATACTATAAAGTTTTCAAAATGTAAGCCCAAAAATATAAGTGTCTTCAATTTTTGAAACATTGAAACATCAAAAATATGACTAACCATGAATCCACCATAGTGTCCAGAGTTGATTCCTAGTGTAATAGTGAGCATGACGACTGCAAATGTCATGTTACCTGCAGGCGTATACGATAACGCTATCAGTGCTATTGCCGGTACCCAAAATCCTGTAATCGATACATCACACTTTAATCCATACATTATAGTTATAATATTACAGGTAGTCATTAAATACAAAGGAACGTCTCCTCGAATAATAAAGGTAAAGTTAAGCTTGTTAAATATTATCTTCAGCTATGCATTATGTTTTTTATCACTATCTACTTTAAGCACCAATAAGCAGACTTTAAAACTCTGGTCAAAACCAGAAAAATGATACTTTCTAAAATAAAACAAACTTTATTTTTAATTAATTATTTTATTTTTACTTATCTATGAAACAAATATGTAATAATACCAAATATTAAAAACTTACCAATAGTGTTAAATAGCTTCCGTGTATTTGTAACTGAGAGCCAATTTCTGGTGATGATCAAGTCAGTCATACTGCCTACTACAAAACTGAGTAAATAAATGGCGAGGTAAGGTATGGATGAAAGTATTCCGTTCTGAAAAAACATTGAGGATAAATATTATTATTTGAAAGATTTAAAACAGTAAAGTATCTAAAGTAATTTTATAAATCTATAAAAATATTATCTCAATTATTTATTAGAATCGAACAAACAACACAAATTATTTAAAAAGCTTTTGTACCTTACATTTTTAAAATCTACGCTTAGGACTTTAGCCATGTAGGTGGGCATCTCAGTCATAAGAGTAAAGAAGCCCCAGTTCTCTCCGCAGTGTGCCACTATCACCGCCCAAAAAGGCAGCGACTTAAGTATCTTACGCCAGGGAGTTTGTTGTCTCTGTACCTAAAAAAAATTAAGCAAATAAAAATAACTCTGTGAGTTGCAATGTGTTTAAAAATAAATTAGGTTCTTTTTATGTATTATTCATTTAAGATAAAACAATGTATTCAAATTCAATTTCATGAATGGTTTTACAACATTCAAAAGGGGCCTATGTCCAGCAGTAGACGTCTTTGGCTGATATGATGACAATAATGACGCTGGATGGTTTGGTATTTGGTGTGGTTTTCTATTTTCATTCTCATGTAAAGCTATTGTGCTAGTAAGACTTTAATGATAATCATTGAATCAAAAAGGGTATATTTTGTAAGCTATTGGCTATCATGCGACGCATGGACATTATTACAAAACACATACAAAAACTAAATTAATCTGATGCTAACCTTTTGTTCATCACATCTTCCCAATGACTTCTGAATATATGAAAGTTCAATAGAACTGATAAACCTTGATGTCTCAGCAGAATCTGCACCTAAGATGATGTAAGCTATGGTCCACAAGGAACCCATGATTCCATTGACGCAGAATATTGCTTGCCAGCCCCAGGCAGACGCAATAAAACCAGATACTATCAGTTGTAGAGCAATACCTAGTTGACCACCTGATGACATAGAAATGTTTTATGTTACAAATAGGATATTGTGAGAGGCATATTATGTCTAGCAGTGGAGTGCAATAGGTAAATTGACAATACGATATTGGAAGGTAAAACTAATAAATAAATAAACCTTAACGGATTTGTACTGTTTTTAGGTATTCGAGTTCAGTAACTAGTGACAAAGAGTTGGCTTGTGTTCTAGGGTGACTAGAGCGCAGTGTAAAAGTGTTGCAAATGTTGTGAAGGAACATAAATCTAGTCTTCAGGAGAAATTACATGTTTAAAATAAAGTATTAATTGATTACCTGAATACACAAGAGCAGTTTGTAAACCTTTCTCTTCAATAGGGATCCACTGACTGAGTAAATGATGAGTGACTGGATATATACAAGCTTGGGTTAGTCCTTGAAATACGCGACATGAACACACTAGTTTCCATCCTCCCTAAAATAATGTTTTTTTAGAGACATCAGATACATGTCATAAGAGCACATCGGAATCTGTGGCAGTACTAAAATAACTTCACTGCTACGTTGAAGTCACGAGTTTGATTCTAACTTAATGTAAACATTTTTGTACAGTCGATTTTATTAATATAATTAATACTTTCAAGGATGTACTACCAAAATTCTAATTAATGTTTTAAATTCTTGACAGTGCAAATATATTAATGAACTCTATTCTTTACTCGAATTTGTGAGGAATATAATAAATATATAATTGCACATACTATTAGGAATAGTGGTTATATAAATGCTAGAGTAACAAGATAAGTAAACACTACATTTATTTAATGAAACTAACTTACATAAGTAGCAGTAACAGGCATCAGGAAGGATAGCAAAGAGTTGAATCCTATCGCGATGCAAAACAGCAGTTTACCTCCGCAGCGCCTCGCGAGCTCACCGGCCGGGACTTGGAGCACCACGTAGCCCCAGAAGAACGATGACAATATCATGGATTGTATGCTGTGAGGCCAGTTGAAATGCTGTGGAAAAATATAATTAGTTTGTAACCTGTCAGTATATATTTTCGTTTTAGAGGTCAAGGGTTCTAGTCTAGGCAAATATTAGTAGGTGGATATGGGTTTCCATGGTATACGTTTAAAATAAATTATATGTATGCATAATAATTTTTGTGTACTATACAATTCACTATACAATCTTAAACTTTACAATGATTGTAGTTTAAATACATCTGGACGGTATAACTTTCGTAGTTAATAGTTTTGCGCTTATCAATCATAATAATATTCTATCAAGTAAAATAATCAATTACTTCACCCTTGACTACGATCGATACGATTTAACAAAAATACGTCACAAAATAAAAAGGCAATTTTACCATTTTATCAATTAATCTTAAACTAAAGTAACAAAGCTACTTACTGTATTATTGTTATCTTGGTTGGTCATATCAACAATCGCCATGCTCATATTAACTCTCATACTGAATGCAATCAGCATACCAGAGAACAGTAGAAACGTCTGCACATGGCGGATTCCGAAACCAGCTGAAAATAAAGTAATTTGACTTTTACTTTATCATAACAATGTATTTATTAATCATTCAGTCGCAAAACATCACAGGTATTGAAAATTTAGAAATTTAAAATAATATAATTATATTCTTTCAAGTAGAGAGCTCTGGGTGATTTTTTTTTCATCTTCGAAGAGGCGCCTGCTGCGGTGGATTAGCAAAGCGCAAAATACGAGATTATAAATCACCAATTTTACTGGTAACAAAACAACAGTTTATGAACAATAAATAATGTATGCAAAAGTATTATCAAGTTTTCCGTCCATTTTAGAAGTTTTCTGCTTCATCGGCTTTCGGTTTAGGGTATTAAGGTGTAGATGTGGCGCCACTTCAATGTACCCAATGCCACATCAAGTAATTCTTAGTGCTGGCTGTCATTTGGACATCCTAAGCATTTACTCTCTCCTGAGCTCATAACACAGATATGTACTTTAAAAACTGTTTATATAATGATATAAATATAATGCTTACGTGATTTAACATCGTGTTTAAGTCCCATTTGTAACGGAAGTAGTTCACACACTTTTTAATATTCCGAAACAACAAAACTGCACAGCACTGCGCTATATCTAACTTTACACTAATAACAGGTACTTAAGCATTTAATTGATACTTTTATGGGTCTCACTAAACAGATACTTTAAAATAGATTAAATTTATATTACAATATAAACAACACAATCGGTGTAATTAACGTAATGATACTCGTTAAAAATGCACGTAACAGTATTCTTCCGTTTCTTTACCTTTTTAAACATTAAGTACTCCTGCATTAATACATACACCTTTAATAATTTATATCTGTAGGCTTTTAGATTAAATAGTTATTTGCAAATAGACGGTGAAGTGGTTGCTCTCTTTGCTTGCCAGATGTTCGATAACCGCTCAGATCAAACATTTGAATGAGCATGTGATATAGTTTAGGTGATTCCGAACTGCTGCTTAAAAGTTGTCGGCCCTCGGCAGCCAACTTTTCCTTAAGAGTTTAGAATTGTAATATACTCGTAGATCAATAGATATAACACACATACATGGATGTATATTTTCCACTGGCCGATGGCCTAATCTTGCCGCTGTTTTCTAATAGCTTTGTAATAGACAGATTACATAAGTATATAGCAAATCTATGGTGCACCAAGAGATGACAATGGGTTGAGGGCTATTAAGCAATACTCGTAGTATATTAAGTTTATTGTTTTAAAATAACTAAGATTAACAGTTATAGTACCTACTTTAAGTACCTAGATATAAATATTTCTTGTGAATTTCGTGGAATTGTCATACAAATAACAATCGTGCGTCGGATTTGAAACCGTGACGTCACGCCCGGCAGCCGCTTAAACGACCGCTTTGCCAACAAGGCAGTTACCTAATCAAAAAGAATCATAACCTACATTATTTAACAACGTGTGTCCTCTTTAATCTTTGCTAAGTGAAAGTGTACATTTTCAAAGTAGGTATAGTTTTATTAATATAACGAGAACTTGTATCAATTATATATATATACACTGTTAAGTAAGGTTGTTTAGTAATTACGCTGCAATATGTACCTATTTTAACAGTGGAAGATGGATATTGCTATTACAAAAGCAATGGCGCTTTGAAAAGCCAATGGTATATTTATATAAAATCATAGATACCAATTTTCATTGTGGAAAAGCAAAAAAGTATTTTCTTTGCAGTCGTAGACAAGTTAATGAAGTAACTTTTCATTAACTTCTAACAAAGAAAATACTATTTTGCTTTTAAAATGTTTTTTATTTTTGCTATTCTCAATTAAATTAAAGTGGCTTAAGTTACTCTAACATTATTATTCTTACAATTCGAAAAGAAGGAAGGTTGAAAAAAAAATTAATACAAATTACAATATTTTAAAAATACTTTTTCTATCTATCTACGGTGTTCCCAATAGGATGTCAATAAACGACTGACTAGGTTAAATAATATGACAAACAATAAACTTTAATGCTAGGTTGATACACTGTCTCAGTCACAAAACTTTTATTTTAAATTTACGTTTAATATATTTATAACCAGCATATCGATGACTTGTGCAAAATTGGTTAGGTGGTAACAGTTAAAATGTCTTCTGACGCTAGCCCCCTTACTCATAAACGAATCTTAAATTGTAGTCAATTGACTAATTAGCTTAAACTCTTACATTGTTTGGTATAAGGTTGGTTTTCGTAATAAAAATCTCGCTAAACAGTGATTAAATTTAAGAGGCGTTTATGAGTAAGGGGATAAGTTTCTAAATCGCAATGCATAAACCTAGCATTAAAATAATTTCACAAAGTCATGACCGTCGGGACGAGCTTGTCAATCTCACGCGAGTTTCAAGCTCACACGTGCCTGTTCAATGAAATTGTACGACGCGACGCTCACGAGAATGTCTCCCCAAAGAAACTTGTAAGAGCTTTTCAATCCTTTCTTCAATAGATCAGCTATAACGCGCTCAAAAGACTCATTACGTACTTCTTTATTTAAAGGGTAGATCTCCAGAGGCATTTTTTATCGTGTCGGACTGGAGAAACCCATTTTGAAATCGATTAACGTTTTCATTACATTTTTTTATGTATACTTTGGTGTCTAAGCTATGTGGTGCAGGGCTGAAATTATGAATTAGTTTATTAGAAATATTTAAAAAAAAATCATAAACCCTAAAATCCTGATTGCTCTGGGTTGACCTAACTCCCGATTGAATGAGAAAACATTGTGTAACTTTTTATTGAGAAGGTTTATATGTCCGATGTTATTTTATATTACATAACAAATAGTTAATCTTCATTGTAATATTTTTTTTTTAATTATATTAACAATATTTTTGCCACAATTTAAATTTATCGTCATGACCTGGCATTTTATCTCATCGCTCTGCGCTGGAGTAAAACATCGCGCTCATCCCTAGTTTTACGAAATAGAAACTCTATTTCCCTCCCCCGGGGTAGTGGCTGTAGTGGTCTAACCGCCGAGGAAGATACATTTGTGCCACGGTCCCCCACTACAACATTACGAGGGTAAGTTTATGATTTATCTGGGTTTGGTTCTCGAATTTGATGATTGATATGGCATGTTTTATAAATTAAATAGTAAGGTTGTAAATGTGCTTATTAAGTGAATTAAGTGATAGTAATGATGTTCTTTATGAGGCGTAAACACAACTTTCTACTGTTTTTATTTTGGGCTATATTAATGCTTTTATGACTTTTTTTGATCGCTATGGCTATGATTGCTCTGTCCAAAAGACCAGAGCGATGATATTTTGCAATAATTGTACGTTATAAAACTACTTTAAGTAATAATACCAGATTGTTACAACGACAAATGTCACGACTCAGCTGTCAAAAATTCTGTGACGTCACGACTCATCTGTCAAAAATTCTATAACGTCACGACTCCCCTGCAAAATATTTTCCCGCCAATATTCTATGACGTCACGACTCATCTGTCAAAATTCTATGACGTCACGTGTCACGTGATCAAAATTTTATGGCGTCACTAGTCACGTGACTCAGCTGTCAAAATTATTATGACTATGACGAAATTATCAAAATATAATATGATGGAAGTCAAAATTTCAAGTTTTCGGAAGTTTTCCTTTACATGCACTATAAGACCTTGCTTCATGCCCAAGTTTGTATGTAGACTGGAAGTACCCTGTAGCTTTTTGCCCTTTGCTCATCGAAAATTTGCGACATAAACGGCTATATGTCTTGATTTCGTTAGATTAGAAGTTTGATTTTTTTACAGCACTAAAAGGCAACAGACCTTAGTATTTGGTAAAAATTTCAGCTTGATACCTCTACGCGTTCCTGAGATAAACAGTCTTGATAGAGAAACGGACAACAAAGGGTTCCGTTTTTCCAAAATCGGTACGGAACCCTTATAAAACCGGTCAAGTGCGAGTCTCACTCGCGCACCGAGGGTTCCGTACAAACCTATTTACTTTCTCGCCAAATTGTGATGACGTCAGGACTCGTCTAAATATTATTTTTCCCGCCAAAATTCTATGACGTCACGACTCATCTGTCAAATATTCTGTGATTTCACGACACATCAGATGTGAATGTGAGAGTTTTTGACAGATTCTGTCAAAAATTCAATGACGTCACGACTCAGCTGTCAAAAAATATTTTCCTGCCAAAATTATGTGACGACACGACTTACTTATCTGTCAAAAATTCTATGACGTCACGTCTCATCACTAATAATATTTGTTGAAAATTTTAGCTTGATACCCCCACGCGTTCCTGAGATAAATGGTCTTGACAGACAGACAGACAGACAGACGGACAGACGGACAACGAAGTGATCTTATAAGGGTTCCGTTTTTTCAAAATCGGTACGCTGCCCTAAAAATGAACAAGTTTCCAACTTATGAGCTCTCAAAAAGCTATAGATATATCCCCTAAACATAAAATCATAAAATCTTGTAACATGCAATACTAAAAATGACTAAATAAATAATATATTACCAATTTTATTATTTTTGTTTCGCCATTTATGATCGCTCTAGCGCCTATCATGATTGCTCTGGACTCGAAAATGTTTGAACTTAAATATTTCCATAAATAACTGTTTGTCAAAAATGAAGGCCAATAGTAAAAATGTAGTATTTTAATATCATTATTTTCAATGAGATACATAATTACCAAAAAATATCAAGATCTGAAAAGCACCAGAGCGATCACACGAATACGCCCGATTTGGAGATTGACCCTAAAAAGTTTGGTTGTAATGACGCTGCAAAATGACTGCAATGAAACTGAGGATAAGCACTATACTAGATTGGGCGTTTTGATCGCTGCAAGGACACAATACAAAATCCATCTTTTCATGTCTAACCACTAATTTCTTAACTTATAGTTTGCTGTTGATGCCGATGCACTATAGATATCGCGTTATCATCTGAGTCTTAGGGCCATATCATTTCTTTATATTTGTCTCAATAATTTGTTTATACAAGTTCCTAGTCTGGGCCCTAGAAAAAACGGTGTCTATTTTTTTAATGAAAACTTACAAATTTATGTTTTGTGATAATTTTGATTGCAAATGTTATGCTTTAATTATAAATAGTATCAAAAACCAGAATCATGCCAAAGTTCAAATTAATCATAAAATATAAATAATAAGTTTAGTGTATTTTATTGTAAGAGAATAAGAGCTATTTTACAAAAGCGTTGTTAGCCATTTTATTTGTAGGTAATAATATTTGTTGATAAATCTGTTACCCTTTCTAGATAACCTTTAATACTCATGTACGGGTAATCTATAAAGTAACAAATTTGTTACAAAAAATGTATAGAGAAAAATTGTTATTATTTAATTTTATTAGTACATACTTAACATTCAGCATTTAGGAAGCGCAAATACAGTTCATAATCAGGCAAGCATAAAATAAGCTAAATCGTTAAGCCGAAGAAACCCGATTTAGCTTATTTTAGCATCTTTTAAATGCTTCTTGAAAATGCATTTTAAAGATCCTACGTCACAGAAAATGTTTTGACATAGATATATCGCACGACATAATCTACTGAAAAATTAATAGCAAACAACAGTTTAAAATTAAAAATTCAACCTCTCATAAATCTTAATTAACTGTTTTACATAACTTAAAGTTTAGTAGTACTACACTTAACCAACCAAAATATCGCTTTATAGTATAAAGCGATACTTTTCCGTGATTACAGTGGCGGTAAGCATTTGAGCACTCATGAACATTGTCACGCGATCTCGCGTTTCTGTTCGACCCTTCAAGCTGTCACCCGGGAAATTAAATTAACTCCTTTATAATGGAAAGTCTATTTAAAAGTCTCAATTAATTTATACCTTGTAAGAAATATTACACAAGAGATTATTCTGTTATTTAGTTAATAAAGTGAAATTAAGTGTGTATGTAGGTAATAGACAATTTTTATTGATGATGGAGTTAATATAAATATTGTGATAAAACCCGTCTTATCTCAAGGATGTTATCAAAAACAATAATCTATAGGAAACTTTATAGTTATTACATCTACGAGAAACCAGAAGGAAAACTTGAATAAAAACACGGTAAATCCGTCCAATCCAGGGTAGTGCAAAGTAGACCAAGTGAGTGAGTAGACCTCGTCTCTACAGTGACACATACATTTTAGCTGTTATGTTTGCATCTAGGATGTGTGAATATAATATACTATTTATTTGTGAGAGTGTGTGAGTCGCCTGAAGCTTTTTATTAATGACTAGCTGCTGTGCCCGCGACTTCGTTCGCGTGGCGGATGTTACTTACTTCGCAATTCGATTTAATACTGAAAAATCGTTTTTTAAACCTTATAACAAACAGATATACCTACACACGAATTGTAAAATTAACGAACGAACCAAAACCTTTTCAAAAACAGATCTTTACAAAGACAGATTTATGAAGACTGTGTCTAAACTTATACTGAAAGACATGAGCGAACGTCATTCTTTCAAGTAAAATCTTAATACCGCGATACTGAAAATGACGTCACAGGCACAATGCCTATGTTGTCAAATTTGTAAGTTAAAATAAATGACATCGCTTATTTCATCATAACAGCCCATTAATGTCCCGCTGCAAGGACGCGCCTCCTCCCGTGATGGAGGGATACTTGGCCTACTAATACCACGTTGGCCAGTCGGATTGGTATAGGGTTTAATTTCAAGTTTTCCTTCATTTTTATTTCGTAAAGATAATATTCACCGATAGTCCCTTAGTCGGTTTTACGCCACCCATGGGATGAGATGGGGAGGTGACATATTGTATTCTTGCTCCGTCACCACACGGATAATCGCTAATTAATTATAAATGAATACATTTGCACGCCACGTTATGGTGCGGCAGAAATACCTGCCTCGGTGGCGCGGCGGTCGCATTACATGGCTGGCGTGCATGAGGTCGCGGGTTCGATTACCATGGAGGACAATTGTGATACACAAACTATTGTCCTTAGTCTGGATGTTCTTTGTGTCCGTTAAATTGATATTTTTAAAGGCTAGTGTGAAGACTTATAATTGATATTACACATACGATTCATGGTTAATTTTATTAACATTTAAAAGGAATAACTTATTAATAGCACTTAATAATAAAATAGTTATATATTATTTAAAAACTCATTTATTTTATGATTACTACTGGTAACGCCATCTCGTGAACAAAAGAAACGAAATTTAAATTCATTCAACATTGAACCAAATCCATTTTTCATGACCCCTGATTTGTATTGGACTGTTCTAATAAAGAGATCTAGCGATATCTCGAGTATTACTTATCCGATTCCGATTGTTTTATTATAGTATAGATAGATACCTACTTTAAACTTAATACCTAAAAACTACGTTATCTATGTATTGCAATATCTAAAGCGCGCTTATTCCGAGAAGAGTCAATAAGAACCACGTCCGTTCGCATTAAGAGTCAATGTGAATGAAATTATATAGATGCACCGGTTGGCCGCTTCGGACGTTAAACAAAAATCAACCGTACAGCCGTACTCATACTGGCGCGGCGACATTTGGAAATTTTCTTTCATCTAAATCTTGTGTGTTTATAAACCGATTTCTATAATTTGTTTTTTATGAATAAGGTATTAAAGTGTACTTTTGAAATATGGGAGTTTAAAAAAGATATGTCTATGCAAATTACAATATATTTATGTATTTAATACACTTTGAAGAAAACCCTAACGATTAAACAGGTTATTGTGGCTAATATATAAAAGATAGATATATACTATTCAGGACTTTTTTGTTCATCTTTTGAAGACCTTTATTTTTGTAATACATATTTTTGGCGTATGATCAACGTATGCGATGATAAGAGCTCGAACGCGCTTTTTTTCAACCGACCTGCTTCAAATTTTTCGTCACTGCTCAGCACCTATGTGTCTTAGCGTTATGTTATACAGCCTATAACCTGCCCGGGAGTATGGACTACAATTGTACCAAGTTTGGTTAAAATGCCTTCAGTAGTTTTTGACCCATGCGTGCACATACAGACAGACAGACAGACAGACAGACAGACAGACAAAAAATTTATTGATTGCATTTTTGGCATTAGTATCGATCACCATTCATCCTCCAATATTAATTTTTAACATATATTCAATGTACAGAATTGATCTCTCTACAGTTTTATTATAAGTATATAGATTATGAACACCGTGACTCAATCAATATATTATTATCACTTAGCATACTTACTTAGAGAATAAAAATAGCTCCAGTAAGGTCTTTGGGACCTCTTGTAATAGTCAAACAAAATTTTTGTCGATTTTTCGTTGTTACTCTCTTAATTTAATTCATCCTAACAGCCCATTAATGTCCCACTCCAGGGACGGGCCTTCTCCCGTGACGAAGGGATACTTGGCCTACTAATACCACGCTGACCAGACGGATTGTTATAGGATGTAATTTCAAGTTTTCCTTCTTTTTATTTCGTAAAGATAATATTCATGGATAGTCCCTTAGTCGGCTTTTACGACACCTATGGGATGAGATGGGGTGATGACATATTGTATTCTTACGCCGTCACCACGCGGATGCATAATTTAAATGACTTTGCAATTTCATTATTAGAACTCCTCTAAAGAACACTGTAATTAAAGTAATAAATAACAGTTTTTGTAGGTTGTCCGTGTGGTGACGGAGTAAGAATACAATAATATGTCACTACCCCATCTCATCCCATGGGTGTCGTAAAAACCGATTAAGGGACTATCCGTGAATATTATCTTTACGAAATAAAAAGAAGGAAAACTTGAAATTAAACCCTATACCAATCCGTCTGGCCAGCGTGGTATTAGTAGGCCAAGTATCCCTCCGTCACGGGAGGAGGCCCATCCCTGTAGTGGGACATTAATGGGCTGTTATGATGTAGGTTGCTATGTATTAATAACATATTTTTGAAAGGTTCAGTAACAGAAAACAGATCGGGACACTATTAAATACATAAATAATCAGTATATTATTTAGATCTTTACGTCAAATACAAATGCACATTTTTACTCTTATATATAAATCTTTTATGAGTATTGATAGCAGACTAAAATATTTACTTAAAAATATACTTTAGTTTAATCTTTACTTTTTATCTATGTCTGCATTTTATTGTAAGGTCATAAATAATGAGATTTATGATTTATAATAATAATATCTTTACGATAATAAAAAATGTCATAATAAACTTAGAGTTTCCTTTTACCATATTTTATTTCTAAATTTTACTTTTTTCTAAATAATATTATAAAATGATATGTTATAATCATGTTAGGGTAAGTAAAATTACTTTAAATTACATTGCATTAAGTACATTGAATTACATTTCATTTATTGCATTACATTACATTGAATTATATTGCATTACATTACATTTTATTGCATTAAATTACAGTATGAGGACATTGATAATATGATTGGTTTTTAAAGAAAGACAGACAACAATGAGGAAGCGAGAAAGTGAGATTATAATTTATTGATGATTTTGAAATTTTATATTATGACGTTAACAATAAGTGCTATATTTTGTTGCACTGCAATGACTTTTTATCGAAGTGCAATGTTTCCGTCACCAGTGTTACTTAGTAAGCCATGATGAAACATACAATGTCAAATAGAAGTAAGTAGGGATTCAATCTTTTATAATTTCAACCTTATGCCGAACGCCATTAGATACATTTTAATGTGATAATTTTCAAAACTTATGCTAAAATTATTCAGCTATTTTCGGTAATCGGATGTACTTTTCTTACTCATTGATTTGCTGTCTTTCTTTAAAAGCCAATCACATTATCAATGTCCCCATACTGTACATTATATTGCATTTCATTACATTGCATTATATTGCATTACATTATATTCATTGCATTGCATTACATTAAAAAGCATTATATAATACATATTACATTTCTTTGTAACTACCAATTAAAATGCGGACAATACTCAATACTTTATTGCGTTCCATAATTTACAAAATAAGATAGTAAATTTAGTTACAATATATCAATTGTGGACCCTGTCGGGCACAGCATAGTTTAGTAGGAGAGATGAGGAAGGACGCTAAAACTGGACAATAGGAATATTATTAACATTATATTCAGAAAAGAAGACCTTTCTAGAATCCAACCCTTTAAAAATAATAATATGTATTTACCAATAACTATGTGTTATATTGTTCTACATATTATTCAACTAAATTATTATGTAATAAAATAAAGTATAACATAATATTAGTTAATAAAATATTACACAACATTAATAATAATTAATTAAATGGAGCTCCATCTATACCCATTTTAAACTAACTTTCGAAATAGTTTTTAAAATCTAATCTTTTAGTATCACAAAAAATGGAGATATTGTATATAAGTTCATTAAAGAGCTTTTCTAGTTAAAACTTCACATGGTAATGACGAAAATAATAAAAGTAGATGAACAAAATACCATCACTTTGACAATGTTTTAAAGTTTATATTATTTACATAGTAAACAACAAAATAAATGGAAGCTTTACTGTTTCCACCAAAACTAAAGTTAAAATTATAGTCAGTGTTACTGCTTAGAAAGAGCAAAATGAATAATAGCAAGTACAGTATGATGACATTGATAATATGATTGGCTTTTAAAGAAAGACAGCAAATCAATGAGTATGAAGAGTATATCCGATTACCGAAAATAGCTGAATAATTGTAGCATAAGTTAGCATAAGTTTTGAAAATTATCACATTAAAATGTATCTTATGACGTTCGGCATAAGGTTGAAATTATAAAAGATTGATTCCCTACTTACTTCTATTTGACATTGTATGTTTCATGTTGTTTGTCGTGTTTGGCACTGGTGACACTGGTGACGGAAACATTGCACTTCGATAAAAAGTCGTTGCAGTGCAATAAAATATAGCACTTATTATTAACATTATAAAATACAATTTCAAAATCATCAATAAATTATAATCTCACTTTCTCGCTTCCTCATTGTTGTCTGTCTTTCTTTAAAAACCAATCATATTATCAATGTCCCCATACTGTACTATATTTGTAATGCACATGCAATAATCGCACTTAAAATTAAACGGTTTAAATATTTTTGATTATGACCTTGATATATTTTGACAACTCGTCACAACTTAATGCAATCAATAGAAACAACCATTTACATAATGTACCTACTATTCTAAAATAACTTGAATATAACATTTATTATAAATATTTAAAATTACAATGTATTTAAATTAATATCAAATTATAAACCAGGATATTTTAATCCAGTTTGGTATTAAAGTTGATATCTTAAATTTTATTTTTACATCTAACTGGTAAACATGACAGAATATAATTGCGTTACTACTTTATTCCGTAATATTTTGTGTAAAACATTGAACTAATAACTTATAAAAAATATAAGTAAATACATAATGTGATTTAATATTTGTATTTAATGTCAACAGTTTATCAATGTCAATTGTAATAGGTATTACACTTAGGTAAGTATTACTTTTTTTTTATTTCACTTATGTTTTATGTAGGTAGAACCGTTCTGTATTTATCTTTTTTGAAAATATAAATATAAAATACACTCTTGGTAATAATATTGTAAGCACAATAAAATATATATTATGCTTACAAAAATCAATAAGTTTTGGTATTCACCAGGCTACAATATAATCTTTAGACGGTTGAATAATACTACGGAATTATTTTTAATTTATTTATGAAATGATGTCAAAAATAAATCCATAACGAATAGCGTCTCCACGGCACTCAGTTCGTGTTGTGACTCCATGTGCGAGCAATATAATTAGTGTCATCTTGAGACAGAGCGCCGCGCTGTGCGTTTGTGTTCTTGTCGTGGCGAAACAACACAACTAAACTGTTGCTGGAACATGGGAAACGCCACCGACAATATTAGGCCTTGTATGTATTATGTTCTATATTATGGTATATTTATATTATAGTTAATTAAACAGTTATAAATTGTAAAATATCACTAATAAATGATGTATGTTGATTTTAGGATCAGTTAATGTAGCGAAATAAATTTACACGATATTTAATAACAATGTGTAATGATCAGATTTCTCTTAAAGTAATATCGACGTAGAATGTTTTACTGACATTTTGTGCATAACTTTAATATTTTTATATCCACTATTTAACTAAAAAAACATCACATAGTTATTGTGATATAAAATTAGGGACACTCATATTTGTTGTTTGTGTCAGTAGACTGTACGTATCTTCTCCAGTGGTAGAGGAAAAGTTACCTTGTCAGTTAGTTAGTAAAATGCTGATGCCTGGGTCTGTTGAATTGTTTACCAAATTTTAATGTATTTATTTATAACAAACAGACATAAAGTAAAATGTGACCTTTACTCAACTTTTACAAGTCGATAAGATCCTCTCCGATACTCCGTCAGTATTCACCACATTTTTTCTTAGCTCTTATACATTTAAAAAGTGTTGCACCTTTGCTTTTACTTTGAGGTCCACTTAGTTTGCCTTGATTATAATCTATTTTTGTCGTCGACGTTTCACGCTTTTCGGGATAGACTTGTCTTATTAACGGTTTTTTAATTATTTTCTATAAGGTAAATGTATTCATATTCTGTTCGGTAGTTGTTAGGTCGGTTGCTGGCTGTTTCTATAGATGTCATGTCAACATGTTGCTATCAACTCAATCGAGATTGTAGTATTTTGGTCAACTTACAACTTGTGTAAGCTTCATACAATACAATACAATACAAATAAACTTTATTGTACACCAAAAAATAAAGAACATAATATATTTACAATTAAGGAAACTTATACTCAAACTACCTTGGATTTTTTCAAACTTAAACTCAAATTGTTTATTGCATTCCATAGGTAGGTACATGTGTTGAATATAGGTACAGAGTACATTAAGTTCCGTATGGACCCTGTCGGGCACAACAATATTGTAAGGCGACATTTTATACCCTGTCGGGCACAACATTATTTAAAAAGTTGACATTTTAATACTTAATACTAATTATGGTCTAGTACTTAACCACATTAACATAATATATTATATTACTTACATTTTTATTATAAAACAGTACAGTATAAAACAGTACCTTTACAGTTACATATTATTTGTCTACTCTACTTTATCCTCTAGGAATTCTTGTATTGTATAATAGCATTTGTTAATTAAGAATTGTTTCAGCTGACTAATAAACTTATTTATATTCTGCTCTTCTCTTATTTTTTTATTTCATTTCAGAGTTTATACATTAACCCCCTTACTCATAAACGCCTCTTAAATTTTAGTCAATTGATTAGCTTAAATTCTTACGGTTTTGTTTGGCATGAGGTTGGTTTTGCTAATAAAAATCTCGCTAAAGAGTGACTAAATATAAGAGGCGTTTATGAGTAAGAGGGTTAGTAAACATAACTCTGCCTGCCACACTACCGAAATGGAAATCTTTCAATGTTGGATTTGATTATTTGATTGCAGTATTGAATAAAGGCAGGGTGAATTTTTTTGTGGTGTAAGTAAAATTGTAGCAACCCATCCCTAAAGAAATATAATGTTTAAAATTAATAATTATTATTGTAATTAGTTTCTCAACAAGAAACATTAAACAAATGATTTATTACTCCGAGAGAGATTATGAAAGATATAGTGTTACTCATAATTAATTACCGGGTTCTTTTCCGCGCGTATAATTTTCATATCAACTAGGCGAGTGGAAAGTTCACCGCTCTGAGTGACCGATGGAAATGATTAAATTGTATATGTTAGAGAAATGATTAATTTCTAAATACATACATACATACATAAACTCACGCCTTATCCCGGCCGGGGTAGGCAGAGACGACAGAACGCCACTTGTCACGAAATATTCATCATAATAATAATAAATAATAATAATAATATTAGGTTGTCGACATGTGGAATGTTGATTCGGCGATCATTGTTACGATAGTACTTTCGGTGAATGGACTTATTCCAAAGAGTCTCTATCAACATCTAAGGAGACTCTCGCTTGACAGTTGGATCATAGGTCTGATGCAGAAGGCAGTACTGCTTGACACGGCACGTATTGTGAGGAGGTTCCTATCTCTGGAGCCCTAACCACCAGTAGCTTGGTCCCTGTACCCGATGCTGGTGGGTCTACCTTTTTTTTATATTTTTAAATGTCTATAATTTTATATTTATATTTAAAAATGTAAATAAATGTGAAAAATGTAAATAAAGAGAATAATAATATAATTAATAATAATATCATGTCATTTCTAAATATAATATAATATGTAATACATTTTGACAGTTAAAATAGCTCATCTAACAACGATATTAAAACAGCTGATTTCAAATACTTTTGTGTCATGCTTTCGGCATTAATTAACCCTTTAACCTTAACCCAAAATTAAACCTTCAACTATTCTGGTTTTTGTTTTTGTTATCCAACAAAAAAACAGGATACCGATTAGATGAAGAAGTAAAACCATTTAAACCACTCTACTTACAAAAAATCTATTAATAATTTTTAAATTTCTTTAAAATTACTTTAGTGAATTGACATTTCTTGCGGGTAAAACAAATATGGTTTATAATATTGTTATTCTCGTTTGTTTCAAGGATTTTGTTATAGCCCTTGAAGGGACTAACAAAAAACTTGTTTTGGTAATTTTGATAGGAAACAAAACAGCCAAAATAATATATTACTTTAGTAAAACTATCGTCTTAAAAGTTAATCGTTGATGTGATAGCAAAACTAAAAAAGCATATAAGTGTGTGTTTATTTTTATTAAATTTAAAAAAAAGAATCTTTAAAGAAGAATTAGTATGTCACGTTTAACATATTTCTCTGAGTGCAACAAACCAGTATAGTAAATTATTTTTATTTTTGCATGGGTAAACATTTTCAAGGCTTTGAACATAAGATTCGGAATTAATAATATTTTGATAAGATCCGGTATCAATATTTGCACAAATATTCCGGTGGCTCGGTGGTCGTGTTGGGCAGCAATGGTTGCGTAGTATGCAGGTTCATATATCCTGAAGAACAATATTGTTTATTGTATATTTATATTCTGTTATGAAACAACAATTAATGATACAAAACATTATAATTCCAGCGGGCCTGGGCATCCGTCACGCGCAGACGTTGCTGCTGTTCTTCGGGATGCTGTTCGCGTTCAGCATGAGAGTCAACATGAGCATGGCCATCGTCGACATGACCAACAAGGACAACCATAATACTGTGAGTTAGGATTCTTTATAACTTTTAAAATGTTATTATATGTATTTGTTTAGTTTGCATCTTGCAGGCATTATGCAATATAATAAAAATTATATAACATAATGTAACATAGTATGACATCATATAACACTTTGCTTCCACGTTTTAAATGAACAATGGCGTGTAAATCACATCACACAGTTTAACAAACGAGACAAACAACAAACACTACGAGATAAGTTTTAGTACACTAGAGAGAAAAACCCCTGAAATGATTTGCACTTGCAAATAGTGTCCGCGTGTTTAGACTACAACTGTCCCTTCATTCATGAACTCTTCACGGTTTCCATCTGATTAGACAGTAGGTATAATAAGGTATAAATAATAAGGTCGTGTGGTATATAAAAAATAGTGTGTTCAAGTAAAGAGTTTACATAATAAAATAATGTTCAAAAACAAATCTTTAGAAACACAAATTCAATTTCACTTGAATGAATCTTTTAAATCGGAATCTTGTTACATTACCAACGAAAGCTTGTCAAGCACTGAGGCAATATTACAACGCTTGAATGAGTCTGAAAAATAGACGCTTCAGTTTTCACATTATAAGTCAATGTTTCTGGTGAAAGAAAAGCCTTTAACTGCGTATTGAAGGCTTTTATAGAATAATTTGAAAAAACTTATTTTGATCTCTAATGACATATACTACTACTCGTATCTTATTCCACTGGCCAAAGGTATTGTGTTTCGTTTTTGTATCTATATACTTCTGTTTTCTTAGGATAAATGACAATGTCATTTCATTTTAAAGTTGACCTGGGGTTATGATGTTTTGTGTTTACGTTACGAGATATTTGAACACACGTGTGCGGTAGATGTATCCCGGCTGATACGTGAACACGATACTAAAGTAGTTACAAACGATTTGGTGGACACTATTAACTTATTACCAAACTAACAAGATACGTAAGCTTAATACTAGTCATTAAAAAAATAAAAATGGAACTTCCAGTAATATGTTTTTAAAGTATCTAAGTTGAATAAAGTTTTTATAATGTCAAAGTACAAGATGAAAGGTGGTGAGCGGTAAAATGTTTTATATCTCAATGAACTGACAGATAGTAAGACCTTACTGAGAAAAATATTATCTTATCAAACAATGGGTCCGATTGCGTTTCTCAATTGACTTTAATTAAGAACAACAAAATGAACTTAAATGTAAACTTAAATTTTTAGTACACATAGGTATTACCTTTCCTTTAAATAAGAACATACACTAAAATAGGGCCATCCTAAACTTAATTAGTGATAGTAGTTTTCTTATTCCGATTGCGTTTCGTCTTATTTGACATTTGACTGACCTTATTTAAGTAGAAGCGGTATAAAAACTGCCTTAATTAAAGTCGCTCGAAATTTTGTGCGAGCTTATTTTAATTCATTTAAAATATAGGTATTTCTTGGATTTTTAGTAACAAAAATGTTTCCTATCAGTGTTATAATTGTGCAAAGAAGGTTAAATGAAGAACATCAACGGTAAAAGGGTTTAAATGTGTTAAAATTACCTAACTGAATGTCTTTGTTCTTTATAAAAAAGTGCGTCTTTTCTTATTAGTTTACAGACAAAAGAAGGCTTACATATCGGCATATCAGAGATAATTCTGATCCGTTCGATGTGAATCTGGTTCCATGTTATAAAAACAAATTAAAAGATATCACAAGTAAAAACGTAAAATAAGTACGAACAGGCGGCGATGTGGTCGCTAAGCAACAAAGCCTATGTAAATAAATTTTAAAAAACTTTGACGTAAAACATGTCAAACTTAATATAACAACACTCTTATTTAAGGTTGTTTTCATAGACAAAAGGAATTGGTAGTTTTTTAGGTGACGTTCTTATTTTGTGATATCCGCAATAGCTTTTATATAAGGACGTGGTCTTATTTTATAATTTTTAGTGCATCCTTATTTAAGAGTGAAAAGAAAGGCAATCGGACCCAATGTCAATTAATTGGATAATAAAATTAACGGCACAGTTTTAATATAAATATTTGTTTTTACTAATTTGTGTCATATTATGTTCAAAGTACTTACATGTTTTATTAATTGCATCACAAAGGCAAGTCAGTATTCTTGTTGCATGGATATTTAAGGGTCAATTCAAGGTCGTATTTTTACTATCAATGTAAATACTAAAATGTAAATGCAACAGAACAGTTTGCCTGAAGTCGCGGAATTGTTATTTTCACGAATTCGAACAAACTGACGAAAGAGCTATTCACGTGCGCATTTCATACATTGTTATCAGTCAGAATAATTTAATTGTCATTTTTAAGCATCCTTTGCACAGGTTTAATACTGGTGACGTAAATTAATAGCCTATAATATAAAAAAACACCCTACTTGCGACTGTTAAAAGCTAAGCTAAGTTAAGACTAAGTTTAAAGCTCTTTCTTGCACAAGACTTTTTGTTCAATCTACTAAAAATTACCGTAATTAGAATGGATTTTCTTAGTTGGGTGTTGGGTAGTGTATTATTTATTTGTACTTATTTATGGGTAATAAAACAAGATGTTCACTGTATTAACGTGTAACACAACGTAAATAACTAATAAAAACAAACAGCTCATCAACGCATAATATCATAAGCAACAAGTTTCACAAAACGTGACAAGATTTATGTTTTTACAAAGAAGTGAACAAACAACGTGATTCCATTTATTATGTAGGGGATAGCCACTGTAATCCTATATTGTTGAGCTTATTGCATTTACTCTATTTCAAAAACAAATCTATTTTGTTTTATGTAAAAACTTTTATCTTCAGTTAAACGAAAGCTGAATCGATCAAAAGTCAACTTTATTTATGTAGAAATACGTTTCTTTTTTCATTGCTTTGTGTAACTACTTGTTCATGTGTGACTATATACAGAGAGACGTGAGAGGTCTTGTGTTGTGGTTACAACTAGTATGACAGTTCTCTTTACAGTGCTTTGTCTAGAAGTTATATGAGACAATACAAGGGAAGACTTGCAAATAAATGTAATGTAGCAATACTTTACTATTTTGTGTCAAATGCTTAAATTTCTAATATAAATATTTTAAAGTATTACATATTTTGTTGGTAGTCAGAAATAAGATTCTTGTTTTTGATTAAAAATAATATTAAAATATATAAGTAAAATTACCCTATTTAAAGTTTAGTTGATACAAAGTTAACAGGGTGTGCTGGCGATAAAGAATAAACAAACTGACATCTTTTACTTCACCCGTGACATGTTCAATGTTATTGATATGTCGTTTATTAAATCATGATTATAAATAATTAATTAATTATCACTCTCACGTTTCACTCGATACTTTACTTATACACATTATACTGTTTTGTATTTTCCTGTAGTTATCCTTACTCCTCGCTTTCCTCCTCCACTGCTATTAATTAAGAAAATAAATACATTCATATTCCTTTGCATTCATTTTCAAGAAGATTATCTTCAAACCTTTCCCTAGTTTGATTACGGAACTCCCATGGTCGAGGCAAGGTGGTAACAACATGATTTCATACTCCATCACAATGCTTCCTTCAATGTTTTGTAAATATTTGGACTTAATTAGACAGTTGATGATATAACTACAGCTATGCGTTCACCTTAACAGTTAAAGCAGTCACATCACGTATGCAAACAGGCGTAGCTGATACAGTTACTACTGAATCTATGTCAACACGTACCTAAATAATACAATTGAGCTAGGATTGGTATACATTACATCCTTAATATACAGGGTGGCTCATTCAAAGGGGTCAGTATGGGAAAGTCTTAAACTATAAGTCATACGAAGATTTGTTCTTAGGAACCATGATACCGATTTTGATAAAAAGAAAAACTGCATTCATACATTTGAGAAAGATACTGTACCCAGCTCGAGAATCGAACCCGGTTGTTTTACAAAAATAAACTTATACTTTTTCTATTTAAATATCGATTCTGTAGGTCTTAAGCAGTAAATATCTCTATAAAACATTATGTCTAAAATGAATAAAATGCATTGTTTTCACATACTTCAATTTACCATAGTAAGTAGGTGTTCGAAGTGGCCATCGTTTTTTTCCAATACAATATTCAACACGTTTAGGTAACGATCTTTTTTTTCTTTTTTTATTGGTATTCGAACAGTCACACTGAAACGTTCTATTTTCAAATGAGGCTTAACTAAACACGTCTCTGTATCTACAATATCTACATTACTTACATGGTTTTTCAATTGATTGTTAGTGTTTGATTAAAAGAAGTAAGCAGTTGTATCTAGATAATAATATTACTGTAGATAACAAAACTTTCTTAAAGGTTTAATGCAATGACAATGGTCACATGATATGTAACACGGTGTATGTAACAAGTAGAGGGGTACAAACAACCATAGAGATAATTTTAAATACCTAAACTGTTGAAGATTGTAACAGTTCGAAGATTAGCCACTTCGAACACCTACTTACTATGATAAATTGAAGTATGTGAAAACAATGCATTTTATTCATTTTAGACATAATGTTTCATAGAGATATTTACTGCTTAAGACCTACAGAATCGATATTTAAATAGAAAAAGTATAAGTTTATTTTTGCAAAACAACCGGGTTCGATTCCCGAACTGGGTACAGTATCTTTCTCAAATGTATGAATGCAGTTTTTCTTTTTATCAAAATCGGTGTCATGGTTCCTAAGAACAAATCTTCGTATGACTTATAGTTTAAGACTTTCCCATACTGACCCCTTTGAATGAGCCACCCTGTATACTATTAAATAATTAAGTAAAACATACAAGCAAACGGGTTCTAAGATATAATATATTTAATTATCCGTATATTACAAAATCATTTTAAAATATTTGAATATAATAACATTATGATTAATTAATTATGACAAAGCAACATGACCAACCAAAATCTTAAGGGCAGACATTTTACGTCCCTTTTGCAAAATTTATTTTATTTAAAACTCTTTAAGACCTTTATATCAAAAACGTCAATCCTATGTTTATTATGTGTGATAAGAGGACTGACCCTCGCGATGACGTATGCTTCGTACAACTGAGGGGCGGGCGTCACTGCTTTATCAAAACAACTAAAAGTATCACGACTTATCTATATTTCCTTATAAACATTGATATGTCAGCCTGCATGTTATTTATAACTAATATTTAAAGCTTTTAAAATGGTTATCCATTGTGATTTTTTTAGATTGTGTTTTAGACTAAGCAGCGGTTTGTAGTGGTATTACTAAGGGCCAAGTAAGAAGCGGTTAGCATTTACCATCCGGGTTGCCACCTTAAAACAATTGAAAGCAGTTCTAAGTCATTCATATAAAGTATCC
Source organism: Schrankia costaestrigalis (assembly GCA_905475405.1). NCBI lineage: Eukaryota > Metazoa > Arthropoda > Insecta > Lepidoptera > Erebidae > Schrankia > Schrankia costaestrigalis. The sequence continues at coordinate 20,054,170 of FR997836.1, forward strand.
CTCAAGTCACAGGAGGAGGCCCGTCCCTGCAGTGGGACATTAATGGGCTGTTATGATGATGATGATGATATAAAGTATTATAAACAGTTTTGTAGGGGTTGATGATATGTGGGATCCATAATCAAAAGCAGAAGAATAATATACTATATTTACTGGTACCAGATTAATACTATTAAATACAAATACAATATAATATATAATAACGACCTAACTACATGATGGCGGGGAGACGACTGCAGGGCGACGCTAATACAATGGCGCGCCTGTAAAGGTGATTTGTCAGCAGTCGCTCAAGTTACATGTTGTGTCCCTACAAGTTTTGATTAATTTAAAGGTTTTAAGTATTACTTCAGTACCTACTAATGCCGCTCAAGAATTAACTCGAGCGTTTACTCATAACCGTTGTCTTCATTTCCAGCACTTCGAATGGTCTCACAGCGTCCAGTCAATCATCTTATCTTCATTCTTCTGGGGCTACGTGATACTACAAGTGCCGGCCGGTGAGCTCGCCAGGCGCTTCGGAGGCAAACCATTGTTCTGCATATCTATAATAGTCAACTCTATTCTGTCTCTGATTATACCTACTGCTGCTACTTATGTAAGTTATTTATTTACTTCCTGTTATTTTCGTTTTATAATTGAAATATTTGACGACCTCGGTGGCGCGACGGTAGCGCAAGCGGCTGCCATGCAAGAGGTTGTGGGTTCGATCCCCTCGCAGGACAATAATTTGTGAGATCCACAAATTATTGTCCTGGTCTGGGTGTTCTTTGTGTCCGTTAATTGATGTTTGTAAAAGGTCCCCACGACACAGGGCATGATCCCTAGTGCGGGAGTTGTCTTATAAAAAAACAAATGAGAAACAAAAAAAAAAATATTTCGTTAGTGGATGAAGTTGCTTAGAGGGCTATAACACAATGCTGTGTAATATTAAATCGTCAAAATTAGACAATATCTTCAATTTAGACCTGTAGTCAAGTCATGAGCGCGTTTAGATGCAATGTGACTGGAAGAAATGCATTTTTCACTTTTAATCATTTACGCAGAGACTGTCGAAAAATCGTATGTTTGCTAGACCAATTATATTTTTTATGCGATCGATGACATAGCATAGACCTAATCTGTTTCGTCATTCAAAACCTTGTAGCAAACAATTTACCTACATATACATCTCTTATGATTTCAGGGAGGATGGAAGCTAGTAAGCTTGAGTAGAGTGCTGCAAGGATTCACGCAAGCGTTTATATATCCTTGCACACATCACCTGATTAGTCAATGGATGCCATTCCAAGAGAAAGGACTTCTTGCTACTATTGTTTATGCTGGTAAATATATTCCTTCAGTTAATTTCCGTTACGTTTTAGAGGTGACAAACCTCTTACTACATCTCGGTATTAATTTATTGAATAGTTTTCATGCTTGATGGTCTGAATATTTACTCACTGTCCACGGAAAGCAATTTTATTTCTCATTTATTATTAAAGTCACTATTGATAGAGTAAATATTGCTATTTAGTATTCATTTACATTTGTAACTGATCATCAATGTTCTACTGTAAGCACATTTAGTGACGAACAAAAGCTTGTCTTACTAAAACCATGGTCAAGGAAGACGGATTAGTATAGAATTTTGTTTCAAGTTTAACTACATGGCTACAGTAACAAGTTTAAACTCAGACTATAAATTTCAGCATTACTGCTTCATACAGGCACTAGAGGTCTCTGTAGTTGTTACAAACACTCGCGTAAAGTATTATTTTAGAGATGTCTGTCTGCTATAATATCCATGGAATGTGATCATGTGCTTTTTTTTTAAATTACCAGTTACATGTACTTATAACACTTTTGATTTTATAAAACTTAAGTATTAATTAGTGAACTTTAATAATCACATTAAACTATTCATTTACCCAAGATTTTCTCAGCACGTTTAATTCAAGATTTTTTCAAGTCGTGGTGCTTAATAGAACATTTTTGTACACGTATATTTATTATGAATAAGTTACATTGCTGGCTTTACTCATATTAAATTAATAATTATTGTTCAGTATAAGTTAGCAGTGGAGCAGGTGAAACTTATCTCCCAAGTGTGTAGTCACGTTGTGAAGTAATTGTAACTCTGTGCTAACTATCAATGTGGACTTTGTGGACATAGTTCTAATAGTTGTTGAAGTTTAGTTTAATTGTTTATTCACATATCCAGATCATTTAAAGTCAATAAAGTTCTACAAAAAATACTAATGGTGGTGTGTTACTTACCTGAGCCTGGACGTTAATTGCTTCTTTAAGTATAATGTACTATTTTAAAATGTCAAAAACGTTTTCCATGTACCAAATCAAATCAAATAATAATAAAAAAAATTGTCTTTTCAGTAACATGTGCATATTTTACATAAATCCTCAACCATTAAAATCTCAGTAATGATTCAAACACACTGCTTGCATACTTTATAAATAAACTTCTTTATCCTCCTGTAAATTCTTACTTGATGCTATCAAAGTAATGGACAATTAAAACACCTTCCATTAACCCAACTCATTAAACAAAGTAAATTCATAAGTTTTACATTTAGCTAAAAACTGCTGAATCGAAAAATCGGTAATTATAATATGAAAGGACTACGAAAGGTGCGAAGAAAACTTCCAAAGTACTATAATATCTGCAGTAGTACAGTTAAAAGAGTTTGTTCGTTATACTTTTGTTACAAAGTTCTAACAATAAAAGTATTTATCCTTTAACCTTCACTGCTATCGATGTCATTGCCATAAGTCTGTATTTACCCAATTTTAACAACAGCCTCGTTACAAAGCTAATGTTAGATTGTATACACAGCTTATCAACCCTCTAATTACTTACCTACATTATAACATCTTATACTTTTGACAGGTGGTCAACTAGGAATAGCACTACAGCTGGTAGCATCAGGTTTCCTCGCCACATCGTGGGGCTGGCAAGCTATATTCTACACGAACGGTACCCTGGGGTTAACATGGACCATCATCTACATCGTACTCGGCGCAGACTCTCCAGAAACATCCAGGTTCATTAGTCCTGAAGAAGTTTTGTACATTCAGAAGTCTCTGGGAAGAGTCGGAGAACAGAGGGTTAGTCATAGATTTATTTATTTAACAAAGTATCAGCTACGCGGATTTAAGTATACGATTGTTTGTGACTCGCATGCTGATTTGCCATATTTAACTTTCAACTACTTTTCTGACCAAAAGATATATTATTAGTATTAGTTAATTATTACTTTTTTAATAAATACTTCAGCAAAAAAAAATCCTTATAGGAAACTGTAAACTTTTTATACTTTGTAATAGTAATTAATACTCTGCAGTATTAAAATGTGCAGAGATTAAGAATTTCCCTCCCGGCTCATTTAAATTTTCATTAAATCAAATGTTATAAAATGAAATGAAAATGTTAAAAATGATATTCAATATTCCGATATCGTTTGATCTTTGCTTAATGAACTTTCATCGTGTAATTTTTGTAATCTGTTTTACACACACAAGTAGCACAAAAAATTTCAATATTTTATACTCAAGATGAAACTTAATTTTGAAAGATAATTTTATTATTCTGGTTTAATTTACGTTCAGTAGAAATATTTTTAGAAGCAATTCGTTTAATACAAAAACACGGTTAATGATTACAAAATTCTACCTGAACTCAAACAAAACTTAATAAATAAATAAATAAAACAGATGGAAATTCATGAAACATTCTTTGTTATTGTTGACACTTTGTCAAGCAGAGCAGAGTAACAAAGTCTTTCCGTGAATGCTAGTTATTTTTTGGCGTTTGCTTTAATAAAACTTATATAATAAATATTATTATATACTTTTATCTAATACGGTTATTTATTGTATGTTTACTTCGACAGAGATACCCTACTCCGTGGCTAAAGATCCTGACATCATTACCATTCTGGGCAGTGATAGTGGCACATTGTGGACAGAACTGGGGCTTCTTCACCCTGATGACTGAGATGCCCACCTACATGGCCAGAGTTCTGAACGTCGATCTTAAAAGTGTAAGTTAACTAAAATGAAAAATAATTTTCGAAGAATTAGCTTAATAAACTTTTGATGTTGAGAAGCTATTATGATGAAAAAAGTAGAGTATTTTTCACTTTTCAAGGCAAGCAAACAATCGAATTGCAAGGTTGCCAGATGAGCGAAAAGATGTGTTGTGAAGTTTATTTCCCTCGAAATTCGCTCGCTTTCTTATTTTTACCTACATGCACTTACTTACACAATAGTTACTATTTTGAATCAAAACAGATTTTTTTAATTTATTTTAAAACTATATTTTGATATTTATTTCAGAATGGTATTCTGTCATCTGTACCTTACCTCGCGATGTACTTACTTAGTATTGTGATGGGTGGTATGACTGACGTCATCGTCAGCAAAAACTGGCTCACTGTTACACATTCCAGGAAATTGTTCAACTCTATTGGTAAATATTATTCTATACAGACGTTAGGTAATAGTTTTGGTATTAATATAAACATGTCTTATATGTAATTAATTATTATTAGAGATACCTATGCTTAGATTGAAAATGGTTAAAAAAATTACTTAATACAATCTTAAAAATATGTTAGTAATATTTTATTAAAAGACAAGTATTAAATTCGAGATATGGTTATCACTCTGACTTAAGACTTACATTTTTAATTACAATTACACTGGTGCCAATGTAACCTTTGGTATAAAATACAGTGTATGAATTCTATTTAATATTTTTAGGTCTCTGGATCCCGGCGCTAGCGCTAATAGGTTTATCGTACACGCCTGAAGGCAATATGACGTTTGCTGTGGTCATGTTAACGCTCGCAGTCGGTTTCAATTCTGGACAATTCGCTGGGTACATGGTACGTGTTTATTTTTACAAGTTTTCATTATAGTTTCAACTTTACTACCAAGCATATTTTTAATGGGGAATTATTGATCGTGCAAATCAAAAATAAAGAGTGACTTTAATACTTAATCGATTTTTGTTCAGCAGTTTTGCGCAAGATAGTACAACAACAGTATATTCTACAAAATAAAAAAATAATTTTGATAAAGTAAATGCACAAACTAGAGCATAACTAGTTCATTGTGTACTTACAATAATATTTTCAATAGTCCCGCGAAAACTAATTACAAAACCGTGCAAACATTATGAACCTTTGATCTTGTAAATCGTACTTTACTTTATTAAAAGCAAACTAAGATTTATATTAATGAGATAAATATATCGTTTAAAAAGTGGTAGAGAAGGATTCGTACGTTTTCATTATTAATTTTATTATGTTGATTAAACGAGACAAAACAGAGTTATTTCATTTATAAAATATCGTTAACAATCATCAAAAATAAGTAAATCAAAACTTTTCAACTCTCTTTCAAGACTAGATTTTCTTGTAAAAGCTAAAGGGTAAGATTAAAGTTAAATAATACACAGTATGTTTATTGATAAAACCACTTCATTATTTTACGATTCCTGAATAGTAAATAATATATATTTATGAAGAGGTGTAACAAAATTGCAAGATATTATAGAAAAGTTTTCCTAACAAAACCAATTTTAAGTTAAATTGTTATTTACTGAGAAATAATTAATAACAAACAAAATACTTGCAATATAAATAGCATGACAAGGCAGCACCTGCTTCTTCACAAATTCACCCTTTTCTAAGTTTAAGTCGAGAACATCACAACTGTGCAGATTACTGGACCAAGCAATGCTTAACAAATTTAATGAATCATGCCAACGACGCCACAACTCGCTAAACGTTCACAAACTTCCGACGAGATTTAGTTTAAACTTTTCCTTCAGAAAACCTTTCAGTTTTTTTTTTTTTTTAGGTCTTGTTCCTTTCTGCGTAACATTAAGTAAAAAATAAATTGAATACAATCTCTTTATTTTTTCTTAGAAAGCTTTGTAATGTTAAACTAATAAATAATACTTAGGTATATAGCTAGATTTCTTTTAAGTCTAACTATATTATCTATTAGACAAAAAAAATTGCATCAATTTTTCACTATTTGTTTTTCATAGGTGTGTTGAGTTTCCATGTATATTCCTGCAATTTTGTTGCAAATTGTGAAAATATCAGGAATTTTGCTTTCTCGTGCTGTCTGTGAATGAGTGTGTAAAAGTGAGCTGTGATCTATTTCCGACATTCCCTGCAATATACATAATTTAAGAATAAAATACTGTGTCAATATAAAATTCCATGCATTTTTATGTTCCAGTTGGTCCACATTGACTTGGCGCCTAACTTCAGCGCGAATCTGATGGGTATCACGAACTTCCTTGCCAACATCATCTCTATCATTGCTCCTCTCGTCTGCGGGTTTATCGTACATGATGAGGTCAGTACCTACATTTAGTAAGGATAAGTAGGTATACAATAACAATCAGTGTACTCGTAGGTAGGTCAATACCTATGAATTATGATACAGTATTGATCATAGTTTTATTTTATACACACATCATTTTCAAGAATAAAATGACGACCTCGTTGCAAGAGAACGAAAACTGGAATCAAACCCGGTTTCTGTCCGCTTGGGCTTCAATGTACCAAGTTTCCCTTCATTCACTAAACCAACTTGTCCCAGTAGTGGGATTATTACATCCTGACCAGGAAAGATACACAATATTTAGTAAGGTCATTTACAAACTAACCAACTACCTGTAGTATTATTCTGTCGCTGTAAAATATTTGAAGTTAATTTAAACTTTCAGCATTGTTATTAAAGTGTAAAAGCAATAAGTTTATTATGCACAGAATATTATTAAAAACTTTTTTCACTGCAGACGGAGCCGCATGAATGGAGGAAGGTATTCTTCGTGGCTGCGGGGGTGTACTTCTTCACTAATCTCTTCTTTATACTATTCGCTACGTCTGAGATGCAACCCTGGAATGAACCTAAGCAGGAAGAGGACGTTGGTAAGTAAATTGCACCTTTTAATCTCCCTTATAAGGTTTCAAATTGCTTGCATAAAAATATTAATACCATTTTTAATATTTTACAGAAATGAAAACGACAGAAAAACCGTCGCAAGAAACCAAATAATATCTATTGTAACTTTAGGATATGACATTTATTTATTTACGTAGGTACCTGATTTAAGTAATTTTAATAAAATAATGAAAAATACTCAAACTTTTTGTTTAATTTATGCTATTTCTTAGAATTACAAAAATATTTTTAGCAGGAATAAGCTGTGTTATTTTTTTTTTCAAATATGATTCAAATATAGAACACATGTAATAGGGTAAAACATTACACTATTTGAAAATACTATAATAATATTTTATATTTACGCACCTACTATTTTGAGGCATATAAAAATTACATTTATGCTAGCCGTTGCAAGCCCAGGATTATTCTAATATATCTGCCTCTTGACAATTTAAACAGCAACGCTGAAAGTCTAAAGAACAAAATTCAAGTTCCCTAACTTATTTATAATTCCTAGAGCAGTCTCTAGGCACGTGTATGTTCTGTGCCGGCTACAGTTGTACGCTTTTACATAAGTTATACAAGACATGGCGTAGAACTGTCTCCAGTGAGCATGGGAATCACCTCTTCACTGGAGGAGGTAGCGCTAGAGGATAGTTGATTAGTTATGTAGTGGGATGTTTATTTTGAGTATCTGTAGGGAGGAGTAGCGAAGTGTCGGGATAGTTTTGTTTTTATTCTTGATTTCTAGTAGTTTTAAATTATAATTATTTAAATGTAGGTTAGATATCATCTGTGAATAGTACCGTGGTGCGCTGTTTTATTTCTTAGTCTATTACGTTTGAATTTCAAACGTTGATACGCATTCGTTTAAATTTTGATGATCGTATATGACAGGTTGCGTTTAAAATAAGAATAAGATGTGTAAAGGATTTAATCACAACTTTGTACTATTAATCTGTTTACACATCGTGTGGAAGTTACATTTAATTAATGTGAACCCAGTTATTTGTCATTTAATGGTACTATGAAGTGATTTTTATTTTCTATTTTTGAGAATTGAAAAAAAAACACGAAGTTTAGATACTGGCAGAAACGTCGTCAATGACCATAGTAGTACGAAAATAAATTATTACGGGTATAAATTACCGCGAGGTTGAAAGAACTAGGTTTTCACGGTGTACCTACAATTGCATAGTTAAATTAATTGTGTACTGTGTCTATGTTAATTGTGAAGAGTGATAATAATTATTTTTTCGATTAAGTAATTAGTGTCTTTACTGAGCCATACTCGCGCTGATATGCAAACAAAACTGGACGACCTACAAAGAGAGGCTAAGAAGATGGGACTCAAAATTAACACCCGGAAGACTCAAGAAATGAGGTGCGGAGCGACAAGTTCATTGCCGCTTGTTATTGGCACTGAGGCTGTGGAACGAGTCCACAAATTTACATACCTCGGAAGCGTCGTGTCGGAAACTGGAGGAACTGAAGAGGACATCGCTTCTAGGATCGCCAAAGCCCGAGCAACCTTTGCACAGCTCCGCCCGATATGGCAATCACGTAAATTGACACGGAGAGTTAAGCTCAAGATATTCCGGTCCAATGTAAAAACCGTATTGCTGTATGGGTGCGAGACGTGGAAAGTCACAAAGGACACCACGCGCCAGCTACAAGTCTTTGTGAACCGATGCCTCCGCCGGATTCTCGGAATATACTGGCCCGAGAAAATCTCCAACATTGATCTGTGGGAGCGCTGCAGCGAGATTCCGATCGACCAGCAGATAAAACGCTGCAAGTGGAATTGGATTGGCCACACTCTCCGAAGGGACCAGGAACACATACCGAGGCAAGCCCTAGACTGGAACCCCCAAGGAAGACGTAAACGTGGCCGCCCAAAACAGACTTGGCGGCGGACTGTCGCTGCAGAAGTGAAGGGTATAGGAAAGACTTGGAGCGAAATAAAGCGCGAAGCTCAAAACCGACCGGGATGGAGACGCACTGTGGACGCCCTCTGCCCCATCGAGGGGACTTAGGACCATAAGTCAAGTAAGTCAATTAGTGTCTTCAGCCTAGTGACAAAATAGTTATTGTGAATATGATCAGTGTCAGTGTACCAACGTGTACTTTTGGCATTAGTGCAACATTCTTATTTTGGTAAGAATAAACATTGTTTTATTGGTGATAATAATATTAACATTCACTGATGTAAAATAGTATTGTGGTACTTTGATATCTTATCCTGACTGAAACAAAACGAATATGGTGTTCTACGATATTCGAATATGGTGTTTTAAAAATAGAACACATGATGGTTTGTAATATTCAGGTTAAATGATTTAAAAATCGATACTGTGATTTTTAACATTCTTTTTGAATGTAATGTTTTGAATTTGATATTTTATTCAGGAAATTATAAAGAGATTTAATTATTAGTCTCAACTATTTGGGAAAACAAATTAAATGGTTGAAAGTTTCAGTGTCTTTTGCAGTTTTGTTTTTGTGATTATTTGTTATTTCACAACGTAGTTTACGCGCGTGTAACGAACGATAAGTTGCAGACCAAAGACTACTATAGTATACTGGATTTGCAGACTATACCCACAATTGGTAGGAAATCTATTTCCCATAACTGAGCTGAATCCTGAACATTATTAACTCTGTTAATTAAGTTTTAAATACTTTGTTTACTTGAAAATAGAAGATAAAGATGTCGTTAATAAGCATAGAGTGAGATTGGTTTCGGGAAACTACGCGAGCTTAGTACTTTTGCTTACGTAGGTAGGATGCAAATGGGTTATAAACTATGACAATATTACATGACTCTTTGTACTATAATGTTCTAAATAATTGAGATAAATCAATGAAGCCGGTTAGTGAAAGAAATTGTTTTAGTTTTTGGTTTGACTGTGTTGTTTCGATTGATGAGTTAACGTAAAATTATGTTTAAGTACTCTTTTTTAGGTGTAACAGAACCTACAAATACGATTACGATCGCTCACGATATTCCTAAGATACGGATTTATTTTGAATAATATTGACTGCCTTGGCGGCGCGGTGCGCGGTGTCTCGGCTTCGGTTCCTGCGCGAGGCTGCACTTTGTGTGAATTGTTGTCCTGGGTTCTATCTGTCCGTTTGATTGGTGTTTGGGGGGCGACCATGGTATTGGCGTGGTTCCTGGTGCTACTGATAGAGTAGAAGGTGCCATGACTAGTAAATGGAGATCAAGCGATGGTTATTTTGGTTGTACTGCACCCAATTGTCTGTAGCCGTAACTGCAACTTGTAAGTTGTTCAGGGGACGATGGACAGGTAGTGGTGAAGCGAGTGACCTGAGTCTCAAGGGAGACTGCGTGTGGTCGTGTCACAAGAGGTGACGACATGGGTGACATGGTAAAGATGTCACTAGCTGCAGTGGTAGCCGAGCCATGTGTGTTCTCTTTATGTTAAACCAATAAGTGTTGTGAGGTTTAAAAAAACCTTTCTTTTTCAAATTGTAGGTTAAGTAGGCGTGGTAAGAGAAGTATCTCGTTAATGTGTGATAAATTGTGTTAAATACAAAGGAAAATTCAAGAAGGTCGTGTACTAGTTAATGTTGATAATAACTTTGATGATGACAAGCAAGCTGTGAGAGAGACCGAGTAGGGATTCTATAGAGATACCAATGTGATTGGTGGTCGACCATAAGCTAACGCCGACATATAAATAAATAAAATTTAGTAAGATTAAATTAACATGAAAGTAGCAAATTAAAGAAGTTGTTGTTATGAACAAAGTGCAGCATTTACTGCAGCTTAAATAATGTGGGGTATTTTCTGAAATAACTTGGCGCCAAGCCAACACAATCTATTTTGATAAAAAGCGTGCAATATTTTATAACTTAAAGTGAATAGGTATAAAGATATAAATATTTTAAGTCTGTTTTGTACTAGCAAGTAATTTGTCACATTTCAGACGGGAATTGAATAAACGAAATATCAATTTGTTAACGACGTATAGTGACTGACTATAGTGTGTGAGTGAAGGACTAAAACTAAAAGACCAAAAAAGACTGTGAATCAGTGATATAGTGATTGAGAGACCTCAGATATATAGTATAAGTGTAAAAATATTAAAATAGAACGATTAGATAGACTTTTATTAAAGAAAATGTGTGAAAATGTGTCGAATTATAATAGAGACTTTGAAACGATAAATACTTAGCCAAATTGTTAATTTATATAGTTTAATTTTGTTGTATATTGTTAATTTAACGGTAGAGATAAATAATAAACAACATTTGAATATAACTTTCAATTTAATAATGAATTATAAACGAATAACTGCTAGAGATCGACGATATTTTGTGTATTTTTTATGATTATACTGTCATAACTTTTTGTACCATTGAGATATAAAGAAAACTATTTTTAATTATTGAAACTGACATTGTAACGAGTTTATCCATGTATAATACTGTATATTTTATGTTTTAAATAAAGAAATATGAACAGAAAACGAGGTTACTCAAAGTGAAAATTAGCTTGAGATTAAGCGCTAAATCGCGGTGCCCACGTGACGGTAATGCTCCGGGGTACTTAAGCGATTGCGTTTTCTTGGAAAATTGTAGTTGGATCCTGAAGAAAAGTAAAACATCAAGCTTTGAGTACCTCGGAAACTGGAAGAAATACTGAAATAGTGAAAAAGTGTTTTATTTATATCCCAAGAAGAACCTGCGCATACAAAGCACCTACAGCAAGATCTTCCATAGTTGAGGAATCGACGGGCATACCGGCGCGGGCTAGAGCTTTAGTGTTGCTCTCCCGAAACAAACCCCGTCACCCGTATAGGGAGGTATCCCTCACGTGTGTGTCCTGTGTGCGTTATCTATACACACACACCAACGCACACCCGCGCACGCTTACGTACGTTTTATGTACAAGAGGGCGCGGCCAATACACAATTAGAGAATATTGAACTCAAGAAGAAATATAGCTACCAATATTTAAATATTACTTACATATTTGTATAGAGTATTTATTTACTATTATTGTCAGTAATCTTAAGAAATAACAGTAGGTTACTGTAATAATATGTCTAATAAGTTTTTATTAAAATCGTCGCCACACTTGAAACAATTTTTAATATTGTACAAAATGCGTTTTACTTATTTTTTAGTTTTAATTTATTTAAGAAAGTTTTCTTTAACAATTTGTACACACATCAAAAAAGTCTAAGCAACATGCATGATATTACAAATTTACCATTTATATTAATTTATTTTACCATTTATTTTAATTATAACGTTGTATTTTATTTTTAAAATAATATTTTTAGGGTTCTATGATGTAAAAATAACAGCTGTTTTCTTTATAAGTTCTTTTAATAACAGAAATTAACAATATTAGAATATACAGGTACATAAGAAACTAAACTTTTTTTTTACAAATTGAAATTTCTTAAGAAAATGAATTTATTGTGAAATAATAGGACAATTTAATACAAAGTATGGCCTCCTCTGCTATTCAGAACTTGTCGGCAACGATTATTCATTTAATTAATGAGACTGTTTATGTATTACTGTTTGTTTATTTGTTTATCTTGCGGTATTCGCTCCCAATGGAATTGTAGCAAATCCTTCAGCTGTTGGGTTGTTGTCACTCCGTCCAAGTCCTTCAAAACACGTCTCTGGAGCATGTCCCATGCGTGCTCGATGGGGTTGAGGTCTGGCGATTGTGCAGGCCAGGGCAATACCTGGATGTTCTCCCAAGTTGCCAAGTATTCACTGGTTCGCCGAGCTGTATGTGAACGCGCATTGCCATGCATTAACGTAAAATCGGAGCCAAAGGTTTGTGCAAATGGATGGACATAAGGTCTGAGAATATCCTCAACGTAATTTTCAGCGTTCATGTTTCCATTTACAAAAACGAGCTCAGTTCGCCTGTTCTTCATAATACCCGCCCATACCATAACTGTTGAGCCGCTGTATGGATGAACTTCCTGAACGCACCTGAGTCTTTCAGTATTTCCGGGTCGACGGTACACTCGCACCCTTCTTGTATCAGGCCTAAACCCGAATCGCGACTCATCGGAAAACATAATTTTATCCCATTGTTCCTGGGTCCATGTTATGCGTTCTCTACACCATTCATTTCGACGAGCGCGATTCCCGTGACGTATCGGTGGGCACCTGATAGGGCGTCGAGCTCGTAGGCCGTACTCATGCAGTCGATTTCGCACAGTTTGGGGACTTACATCAACACCACTTGAATTTTGTAGCCTCAAACTTATCTCTCGAGCGGTTAACATCGGCTGGCGTCTTGCAGTCAGTTGTATGTACCGGTCTTGCCGAGTGGTTGTACTCCTTTTACGGCCTGGATGCTGTTCAGCGGGTTCCCCTGTATTATTGTAGCGCTGCCAAAGACGACAAATAACACTTCTATGAATACCAAAATGTCGAGATACCTGAGATTGATTACTTCCCGCTTGCAACATCCCTACAGCTCTTTGCATTTCATCTGCCGTCAAATGACGTCGCTCCATGACGTAAAGAATATCTAACAATTCAATTTTGTCGCCAACTGTATTTAAATGGTTGGTAAAATTATAAAATCAAGACTAAAACGTAGCAATTAACATGCACTCAAATTCAAACAAATTCGCAGTCATTTGAATTTTATGAAAAAAAACAAAACATAATCGAAATTTTTTTTTTACAACCAGCCAGTATGTCATCAATAACAAAAAAGTTTACTTACCTATACACTTTGAGTGAGTAAATACTTAGAAATTAATTAATATAAATGGTAAATTTGTAATATCATGCATGTTGCTTAGACTTTTTTGATGTGTGTATATTTATAGCTATACAAATTTTTAAAATAAAATCCTTCTTCACAAGTATCTTAGTTTTATTTAAAACTTTAAATTAAGAACAAATAATATGAATGCAAATAGTCTAATGAATTGTACGTTCTAGAGACTATAAGTTGGCACAATGCCAACTCGTGGTCTTTGTACAAAGGTTCAGACTTTATGAAAACTTTAACTGAATTAATATATAGCACCAGTAGTTTATCTTTGAACTTGTTTACACGTGCAATGAGTAAACGGAACTATTTATATTGAATCGGAAATTGAAGATTTTCCTTGTACCTATTTACTTTAAGAAAATACAACAACCATTTTAAAAGCATGACTGACTATGTTTTGTAGCTGCTCAAGCTTTTGTTTTCTGCTCTATAATGTTGTTTGTACGGTTTGCTAGGGTTAACTACTCCCAACAACATTATTTTATTACGTAGTACTAGTACAGTACAGTATGTATATTCTGTAGTACAGTGCAGTATGTATATTCTATTAAAACTTTCGTTAAAACTCTTTAATGAAATTACTAACAGGCTCTACCGGCTCGGCGATTAAGGCGACATATTTGAAATCTTTCCTCTTGTGGAATAAGAAAGCACAGCATTAATATTAACCTCGATGGCTTGATAAGTAAACTTGTAACTTAAATTATTATGTTTACTTCTATGACGACGACGTCAATAATATAATATGATGTTGCTTCTACGGAGAAGCCACATTATTATTCAGTGATTTAATTATACATTTACAGAAACAAGAAAAGAGTAATAGACTTGGGCTTTTCAAAATTCACAACTATTTAGGTTTGGTCGATAAGTTAGGTGCGGAGGACAAGAGAGTAATACGTTACGTGTGACGAATGCGAGATGCTATCGAGTTGAGTCGTGACCTCAACACAGTTCGGGCTCGATCATCAGCAGGATATACGAGTGTGTAGCCCTTTCCGCTTTCTAATTATAGTAAAGCAAGGTTGTCTTGTAAAAAAATGTTTTGTTTTTAATCTTAACAGTAATTACTGTTAGTTTTATAATCAGTATTATAAATACTTTTCGCTGGATTACATACATAATGGTCGCGACCCAAGCAGCCGTATTTAGCCTACCATAAAGCTCAAAAAATGTAAAATTGTCGCCATAGGTATCTAAAGCGACAATTTTACATACCAACACAGGTACAAAACTAAGGTGTAATTGAATTCCATATTCGTCGCCTAACATCTAGGTAAGGCTTTTTATTAAAGTCAGTCTTTAACAAAATTGCAAATAATGCGAGGACTCTTAAGACTCAATTAGCTAATGTACTTGTCTTATAATTTACTTTAAGAAATATTAACTCCATAAAATATCATACGCTACTTAGTCTTTAATATTTCATCTGTCAGTGCGACACAGATTTTCTTGAAAAAGGGTTAACCTAGTAGAAATGGCTTTAGTGGTAGAGTTAAATGGTGCACACAATTTCAATAGGCCTACTTGACAAAAATATATTAGGCTATTGTCAGAAGGGTACTCTGAAATATCTTAGTACTACTGAGATATTGCGAAACAAGTCGTTATTTTGTTAGTATTAAAGTTGGTTTCAGGTACCCTTGAGGGATTGAATTAATTCTTGTGTTGTGGGATTATCGTAAAAATTTACTAAGGGAAATTGAGTCCATTGAAACAAGTATATTATAATTATAGCAATTAAGTCATAATCCTAATCATCATCCAATACCTGTGGACTGTACTCGCGCTTTCCATCACGTTCGAATGTTCATATTGCCGTGTTTTAAATAAGAAAAAAAAAATGAGAATTTCAAATATTAAGTAACTGTTTCGAGCGGAGATTGAATCCGTAACTTTGACCACGATAGCTTGCAGTTCACCGGGCCACAAACCATTATAAAATTATTATGTTATAATACCATTTTCAGTATCAACGCATAACGTAATATCACACAAACCTATTTTTTCCTTTTTGATATTGGAACCCTGAATAGCAACGTCCTTCTCTCTTCTTCTTCTCTTTCTCTATCTATCTTTTGTACAGATAACATATTCAATTAAAACAGTTCGCAACAGATTTTTTATTTAAATTGTTAAACACGATAAAATGGCATTGCATCTGTGCATTGGACGCGTGACCGAATCTATTTTATTCCATTATCTGAAAGTGGAACCACTGTCTGGTATTCCATTACTGGGAATTTAAATTATTCATCTTTTATTTGTATTTATCCTATGTAACATATTATCCTATGCGTGTTTTGACGGAGTAACAATACAATATGTCACCACCTCATCTCATCCATGGATGTCGTAAAAACCGACTAAAGGAATAACCGTAACTACTATCATTACGAAATAAAAAGAACGAAAACTTGAAATTAAACCCTATACCAATCCGCCTGGCCAGCGTGGTATTAGTAGGCCAAGTAACCCTCCGTCACGGGAGGAGGCCCATCCCTGCAATGGGACATTAATGGGCTGTTATGATGATGATGACTACTGTATCGAATATAATTGGAAACTTTAATTCATAACTCTTTTCATAGCCATGTTAAAATGTACTCACATTTCCATGTTACTATATTTTGGACGCTGTTTTTATGACTCTTTTTGTACAAAGTGTTTTAGTTCTCTTTATATTAATTTATGCAATTCTTGTCAATATACTAGTATAATACTAAACCAAGATATTGTTTGTATTCGTAAAACGTTACATCTTTTGGAATCTGACACCCCATTAAAATATATATTCCGGAGATTTATTTTTAAGCCCGCGTTCAACTTAGAGATTGGATTAATTATTATTATTTATAATATTTAAATTTTTTATAGGGTATGCAAGGTGTTCAAATAAATACTAAAAAAAGCTTTGTCTATTTGCCAAAAACAAAGAGATTAATTATAATGATGAGTTGATAGTTTTTATTTGATGTTTTTCTCTGAATCCCCTAAGCGATCTTAGGATCGCTTTACATAGATAGATTTGCTGTACATAGTACGTACACAGCGGGTAAGTGTTCAGGCGATTAATCAAACAGAGGCGTGACATCTCTGCGTGCTAATTGATCTCACATTAATTAGCTCGAGATAGTACTAGTGAGCACATACGATCACGACACGGATTTACCTCGTCAGCAAATACTCTGTAATTAAATATTATAATTGTCTTCTATATTATTATACTGCCGGCCCAAAAAGGTACCAATGCAAGGACAGGTCTCCTCCAGTGACGAAGGGGGTGTAACTATACCTACTTATACCACTCCCGCGCCAGACAGATTAGTATAATTTTTTTTTATCATTTTTACAAACATTCTAATATCACCCTTAGTACTCGCCGATTGTTTATTAGTAGGCCAAGTATTCCTCCGTCACGGGAGGAGGGCCGTCCCTGCAGTGGGACATTAAAGGGGTGTATGATGATGACTCGCTAATTTGGTTTGAACAGAAACATTTTTTGATTCCCTGTCAAAGAGCGGACTCTTGGTCTTGGTCCTTAAGAGTCAATTTTATGTCCTTTAGCCGACATTTGCTAGAACCACTAGTTGACTAGCAATCATATCAAGAAGTCTTTAAGTGTTATAGTTACTAACATCGCACAGTTGATATAACATTTAATTAAGTGTCTATTTACTCGCTATTAGTCTCATGTCTTATTACGAAGTGAAAACAAATTAAAACAAACAATATTTCTTCTTTTCAATTATAAAAGACAATAAAATAACATAATATTATTATAAACAGTTTTGAGACAAAATAATAATATGTATTGTAAAGTAGATTGTATTGTCTAGTAATACACAAAAAGATAAAAGATTTTCCAGCGTCCTTCCTCATTTACATCTCATATTATTATGTGTGCACAATTTCAGTTTGTTGCAACCCTTGGGATATTGTTCGCATGTTCATGATGCAGATTGTAGTGGAACAATTTTATGTCACTATCTCCCACGATGCTTTGCTTCTTTATAATATTATTATCTATAGTAATATTATAACGCTAAAGAGTTTGTTTGTTTAGTTGAAGGAATACGGTTATCCCAAGAGCTACTGGTTTTGAATTGATTTCTATTGTTTGTTGAATAGTACATTTGACTCAGAAGGTTTTACGATTAAATATTATATTTTAAGAGCTTTCTTTGTGTGATCAGCGTAAAAGGTAAGGAACTTAAATGTTTATTGATTATATTAATAAAAATAGATAATAAGTATATACAATACTCCATGACGTATACTTATAGTTAAATAGCTTAACATTCAGCCACCTATTTAAAAAGTCTTCAAAAAAAAACAAATAAATATTTCTAATGTGCAATCTCATCTAAGGATTATGTAATACAAAGTGTATGTAGAGCATTGAGGTAATATGTACTACGTACTAGAGATGACATCCCGAACAAAATTTATGCTCCATTAACTGAGGTGCATGCACCTCAGTTGTCTCAGTCGACATTTGAACCTTGTAGCATTGAGGTAATATGTACTACGTACTAGAGAAGACACCCCGAAGAAAATGTGTGCTCCAATTTTCAAACTACATTGCACAATACACTTTGCACGACGTTTTAACCCTTAACTGTTATTGGGGTCTAAATTGACCCCAAGAGCTTTTGTTTTTATTCATAACTATGCAGTTTAAGTACCTACACTCTCGCGTATCAAGCAAGGTAATCCCATGTGGTCGCGGGGTGCGGCGGGTAACGGACGCTCGTAACTTACTGTGATGATTAAAACTCTCCCCTTCTAGCTGATGAAGACAATGAATGGGACTCCGAAATTGTAAATGATGCCACAACAGCTGCGTGTGACCAAAAAATTATCAGTGATTGTAAAGAAGCTGAAGTACTTAGCTGTTCTGTTATAGCCGAGGAAGCTGATTCTTCGAGTACAATCAGTGAAGGGAAAAAGGATGTTAGAATGCTATTAAAATGTAGAAAGTGTATACATTACATATATTCAATCATACTGCAAAGTTGGTCAAATGTCAGATTTTATGAAATTTTTAATTTATTATTCATAGGATATGTTTTAAGTTGTCAAATTTTTATTTACATGTGATCTCAGAAGAAGTTTCTTATTTTTATTTTATTATTTAAAGAAAACGATTTTAATATAGAACAGAAAGTTATTTTTAGTTTTTATATTAATATCAATACCTAAAGTAGAGTCAAATAAAAAAAATAGATGTTAACAATTTTTTAAATAAAAACGTTATTTCTTGTTAAAATTAGTTAAAAAATTATCTTATGTTTATAATATAAGTGCTATTTTCCTAAATAAAAGTAAAGTTTAATCTATATAAATGTTTTTTAATATTTATATACACATAATATGTCACTCACCTCATCGGGGTCACTTTTGACCCGATACCACTTACGTTGCACTTTTTAACGATACCAGCTAACGGTTAAACGTCGTGCATCATTTCACATCATTTTGCACAATATAGACTAACTAAATAGCTGTTAACAGAACGGACACATAGATTTGTGCCTAAGTCAATACGTATAAATTAATAGTTTTTTGTTTTTTTTTCATTACAAGTGGGAATTCACCCAAGTAAATTAAATGTGATTTTTGTTCAATTTCTTTAAATTATTCTATAATATGTATTATAATACAATAATAATACTTCTTATGGAACTTATATAGTTTATTATATTATATTGACTAACTTTCAAGATGAACTAAAAATGTATTCTGATAATATAATAGCATAATGAGTTATTACAAATATTTTTTATATACTCAAAGTACAATACAGATTAGGTACAATAGTAAAAGGTCTGTCTGTGGATGTTTATTTTGTTGATCTATGGTAAATATGTCTTCTCGCTACAAGGTTCAAATGTCGACTGAGACAACTGAGGTGCATGCACCTCAGTTAATGGAGCAAAAGTTTTGTTCGGGATGTCATCTCTAGTACGTAGTACATATTACCTCAATGCCTTGTAGCGAGAAGACATATTTACCATAGATTAACAAAATAAACATCCACAGACAGACCTTTTACTATTGTACCTAATCTGTATTGTACTTTGAGTATATAAAAAATATTTATAATAACTCATTATTATATTATCAGAATACATTTTTCGTTCATCTTGAAAGTTAGTCAATATAATATAATAGAACTACATATATAAGTTCCATAAGAAGTATTATTGTTGTATTATAATACATATAGAATAATTTAAAGAAATTGAACAAAAATCACATTTAATTTACTTGGGTTCCCACTTGTAATAAAAAAAAACAAAAAACTATTAATATATACGTATTGAATTAGGCGCAAATCTATATGTGTCCGTTCTGTTAACAGCTATTTAGTTAGTCTATATTGTGCAAAATGATGTGAAATGAATGCACGACGTTTAACCCTTAGCTGGTATCGTTAAAAAGTGCAACGTAAGTGGTATCGGGTCAAAAGTGACCCCGATGAGGTGAGTGACATATTATGTGTATAGATTAAACTTTACTTTTATTTAGGAAAATAGCACTTATATTATAAACATAAGATAAATTTTTAACTAATTTTAACAAGAAATAACGTTTTTATGTAAAAAATTGCTAACATCTATTTTTTTTCTTTGACTCTACTTTACGTACCTATTGATATTAATATAAAAACAAAAAATAACTTTCTGTTCTATATTAAAATCGTTTTCTTTTAATAATAAAATAAAAATAAGAAACTTCTTCTGAGATCACATGTAAATAAAAATTTGACAACTTAAAACATATCCTATGAATAAAAATTTAAAAATTTCATATAATATATGTAATCTGACATTTGACCAACTTTGCAGTATGATTGAATATATGTAATTCATACACTTTCTACATTTTTTATAGCATTCTAACATCCTTTTTCCCTTTACTGATTGTACTCGAAGAATCAGCTTCCTCGGCTATAACAGAACAGCTAAGTACTTAAGCTTCATTTATTTATTCTTTACAATCACTGATAATTTCTTGGTCACACGCAGCTGTTGTGGCATCATTTACAATTTCGGAGTCCCATTCATTGTCTTCATCAGCTAGAAGAGGAGAGTTTTAATCATCACTTAAATAATCCACCATTTCGATGATTGTGTCCTGTAAGTATAATAAAATATACCAAGACAACTCATAAAATAAAATACACACTTTTGGTATCGGGGTCAATTTGGACCCTAACATGATACGTACCTAGTAGGCAGTAAGTTACGAGCGATTACCTTGCTTGATGCGCGAGAGTGTAGGTACTTATCTGCATAGTTATGAATAAAATCAAAAGCTCTTGGGGTCAATTTAGACCCCAATACCAGTTAAGGGTTAAAACGTCGTGCAAAGTGTATTGTGCAATGTAACTTGAAAATTGGAGCACACATTTTCTTCGGGGTGTCTTCTCTAGTACGTAGTACATATTACCTCAATGATGTAGAGACGTGACCATCACAACCTCTAGGGAGCACTTTATGAACACCTAACATAACGTTGTAAGCCTGTTGTATGCGAAACCCTTCATATGTCAGACTCAATGAGTAGCATTGTAGGGTGAAGGTGACAGCGGATATCAGAGTAAACTGGAATAGTTACCTAAGTTTTTTTTTTTTTTTTTTTTTTTTTTTTTTTTTTTTTTTTTTTTTTTTTAAAAAAGACACCTCCCGCACTAGGGATCATGCCCTGTGTCGCGGGGACTTTTACAAACATCAATTAACGGACACATAGAACACCCAGACTCAGGACAATAATTTGTGGATCTCACAAATTATTGTCCTGCGTGGGGATCGAACCCACAACCTCATGCGCGGCAGCCGCTGGCTCTACCGGCGCGCCACCGAGGTCGTCAAAGTTTGGATGTTAGTAAGGATAGATTAGTTTACTTTCATTCGTTACCATGGTTTAGAATAATAATAAAATACCTAACACAGAGTTTTACAGTAAATCATCATTATCCAATGAAATAATGTAATCATACATAATTTTCTAATTAAAAAACCGACTTCAACAGGAGTCGGTTAAAAACCATGCTGATAACAATTTCTAAGATTAGTATTAAATAAATTTCTGCAGTCGTCTTCATCATAAGATCATTTTTGTGTAAAGTTGTGTACAGTTTTCATCAATACGAATAAAATAAGCCCAAACACTAGGTAGCTGCTATATACCGTTGAGAAGTTTCCTCGACCCTCAGTCGTCTTCATCATCATTGTTTGTGTAAAGTTGTGTAAAGTTTCCATCAATACAATTAAAATAAGCCCAAACACAAAGTAGCTGCTATATGCCGTTGAGGTGTTCCCTCGACTCTCGGTGATCTCCAGGATCTGACCAGTTCTAACTCTTGATTATTTGGTAGTGACGTCAGAGATGCACATGTATGACAAGATTTTACACAATGCGTCCCTACAATTTTCAAGAGATGCCCTCGATTTCTCTGGGATCCTGTCATCCAGATCCAGATCTGGTGACAATGGGACCAAATAGAAAGCATACCCATGCAAACAAAAAAAATTTTTTTCAAATCGGTCCAGCCGTTTTCGAGAAATCAGGTAACAAACACAAAAAAATAAAATAAAAAAAACCCGAATTGAGAACCTCCTCCTTTTTTTGAAGTCCGTTAAAAAGAAGAATAAACAAGTAAGATTGTAATAAACGAAGAGGTTATACCTGCTCGTGGATATAAACAAAGATTTACTGTTCTATTTTGAAAAACATACGATACTTTAAACTAACTTATTTTATTTTAATAGCATTATTTTAGTAGTACATCTCACATACAATACAAAAAAACATAATCATACAAATGTAGACAACTTTGTTATGATTATTTTTAAATCAACTTGCAAATTTAAGAGAACACTCCTATTCCAAAAAGGTTAAAACAATAGTCAAGTAGCTCGCTGTAACTGAGACCCCACAAAGGCGACTTCTTAATGACTTTATAATTTGTAAGTGTAATATTACTGTTACCTAAGTACCTATGTAACTACACTGAGGGGAATTAAATTGCTAGTTGTATAAACCCGTCTTATATTGTTCTCAAAACATTACAGAATTTTGTTGTAGCAATTAATTCGATGTAGGTGATTGTATTCTGCCATTGATAATCTTAAAGGTTAATAACAAGCTAAATAATAGTGGTCAGCATTAGGTACTGTGATATTAATGTAATACAACTCTTAACTGAACATAGTCACGTATGTGTGTATATGTTCATGCTATAATGTGGCGTAGGGCGCCCTACCGATGGCAACGATCCGATGGACCGAGCGACGTCCTGAGAAAGGTGACCGGAAATATTAAATGAGATGAACAGGGACCCGGAAGCAGAGATGTTCATGTTTCATCGTAATGTATACTTCTGTTATAATAAGCTATCAAAAAAGATTAATACAATTCATTTAAAAACCTGAACGTAAACATTGTCATTTCAACCTAACCATTATAAGTAACAGCCAATTTTGTTCCGAGTGTGAATTGTTGACATTATTTATGGTCCTAAAGTATTTTCTATTAAAGAGATAAATCAAAGGTATTAGAACATTTTTGTTATTGCGGAATCAACAACTTTGTGGTTCGTGGGAATAAGACTAAAAACGGAACGAGATTCTGACTTTTCCATAATGTTTTATATTGGTTGTCATAAATCTTGTGATTCCAGATGATATCTAAAGACTAAACTAATAACTAACTTTAATCTAGTAACTAACACTAAAACATTTGAAACATAAATAATACAGGAGAATATTCTCATTACTCTTAGTTCCTCCCGTGACGAAGGGGGAAAAGTGGCCTACTAATAATACACACATTTCTAAGGCACATTGATTTGTTATTGAGCTTGATTCTAGTTTTACTTTTCTTGCAATAGTCTTAACGCATATTTCTTCATAATATGCAAAAGGTTGACTTTATATATTTTTATTGGGCACCCTGTAGGTCTAATGTATTTGTAGTAATTTAAAATTTTAAGTCGATATTCATTCAATTTAGTTTTAGTTTAATTGCTTGACGATTAAAACAAAGTTAATTTTTTAACAAGTTGCAATTTAGTATGTTAAGTTAAATTACAATAAAACTGTTTCATTAATTACTTACCTGATGCATATAAAACTTCCCTATATTCCAATGAATTTCAAAGGCAAGTGAATGAAAAGTGAAAAGTTTCAAACTTTTCACTCCCACCTTATACTCCTACCTCCTTTGAACAGACAAAGTTAAGTGCCACATCGTATATAAAACTAAAAGGTGCGATTTACTCCGATTTATAATTATTACAAGTAAAATTAATACAATAATAGAAATACATTCGATACACGTATAATACTCGTAATTAGTACGAAGAGGCGTGATAGTTCATCTAATAAGTTTCCGGTTTCAATTATTATAGAAGTTTCCTGTAATTAACCTTTTTAAAAACAAACAATGAAAGGAAAGGTGGACAGTCGCGTCATTGTAACACAAAGGTTACTCTATATTAGGCTTTATCCCTGTGGAAAAGTTTCTTTGGTGATGCGTTCAAATCAAATTAAGTATTGCGATTAGCTGAATAATAGGTAAACTATTCTCATCATGGAAACCAGAACACAACCTCAAGACATGTTAACTGTTACATACGTTAATGTAGTTCTCAAGGACAATCTACTTGGTGGTTTGTAAATTTTCAGTTCAATAATTGTGTTTGCAATTTTATTTTTGTCCTACTGTTGAACTTAAACAAGTAGTACTATTTCATTATTTAAAACTGAAACTAGAATAATATATCAAAATGCATTATATAATAAAAGCCAACGTATCTAACACATAGTCATCTTGTTGAATTTATAATAATCGGATAAAGACGTTATCGAGTATCCAACTAATTCTTGAACCATTTCACATTCTCGTTAGTGCAGTATCCTTTGAGAAACCTTTAAGGATCGCAGGACAAAGGTTAGTAGCAATTAATATTCCTAACTATGACACGGATACGACACCTGAGTAAAGGACATGTTCAAGATTTTCGACACCATTTTCCCTTAGCAAATATACCAATAAATTTTCCTTGACTGTAATTATTTTAACAGGAAGTATAAGGTAACAGTTATAATTATAATAATGATGCATATCATCACAAAAGTCATAATGGGATAGTAACAAGATCTACGAGTGTGACCAGTGATAAATATTTGTAATATTATTATTTTTTAATTTTAATTAATTTTTGTGAAGATATCGAGTACTTTGTTTATTGAACTACAAATTTCTAAATAAAATATTATTTTGAAAACTTACGAAGAAAATTACTTAAAATAGATATATTTGTTTACATCTTAGGTAAAATTGACTTAGTCTGACAACCGCAACTTGAGGTTGACGATGTTTGCGTTACGATTGATAGTTTTAAATTTAGTAAAATAAACAAAATTTAAAATATAATAATTTTAAAAACTTTTTAGATAGGTATCACAAACATGTAAAATGAATTTTGACAATATTATTTTAGTAAAATTCCATCCCTGCAAGATTTTAAACATTTTGTTAATAAATATTTTAGAACAAAAGTGATAAAAGAAGTACTTAGTAGATAAATTAATTTACGTGAAAGTATTTTGAATTATTAATCAACTTATTATTTTATCTATTAGGTTGGGGAAAAAGTCTTTTCGTATTTTTGTATGAAAAGTCAAGACATTTTTTTCAAAGTTTATTTACATTTATTTACAATATCTATGTACCGTTTTGTTGAACAACTTTCTGCCATTTTGTGGGCAGAGACATTATCCCGTTACTGTAGAAACTTTGGGACTTCTGATCAAAAAAACGGGACAAATAGTTTTGGCAGTCCTCTCTTGAGGTCAACCTTACAGAACCTAAAGAATTCTGAAGAGACCGAAACAGGTGAAAATCTGAAGGCGCAAGGTCAGGGCTATATTATTATGGTGGATGCACTAGGACCTCCCAGTCGAACTCTCTTAATTTTTGCTGAGTGGCTAAAGATGTGTGTGGTCTAGCGTTATCGTGATGAAAGACCACACCCTTCCTGTTGATCAATTCCGGCCGTTTTCTCTCGACTGCTTCCTTTAATCTCATCAGTTGCTGGCAGTAAAGATCAGAATCGATGGTTTTGCCGGGCGGTAAAAGCTCATAATGAACAATGCCCTTCCAATCCCACCATACACACAGCATCACCTTATTTCGTGTTAGGCCAGGTTTGGCCACAGTCTGTGAAGCCTGGCCAACTTTCGACCACGACCTTTTTCGCACGTTCTTGTCGTACGTGATCCACTTTTCATCGCCAGTTATCAATCTCTTCAAAAACGGCTCGGTTTCATTACGTCTCAATAATGAATCGCAAATGAGTACACGGTTCATTAAGTTTCTTTGAGTGAGCTCGTGTGGCACCCAAATATCGAGCTTTTTTGTATAACCAGCTTTCTTCAAATGGGTCAAAACTGTTTTGTGGTCAATTCCCAGTTCTTTAGCTACATCGTAACTACTAATATGCCGATCTTGCTCCACTCTTTCAAAAATGGCGTCCATTTTATTCGTAACAGGGCGACCAGAGCGAGGTGCATCTTTAACATCAAAATTTCCGGACTGAAAACGTTTGAACCAAATTTGTGCTACTCTTACTGACACTGCATCAGGTCCATAAACATCACAAATTTTTTTCACTGCTTGAGTTGCATTTTTGCCTTTTTTATAATAAAATTTTAAAATGTATCGAATTTCTTCATTAGATTCACTCATTTTTAAGGAGAGAAAAACAAATGAAAAATAGCGGAAAACAACTTTTTTTTATTTTTTTCTTTTCTTTATAATGTAACCTTTTTAATGTTACCAAAACCAGTCAGACACAAGTAGTACAGTCAAAGAAATTTTATAATAAGTTTATACCTACGTTATGCGAAAAGACTTTTTCCCCGACCTATTATGATAGTGTCTATGTTAAGTGGGTACTTTAATGAATAATTTAAGAATACCTTCATCGCTTGATAATATATTATAATGAAATTAATAATAGCAATGGTATACTTAAAAGATAATAGACACTAAATATACACATATAAAGGTACTGAGACATTATAACTACCTATATTATTGACAATAATTTAGCAAGGCAATAAAAATACAATCCTGGAGAGCTCTTATGACGAAAAGCGTGAACAACTAATGGGAATAAACATTTATGCCTACCTATTACTTTTGTATACTACGTTCATGGCGGCAGCGTTATTTTATAATGAAACATGGAATAATAAGTATATTGTAGATAAATAAATACTCCCAATGAATGACTACCTTAACAAAATGGAATTTCTGCACTTGTAAATTTCAAAGTCATAATGACGTGTCTTATAGGAGCTGTGGTGCAATGACATATTGTAATAGTTATAGTAGCACTATTTACTATTTATACAATGACATATTTTAAATTATGTACTAATATAATATAGCTAGTCACGGCTACTTCAAAGTTATTTTTACTACTCCCTTGTGATCCATAGGAGTATTATTACCAAATTTTCCAAAGTCTATCGTATAGACGTTTCAAATTATATTTTATTATGCTTGAATAATTATACTTAGCGGAAATTATTTATGTAATGCAATAAAGACATATTAATATATTTTTAGTGCAAAATTATTGATAACATTGTTTAAATTAAAAATAAATGTTGTTTTGTCCTTTTAATTTAAAATGACTATCTGTTCATAGCTATAGTGAACGGTACAGTTACTTTATTGTCTGTAATCTGATGAGTCTGACCCCTATAAGCCTAAAAGAGTAGAAGGTATTCAGGGATAATCACAGGAAGGCTTAGTATGTTTTTTTCGGTTCAAAAGGACCCGTACTTTTGTTAGAGGCATTATCTCGAACTCGTTTGTCACACTCATGAGTGAGTAAACGAGATAAACATTTAATTATAATCAGAGGCTTGTTCAAGAATACGTCCGTATTTTTGTTTGAGGGCACACTTTTAAAAATATATAAAATAAAGGTTTCGTGTAAAATTATGGACACCGCTGTTTTTGTTTAGATGTAAAAACATAATCTTTTTAAAACTTTAGAGGACAAAAAAAATATCTTCGAGTTAGTTCATAATATTATATTTCTCTTGTATGATATATCATTTAGATAGTCTACAAAATAACAAAGTAGTTTGAATATGGGTTTGAGAAATAATAAGAGAAGCATGACGGGAGCGAGCGATGGCAGGAAAACTTCGTTCTCCTTTCATTCTCATGATACTTGAACTGCGATAGGGATTAACATCTAGTGCGTTGCAGCCACGACATCATTATTACAAATAAAGAAATAATCCATATTACATTACCAGAATAATTTTGATTTTTGTAATTCCTATTACGAGTGACCCGCATGAAACATATGATAGACGTTTTGAAAGCCAAGCCAATATAGAATCTATAGCACTGTATTATTTCTGTCCGTCGTTATCTAGATTCGAGATGTATTAAATTGCTTGTCTTGATACATTTCTACAAATACAACTTTAATACATTTCGTTCAGATATCGCCGTCCCCAACGAACACTATGGTAATAGCTATAACCATTTTTTTTTATTATTGCATATTCGCTATCTACAGACTGTATTACATTACTCCAATTTTTTTTATGGCCCTGCGATTAATACTTTCCAAGTTTTTAAAAAAGTAATGATCTTTAAGTTATTGATCCAGGAACACTTAGTAGACAATTTGAAACGATTATTACCGCAAAAGCGTATTACCAAATCTTTTGAATCAAAGTTGTACAGTAAGCTACTATTACCATATTGCTCGAGGGAAAAATGACAACGCCGTTGCCAGTAATAGTCAACACAATATCGTTCGGGTGAGAACTCGCATTCATATTTATCGCAATATGTTATTGCTCTCTCTCACACCGTACGTGACAGATAGTATTAGCCTAATGCTTCATCCTTCAATCGCTATGCTGAAGAGAAGAAGCGTTAATACTCGTATTAATAAGAGGTAAAGGTACTATCAGAATAGGTAAAGTACATTTAAGTATTTTGTTTTTTAATTAAGTGCTTGATCGGCACTTACCAGACAGTTATTTACTGTGGTTATGGTTTTTATTCTACTCAAGAAATTAGTACAATGCAAAAGAGTATGATTAATTCACGTGTTATAATTTTATATACTAATTATAACTTTTAAACTATCGCGTTTCATTATTATAAATATCATATAAACGGGCATTTTATTTTACTTGACGTTTCGGCACAGGTTGCACTGGCCGTGGTCGCAAGCTGAATAGTGATGCGATTAGATTATTATTATCTACCCTCGTATCTTGAGATATTACTATAATGTCTCTACACACAACACTCACCGAATAGATGTTCTGTACGTTACCTGACCGTTCTGAAAAGGGAAGTTTTGTTTTTTAAATCACTGGATTCCACGTTGCTGACAATTAGAAACCGTCATCCCGGTTAAAGTTCCTAGGGGACTTTTTATTTCGATGGCCTCGCGCACAAGTCTTGAGTAATAGTGGCAATCGGTGGAGATTATGCGTGGCTTATGAAATTCTATCCAGTGATTAGCGCCAGCCTTCACCAGGTGTTCGGCGGCAATAATAAATATAATAATATAAATATGGCAATAATAATATAAAAATACTTTACTGAGCGTACTATACTATTAACCTTGGCCTCCGGGGTGAATATAGTGCGTATAAAGAAGTATCTTAACACCGAGCCAATCTTATCTGTTACGCCTTTCAGAGAAGGTAGGTACGCATGTTGACTGTTCACTCTAGAATGTCTCTTCCTTTTCATTGGTCACTTTCGCGTATTCACCTTAAATCCATTATTCTTAAGTACTATGGTCCAGCTCTCGCTCCGGGTGCTCAGGGACACAGAGATCATATTATTATGTTCTGTTCTTCAATGATGTCATCACAGTTTGAAGGTGTCGCAGGTGGTGATGAGACGTTGCGTGTAAATACATGTCCGTGTGTGTAGGTTTACGGTAAGCACTGTGTGATATGGACCCATCTAGTCTTATGGCTAGTTTGACATCTAAGAAAGACAATAACCTGTCCGCCTCCATTTCGTACATTAAACGCATCTTTAAATGGAGAGTATTAAGATGTGAAATATATTGATCTACCTCCTGCTTGCTTCCTTTAACTATGCTAAAAATGTCATTAACATAACGTTTCCAAAGTCTGATAGTTTTTGGGCCAAGGCTCAGGCCTTCTCTTCAAAATGTTCTATCCAGAGATTAGCCACTCTGAACTCTCCATTGCGACGTCATCAATCTGGAGGTA
Source organism: Schrankia costaestrigalis (assembly GCA_905475405.1). Classification (NCBI taxonomy): domain Eukaryota; kingdom Metazoa; phylum Arthropoda; class Insecta; order Lepidoptera; family Erebidae; genus Schrankia; species Schrankia costaestrigalis. The sequence goes on from FR997836.1 coordinate 20,084,245, forward strand.
GTATTGAAATTGGAAAAGGAAGTAGTTGCCATCCAAGCAGTGTTTTAGAAGATCAACATAGTTGTGGGCCTTATCATTGTCACTTAGTTTGTCTCTAACTACCTCAACGCATTCTTTGATTGGAGAATTGGCAAAAAGGGATACTACATCAAAACTCACCATCAGTTCGTCAGGTTCCAATCGTAGATTCCTTGACGACTGGACAAAGTGGCGCGAATCCTTCACAAAAGACGGTGTTTTTCACAGGTGGCTGCAATACTGACGTAACGTACTTTGCAAGGTTGTAAATAGGAGAAGAGATTTGACTTACGATAGGCTGCAATGGTACGTTAGACTTATGTATTTTAGGTAGCCCATATAACTTAGGTGGCTAGTGCGATTTGGGTTTATTCAATCGTTCATACTCGTCTTCTGTGAAAAGGTCCATGATCTTGGATTAGTGATCGTATTTTTCGTGACACACTGGCCGTGGGGTTGTATGATACCAGTTTGTACACCTTATCATCACTTAGTAGTACCCCTATTTTACCGTAGTAATCAGTTGTGTTCATCACTACAGTGGGCTTGCCCTTAACAGCCTTAAGCACTAAAATTTCAGAAGTTCCTTGTACTCTTTTAGAGCTTGACGCTAAAATATAGAACGATCGCTAAAATACGCTTTGTTTTTTGTTGGATGTTATCTACTTTGGAGTAGATAATACTGACAAATTATTGGTATAATAATAAATATGGTACAATAATAACAAATATAATAATTATCTATTGTCTTCCTTTCATTAGCCTTTTTTTTTGTATGTAATTAACGCTTACTTACCTTAACGTCTGAAAAACGATTATCGAAGAAGCATGTTATATATCTTTACCGTCATTCTGATCGCAGTTAAATCATCGAATAAAATTGATAAAACATTTTGCGAATACAAAGTACATTCAGATTTCCCTTCAACAATATCACAATGCACTATCACTATAGCAAGACTGTTTTGTGATTTCAGTCGAACACTATGGTAAAGTTAGTTTGCGTTAACATTCTCCTTAATATGGGTCGGTAATAGACATTTTCTTACTTTTCTTATATTAAATAAACGTTTTTCTTAATAAATAACTCATAATCGGATGCACAAAAAAAACATCCTATTTTTGGTACCAGAAAGTTTTTCTTAAGTTGGTTAATTTTTATGATATTTAGTTTTTATGCCCTCCTGTAAAATTGCCATTTTCCTATTACGGTTTTGTTCGTTGGGGACGGCGATATGTTTGACACATAAATATAAGATATGAAATAACTTTTCCTAATGAAGATAGTATATTGACGACTTTGCCTCGTTGGCGCTAATCTAGCGCAAGCGGCTGCCGTGCACGAGGTTGTGGGTTCGATCCCTAGGGACATTCAGGACAATTATTTGTGAGATCCACAAATTGTAGTCCTGGGTGTTCTTTGTGTCCTTTAAATTGATGTTTGTAAAAACGACACCAACAATTTATACTACGCTAACTCGAATTTTAGGAAAATTCGTTTTTTACGCTAATGTGCTTAAAATGTGCTATTTTATTTGTTATAAAAAAATTATGAAGTAATATACAAAAATAACGAAGTTACAAATTTTATACAACGCTAAGTACAGCTGGTCTACTCTTGAATTTAATTCCGATCGATCGGGATTGGAATTATGACGTTTACCGCTATTTCATACTCTTGAAATCAACACTAGCGCCAAATTGTTTTCAAATTAGGTGTCTATTTGTTAAACTACATGAAATTGTGATTGAATTAAAAATGGTACTCTTGAATTCATTTTGACAGCTGCGTATTGCGTTGAAATTGTGTTCGGATTGCTTGTAAATTGGTATTATTCCAATAGCAAATAAGTAACTTTTTACATATTGTTTTGTGTTTTATGTCGACTTGGGAATATTAATACTTACATCTTTAATATGACTTATTAGTAAAGATATCATTTAGTCTACATAAAAAAACGTAGGTTGGGCTTTAAAAGAAAGGCAAACTAAAACTATATTGCGCTTTGTGTGTTGTATCTATGTACCAAATAAAATATGGCGCCGAATGATAACGAACACTGTTTGACAACACAAATAATTTATTTGTTAAATATATATTATATTATATATTTAATGATAAATATTCAAGCTTTACTTGGTCACAAAGCCACACAAAGCTTTTTAAACTAGAAACACTAATATAGAATTAATAGAATTATTCTAGAATATATCGCACCCTCAGTAACATAAGGGGCCAAGTCAAAATTTTAGTAAACTGAGATTTTAAATGCTAAGGGCATAAAATGGAATTCTTTACCTGTTAGCGCTGACAGAGCGAGAAAAAGGACAATAACGACTCGGTAAATATATTTGTGTCCCTCTCACACTCTCCCAGCCCGGCGCCCGCTCTTACTGCTAGAAGGTTATAGTTAACAACTAAACAGTGACAGGGATTTAAATAATATATAGGTTCAATTTTAAATAGTCCTAGTATTTCTTTGATATTTTTGTATTATAAAGGCCTAACTTGAATGCATGTTTTTCAATTACTTGTAATTTATAGAATTAATGCAAATTTATTGTTTTCTCTTATTGCTATTTATAGTGCATTTTTACCAAAGAACAAATCTGCCAAATTTCACATTTATAACTTAAATAATAAACAAGTAATTTGAAAAAATAGGTATTTTATAGGAACCCAGAATCTTAAATCGTGATTTCCCAAAAATCAACTTTTTTGGATTGTGCCCTTATAATACTGAGGGTGCGATATTTACTTTTTGACAAGTAAGGGGAACTATTTTTATAATAGACTTGTCTTTGACCCGTCTCATTCAGCCACAAGCAACACAAAATTTTTGAAATGCTAATTTCTCGATCCGAATAATAATAAATAATTAAAAAACGTATATTACAATAATATTTTCCATAACTTGTATTTATTACTATTGTTATTATGCAGATATCGACCTTAGTAATAATATTTTCTCAATTTAGTATGTAGTTGAACATCACTTCTCCAATGTCATGTGTTGCTAACTTCACACTTTAAAGTATAATCGTGAACCAATCCCGATTTCAATCCAATGTTGACGAAATTGTTTTCAAGAGTACGAAATCACGTGACTTCAAAATTGACATTGTAACTGGATTGGTATTAGATTGAAATTAAAATTATGTTCAAGAGTAAGCCTACAGGTAATTTTGAGAATCGCTCGATTTAGTTTACGCTATCTTCACTTGTCGCATTATAAGATGGAAGTGCGCAGTCGGAAACACTTTATTTGTATAATGCTAATTAATAGAGCTGTTGTTACAAGTTAGTCTAAATATTAATAGTGTTAATGTATTTTTACAAAAATGACACGAAAACGAGCTAAATATTTAGTGAAATTTACCAAAAAGGTAAAATATTCATTGAGGAGTGTTGATAAAAAGGATGAGATTCGGCTTTATACTGCTAAAAGAGCTAATTTTAATGTGCTATTAAAAATTATATTGTAGGTTAAAGTATATAAAATATGGTTCATACAATTAACTATATTATTTTGTAAGTTTTAGCCGCTTTGCTTAAAGTTCGTGTAACACTACGGTAACTATTACTTAGCGTAATGTACCCCGATCGGATTTCGTTCTTCGATTTGCCATGCACTAGTTAGCGACTGTATGTTTTATATTATTTCTCGTATAAAACTATGTTAAATACTTTATAGACAGCATATTTGACATTTTTAAATGTAGGCTTAAGTTTAAATGAATTCATAATACATTTTACAGTAAGCAATGTAAAGCAATAAAAATCACACTTGTTTAGTACTGTGACCGCCCGTAATACACTACGCTGACTACTAGTTAGACGTGTGTAGTGCGTAAAATAATATTGTGATCTACGGCTAACTTGCACTAAATTAAAAAATATACACAATTAAGGAAAAATATAAATATGAAATAACTATACATAAATCAAATATTAATCATACAAAGTTTCAAATCAATATCTTTATTAATATAAAAGTTATCGCGTTTTTCCCTTTAAACGCGTCTACTGTAAAGTTCACTTTTATGAGTTAACTTAGTATAAATGGCTGGTGTCGAAAAGTCCCCCCGACACCGGGCATGACCCATATTGCGCGAGGGTACGTACAAATAATTAGTATATAATACGCAGAAGATATTAATTTAACCACCCTCATAGTAAATAGTATTTAAATTAGTTACAAAAATCGCAATGGTACCATATTGATGACCGATGCAAACTCTGTACGTGCCAGTACTTTACTGCTAGGTAAAGTCTGGTCATAAAGACTGTTGCAATTAAAAAAAAACATTGCATTTAAATTTGGAATCTGTCATTCTATTGAGTATTCGTAGTGTAATTTTTAATACATTCTGGTCATAAAGACTGTTGCAATTTAAAAAAAACACATTGTATTTAAATTTGGAATTCTGTCATTCTAATGAATATTCGTAGTGTTAGTTTAAGTTTTCGCGCCAATTACTCGTAGTGTTAATTGAAAGGTTTTGTTATGTTATTATTAAATAGTGTGGTGTTTAAAACTTATTTTGTGTACTTAGATTCTACACGGAAAGGTAAATTGCCTAAGGAGTTTCAACTTCGGACTAGAAATGACTGATCTGATCTGAGGTAAGAAAAATGTAAGAACACAACAATATTGATATCCACTTTTTTTCATTTTGGAGTCGGTAAAAAGTGTAACACAACATTCCATCAGTAAAACCAGCCGCAGCTTTCGTGCGCAATAACATATATTTTATTATTCCGTATTCGGCACCAAATTGTAATACATTATTGATGTCTATGCATTAAGAATAACTTATGTGTCGAAAAAATAGGAGTCTAAAAGAGAAATATTTCGCTGTGACGCGGGGCCATTTACAATACAATGATATCAACGAAAACGACCAAAGGACGCACGAGCCGAGCGAGCGAAGCGAGCGTGCCGCGGCAGCGGTCGGCGAGTGCTAGAATATAGTAATACTATATTATTCTAGTTTTACATAAAAAAAATGTTTCTTGCACTCACCGGCCGCTCCCGCGGCACGCTCGCTTCGCTCGCTCGGCTCGTGCGTCCTTTGGTCACTATACTAACCTAACCTAACCAACTGTTTCTAACTTTTGCCTTAATATTGTATTTTTGCCAGTACTATAACATTATAATGGCTAGTTAATGTGATTAATTCTGCGACATTTATCAATTTATCTAAATTGAGTAGCCATTATACATAATGGCTAGTTATTATGTACAATATTCATATTTATTACTTTGGCTGTAACACACACACAACACAATATACTTACAAAAAAAAGTATTTAAGTATGTTTATCCGTTGTCTAGTACCCATAGTACAAGCTCTGCTTAGTTTGGGACTAGATGGCGTTGTGTGAATGTGTGAGGAATATTTATTTATTTATTATAATATAAATAAAGCTTTAATTATCAAGCTTTTGAAAAATAATAAAAAAAATATCTTGTCCGTTCTGTAATTGATTAGTTAAGATGAACTGAGTTATATTTTGTGAAAGAATTTATTGAGTAACCGCACCTCTAACTGGGACATTTATTTTTGTAACACTGCTATGTTAACTTTATTTTTGTACTATACTACATAGTTCCATTATTAATATTTTTGTTATTTTAGATTAATAATAAGTATTCTAGAGATTATTATGACATACCTATAGAAAAAATTAAACTATACAATATTTTGATCTCTGAAAATGAATAAAGGAGAATGAAACCTTCACTAAGAGTTTTGGGCCAAGATTAAACAGAAATGAGAGTATTATCAATTTATAGCTTCACACTTATTAGTCTCGTGCTAAATCTTTTGTTAGTTTTGGCAATCTGAAATCCAAGATAATTTTTTTTTGAAGGAGATGGAAACTTCTGGGCTAAAGCCTGTACATTACTGTACAGAGTAAGGATATGCCCTAAAACTCTTTTCTATTTTTTTCAAGTTCCAATCTTAATACAATTGAGTAATTTTATTATTATTTTATTAAAAAATAGAAAAGATTTTAGGGCATATCCTTACTCTGTACAGTAATGTACAGGCTTTAGCCCAAAAGTTTCCATCTCCTTTAATTTCTATTTAAAACGAATCAAAACATTATTGTTCATCAAATTGTAACTTTGTCTAGTTAGTTAGTTAAGCTAAGCTGTTACCGCACTATGCGGAGTCTAACTAAATTGGCCCTTCATCTCAGCCAATTGACGTCCATTGCTGGACATAGGCCTCCTCTAAATATTGCCACCTTGTGCGCTCCTGCGCCTTCCTCATTTATCGGCTTCCCGCCGTCCTTATGAGGTCGTCGGTCCACCGTGTGAGGGGTCTCCCCACCCTGCGTTTTCCGGTAGTTGGCCTTTATTGCACAATAACTAACCTTGTCTAATTATAATGTTAAAAAAGTGGTCTGGTTTGTTTAGCCATCTTAATCAAGACTCTACTGTTGTCATCTATGTAAATGTAGTTTTTCTTTTGACTAAGTAATAAAAATAGACTTTGACTATAATATTCATTTCAACCTAGAATCTTGGTCATATATTTTTACAACACGCATGGGACCAGAAAGAGATGTGACTTTTAGTTTTCTTAATTCTTTACCAAAGAGGGGTAAATAAATGATTTTTACATAATTTATGGTTAAAAGTATTGAATATTGTCTATCTATAACTACGAACTTGTTATAACTTAACAAGATAAAACATTTCTATCACCGATAAACACTTGTACTACTGTGACATCACTCAAGTGCATCTTCACTAATAATGCAACTGTATGCATGTTTATTTGTACATCTTAAATGAAAACATTTTTTTTATCAATGGCATAATACCACTTATCCTTCAATACCAAGGTAAATGATGTAGAGAAAATGTCAGAAAAAAAACCAAGAATTAAAACGATTACTCTATTTTTATTTCTATTGTATCAATGTTATAGTTATATTATAATATAGGTAATAAAAAATTGAATTGATTATGTAATATAAACAGTTGTTCGATAGGTAAACAGTTGTGTATGCGATTGCTGTGTAGGAGGTCACGAGTTCAATCCCACGAGACAAAATTATTTGTATGTTCCTCTAATGATTGTGCGTTAAATCATGTCTCCAAAAGTTTCCACGACACTGGGTTTGGTGCCTGGTCACGTAATAGGGATCAAGTTATCTTTAAAAAAAATGTATGATTAAAACTGTCAAGGCCGTACCATTTTTATGAGATGTAAATGTTACTTCTAATGTATTCTTCTATTTTAGCTATGTGTTATTTTATGTTTCAATTATAAAAGTAATTAGAAAGGCGTGCTTGGTGATATAGCCCTAAGTAGCAACTTTAGATAACGAGTACATAGTTTAAATATTAAAAATAAGTGTAACATAGAAACTATTCATTCAGGTCCCGCTGTAAGGGTTAATATTTATAAGCGATGGAAAGAAAAACTTAAGAGCATTTTTTTTAAACAAAACATAAAAAAATATAAAATAGTAAGAAAAGTATAATGAAATTTCTAATATTTTCTACTTCTAAGAGTGAAAGTAAAGTTGTTTTAGAAAGTGGATGGACGTTGATAAAGACCATTCTATTATTCTTTAATATAATTATTTCAAAAAAATACATTAAAATACAAAGAACGTAATAGTAACAAGCATATCCGATAGTCAACACAATGTGCAGCCACATTCAATATAATCGATGCGTTTGTCTGCGCAGGCGCACAGGCTCGACGCACGTGCGACACTTAACTTCCTGTACGGTGTCGCCTTGTTTACACGGAAATTATATTATATACGACTACAAACGAACTTTTAAAACTTATCACGATTTGCGAATAATATAGAAAATATTGTAAAAAAGTGTTAAGTGTAAAAGTGATACAAAATGATTGACAGTTTTGTACCTGATGTGGCACCAAAGCCGAGTAAGTAAAGTTTTTAGTGAAGTTTATTTTAGTTAAGTAATAGTTTAAGTTGTCGGTTACAATGCCCGCATCGGTGCAACAGTTTTGTATTAAGTTTGTTGCGCTCACCTCGGATAAGGATCTTAACTCTAGTGCCTAACTTCTCGATCAAGGAATTAATTCCTTAAGGGATGAACTTATCGTGTATAAATCTGTCCAACACATTCTAGAAAGTAGTATCTTAAAAGTAAACTTTGATTATTATTATGTTAGTAAGTTAAATACTAAAGCGGAGTAGTTAGTTAAAATATTTAAGAATCTCAAGTGCTTTATTACAACGACTTCTTCGTCATAGGAATGATTTAAGCATTAGCTTATGTACTATAGGCAGTTGAGTATGGCTTGTAATTAGCAATGCTTTTAAGAAATTAATAGTTACAATTAATAATTTCTGTTTAATTGAATGAAATTCACTGATAAATAATTAGATTTGATAGATTGGATTCAACCAATAAAATTATCTTGATGTTTCACTTCATAAGTTCCTTTTGATTTAATATTTTTCACAAAGTCACATTACGCCATCTAGCCTTAAATTAAGCTGAACTTAAGACTATGGTTGAACATACTTTAATGATTTTTATTTGTTAATTCATACGTATTTAAAATAACATCCCCATTATTGAAAAAATCACATGTGAAAATTTAAAATTAAAATGGTTACCAAACCGGAGACCTCCGCGCAACAGCCATATATTATGACCACTACACCACAGAGAACGTCCATTAAGATGTAATAATATCTCTGTACTGTCCCTTCCGTCTAAGCACCAAAACATCTTGTTTTGTAGGAATCACGGAGCTTTAAATCCAATGACACAAACAAGTGACATTCCTATAACAAACTAGCTTCTACAACATCTTTTGATTACATTCTTTGTGGTATGTTCTATATGTTGTTGTTAATTGTTACTGCTACTCCGAATTGGTCGGTCAAGAATGACAGTGCACTTACTATTACGCTACAAAAATACTTATTTGGATATAGATAATAGATAAACGTACCTATAATACTTATTTTGCAAATACATACATACAAATTATTCATACAAAACGCCAAACATTCATGTCAATAATGGACAAAAAGATTTGGATTGAGCAGGAATTGAACCCGATTTTTTTATATTATTGTATTTAATTAAAATTTATATGTATGTATAGGGTGGTCACAATTATCTACAATTTTTTGTTTAAGTTAGCCGATAAAGCAGATAACTGCTTTATCTTATCAAGTTACAAGTTAGAAGCTAGCTACTTTTAATATTTGTTTGGTATTCTCTTTGATGTCAAAGAGATGAAAACTTTAATACATTTTTCTTTTCAATAATTATCGTAAAACGAGTCCAGTTATTTCATAATCATAATATTATATTATTTGACCTACATACCGTAAGCACTTATAATAACAATTATTACTAAAGACAAACACTTCATACAAGTGTTTTGTTTAATTTTCTCTTATTGCGACATTTTCACTTCAGTTCATTTATTCAGATAATATTATTTTATACAAGATGTCTCTACCCTATCTGATTCCAAGGGTTTTAACTTTCAAGTTAAGCAAATCCTTAAAATTATCTCACGAATTGACAATAAGTTAAACTTTAACTACCCAGTCATTCACCAGTAGATGCAACCTCTTCTTATTTTTCTCAGTGTTAGTTAATTATTTATAGCTATTGTTATAAATATTGCTGGAGGAGTAGGTAGCAGTGGAAAATATTTTTTTCATCATTGCTACCTATTTTTTATTCATAATTAAGTCTTCAATGTTTTTATTTTACTATATTTTCTTTTTACCGCAATGCATGATTTGAACATAAGTCGTGGTAGATAGATTGTACAATAAACTACAACATATAATACATTCTCACGACTACCAGCAGCAGGTGCACCTATTGTGAACGTAATCTAAATGTTACGTTTTTGTTCCTTTTTTGACACTTGACTTACAAAAATACTACGTTGGCCTACCGAGTTGATATCGCGGGTGTCGTGTCAATTGTTCCATTTTTGTCAGATATGTTGACTATTCCTTGCTTTCTTATCACGACACTCTCTGGTTGAGGTAGTAACAATCTGTATTCTTAGAGCGTCACAATAGTATTGTCAGTTTATTAAACGTAATGTAAAAGTGTGCCTTACATTATATACATGGAACGTATCTATGCAAAATTAATTAACTAACTATGCTATTACACATGCAAATTATTCTTCCTGCATAACAAGAGTAGGTACGCGTAGATATTTGACGAATTGCGAGTAAAAGGTGCGCTATTAGTTATCTACTTCCTAAAGTCATTGTGAATATTAATATAGGTATTATATTGTATACTTACTATGGAATAGATAACAGTTTTAATGACATAGGAAAAGTATAGTAAGTTAAATGTTTTCATTTTGCATTCATAATTTTATAGTAATTTATGAATGTATAAGTGCGTTATTACTCCGTGTTGTGACGGAGTAAAAGGTAAAAATACAATATGACACCACCTCATCTTATCCCATGAGTATCGTAAAAACCGACTAAGGAACTATCCGTGAATATTATCTTTACGAAATAAAAAAATGAAAACTTGAAATTAAACCCTATACCAATCCGTCTGGCCAGCGTGGTATTAGTAGGCCAAGTATCCCTCCGTCACAGGAGGAGGCCCGTCCCTGCAGTGGGACATTAATGGGTTGTTATGATGGTAATGAATTTTATATCTGCATTTTAAAGAGGGGAACCAACAAATTTCCTGGACCTCTGTAAATTCAGAACCTACAAAATTTCTATATACGTATAACTTGATACAAGAGTGAGAACTAAATAGTAACACCCAGCCAAATAGAAGTGAAATCCGTGTAGAATGTAATAGGTATTAAATGTACGTGTTCGTCTGGCTCGCTCCGTCGAAACCTTTTAGCAGAACGATTTTCTTGACAAGTAGTTCACGAGATGTATAGCTGATTGCTCACAGATATAAATGTTTCAGCAACTTAATGCTCTTGCTAAAATGTAAAGCAGTTTATTGCATAGTGTGCGGTAACTGCTTAGTATGAAATCTAATTTAAAAAGCTTAATAAGATAATTTATGTACTTACCTGCTGTTTTGATTTTTGTTTTGGTGTACAATAAAGTGATTAAATAAATAAATAAAAGGCCTGTATTTAGATCTTTTGTATGGAAAACTCAAAACAAAAACTTCGTGTAGGAATTTGAAACGAACACACTTCAAGTCAGCGAGATATTAGTCGTTCAAGTTTTTGCCTAATACCTGTCCTTGTAGGGAACTGCCCTTGTAGGGCCATTTAAAACCTGGTAAGAATAAACATCTATATGACTCTGTTTTCATGATTTACAAACATTTTGATGAATAATGATAGTTTCCTCGGCTTGCTTACATGATGGGTTACGGTTATGATATTGGATGTAGTTAAAATATCACTTAGAGATATTTTATATTTTAACTACACCAACAAATTAGGCTAATTGTATTTTTCTATTTACGAAGATAATTTTTAAAACTTAAGTTGACCACGTGACCATGTAACTACTTTCAACAGGTATATACGAGTAAGTTTTCAAGGTAGGAAATCATCCTTTCTTCGTAATATCGTTACGGATGTTTTAAGTTCTAACCCTAAAGCTTCTTATAGTATATCTTTGATGATTATTTGACCCATAGTTTAAGTTTTGATAATAGTATTAACTATAAGAAGTTTAGGTATGTGTTGAAAATAATTTGTTAGTCAATGAAACAGCAAAGGTGATATAGTAAAACTAAAACATTTAAATAGTAATCTTAAAACTACCAATGACTAAATATCACTTTAAACCATTGGGCTCTAGGGAAACTTAATGTACCACCTCAAGCTTGCAATGCCAGTAACTTATAAAATTCCATAAATAAACATTACATCTAAGAATATCAAATTTGCAATTTCAGATAAATTTATTGCACATCGTTCTTTTATCACAGTCATATCAAATCATGTAGTAGAGATATTCCTCAAGGAAATAAGTGACATTTGTGTAACAGTACCAACGATTAGTATTCACGACGCGTCGGTACAAGGCGGCCCTAACACTCGTGCCAATAGGAAGAAGTACTCTTCAAGAATAGTGATGACGACTGAGAGCATCGAGGATATCCAATCTTTACATTAATTTAGTGACGCAGTGTATATTATGGGAAGAACGAGATTTTATTTACATGTACCTACATGTTAAACTAAGCCCTCTACTTAAAAGGTGTAAGTGTAGTTTAATATTATCATTATTTGTTCAAAATTTAAACACTTCAAAATAATGATCAGTAGGTTCAGTTTATTAATGTTCCACTACAGAAACGGATTATCTCTATGTTAAACGGCTTGGGTTTACCATAGAGATAATCCGTTTCTGTAGTGGAACATTAATAAACTGAACCTACTGATCATTATTTTGAAGTGTTTAAATTTTGAACAAATTAAGCTGTTAATATCTTAGTGATTAGCTATACTCATATTAATCTAATAGGTAATGATAAAAGACAATATAAATATACAGCAAAAATATCAGCTGTTGAAAGTATATAGCTCGTCTTTCCTACCAACGAGTCCTACTTCTAATACCGTCTACTAATACCAACAACTAAAATATCAAAATCAAGGATTCAAATCTGTAAGTTTGTGTAGGTACTTACTGAAATTGTAAACGAAGCTGTTGATTAAGGGGAAATTGATAGTATTAATCCTAATATTATTTGTCTAGTATCGTATTAACTGCGTTAGGGATATTATTTAAGCTCGAAGGTTTAACGTTTTACATCATAACAGCCCATCAATGTCCCACTGCAGGGACGGGCCTCCTCCCGTGACGGAGGGATACTTGGCCTCCTAATACACGGATCGGTATAGAGTTTAAATAAATAATTCGTAAAGATAATATTCACGGATAGTCCCTTAGTCGGTTTTTACGACACCCATGGGATGAGATGGGGTGGTGACATAATGTATTCTTACTCCGTCACCACGCGGAGCGTAACGTTTTACGTATTTAATGTAATGATGATTACTAGTAAAGCGTAAGGGACACACAGGATGCTGCGAAGAAGAAATAATCGTCTGTTCGATTTCCATGCAAGACAATGATTATGTAATATGCGGTCGTCCGTCGGTATCCTATCATCTAGGTAACTGTTATTATTATAACATTTTCTATGACTACATTAAGACAAAGTTTCAGCTATACTTTAGGACAAACATTTAGTCATTATAATTTTATATTCATAAAGCAAGTATTAACTATTGTTGGACGTACATCAATCAAGAGCAGTAACAATGATTATGACGATTATAATCGTACGTAGATATAAGTGGAGCCGACAGAACAATTGCTAACTTTTTTATACCACATTGTCAGTTTACAATTACAGTAAGAACAAATAGGCTCAATTTTATTTTACACGTGATCACGCACGTGCTTGGTTGTACCTTTATCATCAGCTGTTTACACTAAACAGATCAGTACAGAAGTCAAAGATCTTGTACTTCTTGGAAACGTAATTAAAAAGACAAATTCCACAGTAGGGATCATGTCATGCGTCCTGGAGATTTCACAAGCACAAAGAAGTTTCAGAGACGGTACAAGAATTTGTGGATTGCTTAAGCCCGATTTACACATCGACATGTACAGTAGCGAGTTAAGTAGTAAGTTGTTGATTAAGTTGATTTACATAGATGTCCATCCTATTTTTTGGCGAGTTAAGTTGGCGAGACGCGAGAGAGGGGGCTACTTCGTACTATCTTCTATTTAAATCAACTTAATCAACAACTTACTACTTAACTCGCTACTGTACCTACTTGTCGATGTGTAAATCGGGCTTCAAGCAATTATTTTCCAGCTCCTTGTATTTTAGTCCATCACAGTTAAAAAAAATAGTTTTAACAATCCTTTTAGTGCTCTGTAAAGTATATTTTAAGTGAGATACTGATTTTAATTAATACATCTCTAAGCCTTTTTTTACTTCTAATTAATTAGAAAGTATCGTAAAACAGTGGTCGATATTGATTGAGATCGTATAGTAGAGATCAATGACAATGCTGGTCCACTGTCAGTACAGTGACACTGAGAGGTCGCCAAGTACCGGTTCTACTAAAATAGCGCCACAATCACTCCTACCTACAAGGAGTTATGTTGTACTGTTTGTTTATATTACAAAATATTACAGTTTTTTTAACTACAACTATTACGCGATATCGGATGAGTAACTTCTTTAAGGGTTTGTTTTAGGGTCGGATTACGGATAACTAAATCCGCATTATGTTTTATAATTCACATGTGTTTTAGAAAACAGCAAATAACTTTTTTTTCATTTAAAAGTTTACGGATTAGGTAATATTTTAAGATTTGGGCCTCTTTCGTATACGGACTAAAACTTGGGCTTCAGATTTATAAAATCGCTAAATAAGATGAACTCCCAGGCAGTTGCATCTATTGATCGATAATAATAAGACAGGTTAAGCCACGTCGACAACAACCGTCACTCTGACGGATGACTGACCGCTTAATGGAACCGATGAAGCTGAGACTAAGCTTCTCTGTGCTTCAGAGACGTAATATATCGGTCCCGCTTGTTTTTCTAGTATCAGCAGTAACCTTACAGAGCCAGACTTTCGATTTCAACTTAACCAGCATAGATAGAGATCACAAAAAGTGCATTGTTTAATTTAATACTTAACGCCTTTCTTGTATGGGGAAATCCTTAGTCAGACTCCTACTGGCTAAAACCGGACGGTGTTCTGTCTTTTGACTGGTGTTGACCCGCTCCTTATAGGGCAGTTAGAATTAAACATTTTATTTTTAGTTTCATTCATTTATTCAAAGTAGTACAATAATATTGTATCTTTTTGACGTCATCTAACACTACTTAATTTAAATTTAAAAACATTTCAAAGTTTAGAAAACTTTACCACCGCCTCCAAAGCGCTAGTAGAGAAGAAGCGGCGCATCAAACTCTACTGCTGCATTTTCTTGACGTCATAATTTTTACATAGGAGATCACTGTAATTAGGCGCTGCAACCATTGTATACCATACATAACCATAACCAAGGATTATTCAATAATAAAGGTAGCGTCGTGATGTAGGTAGTACATAAAAGTGGGAGCACCAAATCACATCCATAAACAACTATCCAGTAGTAAAGACGTCGCTCAGCCAAATTAACTTAAAATCACGATTTAAAGTATTTTGTTAATAGAAACAAGTTATTCATTTATGAACGATGCAACAGTATAACTCAGTATAGTATGAGTTGTCTATTAGTTAACATTGACTTTAAGTTAACTTCCGGAGTGTGTCGGATGACTGTTTTGGGACATTATTACCAGTACTAGTCCACACTATTGTTTCCTGAACATAAATTTATGATTTAGGAAGTATAAAAATATGTCCGCAACATTGCACTTGAAGCCTTCGCTCGTTTACTAGGGCATTCCAGTTTATTTCAATAATACTTAAAAGTTCGATAATTAGGTAAGGTTTGTTGTTTTGACCCTGGTATACATTCGTGTTTTATATTTGTTTTTAATGTCAATATTATTTTATAGTCGCAGAAACGAAGTTCGGAATTCTTAAGTCATTAAATATTTTGTTGATATAATTTTTGAGAAGTTGACTGCCTTGTTGACCCTAGTTACAGTATGCGGCAGCTAGTGACAAGGTCAGGGTTCAATACTCACATAAGTTCATTTACTTTTACTCTTTATAAATTATCGTTTTAAGTGTAGCTGACTGTTGATAGATAGAAAAAATGTTTATTTCCTTTAAATAATACAGGTTACATAAAAACAACTGTATTAGTATTATATTATATTCTTTTATTATTGTAAAGTTTATATTTGTATTGTATTTTATTCATTGTATTAGTCTAATTGTTTAATGTTTACAAAGTCCCTGTGACATTACAGGGAAGTTGATAGTTCTCTAACTAAACTAAATCCTTATCTAAATAAATAAAAAAAATCAGATGACATTACAACACTAAAAGATTACTTTTCTTTTTGAACTTGACTATTAGTATTGCATGTATTTGTTATCGATGTACTGTGATACTCAACTTGTACTATGATAAGACTGTTACTGTTATCAGTCGAGTACAATCACGATGTATTGAATATTGCACTTCAAGTTTCAAGTGGCTGGTGCAAGCGTCCCATTTTTAAGTTTGTTAAGAATCTATTGACCTTCTAATAACCTGACTAAGTTATTAATAATGCATGTTTGCTTGTTTTTGACAAATCATTGTAGCAGTAATATTAAATAGGCTGCAGAAATAATGAGCCACATTAGCTTTACTTTAATCTTGATTATCAGTATTAGTTTAAAAGGGTGGAACACCAAAAAGTATCAAGGGATGTTAGTCGACATTGATGTTTGAATAATAAAAACTAAATTACCTATAGATCAGTCTTTACAACCTGTAATGCATGGTTGAAGTGATGAGTTATACCAGTTGTAATTATTGTATGACATGCTTTCATGGTTACTTGGTACAAATACAATTAATTAATATAACCGCTTAAATACAGGAATTCAATTGCTGTCTTAATTCATACTCGTAATACATACCCTAACAGATATCAGTGTATAATATGACGTCATGATTTAATATAATTAAATAACTAAGTACATAAATACGACACAAGCACAATGAACATTACAATAATTACGTAGTATTACGATGCGGAACATAATAATAGCATAATGATATTGTGTTTACTACATTGGTCAGCAAACATACTGAATATGCTGTTGTCACCTGAGATACACAATATATTGTATATTAATATGTGGAGGAGTAAGATAAATACATACATACACTATGTCATTGTACGCTATGTATTAAAGCTTTCAATAAACCTGCTTTAGTTTTATCCTCTTTAAATTCATTTATTGTCATGTATTATGTGTATGCCGGCTTCGTTGGCCGTTTTATTATATTATTTGCCAGCCGGTAATATAGGACTCCGTAGTTTGTTGAAAAACTTGTGCTAATGTTTTAGCTAGAGCTTACAAGACACGTTACAGAAAAAAGCCTTGAGCAAAGATGAACATAATTATTATCATGAAACATCAAAACGATGCTATGATATCTAATTGGGTTACACAATTATACTCACCAAACAATTTCAATTTACTAACTTTATATTTTTTCAACCCTTCAGCTATTATTTTTTATCCATCATAACAAGTAACAAATATAACATCATGTAACAGTGAATTTTCTCTGTTTATACTCTGTTCGGTTAATAGGTATAAGATAGTTCCACTTTCTTAGAGTGGAAAGATTTACATGAAGTTCATAATCTTTATCTATTAGTTAAGCAGTAAGAGATCACAACCCCGTGTTAGTAACACATATAACATGACATCTAGACACAGGTCATTGGTACAAGCACGTGAATGATTACTTTTATTACCATGTCGTCATAATTTATAGAGTATAATGTAACTTAGAGAATTTGCTTGACGTTTTGAAGAGAACTAAAGTCAATAGACACGTGATCTGTTGCTTGGTTAGAGATAATATGCACTTTGTAGTTGATGGGTGCAGAATCTTTTAGTTATGCTTAGAAACAAATAGGTGAGATCCGTTTACCTATAGTATGCAGGTTAAATTAATAAGGATGCATAATAAGAAGCCTCCTTGTCTAAAGAGAGATGTACCGAAATATCTATTAAGAAAGAAGTTGGAGAAGAGGAGAACTCGAAAAAATGTTTTGATAATAATGGTATTCCCTATACATATTACCAAAACTATTTTACTTCGCCAAATTGCTCACCTAGGAAAGTTTAACAAAAGTTATCCACTAACTCTAATCAAAAGGACTTTCCAATTACTTAAAAAAATACTCTCTAAAGAGTATTTGCTCCTTCGCCGTCGTAGGCATTTTTATAAAGAACAAACCATGCACACAATATACTCGTAGTATGGTATACTGAGTCAGTGCTTAGTATAATGATTAGAGAATCGCCCGAAGAACGACCCTGCGTGGTATTCCAATCTGCGTAGCCGCATACAGCGACCGCCACACAACAAAGGCAGTTAATAAATAAATTCTTCCTAGTCTGCGAATGTGCTAGCTTAGAGAGATATTTGCATATGAAGCCGTAAAGGGAAGTGTATGATAATAAATTATGGATTGATTAATTTACAATATAATTGTCACTTCTACTCTTGTTTTATGGACCATGCCGTGTGGCAGGAACTTTACAAACACCAATTTAACGGAAACAAAGAACATTTACACTCAGTACAATAGGTTGTAGATTGCACAAAAAACTGTCCTGCGTGGAAATGGAATTCACAAACTCGTGTACGGCAGCCGGTACCGCGATCGCCGAGCTATCGAGGCATCTATAATATGTGTATATTAATAGCAATATAACATTTAATTATAATTGATTAGTTATGATTAAAGTTATCAGTAATTATTAAAGATATAAACACTTGTTTTCAATTTAATTTATTATCTGAGACATTTAACTACCGTGACTTTATAGAAAGTGTGCTAATAAACGTGACGTCTAAGACACTTTTTTTTAATTAACAAACTCTTGTACTAAGTTTTATGCCATTTTTTGCAGTGACTTCTATAAATATATAGGGGTACAATGTACCTATCTGCATCTACAATGATAGTAATATAATATTCTGCGGACCGTATAAACAATTGTCCTAAAAAGGAGGTCTAAGTCGCGCCCTTGGATCAACGTTAACAAACATTTAATTGCCGCTGGTCAGGGTGTTTTCGGTGTTTTCTATGTAAAATGCGATCTCTACGTATAAAAAGTACGTTTATTCAAAAATTGTCAATTATTAATTCAAATAATTATTGTTGAAGGTCTGAGGAATATTATACAATTATTATTAGTTCAGTTCACGCCTAGAAGTTTAACGTTTGACTCAGGCGAAAATCGAATCCGTAATCTATAGCGCGGCAGGCAGTAATACTAACTCCTATGCTTATGATAGATATAATGTAGTTTAATACTCTTTGACTTACTAACAAAAGATGCAAAGCACTTATCACGTTTAATAATAATAATTCCCTCAACAGCAAGGTCTTAGATTTCATTCATTTATTTTGATTTGTTCAGGTCTCTAGATAGCGTTTTCACTATCCGACTAGTAGAGATGCAAGACATTACTCCGGTCCCATTGTAGTAGCCTAGGGAGCTCTTTCAACTTCAACCTGAGCTAAGCGTCGTCATTATGCACCAGCTTTGTGCACAGATTAGATAGAGACACCTTCATGAATTTTTAGTTCTACGCCTTTGTATATTCTTTTGAAAGTAAACAATGTAACAATGCCCCTATGACTTTTTCAATATGTTGTAGTAATACTTACAAAGTACTAAGTAATTTTCGATTTTTCTTAATAAAATAAAATTCAGTTATACGATAAAGAAGATTTTCAACTATGACACAAAATACATTTACCTACCTATATAGAGATTAGGGATAAGATTTCTCGTATTACTAAAACTGAGATAAATTTAAAGATTATCTATCCGCCACGAGAGGAGTCAAATCAAAT
The DNA here is from genome assembly GCA_905475405.1 of Schrankia costaestrigalis. Taxonomy (NCBI): domain Eukaryota; kingdom Metazoa; phylum Arthropoda; class Insecta; order Lepidoptera; family Erebidae; genus Schrankia; species Schrankia costaestrigalis. Next base: position 20,103,801 of record FR997836.1, read on the forward strand.
AAAAAATAATTTATTTGTTAGTAGTTTGGAGTCTATCCACTTTATTATTTACTTGAAGTAATACATTATATTCAGATGAAAAACTATTCTAATTGAAACATTTCAATAATTTAATAAGTTCTAGACAACTAACAATTCTATTAACTCTCGTGTAAAGTAATTATCAAACACAGAACACGCATGAGTATTCACGACAGGGCTGATACAAGCTCAAAAGATTTGGTTCACATTGAAGTGACTGCTGGCATTATCTTGAGTGAGATGAAGGCTTCACTTAAGTGTAGCCTTTTAATTATGTGGGCCATCGAGAACACGCTCAAATAATAAATGTGGTCGTGTCAACCTAAATGACGTTCTATGTGTTATAGTTTTTATTCTTTTAGAAAACACATTGTTAACTTTCGTCTAGAATTCGTATAGAAATATCAATATTGTAATTAGCAGTTTATGGTGGAAAAGAATTATATAAAATATTAATACCTTAAAATCTATGATGAATTGAAACATAGTATAGGTCAGGAAAGGTCCTCATTAAGTAAATAAATAAGGGAATATTGCCAACTAGTAATATTCTATTATAAAACGTCGATTTGGGACAATACAATATCCTCTCTCTATCCCTGTACAATATCCATGGGACGGAATAAGTTGATAAAGAAACAATGACATTGTATGTGTATGTGTCGACTCAAAGAGGTTTTTTCATTTTTCTATAAAGTCATAATCTGAGTCCGTATAAAAAAGATAGTAAAGTCCATTTATTCTGAAATATTCAGTTACCCTTGTCAACATAACTCATCTCAAACACCGACATGTCAATCCGAACGACCGAAACCAATATTTTGTATGGGATGTGATGTAAAAGAGAAGTCAATATCACTTCTGAGGTAGAGATATGCTATTGTGTTCAAAATATTATGTTGCACTATGTACTTAACACTGTTTTATTTAATATAAAGCCTTAACATTTGACGATCTCTGCGATATTGTAGTTTTGTCCTACACTGAGGTTTTTAGAGTGATTCCCGCTATAATATGAGTAATAAAAATTAGTCAAATACAGCATGACTTAAATGGCATGTTATAATGATAATTCGTTGCTAGACAATAGTTAAATTTAGCGCACACAGAACAAATTGTGTGATAAAATCCTGACACCATTACAACGTATATCGCAAGTAAAGATTTCATTAGGCTTAGGAGGGCTATCGCTCAGTTACATGCTTTCATGAATAGCAATTAGTAAGTATTGAAAGCCTCAATAGCCGCTTCATCGGTCAAGACGAGACTGCTACTGGTTTTAATTGGCACTTAGTAAAGTCGTTGCAGTTGCTCTCTTGTTTGTGCTAACAAATTGAATGAAATCACGAAATGAAATTTCAGAATATCTTTGAACACTTCACATACATAATTTACATATACAACCCTTAAATGTCGCAATGCAGGTAAGGAGCTCTCCAGTAATGTGGGAGGCCGAGTGACCAAAAACACGTTGGACAGATGGAGTAGTATCAAGTTCTATTTCAAGTTTTCCTTCTTTTGTTTTCATGGAAATAATAATTATCAGAAAGACTCTTATTATCCCATAACGACATTCGCGCGGGAGAAATAAAGGGGTGACACTATATTTTACTAGCAATTAATTATTGTTGCTTTATGTAACCCGGCGTCATGGGGGTGGAAAAGTGTTACACGGACGTTGGGGTGGGTCTCACCGACCCGTTCATAATTTCGAAATTATTTCAATACTTTATAAATAATAAAGATTATATTTATTTACGTTTATATTGTTGGGTATTTACATGATTAAATAAAACACAAATTCTGTGTTATATTATGTTTCAATTACGTACAATAAAATTTAAAAAAAAGATCTAAATTTTTCAAAAATTTTTTTCTCTTCTACTTAAATGTAATATATTATTAATAAACAATCAGTTTTAACGTTTTATTGGCACTTTTTGGTAGGTAGCTAAATAAATTTAATAGAAAAAAAAAATTATTTGAAATTTTATTTTTTGGTACAGTCAGCAGAAAACGCTGGTCTATTTATTACTAAGTACCTACAAAAATACAAATTAAATACGTTGAACTTTATTTAACTAGCTATAATATTGTAAATAACAACGAAAAATCAAACATAAAAATGATAAAAACACAGATAATAAGTAAAACAATATCTACACAAAACGGCGCGAAATTGTTACACCGACTCACAGTGTGACGCCCCATATACAAAAATATAAAAATGCAGTATTTTTTACACATATTTAGGCTATGGTATATCATTAGGCAAAGACCAGACTACGTAATAGCAACACCTAATCAAACAAGTTTTAAGGTAGGTGTAAATAATACTATTTCAAAGTAGCCACTTTGATATCATTTACTTGACATTAAAATAAATTCGCTGTTGTATGTGGCTTGCTGTGCATTCTTGTGTTAACATATTAACGAGTATCGCATTTAATTAACAATATATATATATTTAGCAGTGCCTTGACCTAGTTATTTGTTAAAAAATCTATTACCATGGGTGAGTATACATCAATAATGAATGTAGGGTAAAAAAAAAAGAATTATTAAGTTTATCGAAGATTTAAAAAAAAACACCTCATTATACCTTTCTACATTTTTTTTTACGTGTAGGAATACTATCGTACATTTATATTACATTAGTTGTATTTGCCGAATCTTGCCGAAATAATAGTTATAATTTTTTTTAGCGAGTACCTACACCAAAAGTGACTTTTAAATCTTGCTTCGAAATCGTCGAAAATGTTGACAAAAATGAAAAAGTAGACGTGATTACCAATCATATACAGGATATTTATGGCTTGTATGCCGGGTCTACTAATGATGGAAACACTGCCCGACGTTTTTTTGATAATACTGCTATAAGTGCTTCTATAACTGGAATTAATGTTAATTTAATTTCTAATCTAGCCATAATATTAAAAGTAATTGCAAGTGGTAAAAAAATTAAAATAGATTTGTTTACCACACTTGTAAATGAAACTAAAAAAATATACCTTGAAAATTATAATTGGTATTATATGCCTGTGAGTTTGCATAAAATACTTATTCATGGTCCTGCTATCATTACATCTTTTTTCGTACCAATTGGAATTTTATCAGAAGAGGCTTTGGAGTGCAGACACAAAGATTTTAGGCGTATCCGTGAACATCACACTTGAAAAACTTCACGATTGAATACCAACAAAGACATTATGATGGCACTCTTACTAACATCTGATCCGGGTATTGCGAAGTATCGAAAAATAACTTCTAATAACAGGAAATGTAGTAAAGATGTCGAGGCCTACATCGAAACTACCGAAAATCGCGATATTCCACTGTCAGGCAGTTCATCGACCGAAGATACTTCTTCATCAGAAACTGAATGACTAGATATGTTTTTTTTTTATTTTACTATGGATTACTACTTTACTATGGATTGTTTTTTTTTATTTTATTTTTTAACTGGGAAAAGGGGAATAGTATTAAAAAAGATTTTTATAGTTTATAAATTATAATATGACCTTACAATGAACTTATGATTTTTTAATGTTTCTCCCATACATTCGTTACACTGTGCGACTGCGAGGATGGGTCTCACGTACCTTTTTTAACTTTGTGCACCTGTATCTTCTACTGCAGCCGTGGCACGACTTACGTGTTGCTTGTGACGTGTAGGATAACTCAACAGCTCCAGCTATTGAGAAGAGCAGCAACGTCACACGTATAGTAACCTAACTACAAGCGAAATAAAATGTGGCGGGTCGCACAGACCCAACCCCAATGACGCCGGGTTAAGGTCGGAAAGCAACTTGTATTGCAACCACGTGTCAACAAAATTAATACTCTATTCCTTTGACACAGTCGAATCTAATTGTAACATGATAAAAAGTAAAAATAGCTTACATACTCGTACATTATGTTTGTTGCTGGAATCAAAACTAAAAACACTTCTGAAATAAAAATAGCAATACACGAGGTTGTGACATGCGACTCACAAAGTGATGAACACACTTATAAGAAAAAATACTGACGTAGGATTTATTTATACGTCACACTTCTAACTAATGTCTTTTTGATCCAAAAAGTACTTTATTCAATAGTTTACAAAGTACTATTTTGCACAAAACCAAATGTACAAATTTAAGGATTTGTGCAAAGGTATTTGGGGTCATGAGTATCGTGAAAACTTCTTTAAAAATGTAATACTTTTTTGAGTTATCTCATACTGTTATAAGGAATATCATTGGCACAATTTTTAATTACAGTAAATAAACCAGTCACTTGTAATTGTAATAAGTATAATATTGTTGAAATAAATAACTTAGACTTTCAGGATCTCAGAAAATTGATTTAGGTAGGTACGTGGGTTTCTTGAAATAGTAAGTCTCGGCCTTTAATAAGACATTATAAAACCATTTGTCATCTTCCTCTTTTTACATAGACAACACGATAGTAATAATTAATTACAATTATTGATTTTTATTGTTTCTAAATTAGATGAACATTCTCACATCAATGCAATTATTCATATTAATAGGCCATTGTTTTACGAGTTAATGTTTAGATTGTGACCAGACTATTTGACAAGAGGTAGTATGCTATTTTACCTTCATATATGGTGTTATGTAAACAGAACTTATAAGTATACAACTAACACTGTATTTCTGAAGTTTAGGCACAAAATTAATTTATTAAACAAGTGTTTCATCCCGTCCATAGAAAGTTGTATTAGAAGGTTTTCGTATGTAGGATAGTTTTTAGTAGAGTGTTTATGAGCAGATAGACGCAACTTAAGATAATAACGATTCACATAATATACTTAGGCTTTTCGTACAGTTCATACTCATCAGATTTCCCAGTGGAATTTATAAGTAGCCTGACTTCTTTAGTCACCATAAAATGTTTACTTTATAGCATCTTCAGCCCGCCGTACTTAATGAACTACGTTATTATAAACGTCCAAGAAAGGAAACAAAATTTAAATAAATTTAATAAAATAGTTTCGCATAATTTGTACACTGTATACCTTAAACTAAACTTATTTGGAAGTACCTAACGTAGTCTAGTAAAGAGCGGGACTGACCAAGTTTTTTTAATTATAAAGTCTTTAGAACTTTATATAATTAAAGTTTTGTATAGTTTCAAAGGAGATTTCGGTGTTTTGCCTTTTATTAAATGTTACAAGATAGAAATATTCTCTTTTGCCATTGATAGGTACTCAGTGAAATCTGAAAAAGAAATGTTCATACGTATAATTTCACGAGCATGTTTTCGGTCCATTAAAGTGATTCGTTGATACGATAAAGTACATAATGTGGTGTGTTACGCGCTCCCCAAATGTAAACATTCAATATATTTTTGAATGAAATGAACCGTGGCTTTTTGTTGTTTAGATAAAAACTTTACTTGTACTTGTTTATCTACAATCTTGTTATGGTAATGTAACAAGTAATATAGGAGCTAACTTGGTTATAAAGTTCTTTTAAAATTATTGAATATTTCAAAAAACATGGTCTACTTTACTTACGCTGAAGATTTTTGAATTTTATTTAGAAACACCGCATTAAAAATAGTTTGTTTACAAAAATGAAATCAAAGCTATATTCAGCAACAGCGCGACGGTAACCGCTTGCCATCAACGGGTTGTTAGGTCATCTGACATAAAAATAGTAATTGATCTACATAAAAAATAACTACTATGTAACCAAAAACAAACCCTATGCAGCTTGTAACTAGGCTTACAATATTATGCACCGCGAATACTTTTTCATGTAGCGTGATATTTTTCAAGCACACTACATGCAGTGTGGTTTTACTTTTTGTGGCGTTTTGTCATCCAAAAATCGGGGCTTGTCCGTACAAATACACGTACGTGTTCAGTATGAATGGGACAAAAGTTTCCGGTTCTATTGACGAGCCTCTTTAGTGCCATTAAAGTAATGTTCTTGCTCAGCGAGCTATGAACTGCAACAGGAAAGTAACTTTATAAGCTTATGCACATTGTTATAATGTGTATACGATAGAGCAGCAAATCATATTCAAATAAATACAACAGTGATAAATTAATAAACTTTACAAATCTTTTTAAACTTTACTACCCAACTTTACAAATCTTTTCAAACTTTACAAGTTATGTTTTTACTATTACTTTAAAACTTTCGTGTTTCATTATAACTTATTATTAATAACTACACGGGTATTAACAGTCATCTCGTAACCATGGCTGGTGCTATCTAGCCAAAGCGTCGAGAGCCTCAAAGATAAATAATTCAATATTTACCATTAATAATCGTGTTAATACCCGTGTAGTTGTAATAATCAAGTTTTTACTACAATCCATGTTATGACCGAAAATACGTACATTTAATTTTGTTATTTCTCCGCTCCATCAAGAGCAAGCTCTAAAATAAGTTTCAAAACCTTTTGAATGTATGTATTTATGTCAGTAGTATATCGTAAAAAAATGTTAAGACAAAAAGCTAGGTTTTTACATTATACAGAGATATTTACTGATGTCACGTTGGATAATAATTTTTGTGTGATAAATATTATTTATCTAAGATACTTAGATATGAATACTTTATTTGTTTCCCCAGGACATTGTCTCGGTATGCGCCACTTGATAGCGACGCTGATGTTCCTCGCGACGACCGTCTCCTACGCCACGAGGGTCAGCATGAGCGTCGCCATCGTCGCCATGACTTCCAACAGCTCCAGCGGAGATTACCCGGTGAGTTAGTACTACATGCGCCACTTGATAGCCATGCTGATGTTGACAGATCTTTTACTAGAAGATTAATGAGTAAACTAAACTTCACTTCAAAAAATAATATTAAAAAAATAAAAAAACATTACCTTACTCTAACTTTCTTAACTCTACCTTTCCAGTCGAAGTCGTGATAACAGCTAGTATAAAATAAAAGATAAAAATATAAAATGAGTAGATAAAAGGCTTCCATAAGAAGACACTAATATCATTGATCTTTTCCACTGGGAACAATCTCCGAAGGTACTAATGTTCCTAAATGCGAACACAAACGAATAAAAAGTTAGCACAAACCGGGTAGATGTCGCAAAAACTAACATTCATTCTGTAGATATACTTGTATAGTAGGTACTCTCTTGCAAACGTAGTTTATTGATTTGTCAACTAACTAACTACACGTTACAGTTTACTGTAATTATAGATTTCCTTATGAGTTTCTAGCTAACATCAATATAGGGGCCAATTTTTATCTCCCACTGCAGGAATGGACCTCCGCGAGTAACAGAGGAAAACTCGACCTATTAATACCGCGATCACCAAGCAGAACTTGTACTGGATGTTTTATTTTAATTGTTGTTACTCTCTGTCATTTCTGTTGGTGGTACAGTGAAACAACCAGATCGTAGCATAATAAATATAAGTCATTGCAAAATTGTTGTCTTTTACTATTTTTAAATAATTATGTTAATAATTTCTTGACATTGTGTATCTTCTATTCTCATAATCGTTTATTGTATCTTGATTTATCTGTTTGCCATCGGAATATTTCATAGTGCTATCATAGTAGTGGTAACAGTTAGTCAGGACAATACGTAGGTCTGATGCTAACGACTCACGTACGACGATAAAGACGATGACGTCTCTTTATAATGTCTTAATTATTTGTCTCAGTGCTACTATAAAAACTAACTGACTCAGTATTTACTCCTTACTCGTAACTTGCAAGTGTAATGGCTCAAGTATGAATAAGCTTTTATTTTTACTTACGTTTTTGACAATGTGTTAATGGAATAAGAATACGAACATAGTGTCACCCTAACTTATCCCATAGGTGTCAATCAGATGTCATCCCTAGTTTGCAGATACGAGTATTCCCTTTTAGAAAACAAAAGTAGTAAAAATTTTACATGAAACCCTGTGCCCATCCACAAGTCACCACAACATAAGTAGGCCAAGCTTTCATCTGTCAAAGATTATATAATTTAATCTATCTGGTAAGAAAATAGAAAAATAACCTTAAATTGAAAAGACGGGCTATCGTAATAGTAGCAGTAGTATTTTTTTATATATAGATACATTTCATCCATATTGAAGGTTAAATTAGAGATAAATGTTGAAAGTATTAATGATGCATTGACAATAATGTTTGTCTCGTTTTACAGGTATTTGACTGGAGCCGCAGCACTCAGGATATGATTCTCTCTTCATTCTTCTGGGGCTACATCGTACTACAAGTTCCTGCTGGAATGATCGCGGGGCGCTTTGGTGGCAAATATCTTATGTTCACCGCAATGGCCGCCACTGGAGTTATTAATCTTCTTCTGCCTTTAGCTGCTATCAAGGTAAGAATCTACACTCAAAACTAACCATTGCCCCTTTCTAAAAACCTGTAAGTACTCGGAATTCAGCTTATAACGTTAAGTTTCTGAGAAATATAAATCACACCTTAATAGTATTAAATAGATAAACAATGGCATTATTAAATAATAATAATGCAATAATTTAGCCGTAATTGTACTTACATTCTAGTGTCATGTAACTTTACAATACCCAAACTATTTGCAGCTATGTTATCAATAGTGTTAAAGTTTGAACTCAATATAATTCCATTATTATATTCTCAGGTGGAAACACTTAAGGGGACAATTTGGCTTCGATTCAAATGCATAGCGCAATGATACTCGTAGTATGCAAGTTGTTAAGTTTTATAAACTAAACTCGTACGGGTAACATTTGTGCAGATGCTACCGGAGCCTACAAAGAGAATCTATTAATTTATTGTTATTGCACTTTTGTAACTTTAATTCAGTTTGTTTGAATATTGAAAAGTTTTACTGAACTTTCTTATAATTTAAAATAATATCTCTTCTAAATAATCTGGAGTAGGTTTTTCTTGAAGACTAATCTTAACAACTGCTGCGTAAGCAAAATCAGTGATAAGCATAACCTCGCTAATTAGTGGTCTGGGTAATTAAGACTTACAATTTCATAATTTAGGACAATGTCGTCGAGTTAATTGTGGTCGTTTATAAACGCAAGTGGCATTAAGCATTTAATTTTTTATCATGAAGCGGGTTAGAATTTCTAAGCTTCTTCTTAAACTTAGACCAGACCAAAACAAAGTAAAAGACAAAATTGGAAGGAAGTGTGTCATGAATTTTTAACTGAAATAAAAACTTAACATATAAAAGTTTCAACTAACTAAAAGAGCAAATAACAATAAACGTACAAAAGGGTACAAGTTGAATTTTAATACGAATGTGAAACTGTAAAGTGTAATAAACACTACTAGAGTACGTACCATTAACACTAATGCCGAGCAAGTGTGTAGCACACCTTCACACTAATATTCCTTTCATTATGTTTATTTTAACTACGTTTAACTAAACTCTGATGTTGGAGTTTCTGAAATCCTTTAGCTTATTCCACTTTAAGCAGTCAGCTCTTAGCTATACTGAAATTAGGTTATAACTATTTTAATAAATAGAGAGATAATTTTGTGTAACTCTTGTATGTTTGTATGATAAGCATACGTGTGTCTCGTTGTAAGAAGAAGGAAAAATATGTCTTAAAAAATTTTACAATACGTCTGACCGACACGGTTCCACTCATTCATCACTGGAACTGTATCAACCCAATAATGAGATACACCAATGAACACAGCGTCGCATCGTCATGGCATCGTCGAATTGAAAACAAATATTGTTGTACCTGATATTTATTCAAAATCACCCTTATGAAAAGTGGACTCCTTTATGTATTAAATAAGACATCTTGAGCATTATCTAACATGTTATATAATCATAGTATCCTTGAACATAAGCTTCCATTTAACGTAAAGAGAATCCAAGACAAATAGCTCGGCTTTTACATTAAGGTTCACAAACCAATGTTCGTTTGATAAGCGATCCCTTACAGAGATAATATCAGTCACGTTGGATATAATTTCACAAAATGGAATGAGCAATACTTCTCTGATAACCTGAATGACCTTTTATTTGGTTCTTTGGGAATTCCAAATTTATTTTAATATTTATTTCGTTTGGTAACAAAAAATGCGATACGTTTTGGTCTATTAATAAATAACATAGAATTATTAGTATCTGAGCTAACATGATATCAGATTGGTTTTATAAGGTACCGTGAGGTATTTGAACAAAAACATTGTAAATAATTTCTAGAGACTAGGTTATTTATATACCTGAAGTCTTTCTATTTAGAGGGGTTAAAAAAATTGCTACTCGAATGAAAAAACGCTATAAAGATAGTAGGGAATTTTACATACCTTTCTGAAAAGCAAGTATTTGCAAGTATTTATATTCTCAAACTATTTCTAATTACAAAGACATTAGAAAGAACAGATCTTATAAAGTACATAAAATGTCTAGTCTCAGTTCTACAGGAAGTTTGCAACGTCTAACAGAACTATTTTCAGTAAAACCTCAAACACTAAGGAACTGAAACTTCAAATGTAATAAAGTTGCGCGACTAATGGATTCAAGGCGTTAACTTGATCTTTGGAATGAAATAATGAGATAAAATTGTAGCACAAAATAGAACTTACAGTTACGTGGTTTTTAAAATTAACTATCAACAATTGCAAAACGCTTGTTTGAAATGTTTTCTAACAATTTTCATTCTTGTTCCTAATGCCTAACTATCTTGCCACTATCAGCAGTATTTTCTGGAACAACAAACGAATAACCCCATTATAATACTATGAGTTGAGTAAATCAATGTTTTTTAAAGTTCTCAAAATACAGGACATGCGTAGTAAAAACTCTGAACACTACCATACTAACCAAAGTTATTCTTAAACAAACAGAAAAAAAATAAACCAATAGCATGCATGTATTTTAAAAAGATTTTAAATAAAATCAAAATTACGCAAAAAGGAAACCCAGCAAAATGTTTCAACATTTGTATGTAGTAGAATATATCGGTCAGTTCCATTACTAGCGTGTCAAGTGGAAGGACCCACATTATTTAACCGTTCAGTCGGGAGTTGTGAGCGCCGGAGAAATAGACGACTGTAGTTTGTAGCACCAGTAAAGTTTACTTGTTTTCTACCCTTCTTAAGTATTGTGACATCAGATACTTTTTTAAATAATATACGATCGTTTTTTTTTTTTTTAATATAGCTGGTGGTAAAGAAGAATGGGCATTTTTATATGGAAGCCGTCCCCACCCTTGTAACACTTACATCTATACATCAAATGAAAGTACTTGAAAAGTGAAGCATTTTATTGTATGACAGCAAATCTGTCAGTCATGGGAGACCAGAGTTATTGAGGATAAGAGAATAAAAATAATAAACGATAATATTACATACTTTATGTTAATGTTTACTATATAAGCACGATAAAGTCAAAGGCTATCTTACTAGTAGACGGACTTTACATCTAGATCATCCTACATCATCCAGAAAATCATCCACAGCATTTTCCTGACTTTCGGATAGCTAGCTTTGCTAAACTAAACATATAACCCGTTACTAGTGGCGAAGGGTCCATATAACCCGATTCCTACCGGCTTACCTTTGCAATAACATTGTATAATAAACAATTATAAATCAATGACGTAACATCCATTCAGTACACAAAATTAAAAAAACAAAAAAGTTTTCTCTTACCTACGTAAATCGCAATACATATCGACGGTGGAAAGGCAAAACGAATGAAACGCCACTTTGGTCGAAAATGAGTTTTATATGCAGTTCGATAGAGTTTTGGATTCTCTATCGATCTGTCTAGGTTAGAAGTCATTCTGACGCATTTTTTGGCGTTTCATTTAAGGTATAAAAGGGGGTATTTCAAAAATACCCTCCCCTTAAACGACCGTTTTTCGATACCTTTTTTTAACAATGTCAATAAATTGATATGAAAATATTGAAGGTGCCTTTTAAATTACTGACCAAACTTATTTTTTTACGAAGATGCCACATCATGCAATTTGCTCTTCCAAATATTTTTTTTAATTTGGTCTTTCAATACTTTTTCCCCGCTAAGTTATATTTTGACATGTCGTAACACGTTTTCTTCCTCGAGAGTAAAGTAACAGCTACGGCGTTTCAGTTGTTATTCCTATCGTACTTTTTAATTAAGATACTAAATAAAAAGTCTATAATAAATTAAATTGTCTATTCCTTTACCACGAGATCAACTTAAGCCCCTATCCGAGAAATGCACATCATGTAAACTACATAACCGCGTATGGTCATTAATTCATTTTAACGACCTAAAAATATAAGAGACATCACTCATAAAACATTCTTCCATTTTATTTTTGTTTCATCAAAGGGAAATGAAGCATTTTTCCTTCTACGCCTTTTTTTTCATTTGGCATTTAAACTAATTTCGCCCTCCTGTTTTTGTGGAGGTTTTGTGAATGAATTAATTTGTCCTACCAACTTTTTTTTATTGATGGTTTATGAAGTGTTTTTCCCAACTCACTCAAAATGTCAGAAACATGATACGCCACTTTTTTCTTGCCTTATTGACTTTAATTAATTTATATTGAATACAAAACAAAGAGCACATAAAACTTGATTTACTTATAAAATTTCAAAAAAATTGGTTAATAAACAAAGAAGTTATGATCGTTTTTGTTAAAATTTAAACTTTAAACAGCTCTCCTGAACAATTAGCCAAATGGCGTATCATTCGTTTTGCCTTTCCACCGTCGATATTATGAAAATTATTTACGTACTCATAACGCCATCTATTATTACAACATTGTCAACTAATGGCGGCGGCACAGAGTACATTAGAATGGCGGCGGTAAGCCGGTCTCAAAAATAGGAATCGAGTATAAACAGACGGTACGAAAGTCGTACGCACACATGCAAAAACATTGCATTTTATCTTTGTGTGTGAGCGTCGATATAAGGAACGATCATTGAATGAATAAGCCGGCATTTTTCGAGTTACCTAAGGAAATTGAGTATTATTAATATATTCGTTCGTCGTTGTATTGACCAATCAAAACGACGCATCATTCGTTCGTCGTTGTATTGACCAATCAAAACGATCCATCGCGATGTATGAACGAACGATATTGTGTTCATTCTTTTGGTCAATGTTCATTGCTTTGCTCTCAGTCATTTCCCACCCAAAAAAGTTTTTATTTTGACATTTATTATTGTTTTTGTTTTCATTCAGCTATTATTTATATTTTAAAGTATTTACAGTGCAAATACATTAGAATTCTCTGTTTTGTGTAAAGTAGTAATTACTAAGTATGTTTGTGTTATGAGTGTTGTGCATGGATTGAATTATTGTCATAGTGCTTTGGGTGCCTACCTACTACATTATTGTAAGTACTTACTTCATTGTTATTACTTTAATTTGTTGTTACAATGGCAGCGTTAATAGTATTAGATTGTTGACTTATTGATTATTTGTTGTGGAAGCAAAACTTCTTTCTTGTAATTAAATAACGAAAATAAGAAATACAGACATGAATGTGGGATACAAACGAGACGTGCGTCGGCCGCCGCCCGGCGCCATGCATTTACGATATATTTTTATATTATTTACATCTATATATGATAAATATAAGTGGCTTACAGCTTGCAGTTGTAAATTTAATAGTACGTTTTGTTTCCCTTGTGTCTTATTCTCAGATTTTAAAAGTTTGTGGAGTCATTTATCTAATTCATCAAAGAAACATGTCCAAACTGAGAAACATATTCGGATTTGAATAGCTTTATGTACTTGAGTTCGGGACAGAATATTTTTTCACTAATACGTATGAAGTACAATAGAAAAGTAGATTACGAAATACAAATTTAATATTATAGAAAGACACTTTAACCTCGATGGCGCGGCGCGGTCGCGGTAAGCGGCTGACGTGCACGAGGTCGCGGGCTCGATTCCCAGGCAGGACAATTCTTTTTGATCAACAAATTATTGTCCTGAGTCTGGATCTTGTTCTTTGTGTCCGTTAAATTGATGTTTGTGACAGTCACAAGTTTTTTTTTCGTTCGGCTTACCTTTTATAAAAATTCACCCTTCGCCACTGCCCGTTACTGATAAACGCTTCTTTAATTTAATCACTGTTTGGCGAGATTTTAATTAGCAAAACCAACCTTATACCAAACAAAATCGTAAGAATTTAAGCTAAGCAATTAACTAATATTTAAGAGGCGTTTATGAGTAAGGGGGTTAGAGAACTATTAAGAAATGTTATTTATGCAGCAACCAGTGCAGAAATAGTAAACGACAGAATTTACGTTCCTCAGGCTCGGAAAGGGCTTGACTCAGACTAAAATGTCGATAACTAGCCGGTTCATAATTCTTTTGTCGGATTTCGGTATTCCAATAAACACGGCGTCTTTCCATTGTTGTGGTAAGACACAATTTGACATTGCGACATTGAAGATGCATGTCAAGGACCAAGAGACATTCGGGGAATAAATTGATGACTATATTTGTTATTCTTTCTGAGCCGGGTGCTTTTTGAGGGGCGAGAAGTTTAATAACGGATTTCACCTCGGTAGGTGTGACTGACGGTATATCGTCGTTGTCTACCTTGAGCCGTGAGACCGTGAAAGAAGTTCGCCGTTTCACTTCGCTGTCGCCATATATTTGAAATTGGTGTGTGTGATTGATATTATATCATGATTGTTACCCTGAGGTGAACTGCGTATTGGGCCTTGAGGCTCTCGGCCAGGCATTCGGCCTTGTCATCATACTCGAACGCTAGCCTCCTATCAGGCCTAACCAAAGGAGGCATAGTAGAGTAATACGACCTTCGTTAACGATCGGGATAGCTGCTAGAAAGCGAGATAAGGAGGCTCGATCTCACTCAATTGCGCATACCATCGTGACTGACGAAACTCATTTATGCGTACTTTAACAGACCACTGAAGCTGTCTAATCCTAACCCTATTGGACTCGCTGGGGGCCCTGTCATAGACACGACGTGTGGCAGCGATCTTGCGGCTCAACAGATCACGCAGTTCTGCGGGTAATTGCATGCGCAGGTCTTCCAGCATAGCCACTGTCCGAGAGCAATCGTTAATTAATGACGCGACCTGTCAGGGCGCTGATCGCCGCCTCAGTGTCCACTACAGTATCCATACGCGAGTTTCTCCTCAAACCTCTTTCAATCAGTGATGGAGCTTTGTGGGGATATGACCGGAGTCGGTTTCGGGGAATAGTATGAATGCATAAGTTTCATGCAATAAATAATGAATAGGTGCGTGGTTTTCATTAATTATTAGCATTAGCTCATTATTGTTGCATTGGAAGTTGTAGCCGCGTCAGATCCAGTTATTTTTCTAATATGCCCAACTGTGCATACGAACATACTGCTCAGAATTGCCCAGTTAAAGAGGCGGTGGGCAGGGGACATAGCGCGGAGAACCGACAGCCGTTGGGGTTGAAAGGTTCTGGAATGGCGACCGCCTATCAGAAAGTGCAGGGTGGAGAGACCCCTCACATGGTGGTCCCACGACCTAGTTAGGACGGCGGGAAACCGATGGATGAGGGTGGCAATGTTTGGAGGAGGCCTATGTCCAGCAGTGGACATCAATTGGCTGATATGCGTACGAGTTTTTATGTTGATGAAAGCTGTATGTTTTTTATTTGAAAAGCGAAATTCATGGTTTTCTGGATGATGTAGGATGTTCTAGATGTATGGTCCATCTACTAGTAAGATAGCCTTTGACTCTATCGTGCTTACATAGTAAACATTACCATAAAGTAAGTAATATTATTGTTTATTATTTTTATTCTCTTCTCCTCAATAACTCTGTTCTCCCATGACTGACAGATTTGCTGTCAAACAATAAAATGTTTCACTTTTCAAGGGCTTTCATTTGATGTATAGATGAAAGTGTTACAAGGGTGGGGACGTTTCGCCCATTGTTCTTTAAAAGAGTAACTTCTCGTTCAACATTTTGACAAAAATACACTGGGCCGCAATGAAAACGGGTCGCTTACAAAAACCTTTATAAATTCCAAAGTATTGGAGCTAGCTTTATGAAATAAAGACTAAACGATAAATAATTTAATCACAAATAATGCCGCAAGTAAAATATTGCAAGTTATTTTTGATTATTGTATTCATAAATTAAAAATAAAGGCGATTTTTTTAAATTTTAACAACAGTTTCAAAACCATTTTTTTTACTCTTTTTTCTGTTATATCATGAAAAAGAAGCATTTTTTATACAGATATTCAATATTCTGATCAAATTAGCATAAAAACATGCCTCTAACCCCTAAAGAGTCTACAAACGATTCCAGAAATGCAAGAAAAATGACGTAGTCATCGTTATACAGCGAGAACTGTTAGTTTATAGCTCTCAATCGTTCGAAAAGTACTCCAGCCATTAGAAGAGACTGTATCCAAAGCGCGCAGATCAAGATCAGAACCAACAGAGTGTACAAAAATACAAGAGGATCGTTACATGGTGTCGAGAATGTTGAGAAATCAATTTCAAACGGCTGTTGTGGTCAAAAATCACTTGCTACGTGCTCGAGAAAGCAATCCAAGCTCTTGTATAGTGAGGCAGTGTCTAGATGAAGCAATCTTAGAGTCCTAGACCTGCAAATATTCGTAAACATGAAAGACAACATCAAAATTCAAGATAGAGTGATAATAAAAAAACTCGTGAATAGCACTCATGGCTGATTAGTTAAGGAAAATGTTTCCGATGAGTCGAAGTTTACGTTATACAAGCACGATGCAAGGCTAAGAGTCTGGAAAAGTACAGGAAACATGTACACTCAAGGAATTTAATTGTTTAGCAATTTGCTTAATTTTGAAATCGGTCAGGTTACTATTTACCGACTACAGACGACGGATGACGAACCCCGACGTCTTGGGAGTCGTAAAATTAATTAGACAAGGTATATATACCTAGCCTTGTCTATCTATGACAGACAGGTATTTTGTGTTAAAATAAAATTCTTCAATTTTATATTGTTGACAGACCAAAGTTAAGTCAAACTAAACTAGACCTTATCTACCATCTCCATCAAACAGTATCCTTAGTCCGAGTTTGTGTCACTATTAACAATAAAGTATATTGAGTAGCATTCGCTGTTCTGATTGGTTCAATGCATTGTATTGATAATACTGTCAAAATTTTATTTTTTACTCTTTGGACAGAATGGTGGAAGTTTGTAAACAAAGAAGTTTGAAGTGCAATTCATACTTATTGGTTATATTTTATATTATGTCAATTTTGAGGTGTAATATCTTTCAAATTCGCTAGGATTATTTTGGTATATAATACGACTAAATTACGTAGGTTGTGTACCTGCTAAACAATTAAATTCCTTGACCGTACATGTAACGAAGCTTACATTGAAGAGAAAGTACCTGATGTCGGAGGCACTGTACACGTGTGGGCTGAAATTTCTTCTGAAAGCCGCACCGAGCTAGTAGTGATATAAAATAGTACTTTAACTGCAGAGAGGTACTTGAATGAAATCATTAATGAGTATGATGGCTCATTTTTGGTAAACATCGGCGAAAAAGTCAGCTGTATGGATCTCAACGCACGTCTTCATACTGATTTAATAGTGTTAAAGTTCCGTAAAGATGCCGCTATCACACGTATGAAGTGGCCAGCACTCAACCCAGACTTGAAACCGATCCAGCATGCTTGGGGGACGTATTGGATCGATGAGTAGGACATTAATATTTCTCTCTAATCACCCTTTGTGAACTCAAAGAAGCAGTGATAGAGAAATGGGTGTATTTTTGTCAGAATTCAATTAAAAACCAAATGGAAAGCATCCAAAACCAGATGACAGCTGTATTAACAGCTTCTGGTAATAATACAGCGTATCAAATAAGTGAAAATTGCATTTTTGATACCTTTTACCTGTTTTCGACATCTAATGGAAGTGTCAATTTTTATTTAACTTACTTTTGTCCAAAATACACTTAACGATCTGTAATTTTTATCACTTCCATTTAAGGACTGTTAAATTATCTTTATTTCAGTGTTTATTTCATAAAGCTAGCTCTAATATTTTGGAAGTTATTAAGGTTTATGTAAGTGACCCGTTTTCATTGCGGCCCAGTGTATATAAAAAGATTTTACCATCTAATTAAATCAGATTTCATTTTATGAAGACGTTTGTTTGCCATATTTAATTCATTATTTTTCCAGTCTCCCCTTAATTAAAACTTGATTTAATACTAGAAATAGATGCCAAGTTAGACTGTCTAGGCTAGGTTTCGTATCGAGGAGGTATCATAAATGTTTTAATTATTGAGTAAAAGAAATTTTTTGCGATAAATACAATTTCCTGGGCTTGTAAGTCAACAGCTAAATATAAAATTATGGAGTAAAGGATTGAACGCTTATAACGTGTTAAAAGTAAATCGCTTATTTATACATTTATTTAAGTCTCCATTATTTCAGGGTAGTTACATGGCAGTATGTGCATGTCGTATTGTCATGGGCTTGACTCAAGGTCTGCTGTACCCGAGTCTGCACGGCGTCTTAGGACAGTGGGCGCCTGCAGACGAACGTAGTCGCATTGGAACTTTCGTTTATGCTGGTAAGTTTTGTCCAATAAGAAATCTTATAATAAATTATTGCATTTCAATTGCATCAATATGTAAACTTTTCTATTGGCACAGTTAACATCAAAAGGGCATCGGGTTTGTCATATTTGATTAATCTTTTTCTATAGTATACACCAACATTAACACGAGATAGTCTTAACCGCTTCATATGCTAATAAGACGCATTTTTAAATGACAATTTATAACCTGATTTGTTCTTATCCTAACGACATGTTAAAAACACCGAGTAATAGTATTTTGTAATACCTTTACCTTATTAGTGCTAGACGGTGATAAAGATTATTGTATAAAACGGACTACGGTAACGTTTCAGGAGCACAACTGGGTACGATCATCGAGCTGCTGACATCAGGTATCCTATCAGCCAGTTCGTGGGGCTGGCCCTCCGTGTTCTACGTGGCGGGTATCACGTGCCTGCTGTGGTCTGCTCTCTGGCTCATCTTCGGTGACTCCACGCCGGGGACCAGCCGGTGGATCTCTAAGGAAGAACGAAAATATATTGAAACTAATGCTGGATCTAACGAGCTGGGACATGGGGTATGTTCATTTTATGATTGCTAATTACTAACCATATTCAGAAGTAGTTAAATATGTACCAAAGCGACATTTCATTTAGTTGATTTTCACATTTTTTTTATTTTTTTAAATTTACAGCTACCATATTTACCTGGTATTGGGCCTGTGTCGCTTTGTCTCTTACAGACACGAAATATCAGGTTACAAAAAACATCAAGGCTCAATACATGAATTTGATGTTTACGTAAATAAACTATCTTGCCTGGGATTTAAACTTGCAACCTTATGCACGGCTGTCGCGTACATGACCGCTTTGCCAACGAAGCAGTTAATATTTTTACATTTTGTTTTAAATTGTTTCAGAAATTACCGACACCATGGCTGGGTATATTGACCTCGTTTCCATTCTGGGCAGTTCTGTTGGCGCACTGCGGGCAGAACTTGGGATTCTGGACGTTACTAACTGAAATGCCTTCCTACATGAAATATGTTCTCAACGTGGATATAAAAGAGGTTAGTGCCATGTTATTTCCATTTTCTATGCTGTAGGAATTCTATTTTTCGACTAGTTAAAACTTTTCATTTACAGTGTAATCACCGAATCTGTTTCTGAGGGTGCCATTTTATTTCAATTGCAAAAACAAGATCGACGTAAGATTCTAAGACATATTATCGTGAATCATAAATTCATAATAACCTGTACAATATCCTTAATTATCATTAATTGAATCAATGACTTAGTCTTAAGTGTCCTGTGCTCTATGGACCAAACGAAACTGAATAAATAAAAAACTTTATCGCGTCTTTAAGAAGTATTCGCTTGGGAAATAATCGTAACATTTCGTTTCGATTAGTGGTGTGGAATAAATGTTCTTTAGAATTTATTGAATTGTTTCAGCCATTGAGATTGGTTCTGTAGACCTTAGCAGTAAAATTGTAAGAACATTATTTTCTATCTCTATATGTACTTAAATACAAAAAAAATTATTTTATTATGTTGTTAATAAATGGCATAATGTGATAGATGATAATGAAGAATGCGTGGTGTCACCACCTCATCTCATTTCATCGGTGGCATAGGTATAGGCCTGAAATTATTTACTAATTCTCCTGGCTGGAGCTAGGAGTAGACTAAAACACGCCATTTACTGGAGGAGGTGAGGTCTGTCCCTGCAATGGTATTAATAGACTACTTAGTATAAGAGTTATTCTAAGGATGACGTTATATTTTTGATTTCAGAACGGTGCCCTCTCATCTCTCCCTTACATCGCTATGTACATACTCAGTTTTGTCTTCAGCTGGATAGCAGATTTTCTTGTCAACAGAAAGATCATCAGACTAGTCGTCTCTAGGAAAATATTCAACACTATCGGTAATTTTTCTTTAATTTATTTGATAATACTATTAATATTATTATGGTGAATCTTTAGAATTATGGATGTTTGTTACTTTCTCACGTTAAAACTACTGATATAAAAGCTATGTTATTGTTTAAATATCGGTACTAGACAACTACTAACATAAAATTTGTCTTGGAGGTATTACTATACTACAAGCATTGATTTACAAAAAACCAAAGATACACACTCCACTTCCCAAAAACGTCCGCAACAAATGGGCGCATTGTGCACTCTTTTCAAATTAGTATCGCGTTGTTCTACCGGCAAACGTCAATCATTAAATTTTATTGCTTTATGTGCATTACTTTTTAAATACAACTTTATGTCATGCGTGTAAGATTGAATTTGAAAAAAGAAATATGTTTACGATATTACTATACGTATTTATTGCGTATGTTTAATTTGGTGACACTTTTGGCTGTTAGTTTTGTTTGAAAATGTGCATCTAGGGTTTTTTATAAATCAGTGACTACAAGTAATACTATTATAGTTACTACTACTAATGCTACTACTATATTACTAGTAATACAATAACTGTTGTGTCCCCAGCTCACTGGGGCCCCGCCATAGCTCTGCTGGGTCTGTCGTACTTGCCCACGGGGAACTTGTCTCTCGCTGTGATGGTGCTCACTATCACTGTTGGGCTAAACGGAGCGCATTACTCTGGGTTTATGGTAAGTACATTTATCATTCGTTTTTTTAACCTTTGTTTTTTATTTTACAATATAATACTATGAGTCAGAATATCCCGTGTCACCTTCCTTTTATTTCATGAGGGTCGGTCTATAGGTACCTTAAATCATCCGTGATGCCATGACATTATGAGTTTTTGTCGGACTGATGTCGTTATCTATTTATTGAAAGTAATTTATACAATAAACCTACTTTGAAGTAAAATGACTTGTTGCAAGGATTAATAAACTTATTGTATGTTGTTCAGTTGTCTCACATCGACCTGTCTCCGAACCACGCGTCTACAATGATGGGCTTCACGAACGGTATCGGCGCCATGTTCTCCATCCTCGCGCCATTCACTGTCTCTATATTCGTCAGGGACGAGGTGAGTTTATAATATCACAATAGTATCAGTTCCTTGGTACATACAAAATTTATTCTTTATTTGGGTGATGGAGGTAGGTCACTACTCCGCCTCATTTCATAGAAGGGGTGAAATTCACTAAGAGATATAGTTATCTGTAAGAAAAAAAAGAGAAAGCCTGACTTAGATCATCTGGTCAGCGTTTTCAGTGGCCATTATTAGTCAGGCAGTAGACCAAACCCTTCGTCACGGAAAAAGTCTTCTCTTTGTAGTGAAACATTTATATTAATTATGTTATTGTCGTGGTGATTATTAAATATTATTAAACTAAATATCATTATCCTCTATCATTAAATGAAATGCTATTTTAATTAATTTCAGACGCAAGCTTCAGAATGGAGAAACGTATTCTTCATGTCGGCAGCTTTCTACTTCTTGACCAATCTGTTCTATCTGTTGTTCATAACTGATCAAATACAACCGTGGAACGATTATAAAGGAAATGGAACCCTTGGTAAGTTTGTACTTAAAGCATTTAACTGATTGTTACAATCAATTTTATAAATATCAAGATTTTTTGACGTTATTACGTATAGTAATATTAAAATACTTTTAGAATGTTTACGACTATAGTATTTAGTTTCATCAAATGGTAAAATAGAGTTTTACCCAAATGTTGCAAAAATATAATAATGTTAAACATTATTGAATAAAGTTAAACATAAAAATGTAAAATTACTCAACATAACAAAATATTTTCTTACAGAAGACGGTGCTAAACAGAAGAAGACCGATGAAGAGTCAAGCAGAAAGACAAGCGTCACAGTATCAGTCACAGGAGACCACAAGTTCTAACGTAGAACAACCGGTTTGTTCAACTAGTCATATAGCAATAATGTTGTGATAACATACGAACAATGATCTTAGATTATTTATTAGAAAGACAATTATAGCAAAAATACAATAAGGTTTTGTAAACAGATTGACTACAATTATTTAAAAAGGTTTGTACAAATAATGATTACAGTTTCAAAGTAGTTATAAGATTATGATCAGTTATGCTTTCATAGCATTACATGATGTAAGCTAAGTAAATGAAAAAATATGTATTATAGAACTATGGGTGAACCAAAACGTTAGTAAGTAAAATAACAATAAAAGTATAATACAGTACTTTTCGAGTACATTGTGTTAAAATGAAAATATTTTGCTTTGCTGGTTTTGTAGTGTATGCTTATCATTTTTATATTTCATTTTTAAATTATAAGTAAACGAGGCTAGCTTACGAACAGTGTCATTTATAAGTTTCCTACTTGTATTTGTAACTTTTCCCAAGCTTCATAACTATAAACTTTTAGCAACTTTATTCATTTTATTTTAAAAAGCAAAAGCCACTAGAAGTGACTATGTTTTCTAATTATAACTTAATAATTTTTAATTAGAAGCATACTCTACATATTTAAATTACTTTTCATATAAAAGTTGTGTGTAATATTTGTCATTGAAACACTTTGGAGTGTCACAGTACACTGTAACGTAACATTATAGAATTGCAGCAAAAGTGACGTAAGTTGTTGTGACGCGGCTTTGAATGTGAAAGCTCAAAGTTTTGAACGTTCACAGCAATCAAGTTTATGTAAGTGTATGTTTGAAATATATTACTTGTACTGCGTGAGGTCCTGACGTATGTAGCTACAGTAATCTTTAGTAAACATATTCGGTACAAACCATAATAAGGTGAAATTTTGTAAATTTAAATAATTATTTTTGTAAAGTATTTATAAAAAATATTTATTTAAATGTTGACTGAAAATAATGTTAATTAAATTAAATTATTTATTAACTTTCATATTAATTATTAAACTTCTTATTTAAACTTTTCTTGGTAGGAATACAGACACAACTACACTGGGCCGCAATGAAAACGGGTCGCTTACAAAAACCTTAATAACTTCCAAAATATTGGAGCTAGCTTTATGAAATAAAGACTAAATGATAGATAATTTAATCACAAATAATGCCGCAAGTAAAATCTTTCAAGTTATTTTTGATTATTGTATTAAATCCATAAATTAAAAATAAAGACAAAATTTTTAAATTATAACAATAGTTTGGAAACCAATTTTTTTACTCTTTTTTCTGTTTTATTATGAAAAAGACGCATTTTATATATAGCAATTCGATATTCTGATCAAATTAGCATAAAAACATGCCTCTAACCCCTGAAGAGTCTACAAGGATTCCAGAAATGCTAGAAAAATGACGTAGTCATCGTTATACAGCGAGAACTGTTAGTTTATAGCTCTCAATCGTTCAAAAAGTACTTCAGCCATTAGAAGACACTGTATCCAGTGCGCGCAGACCAAGATCAGAACCAACAGCGTGCACAAAAACACAAGAGACTTGGTACATGGTGTCGAGAATGTTCAGAAATTGATTTCAAACAGCTGTTATAGTCAAAAACCACTAGCTACGTGCTCGAGAAAGCAATCCAAGATCTTGTATAGTGAGGCAGTGTCTAGATGAAGCAAAATTACAGTCCTAGACCTGCAAATATTCGTGAACTTGAAAAACAACATCAAAATTCAAGATAGAGTGTTGATAAAAAAACTCGTGAATAGCACTCACGGCTGATTAGATAAGGAAAATGTTTCCGATGAGTCGAGGTTCACGTTATACAAGTACGACGGAAGGCTAAGAGTCTGGAAAAGTATAGGAAACCTGTATAACCAAGCTTACATTGAAGACAAAGTACCTTATGTCGGAGGCACTGTACACGTGTGGGCTGGAATTTCTTCTGAAAGCTGCACCGAGCTAGTAGTGATATAAAATGGTCTTTTAAATGCAGAGAGGTACTTGAATGAAATCATTAATGAGTATGATGGCTCATTTTTGGTAAACATCAGCGAAAAAGGCACCTTTATGGAACTCAACGCTCGTCTTCATAAAGATTTTAGTGTTAAAGTTCCGTAAAGATGTCGCTATCACACGTATGAAGCAGCCAGCACGCAACCCAGACTTGAAACCGATCCAGCATGCTTGGGACGTATTGGATCGATGAGTAGGACATCAATATTTCCCTCTAATCACCCTTTGTGAATTATTCAAAGAAGCAGTGATAGAGAAATGGGTGTATTTTCCTCAGAATTCAATTAAAAACCAAATGGAAAGCATCTAAAAGCGGATGACAGCTGTATTAACAGCTTCTGATAATAATACAGCGTATTAAATGAGTGAAAATTGCATTTTTGATAACTTTTACCTGTTTTCGACATCTAATGAAAGTGTCAATTTTTATTTAACTTACTTTTGTCCAAAATACACTAAACAATCTGTAATTTTTATCACTTCCATTTAAGGACTGTTTAATTATCTTTATTTTAGTGTTTATTTCATTAAGCTAGCTCCAATATTTTGGAAGTTATTAAGGTTGGAAAGTGACCCGTTTTCATTGCGGCCCAGTGTATACAAAAGAGTTTGTACATTTTATACAATCTCGTTTTGGTGTACAAAAAAAATAAGTTATCCTATGAATGAGTTACCAATAATAATAAATTATATATAAAACATTTAAGGAAGACTCATTATGTCGTATTGTTTTGTTTTCAAGTTATTGAATTAGTTTGATAAATGATAACGAAAACCAAAGAAAAACAATATCCTATTTTGTGACTTATTTTGACAAAATGTCTTTTCTGTAAATAACATAAGTACTTACAATAAATTTAAATTATAAATGTAGATAATTTAAATTATTAAAAACATTCCAAATATTTAGTACTTTTATTTTTACAACTCTAAATTGTCCCATAGGACCCACTGGAAATCGAAATGAAAGTGATAGCGGCTGGCTGTTAGCACCGCGTGATAAAAGTACACTTTTCAAACTGTTTATTATACTTATAGAATACCTACAAACATACTTCATAACCTAGATCTAACTAATATATTCCATCACATACGTCCTTATTCCCTCTCCGATATAAATAACAATAACGTCTCATACAAAGTTCACTCTATTTCGTACAGCAGACAGCGTGAGAGATAGCTGCTATATTTTGTTCTCTAGTTTTATTTTAAACAAAAGTCGTACGTTCACGCGATGTGTGAACAAATAGCCACGTGGAAACTCATAAAATGTACTGGTTTTCATAGAAAATTTAAACAATTTTGTAGCACTCTCAGGGGAGTTAACGTGTAGACAGAATAATACATTGAAATACTGTATCTGTAAGCTACACAGTTATTAACTTTACTGTTTGGTATATTTAAATAAAGTAAAATTTGTACTTTTTTGTGTGTAATTATGTATGTTTGAAATAGAGTATGAGTGCAGGGACTCGGGACCGTCGTTCATGTGACACTATTGGAAGTGTTAATGAAAACTAACTGATTTGTTGTGTGAATAAGATGACTTTAGCTATATTTTTCCTGGTCCCTATTGTGGTGTACGATCCTTTAAACATATTGAGTAACAGTTTATTGTGTCCCAGTGTACAAATAACAAACCAAGGTAAGTTTTATAAAACAAGCATAACAAAAGAACCCATCTAGCCACCTGTACAATAGCAGGAAATATACGGCATAAATTAAAAAAATACATAATAATATCATATTTTGTGCTTATAAATTATTAATTATATTCCAGTACAACGGAAAATTGCTTATACTTTAGATTACAACGCGATCTGGAATAATAGAGGATTTTTACTGCATGGCAACATACTGAAGAAAGGAATTGGTTTTGTATTCTCGTATCAATCAGCCCTTTTTCTATTGCGAATACTCTCTAGAGAATGACTACTCTCGATGAATGTATCGCTATAAACTTACCACCGTATTCGTGGTTGACATTGAAAAGTAGACAAACAGTTTTGTTTCCTTAGAATAGTTTTAGTTCAACGAGGCATGACTTGGCAAGCAACAAGCAAGTGCAGTTTTATGTTCACACTTACATCACCAAGTTTCTGAACTGCATCAGTAAATCACAACTGAAGTTAACTGTAAAATATTAGGTTGCACAAAATGGTAGATGTAGTAAATTGTAGTTGCACTCTGGTAAAGTAAAGTAGAGTGTGAGCTACGCACCATAATATGTGAAGCACATACGGGCCAAAAACATGTCGTGGCTAGTTATAACAACTCATTTTGCACTTACGATCTTAACTCTATATTGAAAGAGTAGGGTGACCGTTGTACTTTTTAATAAAAAAATGTTGAACACGCATACTTAATGTATACCGTCGTATTGCCTAAAGGGATGTAGAGACTACGGAGCGTCATGCATGTGCTGCGATCATGCAATACTGTGATTTGATTACATAAATACGGTGTACAAGCAAACTTAATATTAAGGCAAGTAAAGCAGTTAATCATTGTTTTGAGTAGTGATTTATACTTTATCGATTCTTAACAATGGTTGAAAACCAATCCGCTTATCATACTCTTCGAGAATTAAATACATCTAATTGACACTGACATGATTTGCAACTTGAATTTAACTCAAAGGACACCACCTGACAATCAACTGCAACGTAAATAAATATTATTAATATCTTGACACATTAATGCTTACTTATTAAGGCGTACATAAATAATAAACCACATAAAAATGCGTGATTTTCTAAATATTTTATCACACCCATTAAGTCAATTATGTAAATTTTCTAGAATTAAGTTAAATTATGCTATAAAGTCTTCACATTATTAAAACTAGATTTGTGAAAAATTGTTATGACTTTACCAACGTTTTTATTGCCTTAGTACTTTGTCAGATTGGAATATAATATTTTAATGAAATGATTTTGAATTTAGATTATTACTAGTTCTATAAATTTTAATTATTATTGATTAAGTTTTTTTTTTAATTACTATACTTTGAATTTTTCCTATGAAAGTATTTACTTACAGTGTCCAAATAAGTCAAATCTTTCACAATATTGATCTGGAAAAAATGCATGTTAAAAAGGTCTTATTGCAATAGCTTCTACCTCTTGAATTAATCCTAAGTCCTTTTTTGTTCTAATAAATTGCAACGATGTGCTATAGCTTACGTTATACTACAATACTCGTAAGGTTACAATAGAGGGCTTACTGAAGCATGGACACTTTATTACTACGTCGCGGGAGTGCGCCTTGAGTTATTCTATTCTTATTAGCCTTCCGTAATAAAATGTTTGTAGCTTTGTAATCATCATCAAGTAATAAATAATGTTAAGCGTATGAAATATGATGTAGTTGTTTACAGCAAATTAAGTTATGTTTTTAAATATTTATTAAAATTTATAAAATAGCTAATGTCTGTGTAAACTCCATAATTTTTAAATATTTTAGTGGTCAAAAGTTGATTTTAATTTAATCTCAGTAGGTGAAATATATACGATATAAAATGTATAAAACACATATCATACTGTATGGCGGTATTCAAGTTATACAGCACATTGGATATTATTTTTATTCTGCATTTACAAAACCGATAAATTCAATTTACGTGGTCCAATTGAACAAATAATATTATTTTAAATTTACATTTAGTATGCACAAAGGCCTCACCGCTACAGGGTCTCTTTTGTGCAACCGTACTCAATGGATTTCACGAAGTGAGTTTGTATTATCGTAGTCTTATTTAGTTCTTATTGACAACTTTAGTTTTAAACATAACTTTCAGTATAAATCTTATTTCTTCAGACAAAGTATTTCACAAACGTGTTACTGAAATTGTAAAGTACAAGTTGCACTTTGAAAATAATAAAAAGGGTAGAGTACTATGGAGCGTACTCAATGAATTTAAAAGTGACCAGTGATGAGTACAGTAATTAAAAAACTGTTTAAGTTTAAGTTTTATTTCTTTACAGTAATTTAGGACCGCGTAAAGTGTAAATGCTTGGAGAGGGCCTTTGTCCAGCAGTAGACATCAATAGGCTGATAAATTGGTAGTTTATGTGATTTTATTTTAGTCATGAAGGAAGAGAATTTGCAATTTATGACGTTTACAAAAACGAGTACGTAGTGTAAATAACTGGCCAAGCTGTAACAGCCCAATTTATTTTGTAATATTATGTAACGTGAACATTAATAATTCATTGCGTCAATATTTAATATCATTCCAACCTGGAAGATAAAAAATACATTGATATTTTTTTCATAAAACTCTGGTAGTTTTTATGAATTTTAAATTGTTTAGAAATTGCATGGTACTTTGCGTATAAAATAATCTTCGTAACAAAGTAAGATTAGTTTAGTACATAAGACACATCTTTAAAGTAAAATAAACGGAAATTATTATGAATGATTTGTACAATTTACATAAACATGTAAAAAATGGCTGTAAATAAAAAATAAACAACACAAGTCTTCGATTTAAAGTAGTACAATGAAGCAAAGTTGTGCAATGAATAGGTACCTACCTGAATGCAGACCGCTTGCAGTATACAACACTTACTTACATACTGAGTAAATGCATGCATAAAATTAAAACTGGATACAACAAACTTTATAACAACTAATATATTCTAATAGTGCCAAAGCTGTTATAATGTATAACAATTTAAAATAAACCAGTCAGTTTGTATCATAAGAAGCTTGCTTTATAACTCTTTGCTGCAATCATAAAAGGCATAGAAGTGAAAACGTATGTATTTCTTCAAAAACGGGTAGAAAGTACAAACTTTCTTTACCTTAGCCTTTTTTCTTAATATAAAAACTAGTAAACACTAATATAACGTAATAACTAAGTACACAAGTGCTAGAAACGAGGTAAAGTTCTTTTCATTTGCACTTTGTTACTTATACAGGACAGTTATAGTTTACATTAGAATATCTGTGCATTCCTTCCAGAAGCATATCTCTGGTTAAACGCTAATGTAATAGTTGCAACTATTTTTTTAAATAAGTACTGATTCTGTATTAAAACTTTTTGTAAGAGACGCGGGTTCTGTACAAACCAAGTTTAACTTAACTAGATATTACTCTCTTACTCATAAACGCCTCTTAAATTTTAGTCATGTGATTAGCTTAAATTCTTACGGTTTTGTTTGGTATAAGGTTGGTTTTCCTAATAAAAATCTAGCTAAACAGTGATTAAATTTAAGAGGCGTTTATGAGTAAGGGGGTAAGTCCATTCATGTTTGCTTTTTAAATTTATGTAAGTATTAAGTTTATTTCTTATTTTTACTACTTACCTAATCAAGTTAACGTTACACTTTTGTATACCATTGAAAATTTAAATAATATTAATACACCAATAAACGCCCAGTTTGGTTAATCGAAGCAAAGCGAAGGAACAGATGTTATGGGAAACCTCCACGCGTTCCTGAGAAAAATGGTCTTGACCGACGGACTACAAAGAAATATTAGAGATAAGGGTTGCATTTTTTCAAAATCGGTACAGAACCCTAAAAACTAACTGCTTAAATTACAAACATAATTAACGTTAGTATCATAATATAGTTTAGTACCTAGGTAGATACTCCTCGACTGGGAATCCAATTATGTGTAATATAACATTCAATACGAGAATTGATTTCAATTATGTAATACATCATAATATATCACCTTACCGACTGTTTGTAACACATTATTAGATTATATCTTATCATTATTATATAACAACATTGCCTGTGTAACGAGTCTTCGTCTTTGTTTCAACGAATATCACCTTATATAATATCACATTAAGGGTTATTATCATTCAACGGATTAGTTTGGTAAATCATAAGAAAAATTCAATTTAGTCGAAATTAATGAAACGAATCTCTAGTATGTACCCGTTGTATGATCTTTAATTCGAAAATGTTTACAAATACTACTCGCATCTTGAACTTGTCAAAACAGTCAGTTTAAATACATAAAAAATATAGTTACTTAGTTTATTTTTTCCTTTTTTCGGCTAATTAGTTTTGCCCTCCTACGAGTATAACATTTTTTTTTTAATTGAAAAATATTTTCTTAAAAACTCATTATGACAAGTTTGAAAACTTTTTTCGAATTAACAAACTCGTACTTTCTTAAGGTATTGTGATAAAATCTGAGGATAACAAAAATATAATTATAATCATACTAGCTGATGCCCGCGGTATTACCCGCTTAATTGTTATTTTACACCATAAACTACCTATATTCCAAATTTCATCAAAATCCATTTAGTAGTTTTTGCATGAAAGGGTAACAAACATCCATCCATCCTCACAAACTTTTGCATTTATAATATTAGGATAGGATGAGCAAAGGTGTGTCACTTTAGTGCCTAACAAATAAGGTATCTTCACTAAATAAAAAGAAGGAAAACTTGAAATTAAACCCTATACCAATCCGTCTGCAAGCGTGGTATTAGAAGGCCAAGTATCCCTCCGTCAAGGAAGGAGGCCCGTCCCTGTAGTGGGACATTAATGGGCTGTTATGATGAAATAAGTTGACAATTACGAATTTAAGCTCTCTAGATATATCAGACCCCACAGCTTAAAAAACCGGTCAAGTGCGAGTCTGACTCGCGCACCGAGGGTCCTGTACAAACCTATTTATTTTCCCGCCAAATTGTGATAACGTCAGGATTCAGCTGTTTAAATACAATTTTTTCCGCCATAATTCAATGATGTCACAACTTAGCTGTCAAAATATTATTTTCCTGCCAAAACTCAAAAACGTCACGGCTCAGCTGTCAAAATATATTTACCCGCCAAAATTCTGTGACGTCACGAATCATCTGTCAAAAATTCTGTAACGTCACGACTCATCTGTCAAAAATTCAAATACGTCACGGCTCAGCTGTCAAAATTTTATTCTGTGACGTCACGACTCAGCGTTCAAAACTCAATGACGTCACGACTCAACTGTCAAAAAATATTTTCCCGCCAAAATTCTGTGACGTCACAACTCATCTGTCAAAATTCTATGACGTCACGGGTCACGTGACCAAAATTCGATGACGTCACAGGTACGTGACCTGTGATGTCATAGAATGCTTTCCCGCCAAAATTCTATGAAATCAAAATATAATATGATTGCTAATAAAAAGTAGCCTATGTTCTTTCTCAGGGTCTAAAGATTGTCTGTACCAAATTTCATCGAAATCCGTTCAGCCGTTTAGGCGTGAAAGAGTAACAGACAGACAGACAGACAGACAGACAGACAGAGTTACTTTCGCATTTATAATATTAAGTATGGATTTAATACTAGCTCCACTCCTATTAGTCATAGCGTGATATTTCATAGCATATGAAACTCCCCAATAAATGGACTATTCAACACAGAAAGAATTTTTAAAATAGGTTCAGTAGATCCAGAGATTACCCCTTACAACGTCACAAACACACAAACATACAAACACACAAACTTTACCTTTTTATAATATTAGTATAGATGATAGTGTGTAACGCATAAAATTTCTTCTCAGATAAGAATCATCAAACTGTTCTAATATTATTTCTTTCATTTGACGTTGTTTTATTATTAAAGTCCTAATGTTTATGTTCACCTGAAGCTAAGTAACATAGTGTTAGATAATGTTGTGTTGTAATAGTAGTGCGATTATGATGATTTACGTGTTATCTGCGACACTCGCGTGGTGAAGTTTGTTGCCGACTGTACTCGTACTAATTGGACTTGTTATAAGTTTTAGATACACTTAGATCTATGTGAGGATAAAGAAGCTTGCGGGATCAATGTTGTGCTTTATGGCATTGTCAGCATCGAATCGTCGACTCTAAAGCTATAGAATACCCCAAAAAGAGATAGAAAATAAATAATATTATATTAGAACAGAAGACCCGTAAGTGTAATCTAGGCTTTAAAACTCGGGTGATAAAGCGATATCTATAGTTACACTTCTACTGTAATATTTCCAACATTAAACAAAATGTCACCTGTGAAGAATTGTGTTCACCTGTGAAAATCTACATATGAATATTGGATAGGGGAATAAGAGCCTCAACGACGATTATTCTTGTTCCAGAATGTTTAATGTTTCTAAACCAAAAACCACTTTGATCTATTGATCACTTTATACACCTATATCCATGATATTTCATGGATATAGGCACGATATAGAGGTATAAATTAAACAAAATATGTAAAATGTAGTTTTCAAGCAAAAAAAAAATAATAATATATTTTTATAAGTTAGGCTGATAATATCGTAATTTTAATTTCTATATTATTTTCCAAACAAATGTAGAATTTCTTTATTTAATACATATTAAATGAAATGAAGTGAAAATTGTACACCATTATGTCGAATATCAGCTGTCTTTTGATTTCAAAGGACTCAAAGACTTGCCATTTGCCAGGAATAAATCGAAATGTTTGGAATATAATGTTTTTATTATTATATTAGAAACAACCAAACCGTAACAAATGAACAATTACATATACGTAGATTGGTGAAGACATCCAAAGAGGGGGTGGATTAAAATCGTAAAAAAAATAGTTTGGACAGCAAGACAATAAAGTGATGAACTAAATTGAATTAAAATGTTAATTTCATTAAAACTTATTTAAGTTATCGAAGAATTGTATTAAGAGAGATGAGTTACGTCTTCGCAGTAAGTACCTGAAGTTCTTGTTTAAAAGACTAACTGTAACTTTTACTTCTGAACTTTAAGTGTTCATCTTTATTCTCTCGTTGAAATTTAATTTTACGTCATGAGCATTTGCCAGTAACGATGTTCATGACAGAATAGTCCTTTCTGTCGTTCAATTTTATTGTCTAATGATTGATTTGTGTTATGAATATAAAAAACTGGCCGTGATAAAAAGATTCAGTATATAACTTATTATTAATAACTACACGGGTATTAACACGATTAATTGTGGTATGTATTGTAACTATTTGTGGCTCTGGCTCTGGCTGGTGTAACCTGGCCGAACCGTCGAGAGCCTCAAAGGTAAATAGATTCAATATTTACCACAATTAATTGGGTTGATGCCCGTGTAGGTATTAATAATAAGTTATAATGAAACACGAAAGTTTTAAAGTTAATATACAGTGTATAGTATAGGTGGCTATTCAGTTCATCCACCCTTTTTAACATCAGCTAATTCTCTTTAGAAAGCCACGCCTGATCCTATTGGCAGTCCTCAAAACAGATAAAATAACGAAATGTGTTTATCGTACATTAACATAGATAACAGTATACCTTCGCTGCACTAATGTGACCGTCAGAGCTCAGTCATAGCTCATCCGCAGCATCAGCATACGAGTACATTACGCCATTGTTATTAATTTATGTGCCCACTGAACTGATCGCGCTTTTACTTCATAGTTTATGATTCTGAATACTAAAACCACCTTTTATTATACTTAGTTTATTAAATTTTCTTTTAATTTACTACTAGCTGGTGCTGAAACTTAGTCTACGTAGGATAAGTAGGTATTTCGAGAAGCTTATTTTATAAAAACAATATCTTTATTAATTGTTGCCTTTGTCTTATTCTGTTCTGAATAAGCTATATTATTGTACAGTTTAATTAAGTCTATCTAACCGTTTTACGTGAAAGAGTAAAAATCCATCCATACTTATAAACTCTACTGTTCATATTATTGATAGGAACATAATATTATTATAAGATTTTAGTAAGATTTTTAGTTTAGACTGAGGTATTTAATCATAGTAAGATAAAGTAGTAGTAGTAAGGTAAATAAATGTAAGAATTTCCATTTAGACGGTCCAGTTCCTGGGTACTTGTATAAAGATTCCGACTCGTTCGTTCCACAGCATCAGCCATTTAGTATTATTATTAAGCTGATTAAATCGACATTGGACGGACGGCGCTTGTATTAGCTTAAGCCTTTAAAGAGCAAAATAGACCCTTTTTAAATAAAACTTTTTACTTACAGTTCAACAAATCTAATAGGTACGGTATGACAGTTTTGACAAATTGAATAATAAGGCTGGGATAAAAAAATCGGTTACTATAATATCCGAAATTTAAGAGATCGATTACTATAATATCCGATTTTTAAGACACTTTAATAATATAATTAATCTCATTATTAGTAAAAGGTATTGATCCTTACTTGATTAACTTTGTAAAAAACACCACATATTGCAAATTCTATAGTTTTTACATTAATTTGATATGGATGAAAATTTCTGGAAAATAGCATTAAGCGTTTATGCAATAGAAAACACGTAAATTACTTTGATTTAACTACTATCTTTCTTAAATTTTAAATAAATGTAATTTTTCCAACGTCAAATTTCACAGATATAAATTAATTTCACCATTAGACATAATTTGTAGATTCTAGAATTTTGTCCTTGATTCCTATACATTTCTCAAAGGTCAAATACTAAAGTCTTTAGTCTGTGGTTGACACGACCCCATAGTTGTTTACCTTTATATTTAGGTCGTAATAAATAAACAGTATTATACCCTTTCCACTATATTTAACGACATTTGACAGATTGACGTTAGTGACGTTCAGCAGTATCTCGAATGTAATGCCAATCGATTGTAAGCGATTTTTCGATTTATCAAATTACTTTATTTTACACATTTGGATCCTTATATCAACTTACATTATCATTTTATTACTGTTTCTTTCTTTATCTATGTAAAGAGAATTAGCCTATAGCTTAAAATGATAAAATTATAGTTAGCGTAGGTATTATTTAAAATACATAATTTACCGTGACACATTCGCGGGTTATAGCTAATCTAAAATATCATATTACATTTTATAAACGTATTATGAAGAGTTCAGGTTTATTCATAGCATTTATTTCTACCGATTATTTGTAATTTGTTTCATAATGGTGGTAATCGTTATGATTGTCCATCACTAAGTAACCATGGCAACTGAAAAAAACATGGGTACGTCCATGAAATACAATATTATTTGTTTGAAAATTAAGTAGAAGTATTACGAAACTTCATGGACGTGAACTGTCAAAAAGCTAAACTTACGCTGGAAGGGGTATAGGTATTAGATCTAGTACTTTTAGAGAATAAAAAAAATTCTAAACATTACTTTTATTTTAATTATAATTAATTAAATAAAAGTAATGTTTAGGATTTTTTTTTATTCACTACTAAGACCTTAATAAGTTGCCTCCCGTTACCTTTGACCACGTCGAGTAATAGTTATAAGTAATAGTTAGTTACGTGTCTAACGATAATAACGATTTTTCGTATATGTAAACGATTTTTTTGCATACAAGTGTATCCGAAGAGTCGCAACACTACGAGCAGTGACCTAACTACGTGACTTTGCAATGAGGTCAAGAATAGAACTATTAGATATTATTTACTTTGTAAATATGTGTTATTTTGCTTTGCTTGAAATTTTTAAATTAAATTTATATATTAAGAATTGTACATTTTTAGATACAATAATAAAAACTTACTAAATTCATGGTTTTACGAAAAAGGTTTTCGAAACTGAATAATGTACGCATGAACAAAGTTGTTTCAGTTTGAAAAATATGAAACGTCATACTGTATCTTTTAAATTTGTTGAACTTTACCTACTTTTTTTTTTAAAGAAACTCAGATTCCTTTTGCCTTATGATCTTATTTAAAATTTAAATAAGGATTACTGTATGTATAGTTTTTGAAATATTATTATTATATTAATAACAGTGAATGAATAACTTAAGTATGCAAGTATAGTCTAGCTAAAAAAATTATAAACGACGACCTAGGTGGGTTGTAAATAAGGCACCCGTTCCGGAGGGAGTCGATTCATTTTTATTAATAAATGTAATGAACTAGTTATTTAGCTAAAAGTACCGCCCGTAGATAAGATGAAGATTTAATCATGTTTCCTTTAATAAAAATAAGTTATACCAATATTTAATTATAATATTGTCCAAATTAAACTTGTATGAGCAATTAGCAAATTTATAAACGAGCCATCTAGCGGATTAAAGCAACACTAAAGGGAAAGCGCTCGGGAAATTTCAAAGGTCCCAGAAAATTTTCACTGCTTCGGTCTTAACTTCTTTAACTGAACTTGGTTTTCTTGTAAGAACACAGATGTCGCTGGGTAATTTTTCCTCCCGTTAAGATAGGAATAATTTAAAAAGTAAGATACTTATGTACTTAGAATATTAAATATTGTATACTGCACCCTGCTGGGAAACATATATTATTATTTGATTGTTTTTTTTTTTAGCTCTCCAATTGTGCTATTTTAAACTTCCTACTAAAATTTATTTAGCTACATTAAAACCCATGGTAAGTCGTAATAAAACTGTCGGAAAGTGAAGTCGGGAGTTATTAAGCCAGGAATAGATAGAGTACGACGTACGTGTGTTAGCTGTTTTCTTGTTTTGTCTTACCCCAGTGGCACAACGGCCCTGTACGCGGCTTCCTAGCACAATCGATTCGATTCCGCACAAGACAAATATTTGAGAGAACCTAAATTTATTGTCTTCAGCCAAGATGTTCTTTGTGTCCAATTATGTTTCATATATCAGGTAGATAAATCTCACTTTACCCAATAGACGTCCACGCCTAAAAAAAACCTAGGCCTCATAAAAATATTGTCACTTTCTTCTATTTTGTTACTCTTTATCGCAATAGGGAATAACTTAGTAGATAACACCCAGAATATTTATTTGTAAGTACACTTACGTGCTTTTTTGCTACTTATAAAATCTCATAAAGCTCAGCACAAAGTCTTAAACTGATATTAGACATGCACGCTCGTCTTGAGGTTGACCCCATCTTGCAGATAGCCAACATTTCAACCTTTGTATATCTAAAATTCTACCAAAACATCTCCCTGAACAGCAATATTATCAGACGTTAGCAAAGAAAATATTCGGCGTTATCTTGTTCATGAGATAAGTAAATTCGTAATGTATTCATAAGTAGGTCCTGATGTTTTTCCTGATTCGTTCACAAACATCGTGCGGAACCCACAGACTTATGCCAGGAGACCAAGTTTTAAAATAAAATATGCATTAGCCTTTGATTACTTAGACTTATCTTCGGGGAGTTGATACTTTGGAATCTTGCGAACAATTTTTTTACAAGTTCGATGGTATCTGATATACACTTGAGATTTTCAACAATATTTTTGTGTACAATGTTCGTTGAGTAAATTTTGAATATATTATATAGGATGAAGGTAAGTGAAAAAATACACATAAAGAAAAAAAAATCAGAAGTTAAAAATTAGATTTTTAACATTATTAAAAGTGGGATTATTTTTCCTATTATAACACTTTTTACTACTAGTTCAAGTTTGTTTTTTGTTATTTATTTTAAAGAATAAAAAAATATTTGATCTTTGTCTGCTCAATTAATTATCCAATACAATTAATATCCAAGCTTATTACATACACATATTTATCTAAAAAACATAATAGATGGATAATGTAAGCCAAAGTTGCAGAACGCAGTAAAACTAAGCACCGATGCTAAAATAACAAACATGTAGACATAGATTTGTAGATCTTTTTCGGGGGTTAGAGACAAAATATAACATATATTAATAAATTATCCCCTTGACAACTCAAAGAAAGAAAACCTTTTCTTATAGCTATTACTTTTTGTCAAATAAGGTAGAGGCTTCTTACAAGATATTCAAATATGACTTACTTCTATTGTGTGAATCTTTTCTCCATATTCACCTCATATTTACAAAAGTACTCTGTGATATTCACATTTTATCGAGGTCGACACCTTATCAATAAAATGTCACGTAAAACAAAATATTTCAAGATTTTTCTATTACATCTGTCATGTCACATCTCCATCGTGACAAGAAAATAATTTTCTTTATAATAAGTTCAGAACAAACTTGTACGCACAACATTTTCAGTAAATGTGAAAATTATAATGTCTGTATGTTGAACCAATGTAGTAGAAATATACCTTAATAAAAGATATTAAAATAAACACCATCAAAGTTCGATCATAAAACTCTTAATAGAGGACCAATGGCTATAGAGTTAATAGATAATAAAATTAATTTGTATTATTAAAAAAAATTCAAAGTACTTTGTTCTCAGATTGAAGGTAACAAAAATCTTTGATATGTTATAGGTACAAAGTGTTAGACTTTCATGTACACTAAAATCTACCTAGATATAAAAATGGCTCAATACATTGATGAGTAATGAGCATGTGTCGTAAAAATCAATGAGTCTGTGGCTTCATGTCAACGATTACACGACGATTTATTCAAATTACCTTTTACCTGAGACAGTTGACTGACCAAGTTTATACATTGTTTACATGAGCATGATTTAGCAAAATATTTTTTGTTTGAAACAAACTAACCGCTCTACTAAACCATAAAGTAAACTTTTATGTCTCAGCAGTAACTGAGCTAGAGAGTATATTAAGCTGTTTTTAGAAGTTTAAACCAAAACTACATACCTACTAGACACAAGATTATACACTATTTTTACTAGTAAAACATTTTATACGTAACTACAATGTACTGAACGAACAAACTGTTTTAGAACATACATTTATCAGACAAATGGTTCGAAAATATCCAACTATTTCTAAACTTAAACTGTTTTTCAAAACTTAGAAAACTTGTAACTGGCTGCCAGATAGTTGTTGTTCTTTTCACAAATTATCTATGGCAGCCATTTTTAACTTTGTTACATTTTACGATACCGAGGCTGTATATTTCTGTGGTGCCAAGGTAAAAGGGGATGAGTCATATATTAACAAAAAAAATATTTTTATGAAATTGGATACTAAACATCAATATGTTTTAAGGTAAAAAGGGTATGAGTCCGCTTAATGTACTATTATTTCTTAAAAGTCAATTTACAAAACAAGATATGTTATAAAATGTAAAATTCTAAATGAGTAAAAAGAGATAAATGTAATCATTTCGTTTTACCTAGATCACTATTGTTTTTAAAGGAAAGCAAAATGAGACAAGTCGAGACATTTTCATTTGCGTAAACGTCATATTGCGTCAGTTGCATTTCGCGCGCGAAGTTGACTTGTGTATCCTTTAAAAAAATATATAATTTATCCGATAGATATGTAGATCCCATCTAACGAAACTACACACAGCGGACGGCAGAACCGTGACCTCCAAGTTCGAGATACTCGAGGAAATAGAGAGCTTCTACAAGGACCTGTACGCATCACGGATGAGTAAACCCTTGGGACCTAGCAAAGATGACCACAGAGTCCCACTCACGCGCCATTATACGGAGGACATCCCCGATGTCAACCGGGGCGAGGTCAGAGCTGCTCTCGAGCAACTGAAACAAGCAGAACAACAAGTATCCAGGTGATGACGGAATCACTACAGAGCTACTAAAAGCTGGCGGAACACCTGTCCTAAAAGAGCTCACAACGCTTTTTAACTCCGTCATTCACCAGGGCCTAACACCTCAGGCGTGAAACGGGAGTGCGGTGGTCCTGTTCTTCAAAAAAGGTGATAAATTCTTACTAAAGAATTATAGGCCCATATCACTCCTGAGCCACATCTACAAGTTGTTTTCGAGAGTACTCACAAACCGCCTCGCCAGAAGATTCGACGACTTCCAACCACTGGAACTAGCCGGGTTTCGAAAAGGCTACAGCACCGTGGACCACATCCATGTTGTTCGGCAGATTGTACAGAAGACTGAAGAGTACAATCAGCCGCTGTGCATGGCTTTCGTGGACTACGAAAAAGCCTCCTTCGACACAATCGAAACCTGGGCGGTTCTGGATGCTCTGCAGCGATGTCGCATTGATTGGCGGTACATCGAGGTGTTGAGATCTTTATATGAAACTGCCACCATGACCGTCCAGCTCCAGGACAAAAAGACCCCACCTATTGAGTTGCGTAGAGGGGTGAGGCAAGGGAATGTAATTTCCCCTAAACTCTTTACCAACGCGCTCGAAGACGTCTTTAAGACGTTAGACTGGACTGGACGGGGCATCAACATCAACGGCGAGTCTCACACCTTCGGTTTGCTGATGACATCGTCATCGTGACAGAGTCACTGGAACAGCTTGACGGGATGCTGCAGGGCCTAAATGGAGCCTCTCAACAGGTCGGACTCGGCATGAACCTCAACAAAACGAAGGTCATGTTTAACAAACATGTAACGCCGAGGCCGATCTATGTCGACGGATTGATGCTCAAAGTTGTTCAAGAATATGTTTACCTCGGACAGGTTGTCCAGCTTGGTAGAAACAACTTCGAGAAAGAAACCGATCGTAGGATCCAGTTGGGTTGGGCTGTGGGCAGCATTCAGCAAGCTACGTCGGGTCCTCTCTTCGCCTTTACCGCAATGTCTGAAGACTAAAGTTTTCAACCAATGCGTCCTACCAGTAATGACATACGGTGCCGAGACGTGGACACTCACAGTAGGGCTAGTCCACAAACTTAAAGTCGCGCAGCGAGCTATGGAACGGGCTATACTCGGCGTATCCTTGAAGGATAAAATTCGGAACAAGGTTATCCGACAAAGAACTAAAGTTACCGACATAGCTCGTAGTATTAGCAGGCTGAAGTGGTAATGGGCTGGTCATATCTGTCGAAGGACCGTTGGCCACTGGACCAAACGAGTCCTAGAGTGGAGACCGCGACTCGGCAAACGTAGTGTAGGACGCCCCCCAGCTAGGTGGACCGACGACCTTATAAAGGTCTCTGGGTCGGACTGGATGCGGAAAGCGCAGGACCCAGTTCTATGGCGCGTGTTGGGAGAGGCCTATGTCCAGCAGTGGACTGCAATAGGCTAGTTAATTGTCAAACATTAAGAGATGAGTCAATGGTATAAAATATGTATATTTTTTTCTTGTTAAAGAAAAATGAGATATGTCAATTATTATAATATGTAATTAAATAAGTAAGTAATTTAATTAGTACTTTCGGTCAATGGACTTATTCCAAAGAGTCTCTATCAACATCTACGGAGACTCTCGCTTGACAGTTGGATCATAGGTCTGATGCAGAAGGCAGTACTGCTTGACACGGCACGTATTGTGAGGAGGTTCCTCTCTCTGGAGCCCTAACCACCGGTAGCTTGGTCCCTGTACCCGATGCCGGTGGGTCTACCTTTTTTTTATATTTTTAAATGTTTTTATTTTTTATATCTATATTTAAAAATGTAATTAAATGTGATTAATGTAAATAAAGAAACATAATAATAAGCACGAAGAGAAGGTTATTTTGTTATATAAATTTGATAACATATTTGTAGTATTTTTTAATTATAAAATGGGAATAAACTACATTTACCTTAAAAAACAAAAGAACAATTATTTTACTTGCCTATACTGAAAAATTATGTTTCTGGAGTCATCCCCTTTTACCTTGGCACCACAGATTTGATGTAGGAATTTATTTGAGGTGAGCGTTATCGTCAATATTGCTACCTTGCTCTGATTTATACATGTTTTATCTGATGAATGTTTGTGAACGAAACAGATAAGCTCTCCCTCAAATAGCTATGTTTTTTTAGTGTTCCGTGTGAGAATTGAAAAACCTATGAAGTGTAAACGTAGGGGAGCGGCATAGAGTAATCCGATTATACTTGAGGTACGAGTAAGCCTATCGCGAAAGTTCCCGCATCCTTCCGAAGAAGTCAAATAATATGAATTGTGTTTTTTCCGATAGCGTAAATACATAAAGCTTGTAAAAATAGTTTTCAGTTTGCAGGTACACCGCAACTTATGTGTAATAAGGAAAACAGTATTGTAATTTGTAATACAGAAATAAGACACAAGTTAAAACTACACAAAGTTCTAGAGAGAGTACAAGGGAACACAAAGAAGGAGGTTTAATGTAAATAGTTTTTTTTATAGAACTTTCCTTATCTCGTAGTGATTTTGTCACCGAAGTTTTTCTCACTTAGTAGCCAACTAAGTACATGTCGTCTCGAGAAACTTATAAAAACTAATGAAATAAAAGCATCATTTTACTCGCAGACGTGTTGTAAAGACCTCACTAATACATACAAACTTAACTACGAAAACAATTGTAATAAGCCTAATAGGTTTAAAAAATAGACAACAAAAAAGATTTTAAGTTATAAATAAATATTTTACGTAAGTCTATATTAGGACGTTTGATTTTGCGCTCGACATAAAATATTATTAGCACAGAGCATATATCGAGCCAATCACATTTCAGTGAGAAGGGTTTTAAATTGGTCTCAATTGTTCATGTGAACAAAGCATGAACGATTTACGATCAGTATAGGTACAGGTGTTATAGATACCTTTAATATATAGCTTCCATTACCTGTACAATACATTTACCTTCAATATTTTGTAGTTCACATCATAAACTAACATAACTTTGTTAACTTTTTACTTTCCTTTTCATGATTCTTTGAGTTCAATAATTAGCAGTTAGAATAAAAAAAATGTTCCTAATGACTAAATAACTAATTTTTCTCACAAACATTAATGTGTCGCCACACCCTTTTGTTATGAAGTTATAAAAATGGGTGACTAAGGTAAGCAAGGTAAACTTAACACTCAGTAAACACATTGCAATACTTTAGGTACTCGGTGGCACACGGTCACAGTAGGTATGCGGCTAGCGTGGACTTGTGGATTGTCTGAACATCTT
The DNA here is from genome assembly GCA_905475405.1 of Schrankia costaestrigalis. Taxonomy (NCBI): domain Eukaryota; kingdom Metazoa; phylum Arthropoda; class Insecta; order Lepidoptera; family Erebidae; genus Schrankia; species Schrankia costaestrigalis. Next base: position 20,146,814 of record FR997836.1, read on the forward strand.
TGTGTCCATTAAAATGTATGTGTAATAAATGACTTTAACAATTAAAGTCCCCCGGGATTCAGGGCATAAACTCTGTGTGTCAGGCGTGTAGGCATCTGTCAAAAACACACGCCCAAATAAGATTAAAATAAAACAATGACATTTTGCTACTGAAAAGACGGAGAAGCTTATTCACGCTTTTATTAAACAAAAACAACAACACAGTGTATACGGGTACTGCCCACATTTTTCAATTTGTCACACGTCAATTATATCGAGATACGATAATTGACACATTAATCGTTCATTCGTATACAAAGATAATACAGTGGAGTAAAAACTAGGTATGGCAAAAAAATTTCATAGCACATAACTCTAGGAATGTATTCGATAGAAACGAAGTAATAAATCAGTCATCTGACCGAGCTTAAACGTGGCTTTGACAAAGTATTACTGAGTTTTATTTCAGAAATGTTTCCAGCTAGTATCACAGGCTTGTAGTATACGCTTTATTAATAATACATTTGGAAACAACTTCAGTAATCAGTATAATAAACTATGTCGCCAAAAACCTGTCCTATCGGTTATATTACTACACAATTCAAGTCGAAAGTCTGTATGTGTTTTGCAAGTGATAAAAAATAAATCTAATAACAATCGTTTATAATAAGTCTTCTTAGGTAGCTTGCAATGATACTGAGTTAGAGGAGGAAGGTATGTCGGGATTTTTATTAGACAAACCACATGGTAACTAATATGACAATTATAGACTGTTTTCACGTTTTAAAAGGGACAAAGGGCTAAAATCTATTGATATAACGTGAAAATAGATTTTAGTCCCTTAAATATGTAAAAATATCAAACATTACAAATTTTTTTTTTCTTTTTTAATCTTTATTGAATAAAAGGACTTGGTTCACAAAACGAATCGACCATGTCGTCATCGTAATACTACGCTACAATACTACCGTATTTACATTTCACATTAATAACTATACTTACTACTACTTACTTAATACATACTTATCTAACTTTCAAGCCAAACTTAACTAATTTATACAAAGCCTTAGCAGGGCTTAAAACAGGATCAGACAATATTGTATTGCAGCTACCGACATTGAATGCCATCTCATTTATTGTATTAAAAAACATTAAAAAATGAATAAAACTGTTTTTATTTTGTAGTCAGAGTAAAAAGATGTCACGCGACGTCGTTATTCGTAAATAATTCTAGGTAAACTATAAATGATACACCAAGCTGCGTATATAAACGTACCTGAATGTATTATGGTATAGGTCTGTGGTATAGGTACCTATTGAAATTCTTTACTCAGCCTTGTATGTCGAACTTATAAAAGAATAACGTACCCAGTACATCACGCATTACATTACTCTCAAAGTTGTGTAAGTAACCTTTTAGTATTCTTAGTGGTAGATAGACTCAACTTTATAAAACTTTATAGACATGTCTGTCAAGTAAAGACAAAGCGCACATTATTCACAATACACTTCAGGTATTGAGAATAGTTTAATGTATCATACAATGGCTATTATTGAACTGGTTATGCTCGGCGTATTATTGAAGGATAAAATTAGTAACGAGGTTATTTGTCAAAGAACCAATGTTACTGACATAGCTCGTGGCAATGGGACGAAGTACTGAACGCCGTGGTAGCAAACATATCCTATGGTGCAGACCGTGATTTGGTAGGACGCCGCATCCCCCGGGTAGGTGGACAGACGACCTCATAAATGTCGCTGGGTCGGACTGGTTACGGAAACCCGTGTTAAGTGTTAAAGCTAATTGATTAACTTAATGGCTGTCGAAAAAGTCGTGAAAGCTCTCAAATGTTATTTAGCATTAATTTGTGCCAGGAACGATTGAGTTATTCAGATTGAAAAATTTAATCATAAGCTCATATTTTTGTTCTTTCTTTATAATGATCCTTGATTATCCTTTGTATGTAGTAACGTAAGCTAATTTGAGCGATTATATAATAATGGCTCAAAATAGCACTCGGGAAACCTTTACAATATTTATACGTACAGCACATAAGTGACGTGAATGAAACAAGTGACACGCGTAATGTGTAAATATTGAACCCGTCTGACACATTCTGGTTCACATGGAAATATATTTTGATAAATAAAACTGTCATCTGTTAGGATTTGTACATTTGTGTGTTCCGTGGTGTGTTCTATATCTGGTTTTGTTGTTCACAGAATAAAAGTTGTCTATTTCAATAAAAGTTGTAGGAGTAACTGCCATGTTGCAGTGGTTTAAACGTATATAAGGCAACAAAGAAAGGCCTAGCGTAGGATTGAAAACCAGATAATGGTGTTATGCAGCTGTTTGCGCAGTTTAACCTATTTACCTACTATGTGGGTGTAACATGAATATATTAATGTCACGACCCCATTTCATACAGTACTATATAAGTATATATAGGAATAATTTTATTTCAACATCAACGTATGACTAGTTTCTACAATTTTCAATTTGCATCCCAAAATAACCTTAGGTACTAAATGTAATTAACATATTATTGCATGGGATCTAATTAATACTCAGGTAGGTCTTCGTAATTGATTTAATTCGTGATGCCTCCTCGGCCTCGTTCTAAATAGTTGAAGCTTATTTGAATTTGAGTCTCTCGCATTGCGAAAAGGGAGGTTTTTCAAACACTCCATTTTCTTCTGATTAATTTCGTTGCAAATGTCGACACATTTTATGTTTTCCCTATGACTCACACAGCTTTATGTTCGCCGCTTATTGTGAACTGACACTGTAGACCCTGGCTTACACATTTGTGGAAAAGTATGAGGGATAAGTCCCATAATCTAAGTTCAATGTTACAAGAATATCAATATTGTAATATATTATAACGCGACAGAGAAGTTATTATGAAGTGACCCAGTGACCTTTGAGTCAGTCGTGTTATTTATGTCAATATCGTAGCTCGTAATATATCTGCTCCGTCAACGTGAAATTTATTAGAAGCCTGAAAGGGCAAGGCGCTGGACCTTTCGGCTGATAAGCCTGTCGTGTTTCGGCCTAGATTTATTTGCCATTTCTGTATAAGAAATACTACAAACATGGTTATAAGTATTGTATAAGTTCTTTTATAAATTTCTCGTAAAATTGTTTTCATAATATTTTTTTTTGCGCAGAAAAAGCTGATTAAAGAATGCTTACGAAAACTGTTTCCTTCTAGCCAAACACTTTACCACTAAACAAAACGTGATCTTGCCTCTTATTTTGTCCATTACATCCTTTCATTTTTCATTCAATGATGCCTCCATCTAGGGTATCTCCTGGTCAACTTTAATTTTACAATTTAAACTTTTAACGAAGAAGAATTATGTAGTTTCTATGTTACTGATTAAAAAGAACTATAAGTACTTTTCATGAATTGAAATATTAATTGCGACAGGACAGACGTACAAATGCTAAAATATTATTGAAAGTAAAACATTGTGTACCTACAGTGTGTGTACAATATTTAAGTTTGGTACTACTAAGTCCACCTAAGTCTAACCTTGTACTGAAACTAGTTTTTGATAGTTTTCTATTACGTACGAGATAGAAGTATAAAATATGGCGTCGTCATGTTAACAGAACAGTTTCTATGTGGCGTAGTGTCGCGGTAAAGATTCTTATTTAGATAAATGTCTGTAATACGAACGTAGCGGCTCTGCTTGAACCCTAGTTTCATTACCACTTACTTGGAAGTAAATGTCGACACTGGGTTTAGAAAATCACATTTTATCTAGAAAACAGATTTTTAATACCTAAATTATATTTATGAGGTACTAGCGGCCCATCCCGGCTTCGCACGGGCATTATTTTCCCTCTTTTGTGTTGAAAGTTTTCCTGAATTTTCTTTGCTATAAACCTCACGGAGCCCGAGACCTTTCCAACGAATGCAAAACCATGGAAATCGGTTCGTGCGTTCTGGAGTTATAGCGTCAGGAAGGAAAACCCGACTTATTTTTATGTAGTAGATTTTCACACTTCAAAATTTACCTTTTAACATGAATATAAACCCTCTATTTTGGTCACACAACCATACCGTTTCACATAAATATATGCACTTGTTTTGGTAATTATTAAGAAGCTGACAGGACTAACAACGACCCCTGAAGGCAATTAAATTCTAATATTGCTTGTCATGCCATCATTTTCAGCTCGGAAAGCAATTTTGTATGACATAAAAATAGTTAAGCATACGACATAAATATACGACCATAATACTTATAATCATTAAAACCATTAAGAAGCTATGATATAAAAGATCTCCCAAGAAGACAACATGCTTTATTACTATCTTATAACTGTCCTATATATCTATGCTTTATAGATAAAAAATATTGAACTAATGTTACATTAGGTAGGTAGTTCTAAGCTCAGTACGACTTAATCAAAGTAATAAAACCAACTATTAGTAAGTTTTTCTAGATTAAGTTAAATAGATATGAGACTTACTAGCTCAGCTATTTTTATAAACCGCAGTATTTTAAAATGTAAAGCTAGGTTGGCGAGCGCAAGATATCTCGAGACAGCTGTCGGACGAAACGAAATCTCGTTTATTGGAGCGTTTATATATCGTAAGATTTGACCAACTAGGTTACCTTACTATATAATATCTAGTGCACAAAATCTAGTCTATCTACGAATTTTGTTACAGACAAAATGGATTGATTTTAGATACATACATTTTAAAGTAAAGTCTTGTAAAGTTTTTGAGCTTGGCGTTTTGGCAGAGATCACAGTGGCCGTGGTCAAACAAAAACCAAGGAACTTAATTGTTTTGTAGGTCGTGTTAATTAAGAAACACTGTAGATTTTGATAAACCATATTTTCATACTCCTGGACTCCAATAACTTGCACACTAAGACCGGTGTGCCGGAGCCGAAAGAAAATATTTCAATGTTTAAAGTTAAGATAAAATAAAGATAAAATGTTTTGTTGTTTCTTATTTATTTGATCACAGTACAATAAGTATCATAACCTAAATATTATTTCTGCATCGCTATATTTAGAGAGGGCAGCGGTAGAATAGTTGAAGTATTCCGATAACGAAGTATTGGTTTCCAGCCGTAATTTAATACGGACGACTTTTGCTCGCTTTTAACGCCATTATACACTCAAGTATACTTTTATAGGTATACTTTTCAAGATGTTTTTGCACAAATTGATACTTAAATATGACCTTGAATAGTAATGTACACTTAAAACATTTGATGTTAAACATAAACTGTAATAGAAACATAAATTTAACGTCAATGAAGTCAAACATTGGGTATTAAATAGCCCTGAAATAATTAAAACTCTTATTTATGAATATCGGTTCTTAAAATGCCTTTAGTCTGTCGTACGGTCTCTCTCCAAGGCATTAGTTGGACTAAAATAATTATAAACAACACTTTATCATAATTATTGTAGTTTAATAAAAATTGTAAGTATGAAAGCAACCCTGCACATAGCGGTAAAACGATCAGTAACATAAACATGGCCTTGTACTTACTATTTTTGTTGGTGTAAGTAGAGTAATGGCACATTTATAACAATACATTGACCCCATCGAGCTGCTTATCGAGGAGTGTCGTAAAACTGAAGTACGTAAACTATTTGCTGAGTCGTTTTCGTAAACAATACAAGCACTGTGTAAGTAGTTGCCAAAATAGCTAACTACAGATTGTTACATAAAGAGATACTTATAAGTATATATCGATATAATATTTTCTTTTAAGGATCAAGCCCTCTTTTCATAAGTGTCGTACTCTTTCATTAGTTTCATAAGTCATACACCCACTTATGAAAAAAATATCTTTTATATTCTACGCCATAAAGTCTACTTTGCTAATAAAATTGATTAAACGGTGAAACAAAACAGACAGAATATAATTGAAATAAGAGAAACTAAAAATGAAAGCCTATAATCCATTGAGACAGTGGAGGCACCAGTCGACTGGTATTTCATCGGTATACTTTTAGAATAGAACTAGCGGCCTGTCCCGGCTTCGCACGGGCATTATATTCCCGCTTTTTTGTTAATTTTTTCTTGAATTTTCTTTGCTATAAACCTCACGTAGCCCGAGACCTTTCCAACGAATGCAAAACCGTGGAAATCGGTTCGTGCGTTCTGGAGTTATAGCGTCATGAAGGAAAACCCGACTTATTTTTATATATGTAGTAGATTAAGAAAAGGGCAAAATATAAAAAGTTTCAAAGTATATTAATATACGCAATACGCAACCGCATACAGAGATTGTGAAGGAGTCTTAATAATTGTAAGTAATGTTGCCAATTTTGTGTAGGTCTATGAAAAGTGATAGAATAAAATATTAGTTATTGTTATAGAAAGATTGAAGTTAATAATGAAGCTTGTAGCGGCATTTTCAAATTTATTTAACCTCATGTTAACAAATTAAGAAAATTGAATACCCTTTTTGAGTATCGAATTCATTTACATAATATTGTGTTTTAATTAAAATAACTTGTAGCTTTTGAGCGGTTTCATTATCCGATGGTGTTTTGTGAATCACATGGGACTTTGTGAACTTTTGGGCAAACTGAAACTCGACATAAAAATAAATTAAATGTTTAAAATAATATAATTATAATAATAATATATTATGGTTATTTAATTTTATTAAGTAGAACGAATGAATATAAAAACACCACTCTCCCGTCAGTCATCAGCATCATCATCTCAGCCAATCGACGTCCAGCAGTGGCAGCATAGGCCTTCTCCAAGTATTGCCACCTTGTGCGGTGTCTCCCTCATCCACCGGCTTCCCGCCGTCCTAACTAGGTCGTCAGTCCACCGTGTGAAGGGTCTCCCTTAAAAAATTTGTCAAAAATAATAACATACAACTAAACATTATTTATTATTTAATTTGTTTCACAAAGCAAACCTTGATGCTATTATATTTCTTAAATTAAAGGATTAATAAACATTATTCTTGCGGTACAAATGTTGAGTGCCTTTATTCCTGAAATGTAATTTCTTTTGAAGGGTTTTTAAGTAGGATAAGAATTAGGGTTCTGCTAAATAGGAATTTATAAAAAAGACGACAATATCAAACCTGATAAAAATATGAAAAGCGCAAAAATAGAAGAGAAATGAAAGCAACGGAAATCAGTTATTAATGGATTCACTCTGTGTCGCCATTCTGTCGCTTTGTCGGTCACTTTGCCGGCCTGGTATAATGCATACCTATACAGGTATCAGACATATTGTGATATTGAAGAGAAAGAAAAACATACTTATACCGAAAGCTAGTTTCACAATCAAGTCATTTAAGATATAATGCCAGAAACCTTGCGTCGTTTTTGTAACATAAGACAATTACGGAATTCAAAAGTAAGTACTAGCTGAGGCCCGCGGCTTCACCCGCCTTTTATAGGTAGCGACTACTTATTCTAAACTTCAAAATTTCATCAAAATCCATTTAGTAGTTGCGTGAAGGAGTAACAAACATCCACCCGTCCATCGTCACAAACTTTCGTATTAAGAATATTTGTAAGATTTGGATAAGCATAGTGACTGAAATAGTACTCAAATACTGTTAACATCTTACGCCTATGGCATAAATAAATAAACATTTATCACTATCCTTAGCCACCTCGTTAAGAGTTCAATGATAAATCTAAATCAAAACAGACCCGAAGAGATACTGAATAATTGGTAAGATTTTTCTCGCAGACCTCATCTCGTTATAAACGTTAATTGAGTTTTAATTGTATACAGTGAAATGACTAGCTGAAAAGGAGGGTGTTGATAGGATGGTAGGGGGAGGGGGTTAGTAGGTTTCTGGTGATCAATCTTCGTATCGCGACCGGTAACGACTTAATTGAAACCCCGGGACCGCAGCGCCTACTCGGGGAGAAAAAGATTGGTGTTATTTGGAAGTTGCTTTTTGTTTACTGATTTGTTACAACCTTGTATATTGTATTGAGTTCAATAAAAAAGTTTTCTTGTTTCGATATTACTTTCTACGAATACTGAGACCTTAAAAGATTACGTTGTTTAAATTAGTTTACAAATTAGTTTAGGTTGAGTACTATAAATAAATAATAAATTCAATGTAGCCTGTAACAGTTTATTGTATAATGTAAAATTATTATAGTAACAAAAATGGTTTACATATTGAACTCGCCTGTACATGAAAGGCGTTATAAAACCATCCTTACCGACTCGTAGTCACACCAAGCTTGTCACACCAGTGTGACTAACAGTAATCTTTTTCTTGTTTGTCACACTACTGATTTTGACACACCGTTTAATGTATTTATTTCTAAACTAGTGATGTCCAAGTTACAGTACTAAGTTTTTATATTGAAACCATCAAAGTATGTAGGTACTACTTTGTTTAGGCAAAACGTTTTTTATTCAATAAATTGTATCATCTTCTGCTTTTCTGGAAACGACAAACTTACTTACACCAAAGAATAAACCAAACAAAACATTTTTAAACACTTTTTCCGGAATTGAGTTTAGTTCTCGTTGCAAATTCTCCTATAATCAGTTTCATTTATTCTACTATTTAATCTAAGTTTACATATTCAAAGTTTATCAAGCTTCGTAAATAAGCGGCGTAACTAACTGCTATTTCTAGACTATATAATTTAATAACATTCTAACTTCAATAAGGTGCAGCAACCTATATAATTATGTATAACCATAAAAACTAAGAATTATACTAAGGAATCAATATAAATTTTAAACATCTAAAACTATAAGGAAGCATCCTGTAGGTAGTACATAAAAGTGGGAGCACCAAATCACATATTTTATATCAATGTATTTTTAACCGGTCAGTTCTATATACGAGGTTGTAGTAACTTGTACTTATTAATTGTCGGCAAAAGATTTTACTACGAGTATGTAGGCACTGCACTAGCAATTATGTTATACATGATGTTGAGAAATCAGTAGTGTGACTAACAAGAAAAAGATTACTGTTTGTCACACTGGTGTGACAACCTTGGTGTGACTACGAGTCGGTAAGGAAAACCATCATCAACTGAAATTAACATAAAACAACATCCTCATTACGAGTATATTTTCTTGTATGACGGTTCTGTAAAACAAAATTGTTACAAGCCTTGAACGTGTTCACAAGCCTTTTTGCAACACAGTTTACTCAATCTGTCATAAAAACCAGGTTTTCTTTTTACATAACTGAAAAAAAAGTTTATATTGTAGCAATACTGGGTTTGTTCTGCACATTTCCTTTAAACGTTGATGAGGGCATCGATTCAAATATATTATTGTAAGAACTTAGTGTTAGATTGCCTGGACAAGCACTTATATGCTACTAACCCTTTGCTCAAACAAAGCAAGTTCAAGTACAAAATTAACCAAATATTTAGTCGAAAACTTACATAATTATTTAGCATAACCCAAGAATGTCTCGACTTTATAAGTTGATGTGATATTCATACTACTATTCAGTTTTCTTTACTCAGTACGATAAATTATATCAATACAATAACTGATAGGCTTTTATGAGTAGCAACAAGTCGTATAATAATAGAATCAATGTATCGTAAATAAATGGCGTATACCTGCCTCAACTCACGAAGGCTCTGTATCTAAGGAAAGTAACACAACAAATGCGGAATCATTTGATTTGCTAACATGACAGCTGATAGATAGAACGTTGTTACAATATTTATTTACGTTTATTGGACTTTCAGTTTGTTTTGCTATCTTTATAACAAAAAAACTATGCCTTATTCAATTTTTAGTAAAGAAAATATTTATACAATTTGGATAATCAAGGTTAGACGATTGAGAGCTCTCACAGGTGCAGCGAAAATAGACAACTTTGATTTAGTTTAAAGAACATCTGAATTGCTCAATTAATTGTGCAATCTGTAAAGATTTCACAACTCTGCATGTTCCTCGTATCTGTTGTTTAAATATTTAGTTCTATTTGAAGCTACTATGTCTATTATATTATTTAGCAAGTCGACATAAATTGTTTATTGTCAATTAGTCACAACAATGATACTAAAACACAGTACCAGTTAAAATTTCAGTGCGCAATAGTTTTAAGTCGAGAAAACGTCGTCATTACGACACATTGGTGTGCTATTAGTCAGTGTAAGTACTTGGTAGTGTGATAGTATGGCGTGTGCCCCTCGTCAGACTAAGCTCCGGAACAAATGACGCGTCACTCGGACGAAGTGGCAGATTTAAATCATTGCTCCTTTAAACTTCGTTGAAGGGCAAGATAAAAGGTTTCGTACAAATTTATTAATGCATAGAAAATGCTAAAGCTTTCGTAAAACTTTTAAGTTTTGCTTTTAATTAACTTTGAATAGGTGAATTTCTAATTATGTATAAATCAATAGTGTAGATCATCGTTAAAAAAAATATATTATAATGTTTATTTTGTTGCTTATAGATATCAGACGAGCAATGCCAATTCATAATTCTTCACTTTGATAAAGGTCTTCCTGGTTCTTTTACTTTTTCTCGTTGTAGTGTAATGAAACGACCGAGTCTGGTTAACAACTACTTTATTATAATACAAGCGGGTACTTGTATACATAAGTACCCACAACATCTTTCCCTTTATAAAAAGTACAATAAAAACTAAATAACAATAACAAAACAGACTATACTTATACATACTACGAGATATTACATCCTATATAAATATTATTTAGCGATCCTGCTACGGAGACATGGAGGAGAATACTCATCGCTTTCGTTCAGTTCCCTACTAGGCTCGTATTCCTCTCCTTCCTCATCGGATGTGTAGAACTCATCATCCGATATTACAATAGGACTAAGTTTCTTACACTCTACTTGTTCTTGTTTACCATTAGGCGTACTCTTAATTAAATGTCGTCAGTTGCGTCGATAAATGCCTATCCTATTCTTCACTACGTAAGAACGTGGAGTGAACGCTTTACCCAAAATAGCACCTCGAATCTTTTTATTGTTATTTTCTAACATAATTACGTTATCGCCGACATTTAATTCAGGCAGCGTTTTACAATGTTGATCGTAATAGCTCTTACTAGTTTTTTGTTTATGAAGCATTTTTTTATGATGAGTCATAATATTATCATTATAATTACTACTGTAACAACGTAAACAAGCGAGACCAGTTTGCCTACGCACACCGTGGCTACGCGCTCCCCGCCGCATCGTGTCTACGCACACACTCGCAGCCTCCCGCTATATAAGCGGTCCGCCGAGCCTCGCTCACGCAAATTTACGAGCGGCTTTTGTATAGGAGGCTGTTAGCACACGTGGAGGCCAACAATCTTATTCCAAACGAGCAGTTTGGCTTTCGGGCCAAGCACTCGTCCACCCACCAAGTTCACCGTGTCGTTGAACATGTCAGCGCTCTGCTCATGAAAGGTCAAATGACCGGAGCTCTCTTCTTCGATGTGGCAAAGGCATTCGACAAGGTGTGTATTGTATTGGTGTGGCACGCTGGCTTAACATACAAGCTTTTCATGATGGGAGTGCCACACAGACTCGTGCTCATCTTACGAGACTTTCTGTCGAATCGTTCCTTTCGCTACAAAGTTGAAGGGACTCTGTCCTCAGCTCACCCCATCCGGGCCGGAGTCCCTCAGGGCTCCGTCCTCGCTCCCCTTCTGTACTCTCTGTACACACGAGATATCCCTCGGCCTGCGGGTGTGCAAACAGCCCTTTTTGCAGACGATACAGCGATTTACGCCTCTGGCACCTCCCCTCCCTCGATAGTTAGGCGACTCCAATCTGCGTCCAACGCCCTCAGCGATTGGTTCCAGAAATGGAGGATAACAGTCAACCCCGAAAAGAGTCAAGCGGTGATGTTTCACAAGAAACGGAACCACTCGCCTCTCTCGGCAGCGACACAAAAGGTCAGGATGTTTGGCTCCCCGATCCCTTGGGCTAAGGAGGCTAAATATCTTGGCGTTTTGCTCGACGATAAGCTCTCTTTCCGTCCCCACATAAACATGGTTCGCAAGCGGGCCACGTTTGTGTTGGGACGGCTGCACATGCTCCTCCGGAAGGAGTCTAAGATGTCGATCCGAAACAAAGTTAGGTTTTACACTACTTGTATCAGACCAATAATGACGTATGCGTGCGTAGTTTTTGCCCACCTTAGGCCACACAGGATCCATAGGTTACAAACAGTTCAGAATAGGTTCATGCGCAAAGCGACGGGAGCACCGTGGTTCATGCGTAACGAGGATCTTCACATAGACCTCGGGTTGCCTACTATCCAGCAACACATGAAACTCTGTTCCCGCCGCTACTTTGATTCGGCTGCCACTCACCCCAACCAACTAGTGGTCGGGGCGTCCGGGTACATCCCCTCCAAGATTAGCAAAATTCGTAGACCTAGGCATGCTCTCGAAGAGCCGGACGATAGGATCACGATCGCTCAACGTAGAGCTCACACGGCTCGCGAAGCCATAACAAAACGTCCGCGGTTCCGTCCTCGCCGTCGAGGCCGGAATACGCGCCGCGTTCGCTCCTAGAGGGCGTGCCTTCCGCACGTCCTGTTAGTCAGTGACGGTCCAGGCCGAGGTTCGTACCCCAAAGGAGGTGCCCCTGTGGCACGTCACTTAAATGTCTTTGGTTGAGGGCCATCCGCCCCACTACAGCCCGCGTAAAGTAGTAATGGTCGTCTGAGACCGACTACTCGTCCTCACAAAAAAAAAAAAAAACTCGCTCACGCAGTCTGCGACACGCAGTCATCGCTTCCGGCAATTCGGAACTGTGGTTGTGCTAACAGACTACTCCCGCGCTCCTACATTAGGGTGACGCTTCCGCACGGACGCTTCGTATCGAACGTCTTGTGTGGTTCGTTGCTACTTCCACGAGTATTATCTATACGTTGTCATTATTGTATGTCAATAAGTAAATATAAGAAGATTATTTTGAAGGAGTTGTTTTATTGAAGAAAGTATCACTGCAAGGTGTTACACTACTTTGTTTTAACAAATCTGGATGAACTGGCAGTCTACATTTCAATCGCCGTCCCATCATTAGTTGTGCAGGAGAATCCAAATTTTCGCGAGGCGTGTTTCTATAACTTAATATATTTAGATAAAAATCCGTGTTACTATCAATCGACTTTTTTAATATTTTTTTAATTGTTTGTACTGCTCTTTCGCTCTTTCCGTTAGATTGAGCGTAATACGGTGAGGATGTTATGTGATCGAAGTTCCACTCTTTAGCAAACATTTTAAACTTATGACATGAAAACTGAGAACCGTTATCACTGATAACGGTATCGGGAATTCCGTAGCGAGCAAAATTTTCTTTTAAGACCGTAATTACAGAGTTAGCTGACCTATCTCTTAAATAACTTACTTCTACGAATCCTGAGAAGTAATCAACTAAAATTAAATATGATTTCTTACCATATTCAAATAAATCAGTACCGATTTTATTCCACGGTAAATCTGGTATGGGAACCGGAATCATAGGCTCTTTACTCGGTTTGTTTGAATTCTCCTGACACACTTTACACTTCTGTACATACTTCTTAATCTGTGTAGATATACCTGGCCAAAACAATACCTCACGCGCGCGTCTTTTACAACGATCAACTCCTTGGTGCCCCTCATGAATTAATTTTAACATTTCATTTCTTAATGATTCTGGGATTAATACCTGTTTGTTTTTAAAAATAACATTATTAACACAGTATAGTTCATCTCGAATAGACCAAAAATACCTCAAATCTTTATTTACACTATATTTCTGGGGCCAACCTTGATTTATATAATTAAGCAAATGTTTTAAAGACTTATCTTTTATTGTCTCCCTCTTTATCAGAGAGAGTTTACTCTGAGACATGAGTATATTTTCTATTACCATTTTTAATTGATATAATATTGCCTTACTAATTTTATCATCATACAATTCGGAAAGAGGCGCGCGTGATAAAGTATCAGGAATATACATAAATTTTCCAGGCTTATAGACTATTACTAAATCGTAACCTTGTAGTCTTAACATCATACGTTGCAAGCGTGCTGGGATACAATCTAAAGGTTTCTTAAAAATGCTTTCAAGCGGTTTGTGATCTGATTCAATAAGTACATTATTTTTCCCATATACACCGTGTATTTTAGTCGACATTAAAGATTTGAACCAAGCAATCAGTAGACTGTATATTAGTCATTTATGCAAAAAAAAGTTTTAAATTAGACTTAAAAACTTCAAAAATGTTAAAAATAATACATTATCACTTTTAAAATGCAACACGCTTTACAATAACGTAGGTACAAAAGCTCGCCGCGGGCACTGACCTGCAGCTAAACACCCCCCGCGCGTTAGATAAAACGTGAAATACGTCGCAAGCGCGCGGGTCAATCAGCTGTTCCTTAATATCTAGTTCATGTTCATTTAATTTAATTTTATACGGACACCTCATACACTATTGCTATAAAATAATGTATTACAGACAGTACCCTAGGTCGCGGGGATGTTTACAAGTATCAATAAACAAGACAAAGTCATATCATACAACTTTCGCAGGATTTGAACCCGCGACCTTGAACTCGGCAGCTGCATAGGTACGCGACGAATTAAATTAAACCAAATGTTAAATTTTATGTTACTTTATTTTAATTTCATGTCACACACAGTAAATAATAGTTTCTAAACATTTAAACAACAGTGTAAGTCTGATTAGTCATTTCATTTTAGTTTAAGCGTAATTTTCTTATGAATTGACAATTTGTTTTGGACCGTATTTACTACATAACTATTAGAGAGGATCTATTAAACAACAATATGTGACGTATCTCTTTACATAGGTATTGTGAACAAACATAATAACTCATCATTATGTGGAAAACGTACAATCGCAAGATACTTGAATTATTATTAGTTGTTTACCTATTGGTATTGAAATAATTGTTAAAACTGCTTCCCATTTTGTTTTAAACACATAAACACAAGCGTGCACTTTTTTAATATTTTCACGAATCCTGATTAGGGTCACTGACCGTCACTTTAGGTATCACTTTTAATTTTATTTTAATTTCGTTAAAACATATGAATGGCTGACTTCGAAGGGCCGCCGTGCAGCCACTCTAGTACTTCGTCGAGGATGTCGTTCGAAATACTCTAAAATGTTTTCTTCGAGGGCTGCCGAGTACTGTGGTTGGTTCACCACGTCCTTGCCGATGTCTAGGTAGTCCCGTAGGCGTTCTGTCGATGCCAAAATAACTTGTATGCTAGGCACCCTTGGGAGCGTAATGCCTTGGCGTTGTAACTTTTGAATGATGCTGGAATCAGCATCATACAGTCTTCTAGCTTCGCTTGAGGTTATCTTCAGCTAACATACAATCTCATCACATCTAAATAGTTACTCGACATTCGAGTATGGGCTGTTTTCGTTGTTTATTGCGAGGATGACTGATCATAACTGTAATGTCACGATATACGTAATAAAAAGGTAATTAGACGCACGACGCACTTCCGCTTGCGAATTTGTGGCTGACTGCGGCGGCCGCGCCGGGCGCCGACCGCGGCGGTGCGTTTGAGTTGCCGGAAGGTGCGCGGGGGGTGAGACCACGTGAGACGCTAGCGATCTATGCAGATCATTATGATTGGACAAAAGTCCACGTGGACTCTAAAACATTGGTTGATTCAATTTCTCCTGCTATAATCCTACCCAATAAATGCATTTTTACAACAAAGAAATGGGTGGCTCTTTTGTTCATGCAATGTACAGTATGGTTTTAAAAATTTTGATTATTTTTTAAATTTAAGATTTACAAATTAAAGTTGTTCAAATTAATTTTAAATATTACCAAAAATTTCCTAAAATCGGTTACATTAAGTGGTTTAATTCTTTAATGCCGATTGAAATACACGGTGTATATACTGGTGAAATTTTTCGCATGCAAAAACGATCGCAAGGAGCTCTTTCTCAATTTGCGCGTACCTAACTTATGTGTCAGTGAGCGTACGCGAGGCGTATTCGACCGGCCGTCCGCCCTGCATGAGCACGCCGCCCAGCGCCACGCTGCTCGCGTCCACTGACAACACCACCGGCTTGCTAACATCATACAAAACTAAGACTGGGGCATTGCATATAAGGTTTTTTAAATTTTCAAAGGCAACTTTATGCCCTAATTCCCAATGCCAAGCGACCTCTTTTTTTAATAATTTATTAAACGGAAATGTATGGTCTGAATAATTTGGTATGTATCTAGATAGATAATTAATTACGCCTAAAAATCGTTCTAAGGTCTTACGATCCGTTGGTTCTGGCATATTGCTCACAGCTCTTATTTTCTCAGGATCTACTTTCATTCCATCCTTATTAAATATATGACCTAAGTATCTAACCTCCTCTACTGCAATTCGACATTTTTCTTTATTAAATTTTAAATTTATTTCTCGGGCTCTTTTAAATAACTCAGTCAGCCGCAAATCATGTTCCCGCCTGGTACTACCCCAACAGATAATATCGTCGATAAAAGATTCTACACCTTCCAACCCTTCTAAAAGTTGTTTGATCTTAGCTTGAAACACTTCAGGCGCACAGTTCAATCCAAAAAGTAATCTTAAGTACTGATATCTCCCGAAAGGAGTGTTAAATGTGCATAGATCAGCACTTTCTTTATCCAACATGACCGACCAGAAACCCGAATTAGCATCTAAAACTGAGAAGTACTTAGCGCCATAAAGCTTTGTCAACAGTTCGTTTATTGTTGGTAACTGAAAATGCGCTCTTTGTATAGCTACGTTGAGAGGCCTCGGGTCTAAACACACGCGTAATTGACCATTTTTCTTAGCAACTGTCACTAAAGAATTTACCCACGGTGTGGGATAGGTCACCTTTCTAATGACGCCCATTTGCGTCATCCTATTTAATTCATCCAACAATTTGTCACGCAAACCTAAAGGTACTTTTCGTGAGGCACATATTACTGGTTTGATATTTTTATCGACAACGATATGGTATTCACCCGGTAAACAACCCAATCCATTAAATAAATCGTCATTTTCTGATATGTTTATATTCTGAATTCTTTTAATTAATCCTAACGTTACACAAGCTTGTAGTCCCAGCACACTTTGACAATTTATAGATGCTATAGCAAACTTTAAATCATATTTAATACCTTTATGGTCCCACGTTAAATTACATAACCCTTTTATTGGTATATATTCCCCACTGTATGATTGTAGTTTAATACAATTATTAATTACAATAATGTTAGGGTTGTAACCCATAGCTATAAAACGTGAAAACGATAAAACATTAATATCTGCACCAGTGTCCAATTTAAATCTTTCTGGCCCACACTCCCCGTAAAGTACTTGAAACCAGTCCTTTGATATGTTGTTTACCTCAGAAACATTATACAGTACAGATATAAAAAAAGACTCACAGTCAACTTCATTGTCCGATATTCCTTCACGTACGCCAATTTCAAACATTTTTTTCTCACTTTTTTTTTTATTTTACCCATCCTAGCAAAATGCCCATAATTTTCACACACACTGCACTGAAGTGGCTGGACATTCAGCCGGTACTTTACACTGTCCGCCACACCTATGACACTGAGCTGACGATCCAAAATAACCCGCACGGCGCACGGAACCGCCTCCGCCGGCGCCACCGCTGCTGAGCCCAGCCACGGGCGGCTGGTTGCGCTCGCGTAGGCCCCTGTGGCCGCTGCGCCCGCGGCTCCAGCCACCGCGCCCGCGGCCTCCGACCCCGCGTCGCACACCTATCGCATCCACCTGCGCCGGCGACCCCTGGTCGCTGCGCGTCTCCAACACACGATGGCTGTCGCTCGATATTTCGTTGACTTGAACGATTTTGATAGCTTTATCTAATGTCAAGTCATCGGTTCTTAGTAAGCGATCTCGCACAATTGTGTTACTTATTCCACAAACAATACGGTCGCGAATCAATTCCTGCTCCAAGCTTTTGAATTCACAATTTTTGCTTAGCAACTTCAACGCAGTGACGTACTGATTGATAGATTCGTTATTTTGTTGACTTCTCGTGAAAATTTTTTACCTTGCTAACGTTATATTCGGTTTGACCCCAAAATACTCGTCAAACTTTTTCAACAATACCGACACGTTATCTTTTTCGTTGTCATCCGTGAACGAAAATGTTTCATATACATCGAACTCCTCGGGTCCAATTAAATTCACCAGAAGACTTGCTTGCACGCCATCTTCTTCTTTATGCACCCTAGATGCTTTTAGAAACAAATTAAACTGCGTTTTCCATTTTTTCCACGCGTCAGCCCGGCTGACGGGAGTGCCATCCAGACTCAATTCTGTCGTTGGGCGACCGTGTTCCATTGTTTTATAACAACAATTATGTTTCACAACACCGTTATACCGAAATATAGTAGTAATACTGCACTTTATCACGTTTAATCACGTAAAAATCACCGCTGTCACCATGTAGTGTAATGAAACGACCGAGTCTGGTTAACAACTACCTACTTTATTATAATAAAAGCGGGTACTTGTATATGTCGCCAGGTGGCTATCTGTATCAGTTTCAGACTTCTTCAAGTAGGTAAAGGCTCGAGGTATTTTGGAAATAAATAGGCATAACTCTATTAAGTTACATTTTATAATCTCTTTTCTTATTGTATTACAAAATATATAGGTACTTAAAAACAGCACTAGCACACGGACACTATAGCAGTCCCTCATGTAATACCGGATGGACCACCAGCCTCACGGGTTCAAAGTCAAAGTCAAAGTCAAAAACGCTTTAATCAAGATAAATACAATTCTCATTATATATTTCTTGACGTCCTTTAAACTACTTAATCTAAGTTTAAATACATGTAAAAGTTTAGCAAACTTTACCACCGCCTCCAAAGCGCTAGTAGAGAAGAAGCGGCGAAACAAACTCTACTGCTGCATTTTCTTGACGTCAATTTTTTTACATTGTAGATAATTGTAATCAGGCGCTGCAACCATTGTATACCATACATATCCATACAACGAAGGATTTTATTATAAAATGATAAAGGTAGCGTCATGCAGGTAGTACATAAAAGTGGGAGCACCAAATCACATCCATAAACAATTCAGTAATAAAGACGTCGCTCAGCCAAATAACCCTTTAGGTAAATTATTAGAAGTGAACCAAAATGTAAATTGATTAATGTCAAGGTCGACCAGTCACCCCAAGTAGCACCCGGTGGTTCGGTGGATTCTTCCAGTTTTCATGACGTTCTGCTAGAATGACGACTCCTTGTCATTCTCGTCCGAACATTTTGAATGTTTGTTTCATAAACCAGTATTAACGTCTAAGAAGGTTTGACGCTGTCTAAGGAAAAAGGCTGGTTTAATTTCACGGCGCCAGGGATGCGCCTTCATACACATAAGTACCCACAACACTCGTATTTAAATATGTAAAGAAAAAATATATTGTTTCTTTTTTAATTTTAAATTCGCATAGAACACGGGTTGTGTTATGCGGTTGCCATGGTGAATTAAAAATGTCAATTTATTAGGATAATTTTATTGTTGCATTATTATTATAAAGTGATTACATTGTAAATAATAAACATTAAATGTCGTTTCTTATTTAGGAATGAGAAACTCAGTTCTGTTTTAATGCAATGTCACCTAGTCAATAAAATTCAAATAATAATCTTATAAAACGACACTTATTGTCATAAAATGGAAAAGTTAAAATTTACAATTGAAATAAAACCAACAGCAGACGGTAAGTCAAACTATTTCGCCGTAACTGCAATTGCCACGAAAGATGATAAAGTTTTTCTAATACCAGAAGAATATCAACCAATAACATTCCACAAAGATATCCAAACCACAAAGACTTTCTTTACTGTGAAAAATACACTGAAAAAAAGATATCAATTTAGAAGTGTTTGGATTGCAACAACAGAGGCTATATTGAAAACCTATGTTGATGAGGATGGCAACATGATCTTTCAGGGCCAAATTTTGGAAGAAATCACCCAAGAACCATCAGCTATTGGTAAGCATTCAAAAGATAGTATGGTCAAAATTTTAGAAAAATTAGTAGAAAATCAACAAAGCAAAGAAAAGCAAAGTATTAAAAAGTTAGCTGAAAAGTTTGTAGTTGAAAAATTTGATGGAAAGAGTTCAAGTGCATATCAGTGGATGGAAATATTTGAAAAAGAATGTGCAAGATTTGATTTAGTAAAAGAAGAAGAAAAGATTGAAATCTTGAGATTATTTCTTGAAAAATCATGTTCTGATTGGTATACCTCCATGATGATCAAATTTAGTTTAAATTCTGAATGGTCCGAATGGAAATCAAGCTTTTTACAAACCTATGTTAATAAAGGTTGGACTGCTAGCAAGTATGCTTTATCTTATAAGTACCAATCAGGATCTTTGTTAGAATATGCAATAAAGAAAGAAAAACTTTTACTCGAAGTAAGAAAAACAATAGATGAAGGAACACTTATTGATATAATTGCTGCTGGATTACCAGATTTTGTAACAGATAGAATTAACAAAGAAGAAATAATACATACAAAAGATTTATTTGGTGAGCTCGGAAGAGTTGAGCATTTAGTTACAAAAAGAAAATTTAATAAAAAGAAAGAAGATACCAAGCCAGTTAGAGAAAAATGTGGTATTTGTGACAGATTAAGAAAAGGTGTACGCTATCATTCTGAAGATTCCTGCTGGTTTAATACTAATTTGAATACTGAAAAAGAGAAAAAGCAAATAAAACTTGTCAACAATTCAGAATTAGAATGTGAATTGCAGTGTGAAAATCAAAAAAACTAATAGTGCCGCCATTGATCAAAATAAAATTAGTACTTAACAAAAAATTTGAAGTTTCTGGGATCTATGACTCCGGGTCTAATGTTTCCTTAATAAACTCAAAATTGTTAAAAATTAATAATAAGAATGCTAGTCATTCCAAAGATACTAAGTTAAAAACGATTAATGGCGTTAAAAAAGCAAATGGCATTATAACTCTTGATATAACCATATTTGATATGGAAAAAAAAATGAATGTTTTCGTAATAGATGAGGAAAATTTCGATTATGATTTCTTAGTAGGACTTGATTGTATAAAAGAATTTTACCTAGTTCAAAACGAAAACTTAAAGATTACACAGAATTTACCTTCACAAAAAAATGAAATAGTTTCAAAGGAAACAAACAAAGCAGATATTATTGCTAAGGAGGTAACATCTGATAATTTAATAAACTTTAATGAAGACATACATCTTATGAATAAAGAAAACTTCAAAATTTGTATTAATCATCTAGATTACCAAAAACAGGCAATGATTGATGAACTAATTGCTAAAAATGAATCTGTGTTTGCAAAGGACAAATATGATATAGGAAAGGTAACTGATTATGAGGCACATATTGATCTTATAATAGAAAAATATTGTTTCAAGAGACCATATCGTTGTACAATAGAAGACAAGAAGGAGATTGAAGATCAAATTGCAAAACTATTGGAGAAAAATGTTATAGAAGAATCATATAGCCCATTTGCAGCACCAGTTACATTAGCTTATAAAAGAGACGAAAATAAAAAATCAAGATTGTGCATCGATTTTCGAGACTTAAATAAAATAGTCGTACCTCAATCACAACCTTTCCCTCTTATAGAAGACCTAATACTAAAGACTAGAGGTTGTAAGTTTTTCTCAACACTGGACCTGAACTCAGCGTTTTGGTCAATACCTTTACGCGTCACAGATAGACACAAAACTGCTTTTGTGACACAAGAAGGGCATTATCAATGGACATGCTTGCCTTTTGGCTTAAAAACAGCCCCAGCTATATTCCAGAGAATAATGTGCAATATAATAAGAAAGCACAAGCTTGGAGATTTTACGGTATGTTTTATCGATGACATTTTAATATTTTCAGAAAATTTCTCAGATCACGTTAGACAACTGGAAAGACTCTTTCAAGCAATTAAAAGTGAAGGCCTAAAATTAAAATTTTCTAAATGCACATTTGCAGCAGATACAGTTAAATATTTGGGCCATGTAATACAAAATAATTCTGTTAGACCCCTGAAGGATAACTTAGTATCAATAAAAAACTTCCCGACGCCAAAAACTCAAAAAAATGTGAGGCAATTTCTTGGGAAAATTAATTTTTACCACAAGTATGTGCCAAATATAGCCATAGAATTGGAACCATTGCATAACCTTTTGAGAAAAGGACAAACATTTATATGGACTCAGGCATGCCAAGAGTCGTTTAATAAAATGAAACAGATATTGTGTACTCAACCAATATTGACAATATTTGACCCAAACCTACCTATTCACATATACACAGATGCTAGTATACTAGGAGTAGGAGCAGTACTAAAACAGCCACAAGAAAGCAATGAAGAAAAACCGGTAGCATACTTTTCAAAAAAGTTAAATGAAGTACAAAAGAGAAAGAAAGCTATCTATCTGGAATGCTTGGCAATTAAAGAATGTGTTAGATATTGGCAACATCTATTAATTGGTCGGAAATTCACTGTATTTTCAGATCATAAGCCACTGGAAAATATGAACATAAAATCTAGAACAGACGAAGAACTAGGAGATTTAGTATACTACTTATCACAATATGATTTTCAAATTAAATATTCTCCAGGAAAATACAACATTGAAGCTGATTGCCTTAGCAGGAATCCGGTACTTGAACCAAATGAAAATATAGAGGAGCAGTTAAAAGTAGTTAATATAATTACACTAGAAGATATCCTAACAGATCAAGTTAATAATAAGTATATACAATGCAGAAAAAACAAGTTAATGAAAAAACACAATGTTTATTACAAAAAAGTTAATAAAACAGAAAAAATTATTATATCAGAGGAATTAAGCATAGAGTTTATGAAAAGTGTACACACAGATCTAGGTCACTTAGGAACTAAACAGATGCAAAGAATGATTAGCAGATTGTATACAGCAAAGAATATGACAAAAAACATAAAAAGCATCTGCCAAAGTTGTATAATATGCCTAAAGAATAAATCAAGAGGAAAAAATAAATATGGATTGATGTCTCACTTAGGCCCAGCCACAAAACCTTTTCAGATATGCTCTATTGATACCATTGGAGGCTTCGGAGGTTCCAGATCAACAAAAAAATATTTACATCTGTTAGTAGACCATTTTACTAGATATGCATATATTCTAACCTCAAGTACTCAAAATGCAAATGATTTCATCAAACTTATAAAAAATTGTACAGAAAGTGATGACATCGAATTAATATTATCAGACCAATACCCAGGTATTAATTCTAATGAGTTCAAGACTTTTTTAGATGGAAAAAATATATCCATGATTTTTACAGCAGTGAACTCGGCTTTTTCAAATGGCTTAAATGAAAGATTAAATCAGACATTGGTTAATAAAATCAGATGCAAGATAAACGAACATGACACAAAAATAGCATGGACAACTGTAGCCCATAACTGCATACTAAAATACAATGAAACGGAGCACACTGTTACTGGATATGCTCCCAAGTACCTACTTTATGGCACAGACGTCACAATTCTACCTGATGAGCTAAAACAAAAAATGACTGATTATGATTTAATTCAGGCCAGGAAAAACGCTCTGGAAAATACAATAAGATCACACAATTACAACAAAACAGTTTATGATAAAAATAAAATACATAAGGACTTCAAAGTTGGTGATACTGTTTTTGTAGAAAATGGAAATAAATTAAATCGGAAGAAGCTTGATGAATTGAAACTTGGACCTTACAAAATTATAGAAAAAATTTCGAACTCAATTTACAAGATTAACACTGACCATAGAAGATCAGAATCTAATTTTTTCCACATTTCAAAACTTACACCAGTCCCTGTCCAGCATTGAAGACCGTGCAAGAATGACCACCTTCGCTTTACCTTCTCTACGAGGGGAGATGTAAAGAAAAAATATATTGTTTCTTTTTTAATTTTAAATTCGCATAGAACACGGGTTGTGTTATGCGGTTGCCATGGTGAATTAAAAATGTCAATTTATTAGGATAATTTTATTGTTGCATTATTATTATAAAGTGATTACATTGTAAATAATAAACATTAAATGTCGTTTCTTATTTAGGAATGAGAAACTCAGTTCTGTTTTAATGCAATGTCACCTAGTCAATAAAATTCAAATAATAATCTTATAAATATATTTAATCCAATACATAAATATACCAGAATAAAAGACGCAGGGGATCATGCTTATATAACACAAAGTTATTTAGTAAAAAAAGCTCTGTTCTTACACAAATATTTGTTGTAAAAGATTTTTTCTCATAACATCAGGAGCACGTAAATTCGCCATAAGTGTAAATCAACAGGCGAACGGTAGAATTTAATATCGCTGAGTGCCACATACAGACTAACGTTACATACGTTACGTTGAGCCTAAAACGTGTCTCACTCATTAGAACTAACACGTACACACATAAATACAGAATATCTTTGATATTATTTTACCTAAACCCATTACATCATTGCAAATGAATTTAATCTTAAAGATTTTCATTAAGTTCTCATCATCTTTACTTTCTTGCCCTTTCTTTACGAACTCCTGTAGACTAAAAATAGGCACTGTGTACGCTACTAACTAGCAATGAATGGAACTTGGAACTTGGCATGTATGCTGGCTAGTAGACTGGCTAATAGATTGACTTTGTACAGAATTTTCCTTTTATCTTTGTCTTCAGTAATAAAAATATGTGACATTATATCTGTAGTTCATACAAAAGTAAAACGAATGAATAGAGTATAATTTATCTTGGACGCGCACTAAGTGTTCACTTAGCCTCACCATTCAGCTTTAAACTGCGTCCATTATCTTACAGCTGTAACTAATGTTCAAACGTCAAGCAAAAAGGTGAATTGCGATCATTTCCGTTTACATTATTTGTATGAAACAGGGCTCTGACCTGCTGATATAAGGGAATAAAGAATAAATATTTTATTAAATTATATTTTTTATTCTTTATTTATTTCTGTACCTCAACGAAGAGGGAGGTACAGGACCGAGCAGGGTGGAAATATTTGGAGGAGGTCTTTGTCCAATAGAGAACAATTTTATTTGTACAAGGTTTCGATACTAGTAAGTCATGAATTATTTTTTCATACAATTAAGGTGAAATCATGGATATAAAATAACCTCAAGGTATTATTAAATCTCACAAAGCGATAAATAATAAAAACTCAGGTCACTAGTTATACGTCACGCACTGAAAAGCAAAGAATTAGCTGACACAAACACGTAAGGAGAACATTTATAAAATTCCCGCCGCGTCAGCGTCGTTGTCGTAATCAAGTAACCGTCTGACAAGAAACGTTCGCTAACGACCTGCTTTATGTACATTACACGTGTTTTACACAAAACGATTACATTCATGTTATTATCTGCTGTGTAGCACATACAAGGGACGTTCTTACTAATGACGCTGTTAATCTACATGACTGCTTGCCTGACGTAGTACCTTAGTAATTAAAGGTTTCTTTGATTTACCTTTTTTTGAAAAAAAAAACTTTATTATAACTCGCGGAGACTATACAAACAACAAACGGATATGCGGAGCGCCGCACCGTGGTACCGTGGAAGGACATAGGCATCGAATAACTACCCTCGATTTATGATAATTTACTAATCTATTTAGTAGCTAATTAGGCACACTTTATGAAGGTAAAAATAAAATTTTAATAGAATAAGAGCAACATTGATTTTAGCGCATCGGAAGTATACGCATCGAATAATCCATTGTAAGTGAACTTACGACGTGTTAATTTCGCTAAACGCAATACGTGTTTTTTTCAAAAATTAAGTGTTTTTAAGTTGTTGTGTTACAATTGATATTGAAGTAGAAGGTATGTATTAAGTATTCTATATATATTTTCTTAATTTTTATTTGCCTGTTTTTAATAATAAAAGTACTACGCCAAGTGTAGAAAACGTTTTTATTTTTATTTTCATTTCTACTTGTATAAGCTTTCAACTATGTTCCCTCAAACTGCCTTATATGATATATATATATATTAAAATGTACAATAGTATGTCTGTAATTATATTGTATAAGATTTAGCTGCGCCTAAGTGCACCTGTAAGTCGTATTGAAGTTCTACGTCTTCGTTCTTGTCCCGTAGCACATACTACGAAAAGTTTAGTATTTCGTAATTAGTTTTAAACAAATTATTATTTGTTTCAGGTACGAATATGAAGTGTTCCTTTAAAAGAATGCTTGTACTAGATACTTGGTTATCTGTAAAGGACTTTAAAAGTAATTCTGACAGATCTCGTCAAGTTTTTCAAATAATGGCAGAGTTAGTGCCAGGTGTCGAAAATATTGATACCGACAACTTTTTAAATAAGATTACTTATATTTGTAAATAGTTAGTAACTTATTGGAAGCAAGCTACAAGTTCCCTCCCAAAAATGCTGTCAAAATATAAAGATTGGCTGAACGTAAGAGAGGAGTGCTACTTGTCAACTGCGGCTGGTGAGCACCGTCAGCCGAGTCCAGGTAGAAATTTTCCTTCCACGAGCGGCCAACAGCATAGAAAGGACTTCAGGGATTGTAGTAAGAGGTCTAAACGACGCAGGTTAGCAGAATTAGCTAAGTTAGACGAATCTGCAGTAAATTCTTTGTTAGATGATTCTGTACAGTCTTCCTCCTTTATGGAATTCGACACTGATGAGGTTTTATCGTTAATAAGTGAAGCAAAACTCACCAAGCACCAGTATTTGTTATTAAGACAATTTATCAACCTAAGGTCCCCAATGCTTTACCATCTTACCAAAAAGTATTGGAAGCTAAAAAGCGGTGTTACCCATCAGAGGAAAGTGTTACGGAATCATCTGCTGAAATAGAATTGCAATCTTTGCTAGATCATACTACATCTCGAATATTAGAATCTCAAAAAACTGTACTCAATAATGTTGACATTTCTCAAGAATTGGTTTTGATTGGTAAATGGGGATTTGATGGTAGTACGGGGCATACTGAATATAAACAGAATTTTTCAGATTCTAATATCGAGGATGGATCTTTGTTTGTTACCTCTTATTGTCCACTGCGATTAATTTGTAAATCAAATACTTCCGACCCTGACCAAATTGTTTGGAAAAACCCACGTCCTTCTTCCACTAGATTTTGTAGACCTATTCGTTTCCAATTCGCTAAGGAGACAAAGGAGCTTTCTGTGCAAGAAGAAGCTTATTTTAATAATAAAATTAGTAATTTACGACCAACAGTGTTCCCTTTTAACAGTTGTGATATAAAAGTAGTACACTCTTTACAATTAACGATGGTTGATGGTAAAGTGTGTAGTGCCCTTAGTAACACATCCTGTAGTAGATGCTATATTTGTGGTGCAACTCCAAAAGAGATGAATGATATTGACAGGTCTTTAAGTAGACCTGTTGATAGTTCTAAATATCAGTTTGGCTTATCCCCTCTACATTCACGGATTAGATTTTTTGAATACTTTATTCATGTTTCTTACAGACTAGATTTTAAAAAATGGCAAGCGCGTACTGAAGAAGAGAAAGCTCTTCTTGCCCAGAAGAAACAATTTGTACAGCAAAAGTTTAGAGAAAAATTAGGTTTGCTTGTTGACAAAGTTCGGAGTGGAGGAAGTGGCACATCGAACGATGGTAACACTGCAAGATCTTTTTTCTCTAATTCAGCTATTTCAGCGGAAATAACTGGCTTAGACAAAACAGTTATTGATAGGTGTCATCATTTACTGCAATGTTTATCATCGGGATATAAAATCAATAATACAGCTTTTAAGGATTATGCTTTAGAAACAGCGAAGATGCTTGTTGCGAAGTATCCTTGGTACAATTTGCCTTCGTCTGTTCATAAGGTATTAATCCATGGATCGGAAGTAATTGAAAATTCATTAGTATCTATAGGTGAGCTATCTGAAGAGGCCGCTGAATCATGTAATAAGTTAGTTAAGCAGTTTAGACGTGACAATACTAGAAAAATGTCTAGAGTTATCACAAACACCGATCTTATACACAGGCTTCTTCTTAACTCTGACCCATTTATCTCTAGTTTAAGGAAATTACCACAAAAGAAGAAGACTGTGCTATCGGTAGAGGTGTTAAATTTATTAACCTTATAGTTATAAAAGTAATTGTTAATGTTTAGATGTAAATACTTCGAAAATTTTATATAAAAATGTGTTTTATGTTATGTGTCCTTATTATGTACTGTATGTTTGCTTTCCGCCTTTTATTAGATAGTTAGGTGTCAATTTGTTAAATATTATTGTTATTTTACATTTGTTAAGATAATTAAAGTTTGTATGTTGTAGCTATTAATATCTTTTTCACAAAACTAAGTAGATAATTAAAATACTTTTTTTCCTTAATATTTGGTAATTATTTCTTCCCAAAACAATATTAAAATGTATTATCTTTACATTGTTTACCCTAATTGATACTCATATAGTATAATTACACTTATTAGCATAGATATCAGTAGTAGTTACGGACGCGTAATCCCTATGACCGCTTTTCTTAGAACTCGGGACCAACCGCCGTACTGTCCGCCGTCGCCCGTTTCGTACACAGCGCTAATGTTTTTAATACATTTGACTACAACGCGCCGCGCCGTGTCGCTCCGCCCTGCCATCGCGCGTCGCTCAGCTCCGCCTCGCCGTCGCTCCGCTTGTCGCAAGTTTCGTACCCGCAGCCTAAAAGTCAGTTAACTGTCAGAGTACATAAATAAAATAACTGAGTAAAGAATTAAGAAAATACGCAGAGCGACAACGGAAGCTATACATTTTCTTTTACAAAGGTCTCTTATTTAGGTTTAATGTATACGGATGTCCAGGTTAATGGTGTACTCATAATAGTAACGAATAATAATACATTCAATATAATTTCATTTGTTAAACTACCACGCGTTTTTCTCGACGCTCCGATGTATCTAATTATAAGTATTCCAAGTCTAAGAATAAAGGACTCTCCAAGAAACGATATTTATTTTAATGTCGAGTCGATAAACAGACAACAGTAAACTTTATTTATTTGTAATGACGTAATTTAGAAATAGATCTTAATTATCAAAGTTGTCAACGTTAGTCCAGTCAAAATAGATATCCAGTTTGCATTAATTCCCAACAAGCTGAATTTTTGTGCAGGCCTTGAATACGTCATTACAAATGATATGTCAAAAGTCCCCATCGATCCCGCTTGTGCGTTGTTTTTTATTCGAGGTCAAAGGTCACAAATTTGCGTTTTTTGCGGATATCTCTGAAACAACGAGAGCTATCGAAAAATGGTTTAGACAAAGTTTGTAGACCATAAAATTAGCTACAAAAAATACCTCAACACTTTTCTCCTACAAGGCATCGCTTTCGAGATATCGTGACTTTAGAGCGCAGGAAAGTCGTATTTTCGACTATATGCACACACTTGCTTTTTCCCGCGATTTCGCTCGCGTTTATAAGTATTATTAAAAATAAAGCTTATTTCAATATATAGTAGCAATATGCATGCTTGGTCTCAGCCTAATCGGTTTGAAATTGACAAAGTTCATACAAACTTTCATCCCCTATCTTAACCCTTTAGGGGTAAAATTTATCAAAATCCTTTCTTAGCGAATGCCTACGTTATAACATCTACCTGCATACCAAAATTCAGCCAGATCTGTCCAGTGGTTTGGAATGTGCGTTGATAGATAACCATGTCAGTCACCTTTGAGTTTTATAAATATAGAAGACTAGCTGACCCGTGCCCACTTCGTAGGGCGGCGAAAAAAATGTGTCACTTTTTTAAAAAAATTTCATTACTGCTCTATTTCTGTTAGCCTTAACGTGATACTATATAGCCTATGACACTCCACGATAAATACACTATTCAACACTAAAATAATTTTTAAAAACGGTTCAGTAGATCCAGAGATTACCCCCTACAACGTCACAAACACAAAACTTTAACTCTTTATAATATTATAAGTATAGAAGTATAGATATAATTATGTTTTAAAAGAATATAATCTTAAGTCTGGGCAGAAAACAATGTCTACTAAGTGCCGAACATTTAGTCTCTCTTTACGACACCCATCCATCATTTTACGACACCCTTGCAGTTTGACGACAACCTTGCAGTTATACGACACCCTTCATCATTTTACGGCACCATTGCAGTTTTACGACACCCTTGCAGTTTTACGACACCCTCCATTATTTTACGACACCCTCCATGCATTTTACGACACCCTCCCTCATTTTACGACACTCTCCGTGAATTTTACGACACTAGCAGTCTTACGACACGCTCCATGAATTTTACGACAACCTCCATCATTTTACGAACACCTTGCAGTTTTACGACACTCTTCCATCTTTTACGACAGCTTTCATCATTTCACGACACCCTAGCTGTTTTACGACACCGTCCATCCTTTTACGACACCCTAGCCATTTTACGACACCCTCCATGCATTTTACGACACCCTCCATCATTTTACAACATCCTTGCAGTTTTACGACACCCTTCCATCTTTTACAACACCCTTCATCATTTTACGACACCCTAGCATTTTTACGACAATCTTAAGTCTCTTAATTGTAAAACTTTTTTAAAGGTACAATTCTCTAATACATTATTTCAGTATATCTATAGACGTTTAAGCAGTAGAAGCAAAATAAACGTTTTTAAGCGTCCCTTTTATAAACATATTTCATTACTGCTCTACTCCTATTAGGCATAGCGTGATACTATATAGCCTATGACACTCCCCGATAAATGGACTATCAAACACAGAAAGAATTTTTAAAATCGGTTCAGTAGATCCAGAGATTACCCCCTACAACGTCACAAACACACAAACCCACAAACAAACAAACACACAAACTTTACCTCTTTATAATATTAGTATAGAAGTATAGATTTCCACACCACCTCTGAGGTAGGTAAGGCCAATCTTGCACCAACATTGAATCAAATACACAGTTCATTGAATCAAATAGAACAGTACATTGAATCAAGTACACGGCGCTTTTTTAACGTGTTTTCTCCAGTAGGAATACTTAAGTATAGAAGTATAGATATAATTATGTTTTAAAAGAATATAATCTTAAGTCTGGGCAGAAAACAATGTCTACTAAGTGCCGAACATTTAGTCTCTCTTTACGACACCCATCCATCATTTTACGACACCCTTGCAGTTTGACGACAACCTTGCAGTTATACGACACCCTTCATCATTTTACGGCACCATTGCAGTTTTACGACACCCTTGCAGTTTTACGACACCCTCCATTATTTTACGACACCCTCCATGCATTTTACGACACCCTCCCTCATTTTACGACACTCTCCGTGAATTTTACGACACTAGCAGTCTTACGACACGCTCCATGAATTTTACGACAACCTCCATCATTTTACGAACACCTTGCAGTTTTACGACACTCTTCCATCTTTTACGACAGCTTTCATCATTTCACGACACCCTAGCTGTTTTACGACACCGTCCATCCTTTTACGACACCCTAGCCATTTTACGACACCCTCCATGCATTTTACGACACCCTCCATCATTTTACAACATCCTTGCAGTTTTACGACACCCTTCCATCTTTTACAACACCCTTCATCATTTTACGACACCCTAGCATTTTTACGACAATCTTAAGTCTCTTAATTGTAAAACTTTTTTAAAGGTACAATTCTCTAATACATTATTTCAGTATATCTATAGACGTTTAAGCAGTAGAAGCAAAATAAACGTTTTTAAGCGTCCCTTTTATAAACATATTTCATTACTGCTCTACTCCTATTAGGCATAGCGTGATACTATATAGCCTATGACACTCCCCGATAAATGGACTATCAAACACAGAAAGAATTTTTAAAATCGGTTCAGTAGATCCAGAGATTACCCCCTACAACGTCACAAACACACAAACCCACAAACAAACAAACACACAAACTTTACCTCTTTATAATATTAGTATAGAAGTATAGATTTCCACACCACCTCTGAGGTAGGTAAGGCCAATCTTGCACCAACATTGAATCAAATACACAGTTCATTGAATCAAATAGAACAGTACATTGAATCAAGTACACGGCGCTTTTTTAACGTGTTTTCTCCAGTAGGAATACTCCTACCATAAAGTAATCTATGAACGCACAGCCCAACCACTGGACAGATCTGGCTGAATTTTGGCATGCAGGTAGATGTTATAACGTAGGCATCCGCTAAGAAAGGATTTTGATAAATTTTACCCCTAAAGGGATAAGATAGGGGAGGAAAGTTTGTATGAACTTTGTCAATTTCAAACCGATTAGGCTGAGACCAAGCATGCATATTGCTACTATATATTGAAATAAGCTTTATTTCTAATAATACTTATAAACGCGAGCGAAATCGCGGGAAAAAGCAAGTGTGTGCATATAGTCGAAAATACGACTTTCCTGCTCTCTAAAGTCACGATATCTCGAAAGCGATGCCTTGTAGGAGAAAAATGTTGAGGTATTTTTTGTAGCTAATTTTATGGTCTACAAACTTTGTCTGAACAATTTTTCGATAGCTCTCGTTGTTTCAGAGATATCCGCAAAAAACGCAAATTTATGACCTTTGACCTCGAATAAAAAACAACGCACAAGCGGGATCGATGGGGACTTTTGACATATCATTTGTAATGACGTATTCAAGGCCTGCACAAAAATCCAGCTTGTTGGGAATTAATGCAAACTTTAATCATAATTTAGTCTATTTTGACTGGGCTACGTGTTGAAATGTTGTGTAGTTAGATTAAAATTATAAAAGATATATTATTATCATTGTTCAAGATTCATGTTATTATCATTCAAACTAAGATTGTCTTGTTCAATGCTAGATCATAAAGCGATAATAACAAAGCTTTGTAATTAATCCTGCCAGTTTCTCTTGTAGCCATTAATTCGTTTTAATTAATATCCAATACAACACAACACCCTTGTCTCCTCAACACCGAGTAAGGGTAATTCTGACCCGGGGAGGATTATATTACCCTATGTTTTAACACTTGTTTGATAAATTACTTTGCACCTATTGCTAAATAATACATCAAAATTATAGTATTTTGATGGCTTTATTAGTTACTAGTTGACCCGTGCCCACTTCGTTGGGCGGGGCGAAAAAAACGCTTCTCTTTTTAAAACATATTTTATTACTGCTCCTCTCTTATTAGTCATAGCGTGATACTTTAGGTATAGCCTATGGCACTCCCCGATAAATAAAATAATTAACACAAAAAGAATTTTAAAAATCGGTTCTGTAGATCCAGAGATTACCCCCTACAACGTCACAAACTTACAAACACACAAACTTTACCTCTTTATAATAAATTAGTATAGAGTATTATCCATGTAACGATGGATTAAGAATACATGGTATTAATCAATAAACCAATTAGCCTATCGCAGTCCACTGCTGGACAAAATGCCTCTCCTAACAAACGCCACAGAACAGGGTCCTCCGCCCTTCGAATTTAGTCCGACCAAGCGATATTTTGAGGTAGAATTAATTTATAGTACATACTTACAGGTATTTTACTCCGTGTGGGGACGGAGTAAGAATATAATATGTCACTACCCCTTCTCATTCCATGGGTGTCGTAAAAACCGACTAAGGGACTATCCGTGAATATTATCTTTACGAAATAAAAAGAAGGAAAACTTGAAATTAAACCCCATACCAATCCGTCTGGCCAGCGTGGTATTAGTAGGCCAAGTATCCCTCCGTTACGGGAGGAGGCCCGTCCCTACAGTGGGACATTAATGGGCTGTTATGATGATGACAGGTATTTAAAATTGAAATAAAAATCTTACTCCAACCAAAATGTTGATACTAAGAAAATTCATCTCTACTATACTAACATCGCGTTAGACAGATATTTTACGTTAGTCGCGCATTATTTTAAAACTGAGATATCTTTCAAACTAATAATCGGATCTCATCGCTGTAAAGGTCAATTTTGTTTAAAATTAAATAAATATAATGATTAGCGTATTTATTTTGATAAGGGTCGATACCATATACACAAAATCCCTTTACAAACAATGCATTTCTTTAATTCTATTTGATTATTATAAAAAAGGTCGTAGTGAGTCAACCTTAGAAGATAGATATATGCTATCGTTGACTTAATTGTAAAACTTATTCAAAGATACAATTCTTTAATACATCATTTCAGTATATCTCCAGACGTTTAAGCAGCAGAAGCAAAATAAACTTTTTTAAGCGTCCCTTTTATAAACATATTTCATTACTGCTCCGCTTCTATAAGTCATAGCGTGATACTATATAGCCTATGACACTCCCCGATAAATGGACTATTCAACACAGAAAGAATTTTTAAAATCGGTTCAGTAGATCCAGAGATTACCCCCTACAACGTCACAAACACACAAACACACAAACTTTACCTCTTTATAATATTAGTATATAGATTAAAAACTACTCCCTCATAGATAAAACATATGTGAAGTAGAGATTAACAAACATTACAAAATCAAGCCAATCAAAAGCAAAGCAAGACGGCAGCTTTATGTGTGACATGCTTGCCTTCATAGAAGCGGGGTCCAACCCGGTGATGTGCTTTAGCGCCATGAAGTTCGTTCGCATTTTATGTTAAAATAAGAGAAAAAAACACTAAGTTTAATACGTAACCCAACTACTTAAAATTTGAATACAATACTACGCACACAACTGCTACCACTGAAGCAGTGATAAATCAAAAACAACTTTTAAAATCCCTCTTGGTTCAAATAAATGAAAGTAATAAATTACAGAGTTCATATTTTATTGCTAAAGTGCAGATATCAATAACTTTCAATCTCGTGTAATAAATCTCTAACAATGGAAAGCAAGGACTTCGCACCACTTTTACACTCATAAATCCATTAGAAATTAATGTTTATAGCTTTATTTACATGATAGTATTACAAATTATGCTTTTTAAACTAACACGCGCGCCGTTCGTTTTGTGGTAGCTTGAAGATTTTGACTCTATACCTAATGATAAAGTTGTTAATTTAGGTCTTGCATAAGAGAAAAAACCGATTGATATAAGCTTAAAATAGATGTGAAGATAGCCTCTGCTTTTGACAACCGGTCAAAACGCAGTTATTTAACCAATTACCCCCGGTTTCTGAATGACTGGTCAAGTCAAAATCAACTAATCAAGTGTCAAAACTGTCATTTTAGTTCCTGAAAATGATAGTTTTGACACTTGATTAGTTGATTTTGACTTGACCAGTCATTCAGAAACCGGGGGTAGCAACAGTTATTTAATTTATTTAAAAGAATTAAAAAACATAAAACTGGAATTTATGCTAATATAAGGAACTGAAAATTTGACTTAAATAGCCAATAATGCAGCACGTTTGTCGAGTCCACTTACAAAAATTCTTTAGAAAGTGTAAAGTAAAATAAATTAACGCTTAAAACGAGATTCTAAAATGAATTTGGTATTCAACGCCAGCAATGGGCAAACAAAAACCGGTAGGCTTCGGGGACATCGCGCATAAATCTTTAGCGTCCGTCCGGGGACAAGAAACGGACAGAAGGTATTTACTTAGCATACCAACCGTCCACTTTCAACTGAATGAAGTGATTTATTATCCGGCCGTTCAGAGAATGCGTTCCTGACACTTATCAGTTAGTCACGACTAGTGATGGACACAACATTATACCGAGTTCGTTACCGTTACTCCAAAATGAACCGCCGCGTTATTTTTATGATTAGATTTAGACCGTTTTAAATTGGCGGAATCATTTAAAATTTATATTTTAGTTCTTTACGTGGAAACAATAAAAGGGAATATTAATATAATAAAATTGTTTTATTTATTATTTTTTACAAAGTTACAATCTGTATTTCTATGGAATAAAGTACATTGAACTAAATGTGCGTACAGAATATTAATCAGACTCCGATTCGCTTGAGGAGGTGGTGTCTTCATCATCATCTTCGCCTACATGTATAATTATATTATTATCAATTACAGAATCAATCCTGATATCTCGGTCAAAATGTTCCATAATCAGGTTTTTAGTCTTTTCGACAACCTTTGCCCAGTCATCTCTTGTGACTTTCCCGCAGGCTTCTTTTAACAGGGTCATCATCTTTTTCGTGCTGAATGGCGGGGAAGTATTGTGGCGGGCGGCGTAACCTTTTATTTGAGCCCAGATTAGCTCAATCGCGTTATATTGGCAATGATACGGTGGAATTCTTAGAACGCGATGACCGTACTCCAAAGCCATTTCATCGATTTCGTATCGCACATTTGCCGCTTTATTTTCTTTCACTAACTTAATTAGCTCTGCTTTTAGCATCTGCATATTTGCGTCAATGCCTTTTGCTTGTAACCAAGCAACCATTTCTTCTTTTTTATTAGCTTGGGTAGGTGGTTTCTGTATTTGAAACGAGTGATAGGAGGCATTATCCATCAATATTACAGAAGGCTCTGGTAGGCTGGGCAAAAGCACGTTCTGGAACCACTCTTTAAATGTACTGGCATTCATTTCCTCGTGGTAGTCATTTGTGGTTTTTGATTGAAATGCCAGTAAAGCGTTCTCCACAAAGCCGTATTTTGCAGTACCTGCGTGGCATATTATCAGACGAGCCCCCTTACCCATTGGTACTTTCGACGTCGACGCTTGTGTATCATCCGTCCAAGAACGGGAAACCGTGTGATTGGCGTTTAGCCATGTCTCGTCAATGAACACGACATTATCCCAGTTATCAATTTTTTTTGCTTCTCTCAAGAAACTTATCCGTTTCAAAATGATGTCGTATCGTTCTAATAAAATTTTTCTTTTGTCTGTTTTTTTATACGAAAAACCAATATCTTTTAAGATTTTCGTTAAAGCAGTTTTACCCCCGCTAAACAGTCCAGCTTCTCTTAACGACGCCAAAAGCTTCATCCTGTTGAGATATTCATTTCTGGAATAGTAACCATATATATGATTTCTGATTGCATCGGCGTCAAAGGTATCAATATCTGTCACGGGTTTAGTTCTACGTTTCTTCTTCGGAGTACGTAAAATATTATCTTCCATGCCAGTAGAGCCGAACTTTTCTTTATTAATATTTGTAATCGTTCGTTTGCTAACTCCAAGCGCCTGAGAGACGCGTTCTTGTACTTTTTCGACAGGAACCAGGGGTCCGCCATTTTGCCGCTCCCGCTCAAAGTAATCTTGCAGCTTGATAATTAACTCACGGGCTCCAGTTTTCAATGTTTGTCCACGTTTAGGCATTATTATGCACCAAAAGTAAAAAGAACGCAATATAAGACACAATCAAAGTCAAATAACAACAGATCGCAAACACTTGAAGAACGTGGTCTATGCGCACGAAACGACAACAGACGACTGTTTCAGCGTCACAAAATGGCGGCCCATAACGCCATTTGGGGTTACCATTTTCAACCTAAATATAAAAATGCTACTTTGTATTTAATGTACTTTTATTTTTATATTTAATAAAAGTTATTCTAAAGTCCATTATTTTCAAATTCTTGAAAAGAAAAACAAAACGTATTATTTTATAAAGTATAACTGTATCGATAAGAACAGATTACGATACTATTATTCACTGTTATTGTTGGCACAGCACTACAAATATAAAGCGCTGACATAACCTTGTAATAGCGCAGTGTAGATTTAGAAAAATATTGTTTACCAAGTTATTTGACACTCAGTTTGACACAACATTATAACATTCATTAATTATTGATATAATAATGTTGTTTTAATGCTCATCAATAGTTAAAACGATAAACAACCAGCAAAAATATTTTTATCGTAACTGCAACGCCATTACAAAGTTACTGCGTCAGTTCAATCGCGACGTGTCAGGAACGCATTCTCTGAACGGCCGAAGTTTAATGAAATACTTTTTTTAGTCTATTTTATTACTTGTGTAAATTTACCTCGTTTTAATTTACCTTTAAAGCTAAGGTTTAACTAAAAAAAATTGAAAAAAGGAATTAATAATTTTTATCATACAATTAATACATTTAACTGCGAGATTGAGAGTTTATTGCTACAACCTAGATGGCGCTGTCATAGTTGAGTAAAAATACGAGAGTTAATGGCTCCTGGGAAATCAATAGAAAGTTTTTGTCAATGAGACGAGGGCTCCTGGCCTATTGGTCAAATCTCCATCATGTCCCAAGACACTATTTTTTCTAACTTTCTTTATTTTTTAATTATTACTTTTAAAAGTTATTTCAGAGTTGGCTTTATATTCGCATAAAATC
This sequence comes from Schrankia costaestrigalis, assembly GCA_905475405.1. NCBI lineage: Eukaryota > Metazoa > Arthropoda > Insecta > Lepidoptera > Erebidae > Schrankia > Schrankia costaestrigalis. Next base: position 20,185,059 of record FR997836.1, read on the forward strand.
TATTAATATATCAAACATAGTTAATTCTCAAATGTATAGAAACAAGACTTTAAGAGTACGAAGGAAGTCCATAATAAAATGCTTCTGTCATTCCATTACAGTCCAAACAGGCTAAGTAAGTGAGGTCGTGGATTGTTGCTACAAAGTTCGTCAGTTCCTCGTCAATATTTCATAAAGATTCACTTCACTAACTTTTTACTCACTCACGACTTTGTGTCGAATAAAGTTTAGGGTAAAACTCGAGAGCGGCTCCGTGATATATTGACCGAATGGAAACTATGGCTAAATTAATAAATGATTACACCGACGGGGTTTTACTGTAAGATCTCGGAATATTTACGTACATGATAAGTTAAAATTATACTATGATGTTATAGAGAAAATGCATTACAATACAAAGCTAAAGATCTGTACTGTTTTCATCATGAACGGAATTATTTCATATTTACGAGAAATTTGCTAAGAGTGGGTTCATGTTCCAAATTTCCTTGAGGTCGCTCGGAAGGGTCCTTGTCTTTCCTCCGATATCTTCATATCACTTACCATAGGTATGACCATATTAAATTCTCCATATACATTCCATTTAGTTTGATTAATTATTCATTACGAAAGATTATTTCCAATAAATTTTTTAGTTATAGAATAATACTTTACTTGAAGTATAAAGTTTGTGATACTAACTTATTCTTTTATTAAAGCGATTCTTATAAAGTTCGTACGGAAACAGTATATTAATGCAAAATGAAACGGTGATTTATAAACCTTTTTTTTGATATCTTAGTATCCATGGACGTTCAAGTGGTTATTATTACAGATACAAACCCTATATTTTACTTCTACGTGGTACTACAAAGTTATTCTGTGAAACTGGTGGGTTACCTAAAAAAACTGCAATGTGACACATAGGGCTATTAATAACAAATTCTTTGCTTAAAAGTATATCTTTAGCATATTCTTTAGAACTGTATAGAAAGACTACTTTAGATAATGGCGCATCAAAGAATAAAGATTTAAGAGCTTTTTTTTCAGGTTATCTAAAATATAGAAACATTATCGTCTAAAAACCCTCCAAAACTTTTAGTTAGTAAGTGATTGTGATGTCAAGCTCGGCTCTTAGAGTAATACTTCTTTTCCGCGCAGATGGCTTATATAAGCGATCACTCCCAAAACTAGCAATCAACAAAGTGTTGCTGAATACAAATGAAATTGTTTACTTTTGCGCACAATCTCGCAAAATTGTGCGATAACTTAGCTTATTGCGCTCTTAAAGATTGAAGATATATTCTTTATTTTGTTACGCAACCAACACATCTCTTCAAGTTTGGTAAGGAAATGACATCAAGTTTTAAAAAGGATGTAGACTTTTAAATCAATAGGTATACTCGTATCTATACGGTTACAAACTATTTCCGAGATATGTATTTTATAATTTTTAATCACAATAACATGTTTAAAAGTTTATAGAAGACGTCATGCACGTAATATATTCAGGACGACTTTTTGGTGTAAGTAAAACATTATATAAAATTATTACGTCTAACTATATCATAACTAAGTGGTGTCATTACATGATCCGTGGTTATACTAGTATATTAGTACGTAGTTAATTTATACAGTTAGCTGTTATTGAGGACCCAATGCAAGAGTAAAATGTCAATAAAAGCCACAACGTACCATTATTCTAATAAGTGGTGGAATCTAAATTAGTAATTAATAAAATTATTTATATTTGTGGTTTAAACATTACCAGTACCTAATAGTTTTCAATATTAGTAATTAAATGATAAAACCTAGGCTCATGGCAGTCTAGCTTATTCAAAAAGCATAGTAATTACTTTCGTAAAGGTACAATATCATATAGGTCATAAAGGGCACAATCTCCGTCATAAGGCTTCAAAAAGCTATAATACAACCTTATTACTTGTTACTTTTTGTATAACGTCAAATCACAACCGTCAATATAATAGATCTCAATCTGTCAAATCAAGTAAATAAGTTGTTATTATAGTAAATATCTCTTGTGCTTTTTATTTATATACCTTTATATTAGATAGTTGTATTTATATGTTTACTATATTAAACATACAATAGTGATATCATGGCCGATACGTTGCCACTTATTATAGAAAAAGAGTAAGTTTATTTAACACATTAAATTATCTTCATGAGCAATCATGTTTTAACTCGTAAGCATTATTTTATCATCGTTTCATACACTTTCCATTACTAGTCCAATACTTCTAACAAAATTAAAAACCTGAAAAGTGGATTACGGATTTTTCGTTGAATATTCAGCAAACGAATATTGGTTTACATAAAGGAATATTACTTGCTGAGTTGACTAAAATTATGATATTTTTATACATTATCTAATAAATTAATAACTTTTTTATGTTTCTTTCATCGGTTTTATAGTTTATAATCAACGCCACAAGTTATAATGATATGGACAAGCTTATTCATTAAGATAGTTATTAATAAGTTAATGCTTATTTATACGTACGCATATCTTATTGGTGCGATCATGTTCTCTCATCCAAGTATCAAAACCTGTAAATATTTAAGTAATTTTATTTTTATTAAGTCCGCCTTTGTTCATCGTGTACATGAAGTTTTAAATCATCATCATCATAACAGCCCATTAATGTCCTACTGCAGGGACGGGCCTCCTCCCGTGACGGAGGGTTACTTGGCCTACTAATACCACGCTAGCCAGACGGATTGGTATAGGCTTTAATTTCAAGTTTTCCCTTTTTTTATTTCGTAAAGATAGTAGTTACGGTTATTCCCTTAGTCGGATTTTACGAAACCCATGGGATGAGATGGGGTGGTGACATATTGTATTCTTACTCTATCACCACACGAAAAAGTTTTAAATAAAATAAATAAATATGACCAAAATAATATTTATGACCAATTTTTTAGTATTTTAAAATGATAGTAAATATCCCTATTAAGCTATTGCTTGTTATCTTAATGCAAATCTCATGAGGAATTAGTATAAAATTAACGTGTCTTGATAAACTTAGTCTCGTTATTGTTATTGACTAAAATATTCTAGATTCGTGTTATACTAGTTTATTTTCGTACACTTTTACGTAAATCTAAAAGAGAATATTATTATAGCAATTATTATTAACGCCTAAATTTGTATTATAACTTTGGTACGTGCCTCCAGCGGCTTTATTACGTAAATGTAATTTATTGTTAGAAATAATGGACTAATAAATAATTAATCGCCTCCGTGGATGTTTTATGATAAACAGTGCTTACTCACTTCTTTATGGCACAATATTATAACTAATTAAGAACACAATTTTAGAAATTGTTTTGAGTTTATATTAAGACAATTCTTGTTATATTAAAATCGCTTACCTACTATTTCTCAAAAGTAGCTTGTTCGGCAAATGCAATTTTCGTCTCCTAAAAAGTCGTTGTATCTTTTAAGCAAGTGTTTTGTTTAAATCACAACACAATCGTAAAATCAAACAATGTTTCATATTTAGCTGGCATAGAATAGGACTATGTTTCAAATTGGACATATTTTATTTTACATCTCAGTACATTTCTCTTTAATTTACTTGTATCGGCCCTAGTACAGTTCATCATCAAAGACTTATAAGGAATTAAAATAATTGTCTTATACTAAAAATAATATAAACAACTCAATAACGTAGTTTTATGATTATATCTCATAATTTATTATTTGTCTATCTTTATTGTAGTGACGTGTGCGCGGACGTGCGGCCAGTTCTACGTCGAGCCTTCCTCGAGCTAGACTACCTACCACCCTTGGGTATAGAAGGTCCTCCGCCTGAGAGAAGACAAACTAATCTTCTGACTACGGGCGAGTGCGAAGATAATACTCTGCCACTTGTTCAACCATGGGTAAAGATATTTTTCCATATTGTGTAAATTAAACTTCTTAGCAATAATAGGTATCGGTTATTGTGCAAACCTGAAACGTTACGTTACTTAAATAAAAAGAAACTAATGTCAATAATTTATTAGAAATTAAACTTAATAGCTAGAAGTAAACTAAAAGGAAAGCTGAATAAATGGTTTCAGAAAAGTTTAAAATTCACTCATTCTTGAAAGAAATCACTTAATATGACCTAATAAAACTTTTCCAGGTTTCTTTATTATATCAACTATTCTAACTTTCTATAAGCACAAACACGGCATCTTATGATGTATTTAACTCGATGTGATATTACCGAATTGAAACATCCGACTATGCGTGCAATCCCTTTTCTGCGGCTCCTTACCAATAACTAAACCTTTGTAGGATCGCTTCATAGTACGTGTCCTTCTGTCAAGACCCTTTTCTAAAAAACGTAGAGGGTTCCATTACTCAGTAATAAATAGGAAATTAATATCGAATAAGAGTTTCCTATTCTGTAATTTCTTGTAAAGTGGTAATGAATCGTTTTCGTTTCGACAAAAAATGAATGTCGTAAATATAGACATTGTAAAAGGAAAATTCAAAATAAGCCCAATAACTATCCGTCTTGCGCGGTATTTCAGAGTTCGTATTACTGGTGGAGCTTGTGCCTTAAGTGGTATTTAGCTATGAGCTATAAGAAACCTCTAATACTAAGGTCTCTTTGAGTATTGAATACCACAAAATTACACAACTTATTAACTGTAAAATGTAGTATGTCTGTATGTTGTAGTGTATGTAAAAATAAACACAAACAATACTATTTGAGTAGCGGTCTGACATGTCATAGATTTATTACAAGATGGTTTCTGTATAGCTTTTTTATTAAGCTTTTTAAGAGCAGTAACCTACGCTTTTGTCTCAACAATTTGCTAGAGTAAGGGTTCATAAAAGTCGTATATATTTCATTTCAAGTTGAACTACGAACCGTTTTTCTGCTCCCTTGGGCAAGGGAATATGTTGCCGAGATTTTGTCATTTACATAGTTTTTGCTTCGATAGACGCCAACTATGTGCTCGATTCGTTACACTGGCTGACATTTTGATATATGAAATAAATTGTCTGAGGAATGGCGTGCAAATTTCTATTGGAATAAATGATTACCTGGATTTAGAAAACTTACTTTCGTTATATCAAACTATAATACCTATTTTCTGGTTATGTCACACTAATGTAATGCTTTCTTAACGGATTATTTTAAGTATTTGTGACTAAGAACAATAATTAACAACAATGTAAACGCAAAAAAGAATAATAATGCCAAAGAAGGTCCTGTTTTAATGTATTATTCTACAAGCTATTACAGTGTAACAAGAAAACGATGAGCATAACGTGAATAGAAAACCAATAATCGTATCGGTGTACTTCTCAAATAAATCAGCTAACTTTTTTGTACAAGCATAAGTTAATGTACGAATAGTCGACAAATATCCGACTTTAGTAGGTTCAGCTGCCTCAGTGCTATTTTTCAAACAATCGAGTTAGCTGCCAATAGTTTGAGGTTAAACTTAAATTGAACTTTGATCGGATGGATGTTATAGATTTAAGCACAACCTTTTATTTGTGGCAATTCGTCATGTATCCAATTGGAAACAATTTAATATTGGCATTTTGCTTGGTTATTTGTTTTTCGGCAAAATTATATAGGTACTATAAGATTGTTTAAAACATGCAATTTTGTTTGATCTTAAAGCTTACAGGCAGTCTTCCGACATAATTGGACTACTTATGTTTAAAGAAACTATTGATATTGTATTGCTAAATAAGGTTACATTGTCTTAACTTGAACCTTTATTTGATGGTCAATCATGATCGTTTTATAACCTACTAGCGGCCCATCCCGGCTTCGCACGGGCATTATTTTCCCGCGTTTCTGTTGAAAGGAGAATGTTTTTTTTGGGCTAAAAAGTCAAAGTCTGTCCCCAGGTCACCAACTAAGTTCATTACAAAGATTGATATGTAAACAACATTTTCTTTTATAGAACCAACAAAATTCGTCCCACCGAAATCTAGATATCAGCTGTTAAAAAAATAAAAAGCCCTGAGGCACTCCAAGCAGTTATCACTAAAAAGCCAGTCTGTCCCCAGGTCACCAACTAGGTTCATTACAAAGATTGATACGTAAACAACATTTTCTTCTATAGAATCAACAAAATTCATCCCACAGAAATCTAGATATCAGCTGTTCAAAAAACTAAAAGCCCTGTGGTACTCCATGCAAAAGTTATCTACTAAAAAGCCAGTCTGTCCCCAGGTCACCAACTAGGTCTATTACAAAGATTGATACGTAAACAACATTTTCTTCTGAGGAATTAACAAAATTCGACCCACAGAAATCTAGATATCAGCAGTTCAAAAAATAAAAGCCCTGTGGCACTCCAAGCAGTTATCTACTAAAAAGTCAGTCTGTCCTCAGGTCACTAACTAGGTTTATTACAAAGATTGATACCATAAGCAACATTTTCTAACGGAAATAACTGGTTGTTAAGAGGTAGGGTACAATCTAGGCATACCCGGCATTTTTTTTTTTGGTTTCACTGAGGTAAAATGCCTACGCATCCCCTTCCGTTGGGGGGACGGAAGGGGTATGTGGGGCTGCCAGGGGGTTAGGCAACTCCCAGTATACCCACTAAAAGTCCCCAGCCGCACTCCTTCATCGCCTACATGGAGGGGGACTTTTTTTTTGCGCTTGGGAAAATGCTGTTACGCATCCCTTCCCCCGTTGGGGGACGGGAGAGGGGTATGTGAGACTCCCCAGGAAAGGAATTCCCGGTATACCCACTAAAAACCCAGCGGTGCTCCGACTTCGACTTAGTGGAGGGGGCCTGGGAATACATGGAGGGGGCCTGGGAAACCGGCAGAGCCTTTGCGTCCAGTCCCCCTCCGGCGATCACCGCCATTACAGGCGGGCCCTATCTAGGCATACCCGTAGTCGAACTAATTACACACATATGTATATACTCGTCAATGCAGACAATATTAGGTTAGAAGCCATATGTCATTATTACTGCTCCTGGAAGAGTGGCAGACGTACGTTGGGAACATATTGTGCTCATGTTATATCTATTGTATGGTTCTTGGCATGTGCACGATACAGCAAAGCATTAACCATCCAGCACAATCCATGGATAGCATCATGTCTAGATTGTACCCTACCTCTTAACAGCCAGTTATTACCGTTAGACAATGTTGTTTACGTATCAATCATTGTAATGAACCTAGTTGGTGACCTGGGGACAGACTGACTTTTTAGTAGATAACTGCTTGGAGTGCCAGAGGGCTTTTATTTTTTGAACAGCTGATATCTAGATTTCTGTGGGGCGAATTTTGTTGATCCTTTAGAAGAAAATGTTGCTTATGTATCAATCTTTGTAATGAACCAAGTTGGTACCTGGGGACAGACTGACTTTTTAGTAGATAACTGCTTGGAGTGCCACAGGGCTTTTAATTTTTTGAACAGCTGATATCTATAGGCCGACCGTTTAACTCAGACCCCGCCTGCGGTAATAGAGGTGCGCGGGGGGCGAGGACAAAGGAGAGAGCTATCTCTTGATTTTTTGCCAAAACGGCGCCATCTCAGATACTGTGACCCGAACTACATTACATCACAACACACCTCTAATTTTTAGCTAGCTTATTTTTATGAAATAAAAAGAAGGAAAAATTAAAATTATACCCTAAAGCAATCGAAATACCTGAAGAGGTTGTTTTATTTTTCTGGTCAGGCTTTAAATTGTGTAATAATTTAGATTGCATAATTTTTTCTAAGAAAGTACTAGTTTTAGAGCCAAGATGACGCCACCATCTTTGACATTTGTAAATTGTATAGAAGACGGACTAGCATACTGCACTAGTGTCATACTGACATACTGACTAAGTGTCCGTTATGGTAGCGTGTAAAAATAAAAAAAGCTCTTATTATTGTTCTTATTATCTGTAAATATTTTCTAAGATTGATTCTTACAAATTAATATGTTTAAATCATACCTGTTTTAATGTAAACTGTGATTATTGTAATGTGACTATACTGTGATTTAATATATATAATTAATGATTGTACAATTGTTATTATTTGTAAATATTTTCTAAGACTTTAGTTATAATTATATTTATAGTTTAAATCAGCCATTCGTATAATAACAAATATATTTATTAAAGACAAAGATTTATTGCAAAACTGTGTATATCAGGTGTTAGTGTATGAATACATTATATTCAACAGTCTATTCACATCGGATATGCAAATTATAGCAATATAATATCTTAAAACTACACAAATTAAACAAAAACTTATTTAAGTAACTAAATGAAATGTTATTTTTTTTCAAAACATTCTTATTCAAAATATTTGTAGATTCTTTAAAAAATAATCAAATTATTACAAATTATGTAATATTATTGTTATTTTTGGAGTCGGTGTCAGCCAACGAAATACGATAATACATAAGCTAATGGAATGGCGGCCATGAATTACAGATTATATTATTATATGATTTCGACATTAACCCCCTTACTTAAAAAATCTCTAAAATTTAATCACTGTTTAGCGAGTTTTTTGTTAGCAAAACCAACCTTAAGCCAAACAAAACCGTAAAAATTTAAGCTAATCAATTGACTAAAATTTAAGTTGCGTTTATGAGTCCGGGGTTTGACATAAAGTTGTTGATTGTTTATGGATTGGTTTAAAAATTAAACAAATATTAAATAACTATTTTAATCATATTTAAATAAATATATTTTAAAATACCTGTGTCACGTTCAAACGTTTTAATATACCTATTTAGTAACTGATTAAAGCTTTCCATAACTTATGGGCGTTTATGGGGCTAACCAGCACCGTCAATTGAAAAAAATCGTAATTCGTGAATAGGATCAATAATGCAAAATGTTGTCTACATTTTGATCACTTTAAATAGTTTTTAATTTGATAAATATTTTATTTAAAACAAACATGGCCGTTTCATTTTCGCATGAGAATTTTAAGTAATTGTCTTTGATTCGTAGTACTTATTTCTCATCTTAGTCTTTAGTCAGTGTATAACACGACATCATATTTCTTTAAATTTATAGTCAGGAATAAAATATAGAATATAACTATAGTGGCTGTCACATTACTCCAAAAATAACAATAATATTACATTATTTGTAATAATTTGATTATATTTTAAAGAATCTTCAAATAAATATATTTGTAGACTCTTCAATAAATATCCTTAGAATACTTTTTACAATAATTAAAAGAACCTATTCTTTAGATTATAATTAAGTAAAAAGAATGTCTGATTTAATGTTGTAAAACCAAAATACAACTAATTATTTTTTACTTTTTAGTGCAATTTTTGTCTTTGAAGTCGGTTTTTTTTTATTGTAAAAACTTATTTTATTTAGCATAGTAAACAACTCGATTAGCTCTTGTGTACGCTACCATAACGGACACCGCTACCCCGCTCCCTCGTCCCTTTCATACCGCAGGCGGGGACTGAGATAAACGGTCGGCCTATAGATTTTTGTGGGTCGCCCCACAGCAATCGAATTTTGTTGATTCCTTAGAAGAAAATGATGTTTTCGTATCAATCTTTGTAATAGACCTAGTTGGTGACCTGGGGACAGACTGGCTTTTTAGTAAATAACTTTTGCATGGAGTGCCACAGGGCTTTTAGTTTTTTGAACAGCTGATATCTAGATTTCTGTGGGACGAATTTTGTTGGTTCCATAGAAGAAAATGTTGTTTACGTACCAATCTTTGTAATAGACCTAGTAGGTACCTGGGGACAGACTGAATTTTTAGTAGATAACTGCTTGGAGTGCCACGGGGCTTTTAATTTTTTAAACAGCTGATATCTAGATTTCTGTGGGGCGAATTTTGTTGATTCTTTAAACATGTAATAAGCTCAATGGTATAAGCCAATGTACAATGGTTACAAACGTGGGGGCAGCAATTTTTATTTTAGCCCAAAGCTCCTAGTAAAAAGAACATTCTCCTTTTTCATGTTTTTTTTAATTTTCTTTACTCTAAACCTCACGGAGCCCGAGACCTTTCCAACGAATGCAAAACCGTGAAAATCGGTTCGTGCGTTCTGGAGTTATAGCGTCAGGAAGGAAAACCCGACTTATTTTTATATAGTAGATAACATCCACAATAAATAGGCTATTTCTACACAATAAAACAATATCGTTAATGGCCACCATCTTATCAGTCTCGCTCAATGCATGTAGCCAGCCCCCACGAATATCATTACGATAAGAGTGGGACATTGTTTGTTTTACCATAATTATTAGTAATTTCAGTTTAATACTTTAACACTTTACCAGCGGGGCAGTACAGCCGCGTGTATGACATACCCGTACGTGTTTCGCTGTTAAAGTGTTAAATAGGATTTGATTGTAATAGGACCTGAAAGAAATGTCTTGTGAATGACTTCCTCTATTATAAGCAATATAAACTATTTTTATTACTTAATAAAAGCGTACCATAAAACTTAAGTCTAAGTTATTGACACATTTTTACGTAAGTTAAACTGTTCCGAGGAGTTTACAATTATATTTTGGGAGCTTTTAAAGACAAACTTTTACCCAAAGTAAATATTAATTTAAATTGTTAGAACGTAAAAAGTTGTAAATGAGAGCGGCTTCCTTGTGTCATATTTAAATTATCTTCAGCCGACTATTACTTTGTACGAGAGTATTTACATAAATTCATTTTCCAATGTCGGCTGTCTTTTAGAAAACATATATATTTAAACAAAGACATCGCTTGTGCTACTTATACTTAATGTCCAGTTTAACTTTTACGAACATCAATTTAACGGACTGAAAGAAACTCCAGGCTCAAGAGCTATACAATTTATTGCGTGGGATTCGAAAATGGAACCTCATTGCACATATTGGCAGACATATTTTTAGTAACAGTAAAGTAAACATATTAGGTCAATAAATTAATAATAATTCATATAATTCTATACAGATAGACAAATTCAAATCGGACAACGAGCAGATCTGTAAGTACGAAGGCGAGCTAAAGGTGAAGCACGCTCAGAGACTCTCCCGGGAACCATTGCCTAACATCTACAAGCTACATTCTCCTGAACATGTTCATAAAGCGTCGCGGTGGAAGCTGGACAAAGCTATTATACACAGATCTGACCTGAGACCTAATATACACGATAATGCTGCTCGTAAGTATTAATATAAAAAATTAACCATTATTGAATAGCGATCCGAAATGAAGTCCTGATAAGCTAAAATATAGAATAGAATAGAAAATATTTATCGACAAAGCCACAAAAAATACAAAATGGTAGAAATTGTATATGCATGCAAGAAAATAGTTTAAATAACACTTAATAATAAATACAATTCAATACAATGAAATTAATCAATGTACATTATTTTATGTTTAATGCCTTTACTTATTGTGGCATTAGTACAAAAAGAGAGAACTCAGCCAATGTCACAGCCTAAGCCATGACGCTGGTTTTCAGTTCCCCCCTAATAATAAAAAGATAATTTAGGCTTTTTAAGGTGTAGGCACCAGTTTCCCATAAACTTGATGCTTTTTATTGAACACAAATTTATTTTCTACTTACTCCTGATGCTCAGATCAACAACCTGTCTAAGAAATTGTGAGACATAAGCTGCGTCTTAAAAGTCCTTAAATTAAATAATGAATTTTAATATTGTGAGAAATGAAATAAAACTATTATTTATTAAAATAAGAGACGCAAAGGGAGTGGTTTGTCAAAAATAATTGTTTGGGTTGAATCCCCTCAAGAGAAACCGCTTTGGTACGCGGTCACTCCTCTGTAGGTACGCTTGTTAGGGAATGAGAAATCATAGATGTTTAGTTTATTTCAAAAGTTAAATAAAGGACAAACAATTATTTATCATAGCTTCAAAATTAGTTTTATTCATGAAACTTATTTCTATGTCCAGGTGATGAAGCCTTGTGGGTTAAAAATATCTTAAACGTAAGTTCTGGTGATGTGCGACCAGTACCCTCGAGAACTTACCACGCTGATCCAGTCAAATTGTTTTCAGCACGTGAAAACATTACTGAAGATAGTGTCAGGTAAGTATTGCACTGTTCATTATGTTATTTGTTTTTAAGTAAGTAACATAAAGTAGTTTAAAAATAAGAGGCTTGTATTTAAAAATCATAAGTTTATCTCAATGCAAACGAAAACGTTGAAAGACGAATTATTTATTTAATAATAATGAATTTCATTTGATTAAATTTATGATCAAAATAAAGTAGGTTTTCAAGTTACTCTTTTATTTCTTTGCTATGTAAATGAAGGTTAAGAAGACAAAGCACTATCTTCATTACTTTGACACATCAGGTAGGTTCTACCGGCACACGTACGTATTTCTATTTCCTTTAATCCCGGGTTCTTTATGTGGGTCATGACAATGATGGCGGACCTAACTTTCTGTGTGAATGTTAATACAAAAAACATTGAACTTGGCTTAACATTAATACGAGTAATGTTCGGTAGTGAGCATTATAATAAAAATGAAAAGATCCTGGTTTAAGCTCCTAATCCATTATATTTTATTGAAGTACAGTTTTACTCTTCTATGTGATTCCGGTGGTACAGTTATATTGCGTGATAAGGTCGACAATATAATTTTATGTTAGCAATCACACGGTCATGCTTCTCCGCTGATTTCCTCTAACCTGTGCTAATACTAATGCCCAAGTTTCTGTAAAGTCCTGTATAGCCTACCTTAACATATTAGCAGTTTTAACGAGGTAAGGACTCTGTTGGCCTAGCAGTCAAAGGCGCTTAAACAAATGTCGCAGGTTTGAATCCAGTCTTGAACTTTAAACATTGTTGTCCATTTATCTAATAGTTTTTTTTTAAATGTATTGTATCTGAATGTTTAAAATTAATAACCATTGACCTAAAATTAATAATGTTATATTTCATTCCATTTAAATCTTGGTGCGTTTTAGTGTTTACGTAATAACAGTTTTACTCAGGAACGTTGTACTTTTCATACTAAATTCAATTCGAAGTAATAGTCAAAACAAACTAATAAAGTCTTGTGCTCGGTGCACTTTGTTACTATAATAAATGTTGAGCAAATGTAACACAACTATTTATGTGAATAACTTGTACGCTTTTAAGGTCATTCTAGTTTTATTTGATTGTAAAAATCTACTTACTTGAAGATATAACAGGGACATGACTTAACCTCATTTGGTACCTAAACATCAACAAATGTAGTATGATATTATCGAATATTACTTTTTAACTTAAATCCTGAAAGTTAACACTGATGTCATTTTATTCATCGTGCTTCATCTGGAACCTTTTGACTGTAAGCAACAAATCACTTCAGCGACTTCTTCTTGACAAGCAGAATAATATGCCAGAAATGTAACATTTATAATGCACAAGAATGTCTAAATATTTTCATTTAACTTTGTAAAATGTACGACGCTACATGAATTGGGTAATTTTATATGTGATTGTAATAATATAATAATAATAATCAATTTTTAAATGCTTTTTGTCAAGTGAGTGCTTAATATGCTTCTAATCTATTACCTATTTGCATGTTGCCCGTATAAAACTACGCGAGTATAACTCATTTTAGAAATAAAGCACCAACAAGAGCGAATAAGCAAACGCTACGCTAGAATATTTTATTCCGGACTCTAAACCACAAATATTCAGTGATATGTTGACAAATGCCGTCACAAATCACAATAAAAATAGCGTAAAACTAAAATGTTCACAAATAAAAGCTATAAAAACATTCGATTCGTTTCAAATGCCTGAGCTTTCGAGGACTTTTTAATAAATGGCTTTGAAATTGTTTGAAGAAACAATGGACGAAAATACACTTCTCATCAAAAAAATCGAAACAGTGGCAAGTTTGTGTTTTATAAGGATTATCTGAAAAATGTGTATATTTAGGAATATGTGTTATATATCATTTAATAGGGAATTTAATGAGGTTTTCAAAAAATGATGTTAATGTTCTAAATTCAAATTAAATTTTCATAGATTTCGTATTTTGTTTAACAAGTCGTATTTGCCCTGTACGTAGTTTGACGGAAAATGATAAAATTAGGCACGTAAATGAAAAAAAAAGCTAGAAAACGTTTATTTATTAACCCGTATCGCGCACCCAGAGTTCCTGGCTCCTCTTATTACTGCGTCCATGCGATGTTTACCCGCAAAAACCGCCAGGTGGTGGCATTGCTAAATGCTGGACTTAGTCAGGTTATTACGGCTGAAAGATTGCATCTTAGAGTCTCACCTTTTCTTAGAATCTGCAAACGCTATCAAGAGACTGGTTTGTTCACGCGCCGTTAGAGATCTGCCAGAAAACAGGTAGCTTCTGACTGAGTAGATCAATTTATAGTAACACCTTTCTTACAAAGTCTATGCCTTAATGTCTTTCAACCGCAGCAGCAGCTTTATGATGAACCTATGGTGGCTGTAAGTGACTATACAATTAGAAGAAGGTTGAAGAAAGGTGAACTTGTACCGTACAAGCCAGCAAATAGGGAGGAATTACCTGCAGATCATCGAAAAGCGCGCCTTAACTTTTTACGTAATTACCTAAATTGGTCATACATCTAGTGGAACAAGTTTCTCCTTTGTGATGAGTGCAAAATTGTATTGTATGGTAACCATGGAAGGACTGAGGTCTACAGAAGTGATGGAGAACGCTTTGCACCATGCAGGATTAAAAGAAAAGGCCATCCATGGTGGCGGTTCATGGACTGTTTGAGGAGAAATTAGTGGCAACGCCAAGACAGATTTTGTCTTTGGGTTTGGGTCACGTCTGCCATTTTTTAAAAGTCATAGGTACATCGAACATTATCTTGAACCTCTTGTGATGCCTTATGCACATTTATTTGACCCCGGTTTGGCATTTATGTACGAGGATGCTAGGGCAAACACCGAAAGCGTCGTAAGAGATTATGTTACTGAAATCGATATCTCTATTATTGATTGGCCAGCAAGAAGCCCGGATATGAATCCGATTAAACATCTATGGGATGAATAAAAAAGACGAATTAGTGTAAAAGATCATGCCTCAAAACACTTAGCCAACTTTTAAATGCAATCCAACAGGAATGGAATAGAGCGCCTCTATTTTTGATCGTGACTCTCATCCGATCGATGAAAAACCGTACAGAAGCAGTAATGAGAGGCCGGGAATGGTATTCGAGTTATTAAATAAACGTTTCCTAGCTTTTTTTTCATTTACGTCCCTAATTTTATCAATTTCCGTCAAACTACGTACAGGGTAAAAACGACTTGTTAAACAAAATACGAAATCTATGAAAATTTAATTTGAATTTAGAACATTAACATCATTATTTGAAAACCTCATTAAATTCCCTATTAAATGATATATAACACATATTCCTAAATATACACATTTTTCAGATAATCCTTACAAAGCACAAACTTGCAACTGTTTCGATTTTTTTGATGAGAAGTGTATATCGAGAGCGAACTAAGCCGTTTGTACAAGACGTTCTCTTTTATCTAGAAACCTTTTTTCTTTTGAGTCGCGTGTCGACAGATGATTGGGGCCCCAACACGAGTCAGTAGCTAGTTGAAACTCAGTCAACCGTTATGTTGTCTCGAGTAGGCGTTATTAAACACACACCGGCGTTCTTTTTGTGCCACAATCTGATGATAAAAAGAATTGTTTGAGTCATTTTCTATAATAATAGAAGTTTAGTTTAGCCTTAGATGCGTCGCTCGTATAGATGTAGGAGAAATATTATTCTTAATATATTTTTGATGTATTGGTCAAGTGCCACATATCGTATCAAATTAAGACGAAATTTGTCTTGGCTGGAAATTTAACGTTACAATGACTATTGTACATAATATGCTTTAAATTTAGAAATATAGGTTTAAGAAAAATCATAAAGTTTGTGCAACAATATAATAGCAGCTACTAAATACTTAGCCAGGTTGCACTCCAACCCAGGTCAAGTCCTTATCCTGCAACTGGATATAATGAAGTCAGATATTATTCACAAAGTACTTTTATTTCCAGTGTTGGTCCTTTGCCTCCGCGTCCCAAGTGCGTCAGAAGTGAAACACCTGTTCCCCACATCGTCGATCAAATATTAAGTGTACCGAAAGAATTAAACTTCGTCAATTTTCAAGTTGGATATGCATATACGGTAATTAACATTTGTTTTGTGTGAATAATAGTAAGAGATGATATTAAAGTATAAGTATAAAAGTAATAGAACTATCCCAACTTACAAAGATGAGGATGAGTTTATTACGCACCCAATTCATTAAGGAAACATTTTATAAGTTGTTGAATTATTCATTTCTCCGTAGAATCAAAGAAAAGCAAACGTGCACAAAATTAAATGTGAATTAAACTATTTTGTTTCAGCTAGTCATACGGTTAATAAACATATCAAATTACGAGTGTCGTCTGTCCGTCAGACCGCCGCAGCGGCTTGAGTTCAATCTTGAACTGAGTTGTGTTCGAGGCTTAACCGTCACATCTGGCGCTGAGGCGGTGTTGAAAGTGCACTTCAAGCCGAAGGATGTGCTCAGGGTAGAGGATTCTGTGTTGGTGAGGGTCTCGTGTGGACAAACCTTCACAGTACCCATTACGTGTTATATTGTAGCTCCTGTTTTGAAAGGTGAGTCGCAATATATAAGGTTCATCATCATCATCATATCAGCCTATAGACGCCCCCTGCTGGACATAGGCCTCCTCCAAAAGTTTCCACCCTGCGCGGTCCTGTGCCTCCCTCATCCATCGGCTTCCCGCCGTCCTAATCAGGTCGTCGATCCATCGTGTGAGGGGTCTCCCCACCCTGCGCTTTCCGGTGCGCGGTCGCCATTCTAGAACTTTTCTGCCCTAACGGCCATCATCATTCATATATTATTATAAGGTTATAAAAGGTTTATTAAATTAAGTCCGAAAGCGTAACAGGCACAAATTCTTACTATTATTTTTAAAGGCAGCTCCCATTATGTCTAGCATGCCCTGTGTAACGGGTAATTAACACCAAGGCAGTTTTGACGGTAATAATACTTATTAGGCAAATAAAGATTGTCGCAAAAATACCACTGTTCTCTATATTAGCTGGTCTTGCTATTACTATTTACGGTTAATAGCCTCCTGGGAGCAATATCAGTACCAGTGTAAGTTACATAATTGCTAACAACGTTACATAAGAACGTCTCCTGAGTGTTGAATTGTTAATAGTGGTAAGAGTTTAGACCCTTGACCGATCCTATTCTACCGAAACAATTAATCAGTGGCTAACTTAACTTTAACTATTCATCAGATTTTGTGAACTTCCTTAGCCTGGGTTGTTTATTAGCAATGTTTTGTTTGTTTATTTGTATTTAAAGCATGTGCTTGTGTGACTTAAAGATTTGTTTCTTGGACTTTTCATAAGGGTATTTCCCGACTGTGGAACTGCTTGCTGATCTTATAGGAGGTCAAAAAATAGCTTATTCACACAATGTTCTCACAGAAGTAATTAAATGCCATAAAAGTAACATTAATAATTATTCATCAAAATACATTTACGCAATAAAGAAATTGGGAATTTCTATCAGTTTTTTATTGTCGGAGTTGGACTTTCTCGTTGTATCACTTGCACCTAAAATAAAATGGATTTTTGTTCTAGTGATAATCCCCTGTCCGCTATCCACCCTGGAGGAAGACAGCAGTTCATCTACATCGTCGTCCATGTACAAGATAGAGAGTTCTGTGCTAGAGCTGGGCGCGCGGCTGCTCGGCGACGTGCACTGCGCGCGCGTGCTGCTCACGTGCCAGGAGCAACACGCCGCCTTCTTTGTGCTCAGTGAAGACGCCTGGGTCAACTGGACGCTTGATGTTAGTTTATACATTTATTTAGATGGTAGTTGCTGTGTTTTCAGGGTTTTAAAAATATGCCTCCTTCCCAAAATTATAAGTATTGCGTAAAGAGACTCTCATACTGATTTCCGAATTACTAAGCCCAGAATAACGTTACCACGAAAACATGCAATCACGAATAACGTTACCACGAAAACCTGCAATCACGAATTTTCACTCGGGCTCACATCGCAGTGTCATCGTTCTAACCTAACCTAATCTTTTGACAATGTGTGAAACGATGTCAAAATGAAAATTCGGGATTGTAGTTTTTCGTGGTAACGTTATTCGTGATTGCATGTTTTCGTGGTAACGTTATTCTGGGTTCAGTAAATCAGGAATCAGTAATTCACCCGCGTAAAAACGATGGGAAGGTATTCCATATCAGCCTATGGACGTCTACTGCTGGACATAGGCCTCCTTCAAACATTTCTACCCTGCGCGGTCTTGTGTCTGCACCATTCATCGGCTTTCCGCCGTTTTAACTAGGTCGTCGGTGGATCGTAATGGGGTCTCCCCACCGTGCGCCTTCTGGTGCGCGGTTACCATTTCAGAACTTTTCTGTCCCTTATTTAATTTAATTATGACCTGTTATATTTTATGACAAAAATAGATAGTAGTTACATGAAAGCAAAATGAAAAATAAATATTTCTTAGTTGTACAGCGGGACGATGAATAATAAGGAATGAGAATAAAAGTCTCATTAATGTGTCCGCTGCAGGCTTCTGCTCGTATTCTTACATTATACACTTTGTTTATATTGTGATGTTTTCTGTTACTGGTACACTGTTTGTTGTTTGGACTCCAATAAATACGAGTACCTAATTGTACTACAACGTCGAATGAGTAGGTATTTGTCAAGATAATTTGGCGAAGAGGTGCACTTTTCAGCAGCATGCTAAATTGTTTGACGACCCAAGGTGAGCAGCCCCCTCAACAAGTCTACGTCTAGTCTGCATTAGATAGAAATATAAATATACATTTGAAAGTAATTAATACTCAGTATATATTTTCAGTGCCTAACCCTACGTGGGTCCATGGTGTCTGGTTCGTTCGTGTTCTGGCCAGCGTGGTGGCGGGGCGGCGGCACGGTGAGCGCCTGCGTGTGGTGCCGCGGGGACCAGGTCGGGGCGCACGTCACCTCGCTCCGGGTCCTCACCTCCACGGCTATCAAGAGAGACTTGGAGCTGCTCGCTGACGTCTTGTACTTCAGACCTACTCATTTGATTATTGAGGTAACCTTGCAAATCTTTACCCATTTCTAGTTATTTTTTTATATTTTATAATTGCATAATGTAAACGTCTTGTTAAACTTTTAATGAGTTTGTTGTTGCAACTGATTACAAACAAAAAATTTGTATCAACTGGAGAAGGAAAACCCTAAGAAGTTCAATACAAACGCTTTTAGGTTGCCTGGTAGTCGAAAGCAAAGGTTCCCTAAATGTCTTCCTAAATTTAGTCCCATCCTATCTGTAGGACCTCTAAAGACTATATTAAACATAAAGATAATAAATACATGTCATTGTGTTATATACCATAAAGATAAACTCACAATACTTTCAAAAGTGCAAGAGTTATCGAGACGTAAAATTAGAAATGAAATTAGTTTGAGCGGTAGACGACTGAACAACGAGTAAACTGAAACCAAGTTTGACTTAAATAAGTTTGTAGCAAAAGTATGTTTGTAATACGATCTAGTTATTTTAAAATGAATACTCTTTATATTTGCAACGATACAGTTTGCTTTTGTGGTTTTGTTTGGCAGTATTCTTTTTAGTTAGTAAGTTTTTTGAGCAGTTAAATAATCACTATTATAATTGTTAAGTGTCAGTTGAAATTCTGATCATTTCACGAGTTTGAAAATAGACTACTATACCCCTTCCAGCGTAAGTTTAGCTTTTTGACAGTTCACGTCCATGAAGTTTCGTAATACTTCTGCTTATTTTTCAAACAAATAATATTGTATTTCATGGACGTACCCATATTTTTTTCAGTTACCATGGTTACTTAGTGATGGACACTCATAACGATTACCACCATTATGAAACAAATTACAAATAATCGGTAGAAATAAATTCTATGAATAAACCTGAACTCTTCATAATACGTTTATAAAATGTAATGATATTTTAGATTAGTTATAACCCGCGAATGTGTTACGATAAATTATGTGTATGTCTTTTAAATAATACCTAAGCTAACTATAATTTTATCATTTTAAGCTATAGGCTACTTTTCTTAACATAGATAAAGAAAGAAACAGTAATAAAATGATAATGTAAGTTGATGTAAGGATCCAAATGTGTAAAATAAAGTAATTTAAAAAATCGAAAAATCGCGAAATCGCTTACAATCGAATGGCATTACATTCGAGATACTGCTGAACGTCACTAACGTCAACCTGTCAAATGTCGTTAAATATAGTGGAAAGGGTATAATATTATTTATTCGTTAATTGTCATTTTTATTACATGTTTTACGAAAGTATGAAGATACATTATGAGTTACTGTGGCTCAAGTTTTAGGGTAAAAAGCTGCTTATTTCCAGTGTAAAGAATTAGGTCATACCTTTATCTAATTCATTAGGTATTCATTAGGTTTGCCTTGCAACACATGTCATGAGCCAGATTTGTTGATCTGCGTGCTAATGTTTGCCGTAGCCAATATGTTACGTAAAACACAAAATAATAACCGGTAAAGTTAACTCAAAGAGAATAACAATATTATTACAATGCTCTAAAATTAATGAAGTATGCTTTAAGGTATTTTTGAATTTATCATTTATGTTATATATACGAGTATAAATTTATGATGAGACCAAAAAAATATAAAATTTGGTAAAATACGTAAAAATACTGAGACTGTGACTTTAATTTTAAATTTGATGTAGGTATTCAAAATAATATAGCAGGTCCTGCAATATGTTGATAATAATTATTGGTTATACTCATTTTTCTGTCAAAATGGGCTGTTTTCTTATACGTTATATTATAAGTCCTTAGTACCTACTGATTTAAATTTTATAAGATTAGTTAATTTCTATAAATTTTAATTAAGTTATTATAAAACGAGGTCAGAGTTTCACAACAGTAGGAGGTTTAAAATTGAGCAGTTTGCGCTTAATTCCGACGTAAAGTTGTTTGTGAGGCCCTCGCAGACCTTGTCTCCTATTGTTCCTTTTCGAAGAAGATTAACAATCAACTTGTGATTACTTACAAACAAAGAATAACTAATTTGACGATAGAATATAAATATTAATTAGTGAAACAATACGAATATTTATAAAATAATAGATTTATTCTGGAGTCACAATTCAAGCAGAAAATTTAATAAGATCTTGACATTTTTAATTCAATTTATTTTTGTGTTTGATTAACATCACGTGGCACCTAGCGAAACATAAGTCAAACTAAAACAGTAAATATTTTTATAAGTTTTATTTTATTAATACGAAACTACAGGCACAACTTGGAATGTGGAGAAAAATTTATATTGTTATTCAAAAAACGATACTATCGATAAAGTATCAAATGAGTAAAGCTTTTTAACAAAATAACTATTAGACTGAACAAATAAATTACAATATAACTTCACAATTTTGAGAGAGTCACGTACTCAGTTCCTCACTTTTAGATATTCCAAAAATACACAAATGTTGATTTAACAAAAAGCGAGGCACGCAAAGTATTTGATCAACCATTACCTCGGAACATTTAAAAATATTGCACATTGCTATAAAGGCCAAAATCCCGTGCACATTTTGAAACAAAAAGCTCACCTTGGATGGAGTTGTGCGAGCCATAACTTATCGCAATTTTGTCTTAAAGCTCCGCGGCGAGCAATAACGTAGAATATAATATTACTCCCGGTATATGATTTATACAACATGTCGATATTTAAAAATTCAACACGCACCTTATATGCTCACGTGAGAAAATGTAGTTTTAGGATGAGTATAATGAAATGGATGATGGTTTTTTCAGGTGTATTCCTTCCCGTTGCTCGTTTACGTGTCTGTTACATTTATTAGAAGGTCATAATGGATTGGATGGATTGGATTTTCATATACTGTGCAAAAGTTTAATCGACTTTTAAGCACTAGTTAATACTTATAATTATTTAGTTCCTATAATCAATTATAATTTAATCTATTTTTAATATATAATTTGATTAAATTAGTAAGGGCTGTTTCAATTTAGCCGCTTCGTGCCATATGGCTGTCGTGCGTTTTTTTAATTTGTTTTTATTTGCTGTTCGAAAAACGCACGGCTAAATTGAAAGAGCCCTTAGATTTGTTTACGTACGTTAAAATTAGTACGACTTATATATTATCTAAACATCTCTTTTGCCTCAGTAGTAAGTCATTGTAAAGGCTTTACTAGCTCAGATCAAGCTATCATATCATAACTATGTATATGGCAGGCTCACCCGAAGGACTACGACATCTGCAGCGAGGATGACCCTGACTGCCAGTACTATGTGAACCTAGGCGCTGCACTTCCACATCGCTCACTTTCTACTAATATATTGGTCAAAAATATAAGGTAACTTCGTTTATAAGTATACAAATAGAGTGTTTAGTATGATGGTAAATCTCATTTACAAATAAATTTGTTGGCCTATAATATTTTTCTACTTGAAGCTTAGATGAAATGGTTATACTTTTCATGATGGTGACAGAGAAGTAAGACGATTCTTTCAAGGATACTTTACATAAACAAGGTCTGGGTTATCTAATTATTATTAGGTATAATATTTTCTACCACTTTTTGTAAACTGATGCAAAATATTGATAATAGAAACGTATATATTAGTATAAATTTCTGTGTTAATCGTGGATAAACAACAATGTCACACAAAGCTCTGCTATTGCAGATATTTCGTACACCGCAATGCCCAAATACCTATTCTTCGAACTGAAACACAGTTATATTAACAAAACACAGTTAAATTTTGATACTAACTAGATGAGATTTTGATTGAAGAGACCTATTTTGTTGAGTAAAATAATCACTCATCTTTAAGTTGATGCTCTAGTTAATAAAAAAAATATTTCTAAGAGCAGAAATCCTATTTTTCTTAATAAAAAAATTGAGATTGTATAAAAAAACAACACTGTAAACACTTCGATAAACAATCACTTACGGCTTATGGGAATGTGAGATAATCATATATTCCAATATTATTATGCTTATACAACCTAAATAGCTTTTTTAATTTGTTTTAGTCCATTAAAGTATAATTATTACTGGCGTCTTCGACCGTGGGGCAAATGTACTTGCTTTCCTATTAAGAAAGGATTAGATGAATCCTATGAACAAGAGGAAGATGTTATGTCGCTTTGTCCAGGCGCTGTAGCTGCAAGACTTCTGTATAAGACGGTAAGAGATCATATCAGCCATTGGATGTCCATTGCCGGACATAGGCCAACTCGCGCAGTCCTGTGCCTTCCTGATGTATCGTTGTTCCGCCCTCCTAACTAGGTCGTCGGTACACAATGTGAATAGTTTCACTACTTTAAGTTTATGGTACGCTGTCGCCATTTCAGAACCATTCTGCCCCAACAGCTGTCATCATACTATTGTAATAATAACGTTTCAAACAAAGCCTGAATGTTCTTAATATAAAGTTTGATTTGGGTACTTCTCAGTTGTCTTATTACGGCTCACTCGTACAAGTTGAGAGCACTATCTGCACGTGACTACGAAATAAATGAGCAAAGTTTTTGTCCAAAAAACTTTTGTCTGTTGACATTATTTTCTTTTTACTAGTGACTCGGTGTCGGCTTAATCTCAGCGAATATTTTTAATTACACTTTGGAGTTTATTTGTTATTTATAATAATAAAGAAATTATTATAAGAGTGAAAACATTTGAATATGCGAAGAGTGAATCATTGATAAAGTAGTCTGAACGGTGATTCAGACTCCAGTTTTTAACTAAAGGCAATAAGGCCTTAGTGCAGTCTTACTTTGGATTACTTGGGCGAGGTAACGGGCATGGAGTCCATGGACAGGGTAACAGTGCAATAAGAGATTCAAAGAATCATCGATGGAGGTCAAGTTACCAAAACAAACCAACTAGACTTAAGCCTTGGTAACATAATGCGCGCACTGTAGGCCGACATGAAGATCACAGATTTGAAATTAAACAGCTGGTTCATTCTCGCTTCTCGGAAGTCATTTAAGTTTACTTGTATCGCTTGTCTGTGAGCCTCCTCTACGCCTCTTAAATCTGTACGTGGAAAAACCTTTGCCATTTTCTGTATAAGTTTTCTTTGTCAATCGAAACTTAAAAATAAATACGCTTTTTAATTGATTCCTTCGTTTTTAAACATGATCTCATGTTTGTAAAAAAATATAATAAAAAAATTATTAACTTAAATTAATTATTTGTGTGTTATCATTTAGCATCCAGATTCGTCGGAGCCTGACTCAAGTTCATGTACTAACTTGGTCAGCATGGACATGGACACCGGCACTATCCTGGCGAACCGCTGCTACACCATGACAGTCAACGTGAACGATGTCGGTCGTGAACTCGGCGCGCAGCGGGCGGTGCTCATGTGAGTTATGTTTACAGTCTTGACAGTAAACAAGTATTTTCATAGTAGTCCAAGAATATTGCAGGGCCCCAGGTACATTATAACCTAAATTTATTAATCGAAACTAATTAAATTATTAAAATATTTAAAACCATTCTGTTTATAATTTTTATTTACATTGCATAACAAAGGAGTAAAATAGTTATACGACGTAATCGTTGGCCGACATTTACTTAAGATCGACTGAAAGTTCGACCGAAATAACATTTGACCGACTTTACTTAGGACCGACACGATTCGATATAGTTGAAAAAATGCAAAAAGTTGAAAATATATACCTATGTGTAACTGACTCCTTGTGTGCCAAAGTGTTGCGTTAATTTATAATCGGTTCCGAGATGTGTTTACTGTTTCTTGTCCCTGTTTGTCTTCTTGCGTATAAAGTAGAATGCTCAAAGAGGACGCATTTCCTACTTATTATACCTACAGATACATTTCTTGATCCTTGTCGCAGGTTGGTGCTCAGTAACATACCCCAGGAGAGTTTTGCCCCCGGATATGATCCTATGATCTACAGACAAAAACTGGTACAATCTGAAGCTATTCCAGGGCTTAAGGTAAGAAACACAGGTCCTGCGAATCTCATGACATAAATACCTTAACCTAAGCTCAACAACAAAAAAACAAAATGAATTCATTTTACGTAAACCAATCTGGTATAATACTTATTATTCTAAGGGTAAATTGTAAAAACATTCACATAAATTGACTATACCGCAAACACAATAAATGAATACTTCATATTTTCAGACTAAAAACTGCAAAATAAATAACATTGTCTATCTGAAAGATCTAAGCATTGCATAACAAATGTGCAACATTTGTAAACTGCGTCTTGTCGGATAACTAAAGTTACGTCCGAGACTTATGCACTTACATTCATGTTTCCTTTTACTCGTATTATTCCTTTTATTTTGTGTCCTTTTATGTTGTTTAAGTTTCGTGTTTAATAAATTATTGTTTAATTATCTTATAAGCAATAATACAAAAGTCAAATAACATCGTAATGAAAGCAAATGTAAATATAACGTTCCCCATATTGTACAATAGGTTGAAGAGATTTAGCTAAAGTAGCGCGTTAAAGCGCTAACGTCGAACATGATTGTGGATGTATGCCATACCGCAATAAAGCGCTACATTTTAACGTTTGTAGCTGAGAGATTTACGATACGTTCGCTGAAAAGGATTGCGACGATACATTCTATATATTGGATATTATCGTACGGATTCTTGTCAATGGCTCTTAGAATTTAGATGTTTGAGATACAAAGAACGATATCTATATAAATTATACTTTTCGCACGCACCACGTACAAGTAAAGTAATTGCTTCTGTTTGGAGCGACTGATACGTTGTTGACACGTAGAAATGGCTAATACCTGCTTAAGTATTGAACCAAGAATAATATTAAAAGTAATTAAAAGTTTAAGCTTATTAAAGGAATTAATTAACCAAACCTATTATAATTTTTAATTTAAGGTTATAGTGCCACAATTTACATCATCTTTTATAAGCTTGTCAAATTTTATAGTTTAGCGTGTTTAATATTTTAGAGCTTATAATATTCATAAACTTATTTAATGGTAAAGCAAATTAGATGTAGGTACCATGGCGGTTACCCATCGCAATAAGGTATGGAGAACTAGCTTCGAAGCTGTATCACATCGGTTTGTAAACTACCGTACCATATTTATTAAAGATTTGATTGAGAGTGTAAGTTGATACTCAACGAGTTGTATAGTTACAGTTACAATTATTTTGTTTCTAAGTACTCGCGTTATCATCTCAGTACTGCAAAAAGAGATAGAATATATTATTATAAGAATGCCCGTACGTGCAAGCGAGATAGATATAGATAAATTATATGGCCTTATGGATGATAATGCGATATCTATAGACTATCCTTCCGAAGTAGAGTGATTAATGAAGTATGATGTGCAGGCTACAACACGTACGGTGTGCGACGTGGTGGTGGCGCAGATGGAGGTCTGGTGGGATGTGGTGCCTCTACGGTTTGCGATCAACCCTCCCGTACTCTCTATCTGTCATTCAAGAAGGTAATAAGAGTTGTGATTATTTTGGTTACTTATTTTACTTGATTTCTTCTATTATCTTGACGAAAAACATGAACTTGATTTCTTGTAAAACTAATCAAGAAAGACACGTGCACTCGAAAGCGAGATTAGATTTTATACATAAATTATTGTCCCGGACCTCAATGTTATTTGTAACTATTAAAGTGTTTTTTTGTGAAGTGCTTGCAACACACCGCTTGAACCCTAGCGCGGGAGTGGTTTTTGTGAAGTGCTTGCAACACACCGCTTGAACCCTAGCGCGGGAGTGGTTTTTGTGAAGTGCTTGCAACACACCGCTTGAACCCTAGCGCGGGAGTGGTTTTTGAAAATATTTCTTTTTTTTTGTATTTTAGAATAAAATCGCTGGAGCTAAAGATCCAGGCGTGGCAGCTGTTCGGATGGAACGAGTGTCACGTGAGCTGGGTGACGCCGGAGCGCGTGGCGCCGCCGCGTGACGTCACGCTGTGTCTCGACACCGCCGCCGCTCTCTCACTGCCGCTCTCCGAGATCAACAACGATGACACTGAGACTGATGTCATTAAGTTAATAATAATATATACAAGTTATTAAAATAGTCATTGTTATATATAGTAAAGGTAACAACGTGGAACTCGGAACCGACGCGCATTTATGAATGTAGACGAAGCAAAGCAGCAAGGAATTGGAATTAGGAATTGTAGGAATCGCAGTACTTGGCACACATTAATCTCTGCATATAGGATATGCACTTTCTTTTTCTGAAGGATGTTACCAACTATGTCTTTCTATGACATCCCCTACTACAATTACGTCACTTCCTCTATGTGTTATCATATTCCAATAATGTCTAAACTTAAACAATATTTGGTTTTTATACAACTAACAAACAATGTCCGATAGAATTAAATTTTAAAATACTTGTAAGTCATTTAAATAATGTTTCTGCTGCCTTAAGCCCCATGCGATCAATTAGCGCTTTATGATACTTAGTAGCGAAGGAAAGA
Source organism: Schrankia costaestrigalis (assembly GCA_905475405.1). NCBI lineage: Eukaryota > Metazoa > Arthropoda > Insecta > Lepidoptera > Erebidae > Schrankia > Schrankia costaestrigalis. The sequence continues at coordinate 20,212,545 of FR997836.1, forward strand.
GCTCCATTAAGGAACGAACAAGCGAGAGATCATAATACTAATTGTGTCATTAATAAATAGGGCAGGTCTAGCATATTAATTGAGAGAATACGGTATACTTACTAATTTAAAATAACTTTTCCCTTAGGCATCTTTCTTTATGAAGATAACGTCATTTCTATTTATATTTTTAATTACAAATGTCCACGTAGTCAGGTTCTGAGAAATAGTTATTCTTAGATATTCTTAAATTGGCATTTTTAAATTATTAATCCGAGTGTCAATATTACTAAGGAGATATTATTATAACTAAGACGAGAACTAAAATTAAATGAACGGTAATTAGTTTTCATAATATTTGAACGTATTTTGACATTCACAAATGAATTAAAACTGTCCTTCACTTGTCAGATTGCAGTTATCTCGAAAAACTATGAAACCATTGGTGCACAATGCTCTCCAAATTGTAGGGTGGTAATAAGAAAGTAATAGCTTATTCCAGCGCCACAGTTCTTTACAAAACAGTAAATTAACCATTTACTGTTTTGTAAAGCACTGTGGTGCTGGATGCGGAAAGAGCAGGACCGAGTTCTGTGGCGCGTGTTGGGAGAAGCCTATGTCGAGCAGTGGACTGCAATAAGCTGATTGATTGATTGAAATGAACCATTATTATCATACATAATAGTTTAGTGGCAGACAACGAGGAGTGGAAGGCGCGCTGTGTGATCACTCGTAGCTCTCTGCCGCGCTACCCCGCGCTGAGCCCCGCGCGCGTGTGGCTCGGCGTGGTGCGCCCTGGGACTCCCGTGGAGAATAACTTTATACTCAACAATGACACCTATCAATATGTGAGTTTTACACAACTTTTTGTCTAATTTAATAGAAAAAATATTTTATTTCACTCTTTTTATGTCACATACTTACTTATGTATTTTTTCAAATGTTGTTAAATGCTCTTGGTCAACTCCTAGACACGGGTTGTGTATCTAGGTTTCTTTAAAATGGGCTGATAGCACCGTATACTTGGTATAAAGTCCAAAGTCAATTCAACCAAGAGACGCTCTGGCACTGGAATTTTAGTTTTTAAAAATTAAAATTATTTCATTTACCTACCCACGATAAACCGTGATACTAATCCCCAGTCCAAGGCATAAACAAAACGACTTATTTTTAGATACCCATTAGATCCTAAAAATATACAATTTTTATATTATAATACAGACTGAGAACACCTTTTTAGATTTACAGCTTAAAGCACTATACGTTAAGTTTTTTTTTTTAGGCACAACGCTTTTATTTTAACCTTTTCTATACGCTGCATATAATTCTTAAGCATTAATTTCTTAAGCATTCAATTAAAACTATGAAGATTTTAAATGTCTTTGTCTTTGTCTTTAATAATTATGTTTGTCTTGATTCAAATACACGCTTGCCCACCCTCTAAATATTAGTAAATTGACAAAAGGTACAGTAAGCTTTTTTCTCATTAGATATATTACTGGTGTGAAGGCTTCCGTTGGTTGGGTGGGAACGAGCCCAGCCCGGTGTGTGTCGGACAGATTCCGTGCGAGAAGTGCCAGGAGAAGACTTGCGCCTGTTCCATGTTGAAGCCCACGCGTGGGGGTCTACAGGACGGACTCTCAACTCACATACGGTTCAAGGTTAATGCACCTATGGTACGTATACATATTATAACACTAATATTTTCTCCTATTTCTCCTATTTTGTCAATATTCAATTTATTGCTAAATGTAATTTTCGGTATCTGATTTAGCAACTAGTAATTATTATACTTTTTATCAGCATCACTCTGCTTCAAATGACGTGTTATGTTCAAAATAGTCCTCTTTTAAAATGTTAAACCTATATCTATAATTTAGACATCACCCTTCGACTAACAATTTTACGTCCTCTAACCAGCTCGGCCCCAGACCTGCAAGCTCTGTATAACATCTGTACATTCGAACCCGGCTTACATAAGCTACAGTTGTGAGAAAGTACTAATGAACACGCTGTCTTGTACCCTGTCCTCTACTTTGTCAAAACTACATTTTATTACATTTCAGTGAGTCATTACTAAAGCTTAGGAATATTAATTATAATAAATAATTGATTCCACATATACGTGTCGTATAAGGTAGCTATTAGCAGGACTCGTTACAACCCATTCAAAGAACTTTACCTTTCACTTTGACATAGTAAATGAAGTCATTCATACATGAAAAGATTTACAAAAGTAATATGTTCTAATACTTGGCTCAAAAGGTTTAGCGTTTAGAAAGCGGATGATTATGAAATGCGGGGCTTTGTTGAAGTACACCTTTATTGGAATACAAGTAATGAAGTTAGATTTACGTAGGCCGGGAGAGGTACTCCGCTAAAAATTAGAATGTATTGCTAAGGAATACTAAATGACATTGCGAGGGTTTAATCTAAAGTTATTTACAAAGGCGACACGAGTGGCTTAATAATAAAATGTTAATGTAAATTGGACTATATGAACAGTGACTTCAATCTTCGTTATAACTTGGGTGGTCTTCGCTCTCGCATTTTGGATGAGGGCTGTCATGAAATTGCTATTAACAACTCCTTTCTTTGTGTACAAATTGTAACTTGCGTAGAGCTCTTAGTTATCTAATCTTAGAATACTTTAGCAGAACGTCGGAAAGGGTAGTTCGATAAATATTATATACCAACACGTCTGGTCTATGTAGTGCAGTTGGGCAATCAATAATTTTTTTATAGGTGCATTTGCTAGAATAGATACACAATACTTACAAAGAGAGAGGCCTTTGCTCACCTATGGGATGATAAAGTCTAAAACTAACGAACTAATTTAACCTTTTAACCGCCGCACCATTTTATACTGAACGTGCCTCCACCGCCGATCATATAAAAACAATCTAAACCAACTAGTGCGTTCAAAAATTATCTCCAATCGATATGATTTTGTTGATATTTGTCTTACTGTATAATAAACATTGTCACAACTCTATAATTGTCAGTTTTCTATGTCTGACGTCATATGCGGTCTTATATTTAAGACTATGGCGGTAGGTACCTATTACTACAGTCATGATACCAGAGACCTAATAGTGAGGAGAACCTTGAAAGTTTTTGACTTATAGTAGATACCTGAAATAAAACAAGCATTCTGATATGGAGACCTTCCAGGAATTATTTTTGTTTTTTTTGGATAATATTTCATTACACTTACATTAACTGAAATTCAACAAATTAACATGAATAGCTTATAATATATAACCATATAAAAAACTTTTTATGAAATCAAAAATAAAATAATATGATAGGCTATTTATTAGCATAATATAGCGTATATTATCAGCGTAATTAGTATTAACATAAAAAGTTGAAAAAATAAAAATGAAATAAGGAGTTTAAAGCTTTACGTTATTAGTACCTAGGAGCAGCATACTTTGCGATAATAGTAGGTACCTAGTTAGCATTAACATACAAAATAGAAATAAATGTTTAAAGGAGCAGCATACTTTGCGATAATAGTAGGTACCTACCTAGTTAGCATTAACATAAAAAATAGAAATAAATGTTTAAAGGAGCAGCATACTTTGCGATAATAGTAGGTACCTAGTTAGCATTAACATAAAAAATAATAAAAAATGCTTCACGGAGCAGCATACTTTGCGTTAACCTCGTTCGCAATACGTGTAGTTATTTCTACAAAAGCCTTCTTGAATATACCTTTCAAGTTTTCTTTGTTTCCAAAAAAGTCGTCTGCCAGTATGGTAGCAATAAAGTTATGCCGTTCTGTGCAACTGAAACTATCTTCTGTTTGAGTAAACATTTCTTTACAACCGTTTACAGTTTGCGTCGACATATTCATGGAATATTTATATGTTTGTGTTCCACGACTCGCAAACATATCGGGAGTCGAATCCGTAGATCGTAATTTTTTACCGTCAGACGGTTCATAAAAATATTCTTGCGTTTCAGCTATGAATTTGTCTACGTAATCTAGTAATACTGATTGGCTGCAATCGGCATCTACAAAAAATATTATAATTTAAATCTATCTGTAAGATGGTTGGTAAGCTCTATGAAGGTGGATAAGAAGTAGTAATTTTTACCTGAATTGGACATTTTGTTAACGATAGATACTTATTTAATGTGTAGTACCAATACGTAATTAAATTAATGGAAAATTGTAATTCGTAGCTATTGCAAATTAATGACAGACGTGAGAGACAATTGAATACAAAATGAACAATAGACATTAGAAAAAGAAGATACGTACATGAAACTCCATGCATAAAATTTATCTCTGGCCAAGATGACTCGACTCATGAAACAATCTACTACATGGCTCGATACACAAGAAAACGTTGCATTGTCGGCACATATACCTGGTCTGTTTTCTTTTTTGTTTTGTTGCACACATTTTACATCTCTGGCTTTTTCGATTTGGTATTATTACAGGAAAATGAATTAGAACATCTGAAGAAAGTGTTATGAATGGATTTGTCGGGTGTCGCGGTACCACTACTGACGTGTTTTTGTTATTTTCAATGAGTTGTCTTATCACAGATAACTGGAATTCCGCAAATTGTAATGTTGGTTTATTTTTTATTATTTTGAACAGGTAAAATGCGTTTAACAGTTGCATATCAAACAGACGAAATGCAATTTTTTTATACCATTTCCTACTTTTCCGTATACAAGTAATTGAGCTCATATCAGCCGTATCGACCGATCCCATGTTTTTCGAATATTCGTAGACACATATTGGTTTCATTTTTGGTAATCCAGTATTTCTATCCTCTTTATCTGTGGGTACCACTTCTGAACTATGCATTGTGGTCAATATAGTTACAGGCTTTTTGTCCTGCCATTTGAGTGCCATCAGTGGCGGGGAGTAGAAAGTTTGTACCTCGTTTTTTTTCAATTTTCTAAACTTTGGCATACCTTTTCGGTTAGCTCGTACAGTACCACAAGCATATGTTTGCCTTTGTTTTAAATACACGAACAAATTTGGAGATGTGTACCAATTGTCTACATACAGTTGCCTATTACAATTTAAGTAGTCCGTCATAAGAGTCTTCACCACTGAGCCACTAATACCTAGTTCTGGTATAATTTCAATATTGGTATCCGTACCGCAATAAATAATAAAATCCACTATATAACCAGTTTCAACATCACATAGTACAAACAACTTTATGCCAAATCTATTTCTTTTGTTCGGTAAATATTGCTTAAAAATTAGTCGGCCCTTAAATGGAACTATGCTCTCATCAATGCACAGCCTGCAGTGGGGATTAAAGGTATCTTTAAATAATTTTTGACAATGGTCAATTAAAAATTGTATTTTGTGCAATCTTGAAATATTATTGGGCGCTGTTGAAGTAGCTTCAAAATGTATCATTGCCATAATAGAACAATATCTGTTTCTGCTCATCAAATTCCCATAAATTGTTGAATTTAAAAGATAATCAGTCGACCAGTGTTCCTCGATTGATAACCTTTTATTTCTAGTAAATAACATAGTGATTGCTAGAAATATAATATATATATCACATTTTGTAACATCACTCCAGCAATTCAATCTAGAATGTACTCGTATATCAGCATGCCTAATAAACGATTGATAGTTTAAATTTGTACACCGAACTATTTCCTCAACCATACTTTCATTCGCAAAGTGTGTAAAAAATGATAATTCCGTAGAATCTTTGCTAATATTTATGTGAGGTCTGATACCGGAACAAATATCATTAAAATTTTCAACAATTGATGAACACGCTTCTGAAGTCCAGTTAAAAACATAATTAGAATCCAAATCCTGTAATAGCATTGTTATTTTATTAGTTATTGTGCAATAGGAAATATCGCTTGTACGTATTTAAAAAAAAATAACTTCCAACAGATAACCGTGTTTAATTATGCTAAGTACCTACAAATACTGACCTGTTCAACTTCCACTTCTTCATCTGACTCGAAATCAACATCATTTTCCTCTACTCCTTCTAATATTCTAATTAACTCTTCGGCGGTCGACATCGTAAAATAAATATATTAATATTTCACAAACAGAGATATTCGTGACGGATGATGACAAGAAAATCTATGATCTTAGGCGGTGATAGCAAAAAGATAGTAAGTCATAGGTCAATCTCTCAAATAGTGACACGATCTAATGCGAGACTACTAATTCAGATGCACAATTACTAATATTAAAATGGGCAGTAAAAATGGTTCTGTTTAGGTTAATATGTATTTTTTTGAGTCGACTCAGCGGATTTTAATGTAGTTTTAAGCAATAGGATTTTAATGTAATTTTCAAAAATACGTTCATTCATGAGGAAGTAATAAAACGTGTAAACTTAATAAATGTTTATTATGTACAAAGTTCTCATGGTCAGCTAGTATAGATACAATAAACGTTTTTTATACTATAATTTATATATTGTATTATTACAATACTTTTCCTAAGATCGATACCTTAGCTATTAAGCTACCTTAGCTATTAATAATAACTATTAATTAATTTGTTACTTTGCGACAAATGGTTTCAATTGTTCAAGTTAAACTCGAAATTTTTCATCGATATAAATTTCTAATATTGTCACATCACTTACGTCTTATATATCAGACCATTGGCTAGGCGGACCTATAGCAGAAATGGAGTGCTTTTCATAGTTTGTTGCTGGCTTTTATCACGGAGAAAATATAATAAACACACAATGCAGTTTATTTTATAGGCATTTAAAACAATTGTTGAGAGTTCTGTATTATAATAATTTAAATAATACAGACAATCACTTCAAAAATAACAGTCAGAAATTAGTCTTATTTATAAGACGGCGGCGGTGCGAGCTAGATGTTATATGTCTTATTTATAAGACCATGGCGGTTAAAAGGTTAATAACCCTGGTATTTAACAAAATATCTAATTATTCACATGACAAAATAGTGTGCATTAATTTATCAACATTTAATAGAATAGAATTGTGGTCAGAAAGTGAACGGTCTTTTACTTAAAAGTTAGAAGTTGGGGTAATTTATGAAACAAGATAGTGGTTTACAACTAGCGGGAACTTCCACGGTGGCGGATGGAAATACGGCAAACTTTACGTTTTCCAAGAACGTAATATTCAAATAACGCTTTTAGTTCAAATTCCAATTAGCATAGAGATAACTAATAATACATTATGGATACAAACAGCGACTTTTATTTTGTAACCTAGAATATTACCAATATAAAGTAGTCTCACTTTATATCAATGGTAATATTTTAGGTTATAAAATAAAAGTTTATAGTTTTAAGGATTTAAGCTCAGTACTGCCTTTTCAACCGTGTCTATATTATGATTGATAAATAATTACCTTAAAATCACTTTATCAACAGCAAACGGTTTGATTAATTGCATTTATAATCTTACGATCTTCATAATTAATGTCAAGACCATCAATTTTTTTAAACTTTACTAAAGTGTATTTGTCCCAGTACATATACACAGTAAAGTTTTGAATTATTAGTTTTGAATTATAGGTACACTCAAAAGTGTATCTATAGTTATTATTGTAAGATATTAATGCAGTATAATATCCGCAGCACGACGGCTGCGTAGTGACGCTGGTGAAGGCTCAGCGCTGCTCGGCGGACCTCGCGTACGTGCACTCTTGCGCCGCCACGGAGGCGCGCGCCGCGTGCGTGGCGTACCGCGTGCTCGCGCCACGGGTCTTCATGCGCGTTGTATCCTGCCACGAGGACAAAACTACTTGCGGTAAGGTCATATCATGCTAAAGTCCGCCTGAGGGTACGTAACGTTACACAAAACCTTCTAACTTATTTTTTAAGAATACCCAACTGCTGTTTTAAAATTCCGTGGTATGAAATTTCCTCGAAGAATTTACCTCGAAAAGGCATAGCGCATGATGAGAATAAATCTCTATTGATGGCTAGGAATGCGATGACATAATGTGGTCTTGGCAACATAGTATTTTGTTCTTCAGAACACAAATATTGTATTGGCAACAGAACCCACACAGACGCAAAATCTCCGAGTTAAGGGTTAGATATCTCTAAAATTGACGAACTAGTCAAATCAACTACAAGTTTGAAGGGTAATAAAAGCGCTTCATTACTTTTGCATATTATTATAGGGGCACACGTCCTAATGTTGGCACTGCACCAGATTATCAGCACCCCCAACTAAAACTCAAATTATAAGCTTTCTATTAATTAATTTCGGCTACCATTTAACAAACATTAAAATAAGATCCTTTTGGAATTATAAACTGATCCAAACACGACATTTTTTGAAAAAAAAAAAGCAATATTTTTAAAAACGCGGGAACATGTCCTTCACATTACTTTGTTTTGACAGTTTCTTATGATCGTAGGTAAGTTCAGGCTTTTTTATTTTACTTTATTTTAGATCTTTTAGATATTTTTTACTGAACCTTTAGGTTTTATTCATGTATAAAATGTTTTATAAGGCTTATTTGACAATGGAAATGAACGTTATCTTGATTTTATGTTCATAAATGAGGTGCTGACATCTGGGTTCAATTTTTTTGCGAATTGCTAATTATCAGCACTGGTACTGTTACATGACAAAGTGGTATGTAAAATTGTTAATCCATATTTTTTATTGTAAAGCGTGATTATTTTATGCCTAGAATTCAATATTCTTGGAAAAAGTACTCTATGATTTCGGATTTCATATCCTGGCATGGTGCTGAAACTAACATTGCTAGTTATTTTCATAGTGTTGATATTATGATCAAAAGAATGTCTATTATTTTTTGGAGTTTTTTATATTTATGTAATTATTTTTCTGAAACTTCGGTTGTTAGGCTAGGTATAAATAAAAGAGATTTTACTATAAACATTGGATTATTTCATTTATCTACCTAATTTTATATCTAATTTTAAGGTGCTGATAATTGGCTCAGTCAATGCCAATAATTGGCGATGATGGTGCCAATAATTGGCGCCAGGGTCATTATTTAGTCAGACTCATCTAAATAAAATGTGTATGAATAATAACTATTTTTTATAACAAAAATCAATTATTTATTAAATAATGAACCAAGAAAGCATATTGTTATAGTTGTTATCATTATCATCACTGTGATAAACGATGTTAAAGTAGGACTAACTCTTAAAGTGCTGATAATTGGTAGCATCACCCTATATCAATCCCATTTTTACATAAAAACATAACATCAGTCTTGCTACCACAGTATGCCAATATTGCTTTGTTTATGCAACGTCTATTTCAAATTATGAGAGAACTGAGATGACGCTAGTTAAGATTTGTTAATCTCGTACTTAGCATAATAAGACTTATAATAAATCACAGCACCAAGTTGTTTTACTTAGCGTTACCTCACCGAGGTAAGTTATCAAAGAAACTGCATGGACGCGGTACGGTGTAGCCCCGATGCGATGCTATAAACTTTGAAATTAATTTTCACAGCGAGCAATATTGAAGCGGGACTGAGGTCCGTTTTTACTAACTTATATTTTTTGCGGAGTACTTAATGGAGTTTTATTAAAGATTCTAACCTTGCCAGTTTCCGATAGCTACGGAAAATTATTTTACACAGTTACGAGTATATACACCTTTAGAGCATATTTTTGTGCAGGTATCTATAGATACAGTACTGTGCCTCCCTCATCCATTGATTGCTGTTACCTTCACCAGATCGTCGGTCCACCTTGTGAGTGTTTGCGCACCCTGCTTTTTCCGGAGAGAGAAAGGCGATGATGTTAGAATGAGGCTTTTGTCCAGCAGTAGACGTTTTTTGGTTGAGATAGTGATTAAATAAAGACTTTGATATTGCTATGCGATACCATTCCTTTTCACCGCGACTTAAATTGACATGACATGTCATGTCATGTTATGTTGTAAATATTAAGTTTGTAATCTTTATTCAGCTACCGCTTGTGGATTGGACCAAGGAGCGTTACAGAGGAAGTTGGGAACAGCGATACTGAGGCCGAGCAAGACGCTATTGATAGGACATCGAACCTGCTACAGAATCAGCTTCATAAACATAACACCTCTCGAAACTGTTGTTAGTTTCGACGAACCCATAGGTGAGTTTGTACTTTGTTATTGATGTAGTGGTCTAGAATATTGATTGCCGTGTTAAACTAGTATGGACTATATACGAAGGTAGGGGACCTTAAGAGTCGAGTTGTACATTAAAGTAGGGTCGTGTAAAGAGAAAACATAAGTAGTAAAAGTAACTGACTTCTATATGGCACCAAACCAAGGTTGTATTCTCCGCCATCACACACAAACAATATTACAAGTACAAAATAAAATCATAATGTGCAATAAACTAATACAGAAGCAAAGGAAATTTGACTTTTGTTACACGGAGCAAAGAAAGTATTTTATAAAACAAAAGGTTTATTAAACACAGTTTAATGTAAAGAATGACAATGGAGTGAGCAATGTCGGACCCTTGTACCGCTCCACAAACTAAACAAAATACGTTTGTCGCTTGAAACATTTTATTCAAAAGTTTTTGTTATATTTTTCAAACTGTCTCTTTGGTACATTTCAACTTGGTGAATGGGCAAGATGATTAAAAATGTGAATAAAGTAACATTAAGATCTGTGTGCATTAATGTAATGGTTTGTTTTGGTACTTTATTTATTTTTAATATTAAATAATACATTGATGAAATATTTCAATAACTGTTAATACAAAAGAAATTTTAATATTAGTCCGAAACTTAGAATTGTATTATGCTAAAATAGTGATTGCACTCCCGTCTCCTCGCGGCCACCGTCCAGTGCCAGATAAGTACCTATTTGCTGAACGTTCGAAGCGTCTCTTGTAGATATTATATTTATTGGTAAGCGTAGGTCGTGGCATCGCAGATCTTTTTCCGCATTATTCATACATTTGAGTTCATAAAAATGGCTGTTTAAATTGTTCTGGGTGTTTGTTTGTATAATAAGTGCCTACAAAGATGAATTGGTAACTGTGAAACTTCCTGTCGCATTTTATTGTTTCGTAGTAGAAATAAGTAGACAAAAATAATAATTCGAAGATACTGTTAGCTATTTGTACCTATTCCTGATAATTGTTTATTGCAATAACAATGTATTCTTCTACTTAGCACAGCGACCATATTATTATTATTATTTCACCCACTCCCAAGTTAGACAACATGGCCTAGAGCTCAGTTTATAACTGAAGGTAAGAATAGCAGTAATATTAGTAAAGCTAATAATGTTTTGTTTACCTACTTATGTTGATGCTTTACATGTGTGTGTTTCTCTTCTGAATTTAGAATTTCTGTGAATCACACAAGTGAACAAAATTACGTTTTGGAGGTGAGTACATACGGCATGTTCCTATCTGGAGAAATTAAAGTTCGAGACTGGTGAAAGAATGATATCATAACCTGTAAACATAATAATTTATGCCAACTTACGGATAACATAAAATTATATAAAACAGTTTTATACTAAATCGGTTAAACATGCAAACCATATCATGATACTACCAGAAATAGACAATTTGCTACAACTTGGATGGTAAAAATAATACAAACGTGTTTCTGCGAAAGTCTTCAGTTACTCATACATAGTGACGCTTTTGTCTTACCATGATTTAAAGTCCAACAAATCTAATAGGTACGGTATGACAGTTCTGTCAAATTGAATAATAAGGTTGGTATAAAAAAATCGATTACAATAATATCCGAAATTTAAGAGATCGATTACGATAATATCCGATTTTTAAGACACTTTAATAATTAATCTCAATAATAGTAAAGGGTAAAACCTTTTGTAAAAAAACACCACATATTGCAAATTCTCTAATCTGCGAATAAAAAAAAATCCAAACATTACTTTTATTTTAATTATAATTAATTAAATAAAAGTAATGTTTGGGATTTTTTTATTCACTACTAAGACCTTAATAAGTTGCCTCCCGTCACCTTCGACCACGTCGAGTAATAGTTAGTTACGTGTCTAACGATAATAACGATTTTTCGTATATGTAAACGATTTTTTTGCATACAAGTGTATCCGAAGAGTCGCAACACTACGAGCAGTAACCTAACTACGTGACTTTGCAATGAGGTCAAGAATAGAACTATAAGATATTATTTACTATGTAAATATGTGTTATTTTGCTTTGTTTGAAAGTTTTCAATTAAATTTATATATTAAGAATTGTACATTTTTAGATACAATAATAAAATCTTTCTAAATTCATGGTTTTACGAAAAAGGTTTTCGAAACTGAATAATGTACGCATGAACAAAGTTGTTTCAGTTTGAAAAATATGAAACGTCATACTGTATCTTTTAGATTTGTTGAACTGTAAGTACTAGGACTGTCATCAAATTGATAACAATCAATAATACTTATATTATGCAAACGTGTAATAATCGTACTTACTGCTGTTAAAAATTGATAAGTATATGAATGCCTAAAGTGTAGTCTCTACATTATATCCATCATTCACTCACTTATTGAAATCCCTACTTGCTCTAACCTAAAGCTTAGTAATACACGAAATCTTCACTTAATTCATTAACAGAAATCCAATCAGTGAACGTCTTCTTAACATGTCATGAGAGGTCTTAAACTCTGCTCTCACGAGTCCTGAGCACTCTTAATCGTTTGATTACTGGCCAATCATACTGTGATTATCCTTGAAAACTAATTTACGCCAGCAATACAAAGCGTGTATTTAACTTATTTGTAACCATACAAATGTATTTGAGTTCTACCACAAACAAATCACATTTTCTGACTCAAATATAGCTCATCGTGTGACTGATATGGAGGTAGAAAACTTTTCATTTGATTTAGTATCGGTCACTTTTGAACTATTGACGGACGACGCGGATCGTAACATCTATCAATTTCAGTTTGAATGTTCGTGGCAGTTATTGTCAAGTTAACTGAAATGAAATAACGTTCAGTGAACGTAAATAGAAGGATATGTTACTGGGTATATTTTTAATGTCTGATATAGACCATTGTTATAATAATAGAATAGAACGCAACAAAAGAAAACAAGAAATAAGGGAGTTCCTTACTGCACCAACATCTACTTAACATTACTTTAGCGAATTTCCAGACAAGTACATTAAGAAATGATTAAGTTAGATAAACATCGAAATCAAAAAAAAGGCCTATGCTTTAAAATAATTTGTAACGCTAAAATGAAATTGAAAACGAAAAATTTTAATCAATGAAAGTAGAAAGTATTCCTAATCAGCGAATATTCGGTCCATTGAGTTATTAACCCGTTCAAAAGAATATCTGTTGCCGTAGCCTTCAAATAAACTAAGAAAAACCTTCGTAAACAGTTTTGGTACTTAATTAGTGAAGTTATTTACAAAACATCTGTCAAAATTCTTATTTTCGACCAAAAAAGGATCCAATTAAGATTTTTCTTTCATTTTGTGAGAAACGAAACGAAATGTTGATGGCGTTTTGTTTGTTTGATGTGTTTTAATTAAGACTGGGTGTTTAATGATAAAAGTCTATTCATGTCACTCTCTAAATGCAACTAAAATTAACTGCCACGCTCAGTAGGTACCTTGGTGTACGCTGTGATTATGATGTGCTAATGTTACGAAGGTTGGTATAATGTGTAAAAGCCAAATGTTGTTAAATAAGTTATCAGCTAGTCAATAGTCATACAACTTTGTAACCAAACTTTGAGATACCCAAATATTTGAGGATGAATAATGACAACTCGCACAAACAATAATAATATTATATAACTACTAGTAGGTAGTATCTGTCGTTAGTTTAGTGTAAGTAATATATTAATAGCGTCGCGGGACAGGCAGTTCTCAGATCTTATAGCAAATTGCACTTTAGCGCTACCCACTTTCCGCCTCAAGCATTTTTATTTTTTTCCTTTCAAAGATTTAGAGAGAAAATGGCTTGGACCTTATTACAAGTAAGATATTTTATATCAATAAAAGTTTATTGTTAGTGGAATGAGAGCTGTTTGTATCCGTTATGTGACTGTTGAAGTATAAAGCGTACTCAGATGTAATCTTTTAATTGGTGTCGTCATTCTGTTTGTAGGAGTACTGTGTCGTTCAGTAGATCTGTGATGTTGATGCTCAGTGGATGGATGTGAGTCTTGTTATACTGTTACAAGTGACTGCACGAGCGCTTAGTTTAATAGCTCATTATCACTGTTAAACACCTGTTATGATTTTCGAGTGTCAATTTTAAGGAAATATGATGTGTGAACTGAGTTTGACTTGATTTAATTACCTTAACAAGGATTCAGACATGTTTTGTTAGTTCAGTTAATTAAAAATATTAAATTTTCATGATAAATATTTTCCAATTGATATTAATAGTTTGATATGGTGTGATAAGGAATACAATTAATACAATTGCGAAATAAAAAACCTCTAGTTTTATAGGTGGTACATAGCATATGACAGGATACCTAGAATAAGAACTGTTTTGTTTTAAATTAAAAACACAATATTATGTTCCATGTAAAGGTAACCGCTGAAGTAGTAATGTGACATCATTACGTTCACTCGGTACCTCCTCGCACTGTGCCAGCACAAAGAGTCTTCAACTACGCTCGTCGGTAACGAAGCAACTTGTGCCAACTTAACGTACTAATTATAACATTTACATTCTGCGTCGCGGCGTGGTAGCCAGGTGTCTAACCAGGACCACGGGATACCTGATAATTATCATTATGCAAAAGTGTATTAATGTTGTTCCAATTATCTTGTGCTGTGTATTATAAAGAAATGTCAGGCTAGCGTGCACGAAGTCGCGGGGTCTAATCCAATTTGTACTACAATTGTTTGTGCGATCCACAAACGGCATTTTATTTTTGATTGTACCAAAAAGTTATAAGGACAAGGTTTTTTAAAACCATAAAATATAGCGCTTAATGTTCAAGTTTGTATGGAGGCTACAAATAATAGATAAACAATGATATTGTTCCAGACGACCCAGACGTGTTGAAAGTGAAGTTCTTACCGAAGAGGTTTAACCTGGACAGCTATGGGAAAATGACTATCAGGGTGAGTTTATACCATCTTCGTATAGTATTAATTCTGTAGGATTTAGTTCCTTCTGTGTCCATGGCATCTGTTTTTTAGATGTGGCGTTGTACCATGTGTCGTGGAGACTTTACCAGACACGACATAAAAAGACAAAAGTTTGTCGTGGGCATCTCATACACGAGCACTTTGCTGCGCCAGCCAGAATAAACTGTCATGATTCTGCCATTATCAATATTTTAACATTTTTATGCACTTTCATTTTTATGTATGAAAAGTTTTCATTATCAATATTAATTTATCTTGAATTAAAACAAATTAGTACGAGTATAAGGGATGAGTTCTTGCTCGTAATTTGACAGTAGGCAAAAACATTTCACAGAGACGAAAATTTGTTTTCCCGTCTTGCCTTGTTAAAGTTAATTTAAACGTCGTACTTTCACAGTATTTTTGTAATGTTAATATTATATTTTTATTCAAATTTTTTAGACTCCATTATAATAGTAATACTCTTATTTAATTTTGTTCATTAATGTTTACAAATCAAAATATAATTTAGTGACTTTTTTTTCAAAAACCACTGAATAGATCGTATATGACTTAAAAAAACATATCGAATAATTAAATAGCAAAAGTGTATAATGTTCCGTAGTATCTGGCCTACATTCATTGGAAGAAGGCATGAGTCTATGTACATAAGTATAGTCGACAATCAGGGCAAACGTTGTATTTTAAATCGTAGCCGTAGTAGGCGAGTAGGAGAAGTTTGCCTGTTTTGTTGAACTCTCTACAAGGATAGCGGAGGAAACGGAAACAATATAAAACGTGAAATGATACCATAACCGCAGAGTATACTAAATTAAACTAATTACTTGCTAACAGAAATAATAACAAATATTTTTCAGCTTTATTGCGAGCGTTATTGCGCTTTCTGAATTAATTGAATGTGACTTACATTCTCAAGTGTTAGCTTAGTGGCTTAAGTAACAAGAACATAAAATACTTATATTATAGTTTAACTTTAAACGTTTGTTATGTTGTACGTGTGTTTACAAGTTTCAAAGAAATGTGTTTCTTTATCTGTCTTACTATAACGAGAACAGTCCTATTTTATTATAGTACACAAAGTATATTTGACGACAAAATGTTTTAAAATGTAGAGACCAAAAGCAAGCTTGACTTATAAATAAATTGTCTGCCAGCGAACCTTAGTGGAAGAGATACAATTTAGCCCGCGTTTAAAAAATGATATAAATATGTGTAAACCAGTACTCATTTTTACAATGTTGATTTTAAGATATTTTATACATATACTCGTATCAATACATTAAATAATTCACTGTACAATGTAATTGTACATACCACGCCAATTACGTTCTTGATTGCTTTGTGAAAATGCAATTATTACCTTTCAATTAAATAATAAATATTTTTCATAGCATAAAGCAATTTGACTTATTTTGTTTCCGAAAACTGCAGACAGTCGCGCTATATGAATCAAAAGAATTGCTTTCCTATATTTATATTTTGAACTTTTTTGTAATGAATATATTTCAGAAATATTAATTTGCCTCAATATGTCCAATAACTGAAAATTCCGTCCATTTCGTTTGATAGTTACACAAGTTCCTAGAATTATATTTAATTAAAAATCAGTTTTCGACCTGGATTGCGAAAATATAATAGGTACATCATGCCTTGACAGACTACTTCAATATTATAGAAGGCAAAATAAAAACTTTATTATAAAACTATAATGTTTTATTTTGAAACTCTTAGGCAGTGGTTCCCGGTGGAGCCGGAACACACGTGAAGTAGTGCTGGCAACTTTGTACACAAATCTAATTTGAACAGAGTTGAGCTAAGAACTTGTCTCCCGGGGTTACGTACACGAGCCGTGGATCGAGAACACATTAATAAGTCATTTTATACATACTGTGTGCCAAGCTGTTAGAATTGCCTGGGTTTCAGTAAAGGTGTCATTTTGTATAAAATTTTAAGGACTTTTTTTGAAAAGGTTTTTATAAAGGAAAATATTGTTTGTGATAAATGTATCTTAAACCTAACGACACACTATTTGATTTAAAATCAATAGAAATCTATTCCCACAACTCTAGTTTTTTAGGACTACTACCACTTTATTAGGGAAATAATAAATCACATAAAAGACTTTAATTAAACTGTTTTATGATATCACTCAACACTCACAAGTGGATACTGTAATCAATAACATGAGCTGTATTGATCAGCTCTCTGTCTCCAAAACTTTAAGCTGTACACCTGAAAATTGTGCAAATCATGTGACTAACCCAAACAAACAATTAAAAATAATCACTCAGAATATTAGATCCATCAACTCAAACATTGACTCCTTTCTAGCTCTAATTTGTAGAATAAATCTAGATCTTGAAATTGTGGTACTTACCGAATGCTGGCTGAAACATAATAACTCAATTCCAACTATCGACAACTATTCTAATTTTCAAACGCAGAAACTTATGAATCAAAATGATGGTGTGGTGATCTATATAAAAAATTACAATATAGACACCTATACTGTCGAAGAACCAACTCTATCCGACGCTAGCTGCTTAATTATAAAAATTGGAACTACGAAAGCTATAATTTGTATCTACCGTTCCCCTTCAATAGCCGAAGTAAGCAATTTTTTGCAATCTCTCAACTTACTGCTTTCTGATCTTACCTCGTTTAAAAACATTGTTATTGTGGGAGATATTAACCTCGATATCGCCTCTTCTGCACCCACCCATCAAACCTCTGACTATCTCAACCTCATAGCGTTTCATGGCTTGTTGCCCGCTCATTATTTACCTACACGAGGGCTATCCTGTCTTGACCACATTATGTTGAAATCTAACATGTCAGCATTAACTCTAGTTATCGAATCTTCTGTAACAGACCATAAACCGGTACTCTTATGCTTAAAATTAAAAAAATATAGCAAATCAAATCTAACTACTGTCACCAAAACAAACTACGTATCCCTAGACTCTGATATGAGAACCTTCAACTTTCAGCCTATCTATGAGCTTACTAATGCCAATGTAGCTACCGAATACCTAATAAACAATCTGTCTAAACTTATAAGCTCTCATACATCCATAATAAAAGTCTCAAGCTCAAACCGTCTACTCAAACCTTGGATGACCATAGGCATGCTACGTTGCATGCGAAACAGAGACGCTATGCATATGAAGCTTAGACACTCTCCAAACAATCCTATATTAAGGTTGACTTACTCAAGGTATAGAAACTTTTGCACAAAAATTCTGAAAAAGCTTAAAAGAGACTTCAATCGTGCTGAATTAAGAGACGCGTCCAAAGACAATAAAAAGATGTGGAAAGTAATAAAGCGAGTTACTAATACAGATAAGCCTCTTACACTCAATACAGACTTACTCGCTTCCTCTCCTTCGCCTCAAAAATCGTTCGACATGGTGAATGAGTTCTTTGTTAACATAGGTAGGGACCTTGCTGGTGTAATTGTGCAACAGCAAGTGAGTCCATTACCATCAGAAAACTTCTTTCCTACGCCCAACACTTCCCAATCTTTTGTGATGTTACAGACTGATGATATGGAGGTTCAGGAAATATTAATGTCACTCAAATCAGATTCTGCTATTGGCTGGGACAACATCTCCACCAAATTCCTCAAGCGCTACCGTGACATTCTTATTCCTCTGTTTACTTATATTTTTAATCTCTGCTTAAACTCGGGCACGTTTCCTCTGTATTTTAAAAAGGCCATTATTCACCCAATACATAAGTCAGGCAGTAGAAATTGTGTAAATAATTATCGGCCTATCGCTGTTTTGCCCTCAATTTCAAAAATATTAGAGCGCATACTAAACAAAAGGCTTATGAAATTTCTGGAGGATAAACGGTTTCTTTCTCCAAATCAGTTCGGTTTTAGGAAAAATTTATCCACATGCAATGCAGTGAATGATCTCATAGACCATGTTACCAGGGAAGTAGATAATAAAAGGAAAGTACTTACCATATTTCTCGACTTAAAAAAGGCTTTCGATACCGTATACATTCCTGACCTAATTTTGAAGCTCGAAACAATAGGGATTCGTAGCCAATCACTCAAAATCTTTCAAGACTATCTCTCAGACCGAACTCAACGCGTGAAAGTACAAAATTACCTGAGTACCGAAGTGGGGGTCAATTTTGGGGTTCCGCAGGGTAGTGTTATAGGTCCAACCTTATTTATCATTTATGTCAATAGCCTCTGTAATCTAAAACTCACAAACGGCAAAATCACAGCTTTTGCCGATGACGCCGCCCTCACCTTCTCTGGGATTGACTGGAACGATACTTTCTCTTCAGCTCAGAAAGGACTTAACTTGGTCACACAAATTCTCAACATGCACCGACTGACACTAAACACAGAGAAAACTAAAATTATCACCTACAATCTCCGTAGACTTAATCAACCACCAGACTCTTACACCTTATTGGCTCACTCTTGTCATCTACCAGGAACCACACCTTGCACCTGCCCTATGCTGGAACGAGTTAATATGATAAAATATCTCGGTGTGACTCTTGATAATAGATTGAGCTTTACACCACACGTTGAGCTGCTGTCAAAAAGAATCAGGAGGTTGATATTTGTTTTTCAAGCATCTTCGTCATGTGGCAGATTCTCAAATTATCAGAACCACCTACTTTGCACTCTGTCAATCGCTACTTAGCTATTGCATTCCAGTTTGGGGAGGAGCACCCAAAACTGCCATGCTAAAACTTGAACGTGCACAAAGAGCAGTTCTGAAAGTCGCCACATTTCGTCCCATTCTTTTCCCTACAACTGTTTTGTATCAAAATTGTGTAGTACTAACGGTCAGACAATTGTTTATACTAAATGTAGTACTCCATCAACATCAAATAACACCCTTTCAAATACTTACCAAAAGACGCAAAGACAAAGCATGCCAACCCTATTTTAGTCGTTTCACTACAACACAAAGACTACCTTGTTTCCAAGGACCGCATCTTTACAATAAATTAAATAAAACTTTAAGTATTTACTCACTTTCGTATTCTGCGGTAAAACTTAAATTAAAAACATGGTTATTGACTATCGACTACAATGACACAGAAAAACTTTTACAAACGGTATAACATAACCTCACATAGTGTACACACACAAACACACGCAAATACATACACAAACTCACTCATCCACACACACACACACACACAAACTCACTCATCCACACACACACACACACAAACTCACTCATCCACACACACACACACACACAAACTCACTCATTCACACACACACACACACAAACTCACTCATACACACACACAAACACAGACACATATTCACACACTCTTTCACACATTTGTCACAAATAGGAAATTAAGCCTAACAGTTGATTTTATATAAACATCTGTACAAACTTTTGTTTCATAATTTATGTACAAAACAACGAAAAAATCGCATTATTAGATAAAATAAAATATTTTTTTCTCCAAGGGTCGGGCCCAACACCTTTAATACAAGTTGCTGTTGCAACTTAGCAAGGGTTTTGGGAACAACACACAACTTGTTTACTTATGTTATAATAATTCTATGAGGTTGTTCTTAAAGTGTGTAAAAATTGTACATGTGTTTTGATAATAATAAATATTTCATTTCATTTCATTTCATTTCATTTCATGACTCCCACATTCATCCAGAATACTGCAGGTTTGCTTTATAACATAACAGCTTGTACAGCTAATGAAAACCTTTAGTCCCATGTGAATACAGGTGCTACGGCTTCACAAGCCGCAAACATATATTCATTACGTTTTTAACTTCTCTTTTCATTTATAAATAATAAAATACGTGCAGTAGTAGTGCACTGAGCGCCTCGTGCCACTCTCCTAGAGGACCTACATATTCTAAGATTTATTTTTATCGCGAGACTACTTATTAAACTTTTTAAATCCGCTGAGGAAAAGTTTCTCATATGACGCGCTTTGTGTTTTTAACTGTGTCGCTTGAAGCTCTGCTCAAACTTGTGTTCTAGTTTGAATCTTTAAATTTGAATTTAAAGGTGTACGTAATAAGGATGGTTTTCCAAGTATACATTGAGTAGAACACACGTAGTACTTTATTTGTTTAATTTAAATTTTTATGTTATGGAAGAAAGATTCATAAAAAATATTCCATATAACGTAACTACGGTTCGTTACTTTACATGGCATTTTAAAGTGTATTTTTGCAAAACTATTGTTATCATTGAAGTCTGTTTATTTGAAAGCATACTATTTCACATATTTTACATATTGCGACTACAATAAATGAAAATATCTTATATTCACTCACACGTTGTCATCTCGCAATAGTATTTGCGAAACTTTTTTTGGGGATTCACCAATTATTATTATCCTGAGTCTATTTATTATATTCTTAGTTCATTATTAAATAAATGCTCCGTCCCTTATAAGAATTCTTCACTAACTGCCTTCTATTAAACCCAGTGCAGATTGACTATAAAAAAATAAGATAGTAAGATTAGAGTTTTATTTGACAACAAACTTTTTTATAGACATGATAAAATTCGTACACTATTATTCGTCTCAACTTATCCGTATAATGTAGTTTCTGTTAGTAAGAACCGTCTTAAGATAATGTTTCCACATAAAACATTAGTTAAAAGTAAAACTGGTCACACCAATAATAATTATTTAAAGTAAAAGTTTATATTCAACCTAATTGAACATTGAAGCTACGATAATTAATGGTTTTAATGGATAAAACAGATCCAGGAAAGCAAACTCTGAGAGTGAAACAGCGCGTGACCTCTTCAGGGCGCGTATTAAACAGAGCATCACTCTATACCATCTATCATTTATGAGACTGAAACCTCTCAATGTAAAGAAATAAGTTTTGCTTTAATACTTATTATTATTAACTCTTTAGACTCTATGGCAAAGGTAAAGTTTGTTTTCTTGTTGTTTTAAAACTCGTCTGTTGTTCTGAACCCAATCAAAAATCGGTTAGAGTGTCAATCTCTACCGCGCTACCGCGTATATCCACGCCAGGGGGAGTCAACTCTGTTCTACACAATGTTTCTATTAGGGCTGTTAGTCACGACAGAGAGAAAAGATGAAATAGAAAATGTTATGTCGTTTCCTAGCAACCACCTAATACTTGTTTATATGGAGCTGTCAACAGTCAACACTACAAGAAAAGAAACCGTTTATTTTGTAAATTCCTAAATATCTTGTAAATAAATAAAAAATCTCGATAAATAACAAGTTTATCCTGAATTAAAAACGTTGCACGAGCATCCTATTCCTTAGTTGAAGTGTTTTTGTGAAATTGCATCCTATTCCTTAGTTGAAGTGTTTTTGTGAAATTGAACGTTATTGACTCCAGTTCTGAGAAAGTGACTCCTATAGGGTTTTTGTTATGTTACAATGAGTTTCAATGTAGAGAAGAATGTTTCAATAAAGAATGTGAATATTTTTTATTATGAATATTATTTACATAAATAAATTGTAAAAGAAATGAAGTTTTTTATTATCAAATCCAACTCTAAATACAGTCATCCTAATTTAAACCTTCAACAAAATAAACAAATAGATATATTATATAACGCCCTAATAATGTAGGGCGTAATATAATATATCTCTTTGTTTTTAATAAAAAAAATAATACAATTTCCCGCGCTGCTGATTTTAACCGCAGTTTTGGCTCCCGATAGATGGCGCCGCACGCTTAGGAAAAGTTTCCTCACGAATTTTATATGAAGTTGACATTCTTCTCCTTTGAGTATAATTGTTCTGTGATCCACGCAGTCATCTGCAGGATTTCATTGTGTTTAATAGACAAGCTTTTCTTGGTAAAGTAGTTATAGAAAAAACAGAAAACGAATACACTTTTTACCATAGGCTAAAATCTTATCTGTTTGGAGCTACCGAACAGGATAAGAAATAATACTGACAAAATTAATTTTAAGTATCGTATCTCTATGACAGTGTCATAAACGGCAGTCCACGCTATTTGAAGTGCACACGCCTCTACAATTACTCGAGTGTCATCTATCTGGTAACTTATATTATGTACGTGTTGTCATACAAGTGCAATACGTACGTTTTAAAACGCGTTTACACCTACTACTCACTACGTGTTTCTACATAAACATTGTCTACAGTCGAGCCGCTTTTCTTACAACTGTTACTCTTTGTGAAGCCTAGCAATAAGCTTGTGTATCTCCTCTGAAGGAGGCTCAGCTCTGAATTTTAGATTAATTATAACTTTGAGATATAAAACAAAGTATTTTATTCAACAAACAGTCTTACTCAATCAGTTTGAAATATTAAAAAAAGTTGCGTTACTTTGTTTACGTAAAGGCTTTTTTCCGTTAGAACAAAAGTATATTGTTATTTAGATTTGTACGATAATTCCGTTTTGTATAACAGATTTTTGTAATCTACAAGTAGTTTAAAAAATAAAATAAAAAATTGGATACAATATTTTTATTTTTGTATTACATTTTTTATCAAGATTTGTAGATAACATACAACGCTGTCGAACTCCGAATATTTGCGGCAGAGTAATCGCTTCTTATTAAAATATTTAAATAATAGTAAACTGATTATTAGAAAAATAAAACTTAAGTTAATTAAATAAACGCGAACATGATAGAGATTATATGTCAGAGAAACTTAACTACACTTACAAGTTCCAACCCCGACTGCAACAATCGACCTCACGACCTAGAGCACATCATGCCGCATATCTTGTCCGCCACATCGACACCGTAGTCTATATTTTTTTTATAATTTTAATAACCTACCAATCATAAATCTAGACAATTTTGGTTTGTTGTTTTAATATAAAATTATTTCTGTAGTTGTGTATTCTAAAGATAACATAAAGTACTTGTTATCAGAATATTATATAAACTTATCGTGTTTTGATTCAATTATGGTTATAACCTTGTTTATGGAACTTTCTTGTTGACAATGCCTTCCTTGTTAACTCTTGGAAATATTTTTGTTTGGCTCGGGAGTTTTCCAAAATAACTTAAAAATCTTTCGGAGTTCATAAAGTTCAACACTTATTATTACTAGCGACCGACCTCACTCATAAATATTGTTATCATAATAAGATCTGTAAAATGTTATTATTATTAATTTGAGGGGGTGACTTGTGGGAGTATACCTGTCAAACGACAAGTATGACATTCTGAAGACTGTGATATGACAGTTACATTTGAAAATATTGTTATTATACCCTTTCCACTATATTTAACAACATTTGACAGCTTGACGTTAGTGACGTTCAGCAGTATCTCGAATGTAATGCCATTCGATTGTAATGATTTGATTTCGATTTTTCAAATGACTTTATTTTACACATTTGGATCCTTACATCAACTTATATTATCATTTTATTATTGTTTCTTTCTGTATCTATGTTAAGAGAATTAGCCTATAGCTTAAAACGATAAAATTATAGTTAGCTTAGGTATTATTTAAAATACATAATTTATCGTGACACATTCACGGTTACATTTTATAAACGTATTATAAAGAGTTCAAGTTTATTCATAGCATTTATTTCTACCGATTATTTGTAATTTGTTTCATAATGGTGGTAATCGTTATGAGTGTCCATCACTAAGTAACCATGGTAACTGAAAAAAACATGGGTACGTCCATGAAATACAATATTATTTGTTCGAAAAATAAGCGGAAGTATTACGAAACTTCATGGACGTGAACTGTCAAAAAGCTAAACTTACGCTGGAAGGGGTATAATTTGTGTTACTACTGTTGCTCCCTTTTCTCTTTCATACTCACGCCTTGTTCGCATTGGGGTAAGCAAAGATAACTGAGCGTATCCCTAGAAACTTGTTTTGCATCGTGTATATTATTACATGCCCGTCGTACCGTATATACAGTACATACCTAACTGTAATGATAGAAATAAACCATGCATAGATAAAATTATATTAAAAACTATTGAAAAATATTCTATCGTTTTTAATATAATTTTTTATACATAATTTAAGAGAATAATTTAGAATAGAATAGAATAGAATAATTATTTATTTTGCAAATATAGGTAGGTATAATAATATATATTTATAGTATAAAGAGTAATAAGAGTATTAGAAAACGATAAAATGTAAAGGCGTAATATTTAAAAGCGAACCGAGCTCGTACAATATATTTTGTGGAGAAGAAACCGATTGATTCAATTAGTTATTGTAATGTTCTGCCCGGGAGCCGGCCGACCGACCGCACATAAAATTTACATACAACTTTATTCAATAAAATATTGATTAGCACATAGTATTGTCTATATTCATGAGATCCCGGTACATGTGTAAGCCGATATCTAAAGAATACACTTGGAACACAAATATATTTGAATAAATGTAAAGAAGATGTTCACTCTTATAGGGCCTTAAATATATTGAGAAACATTTTATAAGTTGAGCGTCAGCGTTCGGAAAAGGCGAGAAGATATTGCATCCTATCGGTATGGTCTATTTATGGACTCCGGTGTGTCATAGTCCGGAGATCGACAGCCTTAGCCCTGTAATGACTTTTCCGACAGCAAATTGGCTGCTTTCCCACCCATATTTTTAACAATTTAGTATTTCTTTTTAAAACATGTAATGTGAAATAAAATATTGTCGTGTAGTATTGTATATACCAACTAGGACAAAGGGGCTGTGCTTGAATTTGCATTTTATTACTTTAGTTTTTTCACCCGCGTACCTAGTTGTGATCTCGTATTTTTTTTTATTTTTGTAATTATAGTATTATATTTATTTCAACACGTCAAGTCCTAACCAATCACAAACATTAATTTAGTTACATCTGCACATAATATAACAGTGTAGGCATTCATTTTGTAAACTATTCTTTCCGTCTAAAACTACATTTTCTAGCCTGGAGCGATATTGTTTGTTTATACTTTATCCATAAAAAAAAACAATTTAACTGGCATCAAAATCGATACTTCATCCTGTATCGAGTTCTCCGTATTTCGTTGCGGCATTTTGCATCTCGTTTATTTTCATTCTTTTATTTATCTTACAAGTAAAATCACGTGTGTTAATTATGGATCCATTTTCACCAAATTTTGTTTGAAAATTAGATCGAATGTAGATAGTAGATCGATACTCTAGAATGTCATCTTGTTTTCTAATATGAATTATATATTTATGGTAAACACTAGCTGATGCCCGCGGTATTACCCGCTTAATTGTTATTTTACACCATCAACTACCTATATTCCAAATTTCATAAAAATCCATTTAGTAGTTTTTGCATGAAAGGGTAACAAACATCCATCCATCCTCACAAACTTGCATTTATAATATTAGTAGGATAGGATAAGCAAAGGTGTGTCACTTTAGTGCCTAACAAATAAGGTGAATATTATCTTCACTAAATAAAAAGAAGGAAAACTTGAAATTAAACCCTATACCAATCCGTCTGCAAGCGTTGTATTAGTAGGCCAAGTATCCCTCCGTCAAGGAAGGAGGCCCGTCCCTGTAGTGGGACATTAATGGGCTGTTATGATGAAATAAGTTGACAATTACGAATTTAAGCTCTCTAGATAATATATCAGACCCACAGCTAAAAAACCGGTCAAGTGCGAGTCTGACTCGCGCACCGAGGGTCCTGTACAAACCTATTTATTTTCCCGCCAAATTGTGATAACGTCAGGATTCAGCTGTTTAAATACTATTTTTCCCGCCAAAATTCAATGACGTCACGACTTAGCTGTCAAAATATATTTTCCTGCCAAAATTCTGTGACGTCACGCCTATCTGTCAAAATTGACAGCTGTCAAAAGTGATAGAGGTATCAAATATTTTCCCGCCAAAATAATATGACGTCACAAATAATCTGTCAAAAATTCTGTGACGTCACGACTCATCTGTCAAAAATTCAATGACGTCACGACTCAACTGTCAAGAAATATTTTCCCGCCAAAATTCTGTGACGTCACGACTCATCTGTCAAAATTCTATGACGTCACGGGTCACGTGACCTATGACGTCACAGGTCACGTGACACAGCTTTCCCGCCAAAATTCTATGAAATCAAAATATAATATGATTGCTAATAAAAAGTAGCCTATGTTCTTTCTCAGGGTCTAAAGATTGTCTGTACCAAATTTCATCGAAATCCGTTCAGCCGTTTAGGCGTGAAACAGTAACAGACAGACAGACAGACAGACAGACAGACAGAGTTACTTTCGCATTTATAATATTAGTATGGATTATGACAATTAAAATATTAGCTCTGCATGGCGCACGTTTGCTAAACGATATTCAGCCTTATGTAGGTTACAAATAAAGAATCGCGGCTGTACATGGTGTTAATGTTGTTATGTTTTGTCGCAGGTAGTGGTGGAGGCGCGCAAGGTGTGCGCGCGGCGCCTGTTCGTGTACCGCGCGCAAGTGCTGAGCGCGCACTCACCTCTC
The DNA here is from genome assembly GCA_905475405.1 of Schrankia costaestrigalis. NCBI lineage: Eukaryota > Metazoa > Arthropoda > Insecta > Lepidoptera > Erebidae > Schrankia > Schrankia costaestrigalis. The sequence goes on from FR997836.1 coordinate 20,240,034, forward strand.
TATCTACTCATTGATGCCTGCATCACTGTTAGTATACAGCTTATGTATATCTTTGTATATTGTTTAGTTATTTTACCTTTTTCTTGCTCAGCAACTGTTGTCATCGCTTTTATCGAGAACTTTGTTAATTATAATAAGGCAATATCTTTTTAAGATTCTACATTAATTTTGTATATAATGAAGATACAAACATACGTACAACAAACACATTGAACAATGTTGGTCATTGTAGGTAGTTGTTCTGCTTTAAAAATAAATACGTCAACGACTACTATTCTACTGTCTGATCGTTTAGTAGATTTTACGCGACGTAACAATTACAACCACGCAGGACAATTATCATATTTGTATAATACAAAAAGTTGCCCAGCTCAGTATTTATTCTGCAACTCCGTGTACATTTAATAAAGCAGCGTGTATAAATAAGCGATGTATAAATAGAGTAAATTAGTATTAAAAAGGCACGCGCTTCGGCTCACAAGTTTCTCATCAACATTTTTGAAAGAACTTAATACAAACAGTTTACAAACTTAAATTAATCTGCGCCTAAAGCTCTTTGCTTACACTTTGCTCGTAAAAAACTTGTTCTTAACCCAGAATATTTAACGAGTTTAGTTATTTGTGCCTAGACCTTGTTCATAATTAATTTGATAGAAGAGATTGTGAATATCAAAGCTCCATTATAATTTGTTAATTAAATTATTGATACTCTTTACATGAAGCGATGCGATGTCTGCGCGCGTAAACAACGCGACGGAGATTAGTTTAATTACAAAGTAACAAGTAAATACAAACAAGTTGATGTCTCTAGTAAGTTAGACGTGTCCGTGCGATAATAAGTATAGGAGTAGTAAGTTATAATCTCGCTGATATATCTGTTAGTAATGAAGGGTGACTCGTAATCCGGTAGATTGTGAAGTTGTGAGTCAAGAAATATGTCATAGTAGGTACAAAGTCTACTTGTTGTACTAGAAGATCACTGCTGTGAGCATAGTGAATGTTCACAGCAGTGATCTTCTAGGGGCTAAGTAAAAGATCAATGAGATAGGTCATCACAATAGCTACTTATTTATATTACAATTTCTACAATTATTATAAAAGTATACGTTGTTACTTCCAGCTGTCATGTGTCAAGAGACTTGTAGTTAAGCACTCTCAATGATAACCTTAGAGTCCTCAGATGGACACTAATCACCTCATCGCCAAAGTGATATTTGTCACCGCTCGGCAAAGCTGCATGTCGTCTTTGCCTGTTGTTATGATAGCCTATTTGAATGTTATCATTTCATTTAAGACAGATGATATAAAGAATTTAGTAAAATGGAATTATTGGTCCCACTTCTATGTATGTACTTAAACATGAAGAGAGAAGTTGACTTTTTTTCTTTATCTAAATTACATAGTTATTCTCATACTTTAACTAGAGACACAATCGACAAAAACCACGCAAACGTGTCCAATCATTCGATTCCACCATCCGACGTCTTCCCTTTATAATAATATTTACAAATTTTTCAATAAATTTATTTGGCTTATAAAGCAAACCTAATGAAATGGAATGAATATAATAAGTACACAAAATTATTTATAAATATTTTTCCAAGCGACAAAAATATTTAGGTACTTTTTCCCGAAGCTGAGATTTTATCATTCCTTACGTAGTATTATCGTTATAAGACGACGACGCGAGGTACGCTAAGGAGGTCAGGTGCCATTCAAGCGGCCAGATTAAAACATAATCTGGCACAACTAGAGACTCGACTTTGCTTCGGGCAGTTTCAGCTGTACAGACGTTTTTAGCATACGTTCTTTGGGGAAAATACTGAATAAAATATTATGTGCAGAATGAAATATGATTATTGTGCGGTCAAATATTATGTTTGCGTTATGACTAAAGAGACTCGGCGTAGTATAATGATTGTGCTTTTCATATAAATGTAGTATTAAATAAATGCGCGGAATTGAATTTTATATTTTTCAATTTATTCAAAAAGCAAAATCACTTTGACTACCTAACAAAAAAGTTGAGTTGTTTACGACAAGTCTGATCAACATACATTACTGAAATAAATGAGCCAGCCTTTATTTTATTTACATAGAAAGTAAAATGTAAATTAGGACGCGATTACCGCTTTGACTTCGTTTTAAATATATCGACGATGTAGGTGAGGGGTAGCACCTCGAGTGCGCTGTAAACGATAAATGACGTATATTGATTATCAAACGGTTCCTAATGCGGAGGGAGATTTGGTGGTTTTGAGACGAAAAATGATGTTCCTTACGATCAGGTGAGTAAGTAAGATGTGGAGTGCGATTTACTGCCGTCCCTAGAAATGAGTTCGATCACTCTCTACCAACCCTCGATACATCATCATCCGTCCCTCGTACTCTAACGACACGCTATTTCTACGAAAATGTTCCGTCATGATTTTAAATTACAGAACGCATATAACTCCATGACGGTTGGTTTATAGACTGCGCCGAACATCTATGTAAATATTCCGTGAGTCCGTAGTAGTTTTAGATGGTTTTAATTAAACATTTATCATATTAACCAATGCTGTTTTCGAAATGAATGCCCGACAAAAACAAAAACGCATTGGCTTATAAAGTTAAAGAAAGACCTTGACCGTTTAGGTATAAATATTATGTACACATGCGGTACATTTCAAGTGTCAGTCAACCTATTTTTTTTAATTAATTTTAATAGAACTTTTTATACATTACCTCACCATTTAATTATCTGATCATTCAGTTTGTACGGGACAAAATAAATGATAAGTTTTGATATTTGTAAATGATTTATTGATATTGGTTACAAAATGCTAATGATTAAAGTTATGAGTACACGCGGCGGCGAGTTAATGTGAACTGATACTTAAAGCTAATAAAATGTATGCGGTACAAAATGCTGACAAACATATTCCATTGTGCGGTTGCACCGTACATGCTCCCGGGCACGAGAGATGAGATTAAGCAAGTAACTAGATTAGAACAATTTAAAACAGAATGATAAGAAATGTAAAATGAGATGAAATAACATGACACATAAAAACATTGAAATAAACTATAAGTATAAAAATTCTTAGTGTCTCTAATTGTACATCACTTTGTTTGTTTTTAAAGTTGAGCACTACGTAATACAGGCGACGTCGCCTTGTTTTGCTTTCGCGCACTTCTAGCACCCGTGTGCTCACTAACACCACTATCACACTCACATAAACTGGTGACACTCTGAAGTTGTTGATCACGTGGAGCCGGCCCGGCAGTGAGCGCAGCGCTGCGCCGACGCCGTGCGCGCCGACAGATATACAGCGCGCCTGCCAATCCTGCTACACACAACACCGTGTAGATCACAGTGTAGTGATGGACGTCGTGATATGATATTACTGTATCTGCTTGGTCTACCTTCGTTTTCATCTCCTCTAATTGACTTTCGACTTGTTTAATTTGAGTTTGTCGTTGTTTATGATCTTGATCGGTCTGTTCATCGATAGCACTTATTGGTATGGACAAATTAATAATTTTATTTATGGGCGGTATATTTATTTTCAATATATCGGCTTCAGTCTTGAGTGAATTTGATAATTTCTTGTGAGAGTAAATTGTAAAATCCCAGCCGTTAATTACACAGTCGGTACTAAGCTTTTTATAATATTGTTCTCCGCTTCTATAATGGACGTTTGATTTTTCCACAAGGATGTGAGATGCTTTTGGTTGTTCCTGATTAATTCAATGTCCTTTTGATATTGTAGTGCAAAATCTTCGTCAAGTACACCGAACAAACTCCGTGCTATGTTACCAATGCCATTGATAAGGCCGCGCTTACGTCGCGCGCTTTCCGAGAATTGCTGATCGAGTAACAAGCCATTGTGATGGTCAAGTTCATCGCACCCGTGACGTAACTGAGTAAGAATTACGTCACAATGCGATATCTTTGTTGTGTTTAAACATATTTTATCCAAATGATTAACATATTTCTCCAGTAAATTTATTCCTTGCCAATAAGGTTTTAAGTTATAGTATACAATTAAATTCCAGCTATCTCGTTCTAAACGCATGTTTGAAATCTTGTCAAAGTATATGCTTTGATTCATATTGAAACTAGATATCTTAAAGGTACATTTTACTGGTGTTATAATTAACACAAGGAACATAAGTGCTAGGTTAATAATATTACAGGTTTTGAACTTCCTGCCTGTCCGATTGTATGTTTTGTTTGATAATGATTGTGTTACTGGGGAACTTTGCTGACATGATACTTTGTTTTGAACCTTACTTTGTTGCATTAAGGATTCTTTTTCATTGACCGGTAATAATGATAATTTATTGATAGGCCTTTTGATGATGCCGTTTTTAGTTTTTAATGATACTACTCGAACGAGCCCGTCTTTACCGGGATGTCGTTCAATGATTCTTCCGAGTGCCCACTTTCCGTTGGGCAGATTTACGTCATTGATAATCACTATGTCATTAACTTGCAGGTTTGGTTGCTGTTGATGCCATTTACTACGAGCTGATAGTTGACATAAGTATTCAGTTTTCCATCTTTTCCAGATATCATCGTAAATCGTTTGTGTGAGTTGCCATCTTGTTTTGTAATCCATTTCAGTTTCTATGATAGTAAGGGTTGGACCTCTCGCTAGAAAGTGAGACGGAGTTAAATAATCCAAGTCATTCGGATCATCTGATAAAGCGCAAAGAGGTCTTGAATTGAGGCAGCCTTTCAATTGTGCTAGCAATGTTGAATATTCTTCATAGGTCAACCTCTGTTCTCCTATGACTCTTTTAATATGATGTTTTAGGCTTTTAACAGCTGCCTCCCAGAGACCGCCAGCGTGTGGCCAGGAAGGCGCGTTAAAATGCCATTGTATATGCATCTCTGTTATTGCTGTATAAAAATTGTTATCGATAATATTTTGTATGTTGATAAACTCCTCTTGTAATATACGATTGGCCCCTACAAAGTTCGTGCCGTTATCACTATAGATGTGGCTAGGGGAACCTCGTCGAGCTGCCATTCTTCTGAGCGCGGCTAGAAATGATGCTGAGCTAAGGTCTGAAACTAGCTCCAGGTGCACGGCTTTTGTCGTCATGCACACGAACACACATATGTATCCTTTGCTAGTCCTGATGCCGCGACCTTTACATGATTTTACGTCGACAAATCCCGTAAAATCAACGCCTGTATGATTAAAAGGACGAGATTGATTGCTACGACATGTAGGTAAGTCGCCCATCATTTGTGTATGCTTGATAGGGCTGTGTCGTCGGCATGTGATGCAAAAACGGACACGTTTCTTTACAGCCCGAGTACCGCCTATGATCCAGTACTCTTGACGTAGACAAGCTAATGTTAAGCGTGCTCCGCCGTGATAGGTAAGTTGGTGAGCTTGGTCTATGATAAGGTCTGTGAGGTGACCGTTGTGAGGTAAGATAAGAGGATGCTGCATGTTTTTATGTATTTTGGCTTGACTTAACCGCCCACCAACTCTCAATAATCCGTCTGTATCTATATACGGATTTAAATTGAGTAACTTGCTTCGTGTGTTCACTCTGCTTTGCCTTTTTAATGATAAAATGTCTTCTGTAAACTCACATTGTTGATAATGCTTGATAATGATATTTTTTGCTTTTCTTAGTTCACAGATCGTAAGATATGATGATTTTTTATTTGATTTTGATAATGCGCGCAATACCCATGCTAATACACGCGTAAGTTTTGTAAAATTGCTATATTTCATGATTAAATTGCTAATGACGTCATCCGGTTGTTGTTGTATTACAACATTGATATGTGCTGAGTTTTTGATTTCCTCGCTAGTTGTATACACCGGACGCACCTCTTTATTTTTGTTGCTGTCAAATGATGATAGCCAATTTGGCCCGTGCCACCAAAGTGTATGTTGTTTTAAATGTTGTACAGACATACCTCGACTAGCACAATCAGCTGGGTTTTCTAGAGATTTAACATAACGCCAGCTCTCTGGTGCTATGACCTCAGTTATTTGCTTAACTCTATTGGCCACAAAGGGTTTCCAGCGGTTTATGTCGCCTTGCAACCATCCTAGCACGGCCGTTGAGTCAGACCATGCGTGGATATTGATATGATATGATGAGAGGCACTGTATAACCTTGCTCATCAGTTTTGATAATAATAGTGCTGCGCTTAATTCCAATCTAGGAAGCGTGATAGGTTTATTTAAAGGAACGAGTCTTGCCTTTCCTGCTAGTAATATGACAGACGTATGTTTGCTGTCATCTTGCTTGTTTATCTTACAGTAAATTACACAGGCGTACGCCTTTACTGATGAATCGCAAAACCCATGTAATTCAATGCTAGCGTTGCTATTGATTTTTAACCACCTTGGTATTTTAAAATGATGTATTTCTTGTAGATCATGCGTAATTGTTGACCATTCTTTTATTATGTTTTCAGGAACTTTGTCATCCCATTGAATTTGTAGCTGCCATACTCTTTGAAAAATTAACTTTAGTTTGCTAGTTACCGGAGACAACCACCCCAAGGGATCGAAGATTTTGGAAATTTCAGATAAGAGAATCCTTTTTGTTACAGATATCTGAGGTGATATAATTTTAATTTTACTCCTAAATGTAAACAGGTCTTCCTTTGGATGCCACTGCAGTCCTAAGGTTTTTGTTGACTCTTCATGCTTAAAGTCAAATGCTTTGCCTGTGCTGCTGACGTCATCAAGTAATTCTTCTTTATTTGATGACCACTTACGAAGGTTAAATCCACCGCTTTTTAAGAGAGCTATTAAGTCCTGTTGTAACTGTTTCGCTCCTTCTAGGCTGTGATGACCGCTAAGCAAATCATCACAGTAAAACTCTTCTTCCAGGGCCTTTGATGCTGCTGGATACCTAGAACGTTCATCATTTGCTAACTGCTTTAACGTTCTCATTGCTAGAAACGGAGCAGCTTTCGTACCGTAGGTGACGGTCATTAGCTCATACTCCTTTAAAGGTTGATCGGGCGTGTCACGCCATATAATTTTCTGATATTGTAAATCGTCTTCATGGCAATAAATCTGGCGGAACATCTTTTCTAAATCGGCTGTGAAAGCATATTTATAAACTCTCCAATTTAGAATTAATAAAAATAAATCTTGTTGTAATTTTGGACCACAGAACATTAAATCGTTTAAACTAAATCCTGATGTTGTTTTTGCGGAGGCGTTAAATACAACGCGGAGTGCCGTAGTACTTGAATCGGATCTAATTATACAATGGTGCGGCAGGTAGTAACTTAATGATTGTTTGTTTATACTTTCTCGCATGTGACCTAAGTTTATGTATTCATTTATAAATGATTTGTAGCTAATTTGTAAGTCAGAATTTTTTGAAAATTTTCTTTCCAAATTGTAAAATTGAGCGATAGCTTTTTGTTTCGATTCTCCTAATTTTTCTTTTATTTCTGGTTTTAGAGGCAACCGTACGACATAGTGACCATCTTCTCTCCTTTTTGTTTCTGTCTTGTATTGATGTAGACAGAACTGATCTTCTTCCGATACTATACTATCGCTGTCAGTAACGTCCTCGATCGCCCAAAACCTTTGAATGTTATCTATATTGTTAAGGACGATGTTGCATTGAAATGAACGGACATTTCCACAGAGAATCCAGCCCAGGCGGGTCTGCTGAGCCACGAGCTGTGATTCACACCCTTTAATGATTCCACTCATGATGATTAGTGAATAAAAGTCTGCACCCAGTAACACATCAACCGGACGACTTATGTAATATTCAGGATCGGCTAGCTGTACATTTTCTAGGAAATCCCATGATGGCTGAGTAAATGATTGATTAGGTAAATTACCGACTAAACTTTTCATGATAAGTAATTCTCCCTGAAATCTAAAGTCATTTAAGACCGCAGTTCCTTCGATTTTGATAACACCCTTACAATTGTTTTGCTTTGCTCCGACTCCGAAGATTACTCCCTTACATGCTTGACGGGGAAGGCCTAACCGCTGTGCGGCGTTTTCGGAGATAAGGGAAGTTTGTGACCCTTGATCAATTAGTGCTCGCATGTATTGATAAGAGCCGTTTGCGGCTTTGATTTTAATTTGAGCTGTTGCTAATAAAGTTTCTATGATACTTTCATTAGACACGTGGGTAACGTTTCTACGTATCTCCCTTTTGTTATTTGATGAGCCGGCGGCGACGCCGGCATTAGCGCTATTGTAATTGGAGTTGAAACTGTCGTGTAGTAATGAGTTGTGATTGCCTTGACATTGCTTACACCTTTTTACAGAAAAACAAGTCTTATTCTTGTGATCATAAAGACAGTTTTTGCATAAGTTTAACTTGGTCACAGTGTCAAGTTTCGATGCAGGTGGCAATTCCAGAAACATGTTGCAATTGAATAACCGATGTGTTTCATTGCAAAGTGGGCATTTTTGTATCCATGAATATGGGGTTTTCGTGGGAGAAATATTACTAAAGGTTTTATTAAATGTATTCTGATTCTTGTAAAAATGTTTTTTAGGGAATGGCTCCTGCACCGTCTTATTATGCTGATCTTGCTTTGGCGGATCTTGTTTACGTCGAGACGACTTTAGTGACGTAAATTTATTTTCCATAAATTCCATAAAGTCGCTTAATTTCGGCAATTCTCGAGGATTAACTAATGAGTCGATATAATCGCTGTGCGTTTGAGAATCTAATTTATTTGATAATATGTAGACAACCAACGGATCCCAACTTGATATGTCGGCTCCTAGGTTCTTGACTGCGTTTAAGCACTCGTTCGTGGTGTCATACATTTTCTTGATAGGTACTGCTGATTGTTTTTGTAAAACAGGTAAGGAGAAAAGATTGTGCATGTGTGAATTAAATATCAATTTTGTATTATTGTATCTGTGATTTAGTATATCCCAAGATACTTGATAATTTTCAGTACTGATGTGTAAATGTTGAATTAACCTTTCCGGTTCTCCTTTCAATTTGCTCTTTAAAAATTGAAGTTTTTGAGCACCGGACATTGATCTATTGCTGTGTATAGACTCGGTGAACAAATCTTTGAAAGGAACCCATTGATGATAACTACCGCTGAACGTAGGAATGTCCATTTTCGGTGTGCTTTTTTCACGATGATTGACCGACCACATTTTGCTATTTAACGACCTCTTCATATTCTCATAAGCTTTTTCGTAATCCGAAAATGTCATCTCGTAGGAGTTATCTTCGTCATCCAGCTCGCCTTCTAACTCCCAATGAAGTGAGTCTATGATAGTCCAACGTGCTTCTAATTTCTTTAAAGTGTCTTCAAATTCCCACTTTTCCGAAATATCGTTTATGTTAATATTTTTTATTGTTCTTGAAAATGCTTTGAAATTGATAGATTGTTTTTTAAACAATTCATCTCGCTTGCTGTCAATGCCCTGCGATTTTAATTTAGGCAGGACGGGTGTTGGAAACTCGACGTCTGCGGTGGAGGTTCCAGCCTCGGGTGTTGCTGGGGTTACCACGACGGATACCGTTGATAATTTAATGATAGTTTCACGCGCCGAATCGTAAAAATCCTTTGCTCGTTGATAATGATTTAAAGTAAAATAGTCATATGATTTATCGGTAAAACCGCTCATAACAGTATGATTATTTTGATATTGAAGCCAAAGCTCGTCCAAGGCTGCTACCCGCCGCTTGCCGGCGGCAGGCGTCCTTTGTGCCAGTCCAGACTTCCTAAAGTTTGATAAATGTTGTTGCATGGCTAACATGATATCATCTTGATTTGTTATAAGACCTTCCATTGTTTGAGACATGCTGATTATGATAATAAAAAAGGAAAGATCTTACTTGAGTTCACAGCTTACTGCTACTGATAATGCTAGGCTCGACGGCTGCTTGCTTCTAGCTGGCACTTGATAACACGTGATTGATAGTTTGATATGATACACACACTGATAGTTTTGATTTGATAGAATGATAATGTCCAAAGTTGCTGGTAACTTGGAATCACACACGAAATGTCAAATATTTCTGCTGTTTAACACTCGCGTAAATAATGATCCCAAACTTTGCGTCGTTCGAAGGACCAAATTTTGTACGGGACAAAATAAATGATAAGTTTTGATATTTGTAAATGATTTATTGATATTGGTTACAAAATGCTAATGATTAAAGTTATGAGTACACGCGGCGGCGAGTTAATGTGAACTGATACTTAAAGCTAATAAAATGTATGCGGTACAAAATGCTGACAAACATATTCCATTGTGCGGTTGCACCGTACACAGTTCATTGTTTTAATTTGAAATCTGACCGAATGTTACCTAGGAAGAAATGTAAAAGATAATACAATAAATAAACTGATAAAAGACAAATTAATTGCCTCAGTGGTCAAGGTTTGTGCTAAACATCCATAATCTGCCGGAAACCCCAGTACGCACTGTTACATCCCTATTTTCCTACTAATACTGCCGAATTGCAATACTCAATGATTGACGTCAATTGCATAGTGCAATTCAGCAGATATTTCATTATAAATACTCCGTTTTTTCGTAAATTAAGTTTAGTGTTTATTTCTCTAGTGCTGATATAATAGCGGTCTTAGAACTGCTGCCCACTTGTGGTTTTCAGCCCAAACCTAGAGCAAATAGACTTACTCCGGGTCTCTCTCTCTAAAATAACTCTTCACTAGAGTTTATCGCGAAGTGAAAATATACCAAGTCTATTAATAAGTGTCTTAAGTCTTAAGTTAGAGTGTAGTATAAAAGTGTAGAATAATTAACAATAAATCGCTTAGTTAAAACCAGCATTGTTTTTTTTTTATAAGTGCTGGATAGCGCGATCTAACATTTGGTGTCAGAAGAAACAGGGATTTGTTAAGTCCCTCTGGTCGCCTACTCCTGACGACGACCAGCTACACAACCCAGTCGAAGGTCACTCATTTAGACCACTGGGAAGGCTACCTGCTGTCTCTGCCGTCTCACTGACGACTTGCGAGGCCGCCATATAGAGGACATCGACACTTCATCGTGCTCCACTGTGCCCGAGGGTTCTCTGCCCAGCACCGAGCCACGTGCTGCATGTTATATTAAAAACATTGCAGTCAAATACGACAAGGTTACACACTTCGCATCGACCCGTAACTGCAACGCTGCACATTCCGCCAACATCGCATCGCCGCCTCTAACGCTCCTAGCTGCCTGTAACTAAGCTCCTGCCTGTAACTCGACGCCGCCAATGACGTCGTGTCTACTACTGCTACTGTGAGTCGTTTATTATTGATTTACTTGTGTTATTAGCATAATTTTGCGAGTGGATTAATTGATTATAATTTCCTATTCCCTTTGTTTAAATAATTCCTTAATTCTATTTCCTATATTCATTACTATTTCATTTACTCTTTAGCTTTATTCTATAATGGCCTTTGAAAGTAATAAACTCGATAAAAAAAACGTTCAGTCGTGTTCGAGTTTAAATAACATCGGCATGGAGGAACTTCATTTCTCCGTATTAGCTAAATTCATAAAATCATTTGATGGCGATAGGAATAAACTATCACCATTCATTAGAAATTGCGAAAATGCTTTGAACTTAGCTACTGTTTCGCAACAACATGTACTTTTAAAATATATTCTTTCCCAATTAGAAGGCAAAGCTGAGTCCGCTTGTTCCCTTAAGATATTTGATACTTGGGCTGAGCTGAAACAATATTTAAAATCTACGTTTGGCGAGACTAAACATAGAGACCATTTATTGTTAGACTTACAAAACTGTAAACAAAAGTCTAACGAGTCAGTTACACAATATAGTCTTCGTATAGAGACATTTTTAACGCGATTGCAAACAGATATAACGCATTCCACTAGGGATCCAAGTGAGTTGAAAGGTCGAATAGCCAGCACAGAAGACTTAGCGCTGCATACCTTTTTACTCGGATTGCCTAGCCATATTTCCAACATTTTAAGATGTCGCAACCCGAGTTCCTTACACGAGGCCATCAACCTAGCTATCCAAGAGGAGAAACTGCATAATTATATACAGTCTTCCACCTCCAAATCGCCTGATTCAAGGCCAAAATGTAGGACTTGTGGTAAATTAGGACATTCAGAAAGATCCTGCTTCCTTAATCGCAATCGTCCTATTCATGCTATTCCTCCTCATGAACCTCAACCTTCTCCTCAACCTTCTACATCAACTTATCCTCAGAGTAATATTTGTAGGTACTGTAAAAGTCCTGGCCACGACATTATGCAATGTCGAAAACGCCAATATAATAACTCGAGGAAAACATTCCCTCCTAATAACTCGCATAGGCAAATTCATAATTATTCTGAAGGAAATGACGTAGATGATTATTCAAATTCTCTAAATGATGCCAACTCTGATTCTCATAACCATTTAAACTAAAAGGGATTCCGGTTACGCGTCGTACGGAATTGTCCACACAAACCGACGCCTTTCTACATCAAGTTTCTTCTAAATCGAATTATGATAATATTTCTACTAAATCTACTATATCTACCAAATCGAATTATAATAATATAATTCCCACTAAATCTACTATATCTACTAAATCGAATTATAATAATATAATTCCTACTAAATCTACTATATCTACTAAATCGAATTATAATAATATAATTCCTACTAAATCTACTATATCTACTAAATCAAATTATAGTAATATAATTCCTACTAATTCTACTATTTCTACTAAATCCAATTATAATATAATTCCTACTAGATCTTCTATATCTACTAAGTCGAATAATAATAATTTATATCCTACTAATTCTACTATTTGTCCTAAATCAAATAATGAAATAATTTCTATTAAATCTAATTCTACTATATCGGAACATAATAATTTTATTCCTACTAAATCTACCACTCCTACTAAACCCATTTCAGAACACTGTAACTCAAATAATATTACATCTTTAGAACAGCCAATTTCTACCTCTGAGTCTCACTCCAATGTCTATGAAATAAGTTACAATAAGAGAATACATCTCCCACACGTGTATGTTAAATCTAAATATTGTAACCGTCTACTAGTTCTATTAGTTGACTCTGGAGCAGGCATATCACTAATAAAACAGTCTTCTTTAGATATTCAGCCTGCTTTAGTACATGAAATTATACAGTTCAAAGGAATTGACAAAGGTACAGAATACTCAAAAAGCCTGGGTCATTTTCATTTAGATTTTACTTTTCAAAATAATAAAACAATATTAGGTAAATTTCACTTAATACCCGACTGTGTCGATATAGAATTTGACGGCATAATTGGTAACGATTATCTTAACTCTCATAATTCTAACATTAACTATAAATCAAAAATTTTAGATATAAATGGTTGTCAATTACAAATTTATTTTATTAAACCTGAATATATTATTCCAGCTCGTTCTGAAATGATTATAGAATGTAATGTACTTAATCCTGAAGTTACAACTGGTTATATTAACAAAGCTGAAATTCAACCAGGAGTGTTTCTATCTAACTGTCTAGTCAATTTAAAAGAAAATAATCATGTTACTGTCTCTATTCTTAATACAACTAACAAAGACGTTATCATAAAATTTCTTTGTGTAGAATTAATTCCTTGTGACTTATTAGGTGATTTCATACACAATATAAATTCTACTAACTCCCTAAATCATAATAATAATGATAAAACATTATCAAATAGATGTGAGAAAGTGCAGAAACAAATACGCACTTCACATCTTAATTTCGAAGAAGCCGAAGCCTTACTAGATCTGTGTTCTGAGTTTGCTGACTTATTCTATTTAGAAGGAGATACTCTTACTCATACTAATACTTTAGATCATAAAATCAAAACTACTTCTTCACAACCAATTCATGTTAAAACATACCGATATCCTGAAGTTCATAAAGAAGAAGTAAATAAACAGATTAAAAGATGCTAGATCAAAATATCATAAGACCCTCTGACTCCCCTTGGTCCTCTCCTATATGGGTTGTACCCAAGAAGCAAGATGCTTCCGGTCAAAAGAAATGGCGTATCGTTGTAGACTTTAGAAAGCTCAACGATATCACAGTTGGTGATGCCTATCCTATTCCTAATATTACGGACATTCTGGATCAATTAGGTCATAGTAAATACTTTAGTACCTTAGACCTGGTGTCCGGATTTCACCAAATTCTTATGAGTGCAGAAGATGCACCTAAAACTGCCTTTTCTGTTCCAAATGGTCACTTCGAATATACTCGAATGCCTTTTGGTCTAAAAAATGCACCTGCTACATTTCAAAGATTGATGAATACTGTCTTATCTGGCCTCCAGGGGCTCCACTGCTATATCTATCTCGATGACGTCATCTGCTACTCTCACTGTCTCTCTACGCATATTAGTAAGCTCAGACTCATATTTGAAGCCCTACGTAAACATAATCTTAAGCTTCAACCGGATAAATGCGAATTTCTTCGACGAGAAGTCGCTTATCTCGGTCACATAATTACAGACAAAGGTGTCTCTCCAAATCCTGACAAAGTTAAAGCAGTTTCCAATTATCCAACTCCTAGAAATCCAAAAGAAATAAAATCCTTCTTAGGATTAATAGGGTATTATCGTAAATTCATAAAAGACTTTTCTAAAATCACAAAACCACTGACTTCACTACTTCGTAAAGATACTATTTTCAATTGGACTCAAGAACAAGAAAATTCTTTTATTACTCTTAAATCTATGTTAACTAGTGCTCCTATCCTTCAATATCCCGATTTCTCTAAAGAATTTATCCTTACTACTGATGCCTCAAACTATGCTTTAGGTGCTATACTTTCTCAAGGAGAAGTAAGCAAAGATCTTCCTATCGCATATGCCTCTCGAACTCTGAATAAAGCCGAAGGTAATTATAGCACCACAGAGAAGGAACTTCTTGCAATTCTATTCGGTGTCAAAACATTCAGGCCATATCTTTATGGTCGTAGATTCAAAATAGTCACTGATCATCGACCGTATCGGTATATGGTTCCGATACGGTCTACTTGGATCTTTGCAGTTAAATAACCATACCGAATCGTATGGTTATTTAACTGCAAAGATCCAAGTAGTAAATTAGTCAGATGGAGACTAAGACTAGAAGAATATGACTATGAAATTGTTTACAAATCCGGTAAAACCAATTTAAACGCAGACGCATTATCTCGTCCGCCTATAAACAATCTTAATGATATAGATCTTAGTAATAACCTAACATACGGAGATTTTCTAAAATCACGTTCTAGTCCTATAAATTTCGACACTATTATTTGTCAACATAATCAACATTTACTTAAAACACAATGTCCTGCTATAGCCTATCCTACTTCCATTGACCTAGATCCATCTAACCCTTATTGTGAAGAAATTCTTGAACTATTAAATGATAAAGAAGTTTTTATTAATTCAGAGAAAGAACTATATTCTATTAAATATTCTAATATTAATAATAAAATTTATTGTCATATGTTTACTAAAGTCCATTATTACGATACATGCACTTATAGAGAAATATTCAAAGTGTTAACATGTCTTCGTAATGAGTTAATTATTTTTCACTCTGACATCAAAGAAATTTCTATGTCTGATTTTGCTAATGAATTTGATAAACATCAATTCATTATTATTTACGAAATGATTGCTTTTCTATTTCATAACACACAAATTAAAATTAATATATATCATAACAAAATAATCTATCCTACACCTAATCAAATTCCTACTATTCTAAAAGATAATCATGATTCTCCTATAGGTGGACATGCTGGTTCCACTAGGTTATATAATAAACTTAAAGAATCATACTATTGGAAATGTATGAGAAAAGACATTGAAGCTTATGTCCAACGTTGTCCTCAGTGTCAACAAAATAAAACTCTCCGAGCCTGTAATAGAGCTCCAATGGAGATTACTTCTACATCTTATGAACCACTCCAGAGGATATCTACTGACATAGTAGGTCCTTTACCAGAATCTGGTTCTGAAAAATATAAATATATAGTCACTTTTCAAGATGACTTAACCAGATACTCCATGGCATATCCTATTACTAATTTAACAGCTGAGCATACAGCTGATTGTTTAATTAAATTCATAAGTCATTTCGGAATACCTAAAACTCTATTATCTGATCAAGGAGTTCATTTTATCGCGGAAGTATATAAACAAATCGTAGCCCTTTTTAAAATAAAACATATTTTTTCTACTCCTTATCATCCCCAAACTAATGGTGCTCTTGAAAGAAGTCATGCTACTTTAAAAGAGTATTTAAAGTCCTATGTTAATGAAAATCAGAGTGACTGGCACAAATTTCTCCCAACCGCTCTTGTTTCCTATAACTCATCCGTCCATTCTTCTACTAATTTCACGCCTCATGAGTTATTATTTGGCTGTAAACCTTACCTTCCTAGTTCTATTTATGATATAAATCCTACAGCTACTTATCCTGATTATCTAAAAACACTAAAACAAAAATTGATTAATACTCGAAAAATAGCTAGAGAAAATATACAAAGAAGTAAAGAAAATTCTAAAAATCATTATGATAAGAATACTCGAAACATATCTTACAATGTTGGAGATATGGTGTATGTAAAGCAACACCATAGATTACGCAAAGCTCTTTCCAGTGTCTGGAAAGGTCCCTTCAGAGTTATACAAGTTCATAATAATAATAATGTTACTCTTTTAATTAATCGCAAACATGTTAGATATCATTTTGATCAAATTAAACTAGCTCACAATAATTCTCTTCCAGGGCCTTCGCGCCAGGACTCTTCGCAAGATCCAACTTAACTACGCCGATTGTAAATAGTCCAGGTCTCTATTATGACCCTATAGGTACTATGAAATATTATAATAATTATTGGACCATTGTTACATTTTCTGATTTATCTTATATACAACCTCATATTTCTACTCTGGAATATATTCTGGAAACTTGTAAACATATATGTACTTCCCATCAATCAACTAAAGTTAAAACTGATTGTTGGAATGTTTTAAGTCCCTTAGAAAGCTTATTTATAAATGTTCAAAATAATTATTTGTCTCTATCTCATTTGACAAATACGAATGATACTCGTAAAGTTAAGCGAGCAGCTTGGTTTGGTATTGGTGGACCAATACTCAAACAACTCTTTGGCTCTCTTGATGAAGATGATGCTAAAACATTTACTGATGCTATTAATGCAGTCCAAGATGATCAAAGACACTTGGCTGCTATTATGAAAGAAAACATTCATATAATGTCTTCTACTATATCCTCATTTAATAATACTATTTCTAAACTTAATGAAAATGAACATATACTAATATACAAAATTTAGGTAAGATTCTAGATACTGTTTCACAGAATGCTAACAAATTAGAGATAATTTCACATCTTTCTATGACTTTCAGTGCCTTAGAAAGTTCTTTAATGATACTTAACTTCAGCTTAAAGGACCTCATCGATGCAATTCTATTTGGGAAACAAAATATAGTTCACCCTTCAGTGCTAAGTCCAATACAATTATATAACGAATTAAGTTCTAAAAATAACGATATTACTGGCAGTTTACCTTTACATTTAACTTTACATAATGTTCATACTATTTTAGATTTAGCCGATATTTCATCTTTTATTTATAATGATAAGTTAATATTTGCTATAAGAATTCCTTTAGTTATATCTTTTGTAGATTATAATTTATACCACATTTATTCCTTACCAACTCCTAACGATATTAATAATATAAATTCATTTGCGTTGATTAATCCATCTGCAAAGTTTTTAGCATTAACACATGATAAATTAATGTACTCGGTGTTTGAAGACTTAAGTGAGTGCAAAGTGATAAACAATAATTACTATTTGTGTAGGTTAGGAAACATTCAATCTAGTGTCGCGAATCCAATTTGTGAAGTGACGGTTTTAAGTGAACATGTTAAAAATATCCCTGACTCTTGTAATTTTAAGATAATTAATGGTGAAATAGACATTTGGCAAAAGCTTAGTGTTGTGTTTACTTGTATGTACTTACCTAGTATATGTCTGAGGTGTAACAACAGTAATGCAAATGTACTTATTTGAGTTCCAATAAAATCTTTGAGGTGAAAAGACGTTTAATTTATATCAAATTCTGTGCCAAGCAAAAGTGAACCTAAAGTTGAGAAACATATGGTCCAAACGAACCGGATCAATTAATAATATTTTTATAATTGAATTTATATTGTAAATACGGCCGGCCGCTCGAGAACAAAAGATCGCATTCCACAGCGATAGGTACTTATGCCGACTACAATAACAACTTGTTTACGAAGATTATATGAAGCAATAATTATTACGACTAAGTATTACTGTGAAATAACGAAGAACATAATTGCTTAAATTTGGCTTATATACTGCAGTTTAAAGGTTCTTTTATACAAAAATGAGTACCTCAAGCACTAAGTTACTTGATGTGTTAGAAGAAACAGCTGGAAAAATACAGAAAGCACAAGTAAACTTGAAGAAATGTTCAAAAGGTTACATTGAAACACGATTACTTTGTATTGATGACTACTGGCAAACCTTTAAGGATACACATTTAGAACTTATTAAGTGTACACCTAAAGAACAACGGTCGAATTTCCCGTACTTTGTTAACGAAGATTATTTTGTTATTGAAGACCTTTACTTATGTTTGCAAGGAGACCTAAAAGATATGTTGTCGTCAATATCGAAGAAAGGTATAGTAGACGCGGTTTCATTAAACCCTGCTCAAGTGAAACTCCCCAGAATCCAGCTACCAGAGTTTAGTGGAAATTACGAAGATTGGCCCACTTATCACGACTTGTTTATTTCACTTGTACACAGTAATCAGTCGTTGAGTTTGGTACAGAAG
Source organism: Schrankia costaestrigalis (assembly GCA_905475405.1). Lineage (NCBI taxonomy): Eukaryota > Metazoa > Arthropoda > Insecta > Lepidoptera > Erebidae > Schrankia > Schrankia costaestrigalis. Next base: position 20,258,883 of record FR997836.1, read on the forward strand.
CTACAATATCTCAAATCAAGCGTTACTGGTGAAGCGGACACATTGCTGAAGCACGTGAAAGTTACTGAAGTTAATTATGAATTAGCATGGAATATATTGAAACAGCGTTTTGGCAATAAGCGAGTTATTGTGACATCTATAATGAAAAGACTTACAGGACAGAAAGTTATTAAGACACCTTCTGCTAATCAAATAAAATCACTCTTAGACACAACTACAGAATGCTTAAACAGTCTTAAAAATCAAGATATTTGTATAGATAACTGGGATCCCATTATTGTATACTTAGTGGTTCAGAAGTTAGATCCTGAGACCCATAAGGATTGGGAGGAGCACTCATACACTCAGGAGGCCAACCGACTAGCCACGTGGAATGAACTCAATACATTCTTGGAGTCCAAGTTCCGTACATTAGAGCTGGTAACACCTGGAAGCTCAGCACTTGTCTCAAGAGAAAGAACAAAACAATGTCACATGTCTGCAGCTACACCGGTTAGATCCTGTACAATGTGTAACGATGGTCACTCACTATGCCATTGCAAAGATTTTATTAAGCTTCAACCTATGGAGAGAACTGAGTTTGTAAAGAAGAACAGTCTATGCTACAATTGTTTGGCCCCAGGACACTCAGCGTGGAAATGTCGTGTACCACTACACTGCCGACGATGCAACCGCCGTCATCATTCATTACTACACCAGAAGAATAATTACACCAAGCAGCCTAACAATATACAAACTCAGCACCGCTACGATATCGAAGGAAAGGATCAAATTAATGAAGAAACAAACAAAGACGTCGCAATATCATCACACTTCGCTGGGAAGAAGTCCACAGCCTTGCTGGCCACAGCAATGGTTTATGTTAAAGATGACAATGGACTAACAACCGTTTTGCGCGCCTTAATAGATCACGGTTCACATGAAAGTTTCATTACAGAGAGAGCAGCACAGAAATTAAAGGCAAAAAGAAAACCAACAACTGGAACAATCACAACAATTGGAGGACAACAAACACAAATAAATCAGTTTATTAATTTTGATTTATTATCCCGATATGAAGATAATTTTAAGATAAATATGAAAGCCTACATCATATCCAAGAATTTAACCTCCAACTTACCACCAAGACATTTCACTACTGATATCAACAACTGGCCACATTTACAAGGACTCACCCTGGCAGACCCAAGCTTTAATACACCAGGACGAGTAGACCTTTTATTAGGCGTTCAAGTTTATGACGTCATACTAAGAAGTGGTTTAGTCAAAGGTCCACCAGGTACACCAACTGCACAAAATACTTACCTTGGTTGGATACTTTTTGGAAAGGTAGAGGAAACTACTGCTTCAGAAAATATCACTGTAATGCATCAGCACATTGATTATGACAATTTGCTGAAATCCTTTTGGGAAGAAGAAATAGATAATAAGAAGAAATTAACAAAGGAGGAAGAAACATGTGAGAAAATATACTCAGAAACGCACTTGCGTAATAATGAAGGAAGATACATAGTAAAGTTGCCTTTTAAGGCTGAAAATATTAAGTGTACAGAAGGTAATACTAGAGATATAGCACTGAAAAGATACATGCAGCTAGAAAGGCGTTTTAAGAACGATGCTAATTTGAGGACAGAATACACAAAAGTCATTAAGGAATATATTGATTTAAACTACATAGAAATGGTTCCCATAAATGAAATAGAAAATCCAGCAGTGTATTTACCACATCATCCTGTCTTGAAAGAAACAAGCGATACAACAAAGGTTAGAGTGGTCTTTAATGCTTCTTCTAAGGGTAGCAACAATGTATCTCTAAACGACGAGTTGCTGGTAGGACCACAACTGCAAGATGATATGAGACACTTGGTAATGAGATGGAGAATGAAGCCAATATGCTTTGTGTCTGATGTAGAACGTATGTACATGCAAGTTTTAGTGACGAAGCCAGACGCAGATTACCAGCGAATTCTTTGGCGTTTTAATATTAACGAACCTGTAAGAGATTATCGCTTATTACGGGTCACATTTGGCACTGCTTCTGCCTCTTACCTTGCTGTGAAGACTCTACACCAATTAGCTGACGACGAAGGTGATAACTATTCTGTGGCAGCTGCCACTATAAAGAAAGACTTCTTTGTCGACGATTTGATGTCCGGTCAAGACACTGTAGAGAAAGCTGTAAAGGTAGCAAAGGACATCAATCATATTTTAGGAAAAGGAGGTTTTAAGTTGAAGAAATGGGCAGCTAACAGTAAAGAATTCTTGAAACAATTCGAACCTACAGACCGTAGTCAGCATGTTACAATTGACGTCAAACTGCACGGTACCATAAGAACACTCGGTTTATCCTGGAACATGGAAAGTGACACCCTACATTATCACATAGATTTCAAATTTACAACCGATTTCATTACTAAATGATGATGATGTCCTCTTCACCGTATCCGGTGACAGCGATCCAGACTACTCCTATCTTCTGTCATGTGCTCTTAGATGACTGGCAAAGCCGAACTTGGTCTTGAAGACCCGGTCGCACCGCGCGCAGAAGAGCTGATCTGCTTCATTGTAGGTGTATACGTATGTAGGCTTCGGGCGGCTCTTGCGTATCTGACGCTTCTTGTCTAGGTCTTCTAGACGATTTGCCTCGAAACGTTCGGCAGCATTGTGAATCAAAGTGCGCCAGCTACTTCTATTTTCCGCCATCTTTTGCCAACGGTCAACGGGAATCTTGCAAGCCTTAAGGTGGCGTTTCAAAACGTCTTTGTAACGCAAGTATTGACCTCCCTGCGTACGCTTTCCTTGGGCAAGTTCCGAGTAAAAGACGGTTTTTGGTAGTCTACCCGGTTCCATGCGCTGTACATGACCACACCACCTGAGCTGGATTTTAATTAGTATAGCCTCTATGCCCGTCATTCCAGTGCGTCTCAGTACCTCCGTGTTCGGGACATGGTCCTGCCACTTGATACGGAGGATGGAGCGGAGGCAGCGTAGATGGTATCTATCCAGTTTCCTAATGTCGCTTTTATAAATGCACCAGGTTTCTGCGCCATATATTAAAATGGGAAGCACTAACGCTTTATAGACGCATATTTTGGTATGAAGTTTTAGGTCGTGAGAAGCCCATACTCGTTGGTTAAGCTTCCTGAATGCAGTTGCGGCTCTAAAAATCCTAGCGGGTATCTCCGACCCCAATCTGTTGTCGTTACAGATTTGGCTTCCAAGGTAAGTAAAGCGTGGCACCTCCTCCAGTCGTCCAGAATGTAGCTCAATGGTAGAGTCGTCAGCGTTACATCCTTTGTGCGGTTGTTTGAGGATTTTTGTCTTTTTGACGCTAATTACTAGGCCAAATCTGCAGCACGCATCTTGTAGGGCACTCATGTAGTTTTGGAGTGTTTCCATACAGTCTGTTAACAGACATACGTCGTCTGCATACAACACATCCAATATGTTTGTCTTAAAGATCCTACTTTTTGCTCTAAAACGTGATATGTTGAAGATGCTCTTGTCGGTGCGGACGTTGAGCTCAATTTTCCCAACACTATGGTCCAAAGCGTCCTTCATCACAGCCGAGAAGTACAAGGCAAACAGCGTGGGCGCCATAACACAACCTTGCTTTACTCCGCTGGTAACCTGAAATGGGTCTGAGAAATCGTTTTCATGTTGAACACGTGCCGTCATGCCGTCGTGAAACTGACGGATTATGTTGACAAATTTCTCAGGACATCCAGCTTGTTTCAACACTAACCAGAGAGCAGCTCGTGGCACGCGATCGAACGCATTCTCCAGGTCCACGAAACACATGTACAGAGGTCGGTTCTGTTCAAGGCTTTTCTCCTGAATTTGCTTCACTATAAAAATGCCGTCAACGGTTCCTCTGCCAGGTCTGAAACCGTACTGTGTCTCAGGAAGTATTTCTTCAGCGAGATTGGTCAGGCGTCGGTTTAAAATGTGAGACAGCACCTTTCCAGCAGAAGACAGAAGGGAGATGCCTCTGTAGGAGCCGCAATCAGAGAGTTCACCCTTTCCTTTATAGATTTTTGATATGCAGGCATCTTTCCAGTCTTGAGGTACTGTTTCTGTCTCCCATACCCTAAGCACGACGTCAAAGAGTCCTCGCTGTATGTGATGGCCACCGTATTTGTAAACTTCTGATGGTAGACAGTCAGCACCAGGTGTTTTGGCGTTTTTGAGTCTTTTAATAGCTGATAAGAATTCATCGTAGGTAGGCGGGCAAGCGAGGTTTTCCTTAACAGGCTTGCATTCGAGTTTCTCGATGTGCTGAATGTCTGCAGTCTCCGAGCTGGGATTCAGGACGTCATTAAAGTGCTCAGCCCATCTTTCAAGAATTTGCTGGTGATCTGTTAGCCTGCATTCTCTGTCTCGTGAGTACATTGGAGCTAATGTTCTTGATTTCGGCCCAAATATTGTTTTTAGGCCCTCGAAGAATCTACCAGTCTGATTTGTATCAGCATAAACTTGCAACTCTTTTGCTCTGTCTAGCCACCATTCATTCTTGAGCTCACGAATTTTAGACTTCAGCTCGCGGTGGATCGATTTTCTTTTATCGATGTTTGTTGGTATTCTTAATTCACGTCTATAGTTCTCAAGTAGAATCCGGATCTCGTCATCTGAGTTATCAAACCAGTCTTGGTTTTTCCTTTCTGGCTTTGGTATAGTCGATGAGATACTATGATGAAGGTTTTCTGCGTATATGCGCCAGGCTTCATTAGTACTCTTACTATCATCTGCTAGCGTCTTTTCTCCAAAAAGTTCATTACTAAAAGAGTGATGTTGGCAGACATTCATCGGCTATTTGATCCGTTGGGTTGGCTAGCTCCTGCAATTGTACCTGCAAAGATATTAATACAAAAATTATGGTTGAAGAAAAATGCCTGGGATGACGCTGTAGATCCTGAAACAGAAAAAGAATGGATTAATATTAGACAAAGTTTTACACATTTAAAATTATAAAAATTCCAAGATGGCTCCAATGTACAAGTAAAAGCATCAAAACTGCTACAATTCATGGTTACTGTGATGCATCCACCAAAGCCTATGGAGCCGTTGCTTACCTGAGAGTGTTGGATAAAGATGACCAGTTCACGACGACCATTTTAGCTGCCAAGTCAAGAGTTGCACCTGTAAAACCCATGTCACTGCCACGGCTCGAACTTTGTGGTGCCGTACTTTTATCAAAATTATTAAAACAACTAAGTGAAGCAATGGGAGTACCCGCTACACAAATTTATGCGTGGACAGATTCTACAATTGTTTTATCGTGGTTACAAGGTGATCCTTCAAGATGGGAAACCTTCGTAAGAAATAGAATTGTAACTATTCTTGACAACATTGGTAGCAACTGGTATCATGTGTCATCAACTGAAAACCCTGCAGATGTAGTATCCCGTGGTATGCTGTTAAATGATTTAAAGAATTTTACATTATGGTGGAATGGACCAGACAATCTGAAACAAAAAGAAATTGAATTTAAAACAGTAACGACACAAGGTGACTTAGAAACCATTAATAATATTTACACGAATGTAGCAACAGAACAGAAAGTCGAAGAAGAAAGTAGATGGTCAAATTACTTCAAAATTTGTGACACACTGACAGATCTTGTACAAACAATAACTTACTGCAGACAATTCTTGAACCTGAAAAAAGAAAAAAAGATTAGTTTTAGTACAGAAGAGTTAGAAACATCATTACATAAATGTATTAAAATTACACAAGGAGAATGTTTTGCAGAAGAAATCAATGATTTGAAAATAAAGGGACAAGTTAAAAATAGAAGTTTATTAAAGTCTCTAAATCCATATTTAGATGCTAGCAATATTGTCAGGGTGGGCGGTAGAATTCGCCACGCCAACATGAACATAGATCGAAAACACCCCATTATACTTGACAATAAATCATATTTAACGAAACTTATTGTTGCCGATGCACATATAGCAACATTGCATGGAGGGGTACAGTTAATGACAAATTATATAAGATGTAAATATTGGATATTAAGATGCAAGAATTTAGTTAAGACTGAGATACACAAATGTTTGATTTGTGCTAGACAAAGAGCTTTGATAAGAAATCAGTTGATGGGAGACTTACCTAGACAGCGAGTAACACCTGCTCGACCATTTTTGCACTGTGGAGTCGACTTTGCTGGCCCGTACCAAATTCTTATGTCCAAAGGAAGAGGTGCCAAGACTAATAAAGGCTATATTATTATTATAGCACTATTCGTGTGCATGGCAACAAAGGCCATACACTTAGAAGTCGTAGGCGACTTAACCTCTGAGGCTTTCATAGCAGCTTTTCGGCGATTTGTGTCCCGTAGAGGAAAATGCAGTCACATGTGGAGTGACTAAGGTCGCAATTTCGTCGGAGCCAATAAAGACCTAGCAGCAGCCTTTAAGGAAGCTAACCTCGAATTTGAAAGCGAGATTGCGAACAGCTTGACAAAAGATGGCACGCAGTGGCATTTTATTCCTGGGTACAGTCCTAATTTTGGAGGTCTCTGGGAAGCAGGAATACAGTCAATGAAATACCACCTGAAACGCGTTTTAAATAGCCACATGACCTTTGAGGAAATGAGTACGCTTTTGTGCCAGATAGAGGCTTGCCTCAACTCGCGACCGCTTTGCCCCATAGACGATTTAGACAAGGACAATTTACATGTACTCACTCCAGGGCACTTCTTGATTGGGGAAGCGCCAGTCACCGTTCCTCCTCCAAGCTTAAAAGACATCCCAATCAGCAACTTATCTCGTTGGCATCATGGACAAAAGCTATTAAATAATTTCTGGCAGAGATGGCAGCATGAGTATCTATCTAGACTACAGCAACGTCCCAAGTGGATAAAGACAGTACAAGAACTAGAAGTTGGACAGATAGTGCTCATAAAAACTGATCACGTAGCTCCTGGTAAATGGCCACTTGGACGTATTGTTGACAAGCATCCTGGTTCTGATGACATAACAAGAGTGTATAGTGTGAAAACTGGCAACAATATAGTTAAGCGATCGATTGGTAAATTGAGTCTTCTACCTATAGATGCTAAGACATAAAGAATTTCTTAAATTATGTACAATTTCTTTTCATTAAGTGCATGTAATTTAATTAGTTTACAGCTTGTTATAGTTTTGACTATATACAATATTGTAATTAATAAATTCGTTATTACTAAAATAATAACCAATCGAGAGCCTTGAATTGTTTATAAAATATTATCTTTGTCTGTATCTTTTTATGTAGAATTATAATAATATGTAGTAGGTATGATTGTATGATTCAAGTTATTTTTAAAAGATCTTTAGCGCTCTTTTGGTGGGCGGTATGTTGTGTTTACTTGTATGTACTTACCTAGTATATGTCTGAGGTGTAACAACAGTAATGCAAATGTACTTATTTGAGTTCCAATAAAATCTTTGAGGTGAAAAGACGTTTAATTTATATCTAATTCTGTGCCAAGCAAAAGTGAACCTAAAGTTGAGAAACACTTAGTAATAATAAATGGATATTATGTCCAATCAGATATCACAAAGATATCTATTAATTGTAATGGTAATTTAGAAGACTATGATATTGTGGGTACAGGTATTTTAAAACTACCTAAATATTGTAACGCTTATCATAAGCTACTTCAGTTCATACCATCTCAGGAATTTGAAACTAAAATTTATATACCTCATCCTGATTTTAATATTATTAATGATGACTGTTGTTCAAAGAATAAATTAAATGATACTATTCCTTATTTAACTCCTGTAAAATTATCAAATATTAATTTAGACTCCTTGCAATATGCTTCACATAGATTAAATCAATTTGATGAAGAACTGACCAAAATTGAAACTCAACCCTATCATATTAAGTATAGTTACTATTTTAGTATTATAACATCTATATTATCAATCTCTGTATTTTCATATTTTTCATATAAAATATACAAATGTTTTTGTTGTAAGAAAAGTTCTTCTTGCTGTGTAAAAATTGTAAACACCTGTATGACTAAACCTAGAACTAATATTCATACTAGATCCAGTGTACACATGGCAAACATAGAATATGATACTGAAAGTACAGATTCCAATCTTAGTTTACCAAGACGAAATCTTGAAGTATTGTAAATTCTAATAAGCATACTTAATTATAATTTTAATATTCCTAAATGTTTTAATTACTATATTAAATTCTTAATGTTAAATTTAGATAAGTCTTACCTTTGTCTTATAATTATAGTTACTATAATATCTTATCTTATAATGTTTAAAATCTATGTCTAATTACTAAATCTATTACTAAATCTAATCAATTATCATTATCTTAATTCTAAGTAACTAATGTAATATTACCAAATCAAACTTGGTTTATACTCACATCCCTTTTTCTATTTTCGGATGTTTCGTTTTAAAGGGGGGAGGTGTTACATCCCTATTTTCCTACTAATACTGCCGAATTGCAATACTCAATGATTGACGTCAATTGCATAGTGCAATTCAGCAGATATTTCATTATAAATACTCCGTTTTTTCGTAAATTAAGTTTAGTGTTTATTTCTCTAGTGCTGATATAATAGCGGTCTTAGAACTGCTGCCCACTTGTGGTTTTCAGCCCAAACCTAGAGCAAATAGACTTACTCCGGGTCTCTCTCTCTAAAATAACTCTTCACTAGAGTTTATCGCGAAGTGAAAATATACCAAGTCTATTAATAAGTGTCTTAAGTCTTAAGTTAGAGTGTAGTATAAAAGTGTAGAATAATTAACAATAAATCGCTTAGTTAAAACCAGCATTGTGTTTTTTTTTATAAGTGCTGGATAGCGCGATCTAACAGCACGAACGATAAAACATAAGCTATTTGACCATCGCTTACTTTTTCGCACGTGTGTACTTCTAACGAAGATAAAATACTGAGATTTCAAACCATCTCGCTGTTTATTTGGGCATGTGCATAGGTCTATTTACGCTTAACTCATAAATTCACAGTTAAAACGATCTGCTTAGCTTATTTTAATATTTATTTGTTAATGTTTAATTATGTATAATGTTATATACAAAGTAATAACCGTTTTTTAGGATAACTTAATCTCTCTAATGGTTGGATAAGCATGATTAATGAGTGCGAAGGTGTTAATGTTCCTGAAGTGATACCAGCGGATAAAACACCTGCCACGTGACGTCACGCTTAAATTGATGAGCGATCGTGTCCGTTAATAATTTACTTGATAATAAAGAGATGTTCGCGGCAGCAACGTAGTATTTTCGTTTATTTGACTATTGACTTATGTCACTTGACATTTAGTTGACTTTGACAGTTGCGGATCTCTTGCTCCTGGGTTGTCGCCAGCACTGGTTGTGCGCACTAATTTGTCAAAAATACAAGATGGCACAAGTGACTAGTGTTACTGCAGATTCAAGGCTATCAGACTCTGCGGCGTATACGTATTATTATACGACTATGAGGCTTCCATTTATAACAATTATTCAGTAAAATCTCTGCAAGTTTATTTCACTTAAACTGTCCAATTTATGGTGCAGAGTCAGTTTTATAGATGCGCTGCGGTGACTCGTTATTCTTGCATTTATAAAATTTAGTGGTACGGAGCTAAACTCCAATTTTGGTCGAACACTGAGTTTTATAAATGTACTTGTTACGTGAGGAACAAAAAAAGCTAAAACAGAATTGAAGACAAGTTATTTTTAAAATATTATGCTTATATGGGTAATTTAAAAAAAAAAATGAAACACCTTCATATTCATAAATATCGAAGTTTAAAACATTGAGCAGCATACAACATAGTTATAAATACTATGTCTAGCATAATGGATTGCAAATGATTATGGGATTCACAAATTTGAACTCGTGTCATTGTCACTGTGCTATCTTATATTTTTGCTGTTTTGATGGACATTCATTTTGCTTAAAACATATAAAGCGGCTGACATAATTTCGAATTCAGTTACCGTAGCTTCCAACTTTGAATACAAAAGAAAAAATAAAACGTGTTGAAACAAAATCTCCTGTATAACGTATCACTTTACATCGTCAATTACTCTGAACTGTAGTGTAATAGTGATACGACACAAATGTGTAAAGCTGAAAATGTCTCCATAAAATAAAAGATCTCGATAGAAGATACGTGTCGGATGAACATTCGGGTATTTGTGACTTATATAAGAAGGAACTATTTGAGAGACGATACGCGTTATTTATGTGCAAGGGACCCGCGGCGATCCCGCCAACATGGCTCCCTAGCACATCCTATACTGCTTACACACATATATTTACATAATACAATACAATATGCACGAGCCTCTTTCATATCGAGTCACAATATAATATCTTAGACGTGGAGCCCTTCTGAATATTTATGATTGTATTGCTTTGTTCGTTATAATACTCGTGTATTAGGTAGGTTTTAACATCTTTTAATAAATGTATAGAATGCTCTTCTGTGGGAATAAATACTTATTTATTTATTTTAATACTAACATAAATTGTACCTTACTTTACATTCTTGACCAAAAAACTAAATTTTTTGGTGTTATTACAAAAACGATTAGTTTTAACATTACTTATCTATTAGTATTGACATTTTGTGTTTATATTTAGAAATTCCTAAACCTGTAGTGCGGACAATATCGGGAGAACATTCGACAAACCATCCCATCAACTGCCCCGTTGATATTATTATAATGTTTTATATTGTTCGCCTAAATTATACTCAAATATCCTTATACCTTTAGCCGTGGATGTTCCTAGAGTAGATAGTATAGTTATTCAGATTTCACCATTTTGCCAACTTACTGTTATGGCCAAGATGTAGTAATATGTATATGTAATATTCTTACATGCTGTTTGTTTCAGGGTCTTGAAATATCTTGTGAAATACCTCTTGGCGGAGAAACTAAAACTGACGACTTAGTGGTCATTAGGAGAACTCAGGTATGTTTATACAATTATTGACTCTCATTATTCTAGAATGTTATAGACGTCCTTTTTCTAACCATATTATTAAAAATCTTACTGCTAAAGGAAGCAATAAATTTAACTAAAACTTTTCGTCTGCACTGTAGTAAGTACTCGTAAATGCTTTTACTAATTTTGTTTTTACTTTAAAAAAATTATCTATTATTATTATGTCTAGAAGTTTCTACCTCGCCGCATTCTTCAAAATTAGGCGATGTTTTTTTATCATAATAATGTTAATTACATTCCATGCCAAAATTCTAAGTCAATAAACAGAACATGACTGTATCTCTTTTCGTTATAATTATTTAGAGAATTTGAATTACACTAATATGTAAAGGCACGTACTTTATTTATTTATTTATATATTTGAGAAACAAACAGTTATAACATACAGTCTTTTATCGTTAAGTTAATATTTTTGTCACTAGTGGATATCTTATATCTTAAAAGGACGTGGCTTATAACAGGAGTAAAAATAATTAGTTTAATAACTTAGATCGTTAACGGCTAAGTCTGCAGTATGATCAAAATAAATTAACTTGAGATTACATTATGTAAAATTAATAGACTTTAAATCTTTTAATTTATTTTGTCGTAAGTGAATCACGTAAAAGCTTCTACCGTAACACGTAGTGAGTATTTGTCATCTACTCGTAACCCTCAATTTTCCTGATGTAGCTTTAATATTCGCAGACTGTGAAATAACATTTACGTCAGACGTGAAAGTAAAACTGTTTGCTTTATAAACTTTATAACTTTCGAATAAAAAAGCTAACGGAACTAGTGATTATAATACTACCACGAATATAAAAAAAAAACTTCTCAAACGTGCCTGCATAAGACGGTGAATATAAATTTAAATGAACTCAGTTTAAAATAAAAAGCAAACGTTAGAAAGCTTTCAACAGATTGAGATGAAAGTATTGCATGCACTTAAGTTGGATAACTACGTGTGGTTAGATCCAATATGGCGAACGGTACAAAATGGCGGTGCTGATTTTTGCTTAAAGCTCTGATACTGATATGAAACACAAATAAATGTTTTCTGAGTAGAATAGAACTGAAATAGTTCATTTTTACAAATATGAGGCTAAAGTTTTTGCGCATAGGTTTATTGATTTTTTTTTTCGTAATATTGAACTATGTGGCTTAATTCAAATACTAAGTACCTAGATACAAATGATTTAACGTTAATAACTTCGTGTAAGTACGATGCATGTTTCGTGTTCGGTGTAGTGTAAATATTTCCTTATATATCCAATAAGGAATCCTCTTGCAAAGAGTGTGTTAGTGAGTGGATTATGATAAATCGTTCGCCGGCGCTCATCAATCTGTAGGGTCCGTAATCACCGCGCCGAGTGATGGAGCGATCACAAATATACATAAATTATGTCTCTGACTTACCGAAAGATCTACGAAAAAATTAAATTTGGTATTGATGTTACCCATGAGATAACGAGATAATAATGTAATGTATTGATAGTGGAGTAGATTACTTTATCTCCAATATTTAAAAATAATATTTTAAGTAAAGATTGATGTCGGGATTTATTTAGATTTTTATTTATTAGGTAAATATCTAGTTTATTAACTAAAATTAGTTACTATTAAAAAATGATTTAGTCTATTTTGTAAAAATTCTAAAACATTGATCTATTTAGACTCCGATACAACGTACAGCGTCGGTACGTTTCACTAAGTAACGACGGTTATACCTTTTGCGCCTCAGTTTTAATTAACCTGTTAATTGTACAATAAAGCTTTCAGCTAACTAATTGTAATAAATAGTACCTTCATTAACATTAGCGCGTTAGTTGTTAGTGTTGCTTAGATATTGTGATGTTGGTTAGACACTATAACAGAGCGTACGTGTGTGTGCACAGTGCGGGCACTTAGTGCGCTTTATGTTAACATCACATGCTGTTTTGTTACAGATTTTGTTTCGATGTTGATACGATAAAGCTAAAAATAAAGTGTAATTTGATATTGTAATCTAAATGATGTCAATTGAGGTCTCTCGGCATCACATTGGCAGAAACGACCTGACAAAAGAATTAACAATCATTTTGTTATCCAATACACGTTGTTAACGCAGTAAAATAAATATAAACGAAGCTTTAACCCTTAATAGGGCAAAGGGAACTATATTACCACCTCATTAGCAACTCTAACGACCTTGTAATAAAGGTCAAAAACAATGAAAAAACTAAGTTACTTGTGCCCGTTTAAGGGTTAAAATGAAAAAAATATGTAAATGTTAAACTTATCTAAACGTTAATTCTATTTTTGTCAAAAAAGTTTATTTAAATTGAACATGAACGAAAATAAAACGCTTTGATTATGAGGACAGCCGTGAGGAGAGACGCGCTCGTTTCCTGAAGTGGATCGTTCTCCAAGTATTGCCGCAGTTCTGAACTGACGAAATAAACGACCAACTTTCGAAGTGAAAAGTAGAATGAGAAAAACTAAACGTCCGGGGAACGCTTTAAGGTGCCGAGCCATTAGCACGACTTTTGTTCGTTATTGTAATAGCTCCATTGGAGGACTACGATAATGGGATTATGAATAATTTAAATTTGTAAATGTAACGGAATATTTAGTGCTAATTATAATTTACTTTGTTCAATATAATCCACATTTTAGTATTCAAGTAATTTAATATTTTTGAATTGCACTCTTAAACTTATGATTTTATGTAATGTAAAGTGTGTTAGTTACCTAATTCGTTTCTACTTGCTATCTAATTTTAGACGTGCCACTAAAAGAGTCTGCTCCTGTAATTCTCGCAAGTCACTCAGCCTCTGCGTTCAACACTATTACATCAATTAAATTACTTAACTAATTGTTTTAGGTTGCTTCCTTCATTTATCAGTATTTTGCTGTGATTTGTTTACTTGTTCTTAATGTATTTACATCGTGGTATTGATAATTGGAAAACATCTCGCTGTAACATAATAATTATTTATCTTTGCATACTGTGATAAATGAGTAAAGGGGAAAGGCTCACACTTCAAATCAAATCGGTAATAGAGGCTATCTATTTGGATGCGTTATCAAAACTATGGACTTTTTTGTTTATTATCAGCAAATATGGTGTATAATCACCTTTACAGTAGAGAGTAGAGACTGTCCGCTAAGTTTAGTGTAGTTTGTGAGACGTGCCCCGTCCTCTGGGTACAACTGGGGACTTGAATAACACATCACAACAAATTCTCAACTGTCCTGTATCATAGTCAGCTTTGTTTATAGTAGTATTGTGACATGATCACCATGTAGGACAAAATGTTAGGGTTTTATGCAATTAAAAGCCATTTGTTTTAGTAATAGCCATAATGGTAACGTAATTAGTAATGGAAATTGTTCTTGATTTTTTAAATTAATTTATTTGGGTTGGCATTAACGACGAGAATAATCGTGATATTTTGGTATTTAGATTATTGGTAAAAATATCATAATGGAACTTCATTCATTTTAAGTGAATTCATATTAAATGGAGCCAGAAACTAAAGTCCCCAAATTTTGACATTATAATACATGTCTGATAGCTGTCAGTGGTAACTAAGTAAGTAGATTAGTCCTAAACATTAAATACAATAAATAAATAAAGTGACAGAGTCCTGGAGCAGACGAAGGTATTTACATTACATTATTCTCAGCTCAAACAATGTTTTGTTGTTTTATTTACATTAGACGCTTTTTATATTTTAATTTAAAATGTATAAAGTAATTAGTCTAAATGTAGAACAATTAATGTTGAATGTATTCTTTGTACATCTCTACTGCTTCACTATGAACCGCATTACATTCAGTACTCTTTGATATACTTACTTTAATTCGCATTATATTAATATATTTGTTTTTTCTTTTTATTTATACATTAAATAAATTTGCTATTCAAACAATTTGTAATAAATTTTATGAAATAAAGTATTTTGAAATTTGAAATTTGCTGTATTTGACTCGGTTTTTTTAGATTTACTTTAGTAACGGTAGAATTAAACGTAAAATTAAATTTAGCAATTAATGGAGAAAATCAAAACGAAATTTGTAATTTTTATTTAGATTTTAGTACTTGTAGTAGTAATACTTACAAGTATTATATTAGTTTTGGTGACCAGACTAGGTCGAGCCCAAACTATTGCTATCACAACTATCTGCTAATAACGTTAACTTTTATTATTGTACTTCAGACTTATGTTAAAGCCCATATTTTAAATATTTAACAAGTTATTAGATGTTCTAGACATAAAAAGCAGTCACTTGACACATGACTGCATTATGAGCGAGTAACGTTACGACATTATAGAACTTTCGTAGCTCTTGATAACTAATAATGGAATCGTGGCAAGTTTTGATTTTAATTACACATTATACCAAAATTAGCCACTTTATTTGTTTAACTAAAAGCTACTCTATTGATACTGAGCTTATGGCTTCAAATAGAATGTCAAGTTACGAAATAAATAACACTATATCGCTCATAGAAATACCCATTATAAGCTTATCAATTCGGAAATCCAATAAAAGAGCAGTTTCACTTGCGCCATTGAGCCTTCGATAAATAGACTCATGTCTAAAGGTTACAATAAACTGTAGGATTGTCAAATTTAAACGATAATGTGATGCGATATAAAACGATTATATAAAATGTAATTTATCTCATATTGTCAAAAAAACGGACTCGTAAAAGAGTTTTTATTCGTCACATTATGACGCGAGAGTGACATAAAATTCTGTTCTCGTATTATTATATTTTGTATTATTTAACGATATATCGTTGCCTTTGTAACACAAACATCGTAGGGTTAAACATGTGACGAGGCTCGGTAGAAAATATTTAACCCTTTAAACGAGGAGCATTTTTGTATGAAACCGCAAGCCATAGATATTTTACACATTTACGAGCAGGGTCCCGGGAGCTGCCATTACGATATTACACTTTTAGATAACCCTGCTGCTCTCTAACTATGTTTGTTGGTTTTGAATTTTTTCCTTTTTTTACTGAAGTTCAACTTATTTTAGTTACCGATTGAGAACCAAGCTTTTGTTGTATGTGTGAAACTATATACATTATTAACTTAAATACATTGTTCGTCAAATGTCTTGCACTTAAAAGTCATTTTCAACCGACTTCAAAAAAGAGGAGGTTCTCAATTCGGTTGTATTTTTTTTTTTTTTATTTTTTGTGTTTGTTACCTGATTTCTCGAAAACGGCTACACCGATTTGAAAAATTTTTTTTTTGTTCGTATGGGTATGCTTCCCATTTGGTCCCATTGTCACCAGATCTGGATCTGGATGACGGTATCCCAGAGAAATCGAGGGCATCTCTTGAAAATTGTAGGGACGCATTGTGTAAAATCTTGTCATACATGTGCATCTCTGACGTCACTACCAAATAGTCAAGAGTAAGAACTGGTCAGATCCTGGAGACCAGAGTGAGTCGAGGGAACACCTCAACGGCATATTGCAGCTACCTTGTGTTTGGGCTTATTTTAATTGTATTGATGAAGACTTTACAAAACTTTACACAAACATGATCTGATGATGAAGAAGATTGAGGGTCGAGGCAACTCCTCAACGGTATATAGCAGTTACCGAGTGTTTGGGCTTATTTTATTCGTATTGATGAAAACTTTACACAACTTTACACAAACATGATCTCATGATAAAGACGACTGAGGGTCGAAGAAACTCCTCAACGGCATACAGCAGCTACCTTGTGTTTGGGCTTATTTTAATTGTATTGATGAAAACTTAACATTATGAATGTAATCGCAGGTGTGGTTTAAGACTTGAATGAAATTCTTATTTTAAATTAAAATAGGAATTAATAACGGATTATAAATAGACAAAATTGTTGAATTGCATTTAATTTATTTTAAACTTATTCTTTAGATATAACAAATTGATAATAATAATTATTATATTTATTTGATTTATTTTAATTTTAATTAACTTAATTATTATTACCAATTAACCATGCCGAGACGGTGGCTACGCTTTTCGATGTTCTCCCTATTTAAAACTTTTTGCATGTAGGTCCTCCGTTGTTCACTAGTCTCTTTTGAAATGACATTGGAGGTAGATTTCCTACATTAAAAGGCGTTTATCCCTTTCTTCGTTTGTTTCATTCAATCGGCGCTGTCTCATATAAGCAGCGCGTTTCGTAGGTCTACCCATATTCCGACAAAGTAATGTCCCACTGCAGGGACGGGCCTCCTTCTGTGACGGAGAAATACTTGGCCTACTAATACCACGCTGGCCAGGCGGATTGGTATAGGGTTTAATTTTAAGTTTTCCTTCTTTTTATATCTCAATCTCTATTCACGGATAGTCCCTTAGTCGGTTTTTACGACACCCATGGGATGAAATGAGGTGGTGACATATTGTGTTTTCACTCCGTCACCACACGGATTTATAGAATTGGAATTCACTAAAAATTTAGAAATAAAATTAATTTTCACAAAAAAAAAGAACCGACTTCAAAGACAAAAATTGCACTAAAAAGTAATAAATAATTACTTGTATTTTGATTTTACAACAATAAATCAGCCATTATTTCTATTTAATTTTAATTTATAGAATAGGTTCTTTTCATTAAGTATTGTAAAAGTATTGTTAAGGATATTTCTTTAAGAGTCTGTAAATATATTTATTTGTAGATTGTTTAAAAGATAATCAAATTATTACAAATAATGTAATATTATTGTTATTTTTGGAGGCGGTGTCAGCCAACGGAATAAGTACGATAATACCTAAGCAAACGGAATGACGGCCATGAATTACAGATTATAAATGACTTCGACATTATATTTGTTGATTGTGTATGGATTAGTTTAAAAATTAAACAAATATTAAACAACTATTCTTATCATATTTAAATAAATATATTTTAAAATACCAGTATCACATTTAAACGTTTTAATATTATATTTAATAACTGATTAAAGCTTTCCAGAACTTAAAATAGGTAGATTAGATTTAAAGAAATAATTCGCGAATAGGATCAATAATGCAAAATGTTGTCTACAAGTTCGTTAGAATAGGCAATAAAGTTTTGTATAACACACTCTCATCACTTTAAATGGTTTCTAATTAGATAAATATTGCATTTAAAACGAAAACGGCCGTTTCATTTTCGAATGTGAATTTTATGTAATTATTAGTCTGTGTATAACACGGCGCCATAATATTTGTTTAAGTTTTCAGTCAGAAATAAAAAATGGTATACTTAATAATAACGATCGTGGCTGACACCGACTCCAAAAATAACAATAATATTACATTATTTGTAATAATTTGATTATCTTTTAAACAATCTACAAATAAATATATTTACAGACTCTTAAAGAAATATCCTTAACAATACTTTTACAATACTTAATGAAAAGAACCTATTCTATAAATTAAAATTAAATAGAAATAATGGCTGATTTATTGTTGTAAAATCAAAATACAAGTAATTATTTATTACTTTTTAGTGCAATTTTTGTCTTTGAAGTCGGTTCTTTTTTTTTGTGAAAATTAATTTTATTGTACACTTAAAAAAATACTTTTCAAGGCCAAACTATACGACCGTGGAATAAAATTAGGCTACTTGAAAAAAGGGACATTTAAAAAAAATTAGATATTTTTATAATAAGTGACAATGTTTTATGTAAAATTAAAAGCTATTAAGGAAACCCAGATTTTTATATCATTACTAGAAAAGAAAAAAACCAACCCAATAGAAATTTAGGATCAAATTTAAAGGGTGGCCTAATTTCATTGCACGCCAGTGTATTTTATTAGTACTTACAACATTTTATAATACAAGAAAGTAAAATATTATATTCTTAGTGTAGGTAATAATAGAACAATGTCACAAACGAGTCTTATAACAATAGTATTGTTTGTTCTCTCCTCGCTGTGAACAATTTCCTCACACTCGTATCTGTTTGAAGACAGCGCCCTGGATCAAAAGCTTAGTGCCGACTAATACGCGCTTAGTTTCACTTTGTGTCAAACTAAAACCGTCGATTGTTCGGAGCCGGAACTAAGACAGATAATGGGATCAGCAGGAACTTTATGAAACTTTGTTCACTTGTTTACTTTGTAAAACATTCGACTTTTCAGTGGCACTAAGTAATGAGTATTGGTACTTACACACTTATAATGAAAAGGAATGTTTAGCCTAAAGGGTCAATAAAAAGGCTAAATACTACACAGTAGGGCACAGAAAGTAGGTTTCTGATGTATTTTTACTAACGTGAGAAAAACAATGACTTGAGAAAACTGTTCCCCCTACACCTAAATACATGTATAATTATAAAATAACTTATATATTTTGTTATCTACTGTATGTTAACAAAAAAACATTAAGTATAAATGTTTGCTCTTCTTTACTTTTAATAAAAGCTCTTGTATAAAACACAATAAAGGAAAACATTTTGAAGTACAATTGTGTCCTTAAAAGGCTCGGCTCATATTACCTCTTGGATCCCGGACCTTTTAGCGGTTTGTCCTACAAAAATACAATCCGAACAACACACTAATTTTGGGAACCTTTTTTCAAATTTGCTTAACGCCGGCTTTGGACGAAGTTGTTGGAAACTTGGTCCGCCCAGTTGTGGGACCAAAGTTCGTACATGTTTAATATAGAATCGTGTGATATTACATATTATACTACATGTTTCCCTCAGGTTCGCTTCCAAAACGAAGATTATAATAAGTTATTTCCCTTGACTTATTTGGCAGGCTTTGGTATTATAACTATTTATGTCTTTTATTGTTATTAATGCGCGACGCATGATGAATTCCAGTGTATGGAAAAATCAGTAATGGTTTATGTGACACTGTTAATTGTAAATTAGCTATAAGAAAACATATCGACCTATAGCATTATTACCAACAGCTTCAAAAATAATTGAAAAAGCCATGTACAATAGAGTTTACACCTTTTGTGAGAAATACAGTATCTTTAATGACGCACAATACGGCTTTAGAAAACATCGATCTACAACATTAGCAGTATATAAGTTTATGCAGGAAGGTGTTAATATTATTAATAAGAAAAAACAAGCTCTAGGACTGTTATTAGACATGACGAAGGCTTACGACAAGGTACAGTTTAACATTTTATTGAACAAATTATATAGTATAGGCATCAGAGGAAAATGTCATGAATGGTTCGTTTCATACCTAAATGAGCGTGAACAGCAGGTTGAAATAGAGTCCTACAACCACCAAACTCAGGAGATAGAGATAATCAGGTCCAAAAATAAATCAATGAATGCTTCTATACCACAAGGAAGCGTATTGGGATGTTTTTGAGGACAGGTGGCGCCACTGCCACGGTAAAGATCAGCTCTGTGTAAAAAAATAAATTTAAAATATAAAAGTAGCTTTCTCGATACCCAGTACAGTGTAAATTGTTTATACCATAGTAATACTTGCCACAAAATGTTTGTGGCCGAAAATACAAAGTTTATCTTGACAAAATCCTGAGACAAATTAGTGATCAAATTATTATCTGTACAGTGCGTTTTGATAGCGGAAAGTAACAAAGAGTGACAATAAAGTGAATAATTAAGACCAATTACACAAATAAATAACATAACAATAACTACAAGTAAGTGGAATGTTAAATATTAAGTGTGTGAAAAACCGTTGGTAAAATTTTTGCTCAAGTACACTTCTCATAAAATTCAAACGATAACTGACCTTTGGACCTAAAACATTGCTGGACAGATACTCGTAGTGGAAAGGTGAATCACAATTTCGACTAGTTTTCTATATACCATTTGCCCGGTAGCGTAGTGCGTTTGACTGCTGTGAAGAGACGATACGGATCGATCCTCAGTGTTATTACATTAACTTTTTGGTGTTTTTTTTTTTTTAATTTTTTTATTATTATATTTTTTTTTTAAATGGCTAAGTGCAGCGCCTGTAATAAAAGTGTTTCTGCACAAGAGGGCATCGCTATTAAATGTCCGAAATGCAAAAGTTTTATTCATCGCAAGTGCTTAGGATTCGACCAGAGCACAGTGGTGTCCCCCTCCTGGGCATGTCCAGATTGCAGTGCAAAAATGCCCAGGAGCAATAATGATAATACACCAATAAAGTTAGTCGAACAGCGAGAGATTGCTGATAATGCTGATCATAGCTCGCTTTTAGAGGAAATCAGGGCATTTAGAGTGGAGATGCGCGAGTCCATGCAGGAGATGCGAGGCCTACGAAAAGAAATATTGCAGTTAAAACAGTCGGTGAGTGCATGTGAGTCTCGTTTAGATCTGTTGGAGGGAAAAGTGGAATCCCTTTCAGCACCAGCTAAAAATGAGGAGGACCTTACAGTAACCAATACGATCAGATCTCTGCAGGAAAATGTGGTTCAGCTGCAAGTCGACCTCAACGAACGAGACCAGGAGATACTGTGTACTGACGTGGAGATAAGTGGTATTAATGAGGTACGAGGAGAAAATCCCACTCATCTGGTAATGGCCTGCGCAGTCAAGCTTGGTGTGGAGCTGGAGGAACGGGACCTGGTGAGCTGCTCGCGATCTGGACCACCACGTGCGGGGGAGGGTGCCAAGCCGCGACCTATAGTCGTGAGACTGGCACGACGTGACGTACGCGCTAATCTTCTGAGCGCCGCACGTGTACGTAGACACCTAACCACTGAGGGCCTCACTCCCGGCTCGGAACCGCGTCCTGTATATGTAAACGAACGTCTGACTCGAATAAATAGACAGCTGTTTTACAAAGCACGGGAAATTAGTCGACGTTTGTCTTGGCGCTTCGTTTGGACTAGAGACGGAAAGATATTGGCAAGACGTGACAATGGAACCCAAGTATATCGCATTCGCTCGGAAGCTGACTTAGACAGGGTTTTTGGTACTGATAATGTTCGACCTCTATAAAGAAAATGAGTTGCGAGGGACTGATTGCAGTACAAGTAATAATCGTAGCTTTATAACAGCTATATTATTATGTAAAATTGAGCTGCAGGGGTCGCTTTTGTTTTTATTTTGTTTGTTTTTTATTTTTTATACATTAATATTTTTTATATTTGTCTCATGTACATGTTTAAGTTATGTTATGAATATTTGTTTAATATGTGCAGAGAGTAAAATCATAATTACCCTTATTATCTTTTGTCAAAAAATTCTCAAAGTATATACGATAGCTTTATATTTTATTTACATGCACACTTTTCTATACATTATTCCAATTCAATTTACTCAATATAAAATATACAAACCTGTTATCACAACATATACACACACAACTTACTTAGCAGTAACTACACACAAACACAAGTCACGCGTGAGCCTAACTATAGTTTTTTATAATAATAAGTCGCCAGGTAACAGCGTCATTCATAAGTTGCAAAATTATCAGTTTGAATTTATTGTTACATGTACGACTGTATATACATTTTTACGTTTTTCTATAATTCTATTCCATTCAATGTAAAACGTAAGTTTAAGTTGGGTTTGTTGAATGCTGGTTCTCTGGGTACAGGTCATGATGAGCTCTTGGTTGCTGTGGATCGACATGATGTCGATTTACTGGCTATCAATGAGACATGGCTGCGAGAGGGAGAGGAAGGTCGGGCGCCGGCTGTGCCCGGGTATCGTCTGCGTCACGTGCCTCGTCCTGCGCAAGTCCGCTCGCGCGGCGGTGGTGTAGGTTTTTACATACGTCGCGGAATAACGGCTCGTACACTACCCCACCCTGCGGCTCCTCTCGTGGAGCAGATGTGGCTGAGCCTAACCATAAATGGCTTAAAGATGATAGTCGGAACAGCCTACAGACCACCATGGTTAAACGTTGATACGTTTCTGAACGCGTTGTCTGAGAGTCTGGGTAGTTTTCCATACCATAAATATGTTGTTTTGCTAGGTGACTTCAATATTAATTGCATAGAAGATCGTTGTTCTAATTATAAAAAATTAAACGAATTCTTAACCTGTCACGGCCTACATCAGTGTGTCACTTCACCCACACATTTCACTGAGTTTAGTGAGACGCTGATTGATCTCGTATGCACGAATGTAGAAAACCAATCAATTGGCGTAGAGTATATACCCGATTTGAGCGCCCATGCCCTTATATCGTGTCAAATGAACATCCGTAAGGACAAACCTAGGCCGGAAAGAGTGAATCGTAGAAACTTGCGTGATATTGATGAAAGCATTTTTAGTAGTCACTTGGAGGATATAAATTGGTCATATATACAGTCGTTGCCTGACGTAAACGAAATGGTAAAAGCTTTTTCATCTGTTTTGCTGATGTTGTACGATGTTCACGCACCACTACGTACTTACTGTATTAAGCAACGTCAACACCCGTGGGTAACGTACAATATTAGGGAAATGATGAAGCGACGGAATGAGGCCCATGCCGCTTTACAATGTAGTAGAACACATACCGATAGTAATCAAAAAGATTACTATAAAAGTTTGAAAGGCGCAGTTAATCAGGCGCTGTTTGCAGAAAAGAAGGCGTACTGTGAGCGTTACGTAAACAAACAAAATAATCCTCGTACAATGTGGATGCATATTAAAAGAAATGTACGAATAAAAACTAAAGCTGAACTACCATCAGGCATATACCACGATCCTAACCTAATAAACGACCATTTTTTTGCAGGTACCAGGTAATTCACAGTTAGGGGCATCTTGTTTTTCAGCGTTTGACGGACGCTTTAATGATTGCAGTACTTTTTCTTTTCGCTCAGTGGGAGAACAAGAGGTGTTCGTAATACTGAAGTCGCTGAAGTCAAATGCTGTAGGTCACGATGGAATGACATTGGACATGTTATTGCTTGCTATGCCTAATATATTGCCTACTATTACAGCTATCGTTAATAAATCTTTAGAGGACAGTGTATTCCCGCGCGAATGGCAGAAGGCTGTAATAAGACCAATTCCTAAGGTAAGTAATCCTAAGGATTTTAAAGATATTCGTCCTATTAGCATTCTCCCTTGTGCATCGAAGGTTCTGGAGAGGGTGGTGGCTCAGCAGATAACACAGTACATCGAAAAGAACAAAATTCTTCCAGAAGTGCAGTCGGGTTTTAGGAAAGGTCATAGCACAACAACAGCTGTACTCGGAATGGTGGACGACTTCCTTGCTGCGCAAGACGACGGGAAGTGTACATTGTTGACTCTGCTGGATTTCTCTAGGGCCTTCGATTGTATCAATGTGCAATTGCTTCTGGCCAAGCTAAAATATTATGGATTCACAGAAATGGCTGTCAAATGGTTTGACAGTTATTTTAGGTACAGGACACAGCAAGTTGAATTAACAAAAGAGGATGGATCCAGTATACTATCAGAACCACGAGCTGTCGGTAGAGGGGTACCTCAGGGTTCAATTTTGGGTCCTATTCTTTTTATCATCTACAGTGCTGATATGATGAACAGCATTAGGCACTGCCGATATCATTGTTACGCTGATGATGTCCAGCTTTATACGTTTGGCAGACCCGACGACATACATACAACGGTTGCAAAGCTTAACGAGGACCTAGAGAATATCGCGCGTTGGTCGGAATCGAACGCTTTAGTTCTTAACGGAGCTAAAACCAAGTACATGCTGATAGGAACTGATAAACAAATAGCTAAAGTTGAACGCCAGGGTATCAACATTGCAGTTAGAGGGGTCAATGTGGAGCGTGTCACTGAAACAAAAAACCTTGGTCTTTTAATGGATCAACATCTTCGTTTTGAGACACATGTGTTGAATACCGCAAGGAATTGTTTTTATAGACTTAAGATATTGTACGAGATAAGGAGTTACCTAAGCACATCTACTCGTATAAGGCTCTGTGATGCACTCGTGCTGTCTAAATTTAATTATATGGATGTCGTATACGGACCTCGTTTACTAGCACGGTCACAGCTGTTAATCCAGAGAGTACAGAACGCTTGCATGAGGTACTGCTTCACAATACCACCGCGTACACACGTTACTCCCTACATTAATGAAAACAACATCTTAAAAATGAATTCACGCAGAAATATACATTTAGCAACGTTACTTTTTAACGTAATAAAATTCAATGTTCCATCATATCTGTTCGATAAATTAGAGTGGTCTCGTGATGTCTGTCGTTATCCAACGCGATGGTCAGCATGGGCGCTTGCAGTGCCGCAACATAGGCATGTTGCCTTTCGTGGAAGCTTCAGATACGCCGCAACCAAATGTTGGAATAATCTACCACCCCCATTACGTGAATTAAATTTCGTTCTTGCTTTTAAAACTAAGTTTAAAAGGCACATGTTGGAAGTGCAAAGGAATATTATATGAGGGTTTTTGCGTTGCATGCATAGACTTCTTATATTATAAACTCTTAGTTGCAAAATGTAGGCGCTAGCGCACACACCCATCCACTCACTCACCGCACACACACAAAACCACTCACTCAAACACGACACACACACACACACACAAAACCACTCACTCAAACACGACACACACACACACACACAACCACTCACTCAAACACGACACACACACACACACACAACCACTCACTCAAACACGACACACACACACAAAACACAATTATGATTTCTAAATCTGTAATAAATATAATTTAAGTATAATATAATTTCGATCATATATTTGCAATGTAGCATTATGTCAATTTAAAGTAATATAATTGTTTTTTATTGTAATAATTTGTGTGACCTTTTTGTGATGTATTTTTCTGGTTATTGATTTTGTTTACCTACTTTAAAATGTGTAAGTATGTTAATTAGTGCTGATCAAATATGCTGTCCGTATACTGCTTAGGAGGGCACTGAAAACCAGCGTCATAGTCTCAAGACTGTGGCATATGCTGAGTGTCCCCCTTTTGCACGATGCTGCAGTATTAAATATCTTTTATGTGTCTCCTTTTTAATATTTTTGTTTTTTTTTGTAATTTGTACCTATTTTATTTTTTATCTTTAAATCTGTAGCTTGTGCAATAAACGATTTCTATTTCTATTTCTATTTCTATTTTTTGTTCCTAGTTTATATAAACGACCTCCCAGACTTCATTAAAACACCTTCAGTACTGTTCGCAGATGATGTTTCGATCATGGCTTCATGCGACAATAACACTAACTGTAATTACAAATTACAGACAATATTAGACGATACCATGACATGGATGACTGCACATAACCTAGAAATTAATTTTAATAAAACAAAAATAATAACGTTCCAACCACGCCAAAAAACACCACTAAACATAAACTTTACTTACAAAAATAAAAATATAGAAGTTGTTAATAAAGCTACCTTATTAGGAATTGAGATAGACTCAAATATTAATTGGAAACCACATGTAGACAAAGTTAGAGCCAAATTGTCTAAGTTCTCATACGCCTTGCGTGAAATTAAAAAAACTACTGACCAAAAAACAGCTCTAGTCTCTTACTATGCGTATGCATACTCATGGCTTAAGTATGGTGTCACCTTATGGGGCAATAGTACCGATGCTCCTACGTTATTTATACTGCAAAAAAAGCTTATTAGAATTATTACAAATATTGACCAAGAAGAAAGCTGTAGGCCGCATTTTCAAAAGTTACAGATCCTCACTTTACCCTGTATATATATTCTGGAACTGTGTAGGTTCGCACGTGAGCATCCGGAATTATATATTAAGAAGGAGGACTTTCAAACTAGGTATACACTGCGGCATAAAAATAAGCTAGTTTTACCAACTTCACGTCTCAACATCCATTCATCTAGCACACTAGTCATGTCTGTTAAAATGTACAATAGGTTACCAGAGGATATTAGAAACGATGAGAAACTTGATACCTTCATTAACAAAGTAAAGCAACTATTGTTGAATAAAACATATTACAGTATTAATGAATACTTAAATGATAAAACAATTTAAATAAGTACAACAATAAATGAATAATAACGTAACATTAATATTGTAATTTTAATTTAATAATAATAATTTTTTCATAAATATAATAAAAAATAAATATAATAATGACAATATGGAGAATAAAAGTAAATAATTGTTGGAATGTCTTTATAATCTTAAGATACAATTGAATTGACATTATAATCATTTGGTTGAGTTAAATTGACATTCGGATAATATAATTGATTTTAAATTAAATTAAACTAATTCTAAGTATTATTACAGTAAAAATATAATAAAATAATTAAATAAATATTAAATTATGAACTATCACCATTAATAGTAATCTCTTATGTTTTATTAATTTATAATTGATAATTCCAAAACAAGCACTAATGACAACACGAAACACACAATCTTGCAATAGAAACGGTATTTTCTGATAGTTATTGTTTGCTTGGCATCCTTCCTCCTCTCTTCTACACGTTGCTGTGCCCGACAGGGTTCACAATTGATACTTCTGTTAAACCATTATATCTATATATTTACATTGTGAAACGCAATAAATAATTGAGAATTGAGAATTGAGAATATGTAATTCTTTCAAATAAATAAATAATACTTCTTGAACAAAGTATTTTGCACAAAGAAAGACGAAGGTAGAAAGCATATTGTACCTATGACAGCACAAAGAATTAACCCCCTTACTCATAAAAGTCTCTAAAATTTAATCACTGTTTAGCGAGATTTTTTTAGCAAAAACCAACCTTATGCCAAACAAAACCGTAAGAATTTAAGCTAATCAATTGACTAAAATTTAAGTGGCGTTTATAAGTAAGGGGGTTAATCACTAAGAATATTACTTCAATGTTTGTACTTATCGTATAAATCATACAGTTACAGTACAAAAAACAGCTTGTTTTTTATTGTTTCAACAAAAAAATTAATAAAGGAAACAAAGCTCTGTTTGGCATCTATTACTCCATTTTCAATATCGTTCAATCGTTTTCTGTGTTCGGTTCACGCAAGAGTGAGTTTGTCGCACGAGGCACGCGCGGCGCGGGGCGGGGCGGGCGGGGGTTAGTCCAGCTGTGGCGATCTGTACGTCGCGTATCCCCTTCCACGGGGATGTAGGGATAAGCCAGCCTATATACTGATACTCGCTGTGGTTTCGGCTGCTAAATCTAATCGCTGTTATTGATTTACATTGCGTATTCAGTTGTGATCATTGTGTTTGGTGCCTAATAGTAGAGCGATGGACTGCAACGCATTGTGATTAGTTACGCGATTTTAACAGATTTAGTTTTGGGTTGTTTGTTGAGTGAGTCATCGAAACTAAAATAGCATTAGCGGCATAGTGCTTATCTATAACTATAGTCGGAGTGAATTACTAAAGTTATGCAGCTAGAATTAATTGTAGCCAGATGAGGTGGTGATTTTGGGGTGGTGATGGGCTTAGTTAGGTAAACATGTCTTAAGCTTATAGAAGTATCGTTTTAGATTTATTTGTATAACATTTTAAAAGTAAACTGTTTGTCCTCATCCACACGAGACAACTTAGACAATTGAAATACACAAACGATAGTTGATGCATAAGAAGTAGAACAAACAGTTACTACGAGAACTCGCAAGTTTAGTAAGTGATGTTCTATAGTGTTGTAGGTTAAATAATAGTTACTAACTTGTTGTTTACGTTAGATATAAATATGTTATTATCATATTAAGTGAAAACAAGATTTTTTAGACCAAAGTTGGTGGATGTCTAAAGAAAAAGCCTTTGCCCAGACAGTGGGATGATAAGGGCTGAAACTAAACTAAGCACTCTTTTATAACGAGCTTCTCTTAACTCTGCGTAGCTGGTTTAAGCATAACAAAAATATAAGTAAAAGCAAATTTACGAATTTATTTTTAGGTACAAGTAAAGGACTATTGTTATCGAGAAGCTCGCTTGTAGTTCCTTGGTAATTTCGCAGGTCGCACAATGGTCTCGGCAGTGCATTCATATGTATGTGTTCGTAAATAATTCAAGCCGCGTCCCTCCGCGCTCTAATGAAGAAATATCGTCAGCGTCGCCAACTATACCCACTAGGACAAGGTATTCTTTGTGGACTTTTAAAGGGTCACACTAATGTTACTTTTCCTGAGGTTTTATTTAGTTTAACTGCATAATTATGGTAACAAAAGTGAATAAAACATTTACTAAACTGTGATTAGTACTGCATGAAAGTTTTACAATGTATCGCGTAAACATACGATTCAAATAAAAATACTTTATTTATAATCAGGTATTTTATCTTGGATTTCAACCCGAGTCTTCAACTCGATATCTCTGTTATTAATTAACAATAGTACATTGATTTCTAATCAATTTATTTGTCTTAATCTATCTTTCTTTTCTTTCCTAATTCTTACATAAATCGCCTATCACAATCGTTACAACCATGACATATCTTTAAGCGTGATGGTATTTGGAACCCCTTGCATTGTAAATAAACACGTAATGGTAAACACAAAACGATAGACGATTTCCGTTATTGTATAAAGAAAACAATAAATACTTATTTAGGGCGAACCCGTAATACAATCTATTTGTTTGTAGCTGCCACTGTTACGGTCTTTTAAATTCTATAATCTTATATAACTAACATATGGTGAAAAAAATAGGAAAACAAAACAAGATGCGCATCCCATCTTTTTCAAAAAACACTTCAAGCACATTTTGTGATATCAAAATGTCTTTATTTCATTGCTGGAGTTTTTTTAGAATAATAAATATATGCGTGACTTGATTTATTGAAGCTGGATTACGTATTAAATTTCCCGTTAGTTAATTTACATTTTAAAGAATTATTTTTGTATCCAATTACAACGATACAATTCTTGGTTGTTTTAGTGATAATATCTACATAATTCCTTCTTGTCACCTATTTACGACAGCCTCTAACTAAGGTGAAGGGAGTAACATAATGTATTCTTGATCTGTTAGTTGTCAACAACAAGCGGTTAATAAGTTCAACATTTACTATTTAAAACTAGTAAATGTTGGAATAAAACAAAGAGTTAGTGAATGTTATCAGTAAGTGGTCTCGAGGTGTTCATTAATTATAAGTTGCGCAGTGGTGCAGTAAAGTTGGAGCAGCAGTCGCGTCGCTTCTCAGTATTACTCGTAGTACTCGCGCGAGCTTCTCTTAACTGCACTTCAACTGACTCTGTCACTTAGTTAATTAGTTTAACTTGTTTGTTTAATTCTATCACATACTATAAGTATTGCTTGGTTTACTCTGTCAGCCCTTGTTTTATAGCTCGCTGTTTGGCGGAAATAGTCCCGACTGTGTTAGTTTATTTTTGTTTGTGTTGTTTCGTAATTTATTTTCTCACTACTTGTTTTACTTTATTTACTATTTTAAAGACAACTTTGTCATAATCTATTTAAAGGAAGCAATGAATTATGATCAAACTGCATATAATTGAATTGATTTCGTGACATACGCTATCTTTAGTTGTGAAATAGAAAATAAATCACTAAAATAGTTTCCAATATTCAAGGAAACAGACACCATGAAAAATCTATTTATAAAAAAATATTGCTTATTACAAAGAATCGTACTGCTATTAGAACGTACCCTAAATAAAATATTATTAGCTATTATGAATGTTATAAATGAGTCTCAGTCAGCATGTTTGTTACAGAGAGCCGAGAGGCGCGAGGAGGTCTCCATGACACCTCAAGATATATTCGCACGGGAGGACAGAGAGCGACTATTTATTAAAGGTAATAACTCCTTGTAATGAAAACCTTCGCCAATTAACGTTCCTGTCTACATTGTGTGACGACCATTATTATCGTTGGACAATGTCGTTTTTATTAATTCTACTATTATAATGTTTTTATTTGAAAAACAGGTCTTGAAAAGCATTTTTTATATTGCAAAAAATATACTTAAGGTTTAAGTTAATTTTAGTATTCAAAGCTAGCAATATAATAGCATATTCTGTGCGATTTATTATTGTTTTATAACCGCACCGTATTGTATTTAGTTCGTCAGTATTTTGTTGAAGTTGGTTAATAATTAAAAAATTATTATAATAATTTTAGTCGTTCTCAGTATTGTTATTTACAATTATAATGATACAGAAAATTATTAGAGACTCATACAAGTAGTCTATTTAAAATTTATTTTGTGCCAAAAGATGTTAAGTAAAAATAATATAAGTGAAGTAGACAAATATCTATCTTTTATCCAAGTAGGTTCAATACTCATGTTTACTGGCAAAGTTGTCAGGTTGTGTTAGTTTAGGTCCCCGACATTGTTTGTTGACTCTTATGATCTACATCTATACTTACCTACTCTAAGCACGAGTACTTACCGCGTTCACCTTTACGTATACACAAAATATACCATGTTTTAAGTATAGTTCAATGTCTAAGACGAAGGAAAATACACTCGAGAGCAAAACTTTAGGGTCACATATTACGTAAACTTACACTCCTGATTCCCATGGCACAGACTACTGAGTACCAAGTTGTACAATTCTTACAATCCTACTTGGATTCGTCTATATTCATACAAATCTTCATTCATGCCCGTCGGTAAATATAGTCATGAATATATTACTTACTTTATACTTAAAATAAAACGCATTGCAATAAATACTGTATGCTTATTTCATTTTATAAAAAAAAAGATTAGCGAATAGACCTGTAACTAACATTATGGAGTGCAATAAAATGAAATTGAAATTGAAATTGAAATATTAACTTATATCGTTCAGTTAGTCTTCTAGTCTCTAAGTACACGAGCAGTATTAGTATGATCAATATCACAATAATCACGCATGAAAGTAGTACTTAACCATTTTTACCAAGTCTTGCCATAAATGGATGAGCACGTCAATTCTGGTAAACACTCTTCAAAGACAATGATCACATTTGGAATATTATCGACATGAATGAGAGTTGTAGAATTATATAATTATATTTCTAGTACGTTTCTACTAATACATTTCTCTCCTCACTTTATTACCTACAATAAAGTCTAGAATTTAATTCTAGCAGATGTGAACTTTTAATCATTTAAAATGTAGAGCATTCGGTGTTAACTGATTTAGTACCTTGTTGTCAGTATTGTAAAGTTGACATTCGACTGTGCTATTAATCTCAGTGCAGTAATGAAGCAGTCAGCGCTATTTAATCCGTATTAAGGTTTTAAAACTCGTTTTAAGTAAAGACACAAGAATCCATTTATAAAGTCGCCATTATCAGCTGTGAGCAAGTTCAGTTGCAGCAGTATTAAGATAATGTTGGTTTAATCTCGTTGGAGCTCCACAATACCGGACATAGACTTAGCCTTGTAAGCGTACGGATCTAAACATTTTGTTAAGAAAAATACTTAGAATGTGAACCACTTACAGAGTTCATAGATTGTACTTAAAAGTTAATCAGTTTACCTGGCAGAGGTAATTTAAAATGCGAGTTTAGTGAGACCATTAAGCGAAATGTAATGTCGTTTTTATAAGTAAATTGAAGCATGAAACAGGTCAATTGAGCAGTACAAGTCGATGTCCATAGTCATGAATAGAGAAGTAGTAGGTAAAGTAGTACGAGTAGTATGCAAAATATAATAAGTAGCGCGGAGCGTACGCGCCTCAAACTTTGTAGTTTAATCTAGTGCATGTTCATGTATTAAACATTACAAACATTTTGAAGCAGTTTGTAGAGGCGATGTTTGGTTTATAGTATTATGATGCAATATTAAGTAACAACTACAGTGTACCTACACTGTATATTTTTAAATGTATTTTATGAGAATATTTGTAACATCAGTCTGTAAAAGCTCTGTGAAACAAATACAAGTATTGTTAACATTTTATTCTTATATTTTTTAGCAGAACTCTGAATCTAAACTTAAATATCCAGAATAACAATAGTAACCTACCTAATTAAATTGAGTCAAGCTGTTTCTAATTACTCGGAATAAACATTTTTAATTACATTTTTGTTTCTTACAGAGAGAAACAAAAATGTAATTATCTGTCTTTTGTCATTGAAACAAAACAAAATTAACAAGTAGAGCACCCTATATTAGTAATATACTTAAACGGTATTCGATTCCACAATCCCACACTTCGGTGTGGGAGTCAGTTACGCTATGCACATCGACTTTACTTTTACTGTGCCACCCCGAAGAGAAAACTTTTCTGTCTTACATGAGTACAGTCACGAGCAATAATATGTACACATTTTCAAATTTTCTAAACTATCTGCACGTTTATCTAGACATTACAATATCAAAATGAATTCGTAATTTAGAAGAGGTTCCGTACAGTTTTGAATTAATCTTCGAATTTTCAATTTAGGATTGGCAGAACTTTAGATAACTGGTTTACAAAATGCGAAAATGTGTACATATTATTGCTCGTGACTGTACGTAGTCTGTTTTTAATGTGACAAATGAAAGCAAAGAGTTTTCCTAATAAAGTATCTAATAGAAAATGTAGATGTGTTACCATATTTATATTGTACCTACTGGCAAACTGCTCTACGTGCCTGTGTACAGTATGTTAATGTTTCTTGAACTACAAGGTCTGACAGTAAGCATACATCGTGAATATAACGTCATGTGAAGCAATATTAGAATATAAAGCTAGCACGAGTACGTACCGCTGCATTAGATGAGCTGCCAGCACTACTACGCTCCACTAAACGAATATTAAAGGAAGTCAGCGAAGGAAATTGACCTTTACAAATTTATTCAAAAGGATATTGCATGTTGTGCTGTTACGTAATACGATTTGGTAACTACAAGAGTGATGAGCACAAAACGCTAATGATAACAGTTTATATTAAACATACTACAGATTGCAGAAGTAGTCAATTAATTGTAATAATTTATTTGAGTCTCACAACATTCCTGAAACGAGAAGGGATTATTATAACTCTGTATTCGTTATTAAACGGACAAAGTATACGTTCGGAAATTCTTTGTTACGATAAATAATTCACCGTTAGTACGACGAATTATAGGCCGACCGTTTATCTCAGTCCCCGCCTGCGGTATGAAAGGGACGAGGGGGCGGGGTAGCGGTGTCCGTTATGGTAGCGTACACAAGAGCTATATCGAGTTAGTTGCTATGCCAAATAAAATAAGTTTTTACAAAAAAAAACCGACTTCAAAGACAAAAATTGCACTAAAAATTAAAAAAGAATTAGTTGTATTTTGGTTTTGCAACATTAAATCAGACATTGATTTTACTTAATTACAATCTAAAGAATAGGTTCTTTTAATTATTGTAAAAAGTATTGTTAAGGATATTTCTTGAAGAGTCTACAAATACATATACATAATGAAATTATTACAAATAATGTAATTTTATTGTTATTTTTGGAGTCGGTGTCAGCCACGATAATTATATTCTATTTTATATTCCTGACTTAAAATTTAAAGAAATATGGCGTCGTGTAATACACAGACTAAAGACTAAGATGAGAAAGTACTACGAATCAAAGACAATTACTTAAAATTAAAAACCACTCAAAGTGATCAGAATGTGTTATACAGAACTTTATTGCCTTTTCTAACGACTTTGTAAACAACATTTTGCATTATTGATCCTATTTGCGAATTACGATTTTTTTCAATTGACGGTGCTGGTTAAACCTATATAAACGCCCAAAGTTATGGAAAGCTTTAATCAATTACTAAATAGGTAGGTATATTAAAACGTTTAAACGTGACACGGGTATTTTAAAATATATTTATTTAAATATGATAAAAATAGTTATTTAATATTTGTTTAATTTTTAAACCAATCCATAAACAATCAACAACTTTATGTCTTAATGTCGACGTCATATAATAATATAATCTGTAATTCGTGGCCGCCATTCCATTTGCTTAGGTATTATCGTATTTCGTTGGCTGACACCGACTCCAAAATTACCAATAATATAACATAATTATTATTTCATTATTACATAAAAATAAAAAACCATTTCTTTTGAAATAAAATAATTTTAAAAATAATTGCCATTTTTATTTTGTGTCTTTTTTACAATTTTATTGCATAACACCTTCCTAGTTCAAAATAGTGATTGCTTCAAAACCCTCTAAAACGGTATCGGTTACTTTCAAATTTCACTAAAACCTAAAGTTAACTTCTAAGTCCCCTAAAACGAATCTATTTTTGCAAATAAGCTCGTTTTTCACATTGTTTTTATTAAAAAAAGATGTTTGTTGGTATTGCTAGATTACAATAGTAATATAATGTTAAAAATCGTACAGAATTAAGGTTGTTAGTAAGTTTAAGACGTTTTCCATGAATTGTCGACATTTAAGAAAAAGCACTTTAGGGGGTTTTGAAATTATATGACTCATATATGCATTAAAACAGGTATTATTTAAACATATTATTAATTTTTAAGAATCAATCTTAGAAAATATTTACAGATAATAAGAACAATAATAAGAGCTTTTTTATTTTTACACACTACCATAACGGACACCTAGTCAGTATGTCAGTATGACACTAGTGCAGTAAGCTAGTCCGTCTTCTATACAATTTACAAATTTCAAAGATGGTGGCGTCATCTTGCCATTTAAACGCGTACTTTCTTAGAGAAAATATACAATCTAAATTATTACACGATTTAAAGCCTGACCAGAAAAATAAAAAAAAACCTCTCCAGGTATTTCGATTGGTTTAGGGTATAATTTCAATATCTCCTTCTTTTTATTTTATAAAAATAAGCTAGCTGAAAAATTAGAGCTGTGTTGTGATGTGATGTAGTTCGGGTCACAGTATCTAGATGGCGCCGTTTTGCCAAAAAATCAAGAGATAGCTCTCTCCTTTGTCCACGCCCCCCGCGCACCCCTATTACCGCAGGCGGGGTCTGAGTTAAACGGTCGGCTTATAGTAATATAGAGTTTTCTTTCTTTTGTTTCGTAGTTGTCTGTTAGCAGATGGACGCATCAAATACACGATTATTGTGATACCATCGAGGAGATAAAACAACAACTTTAACATTTAATTTTTAATGACTGATATTACTCTACGTATGTATGACACCAAGTACTCAAGTAATGCCAAACTGACGTAAATAACAAAACGGGAATGAGTTATCTTCATAACTGCTGAGTCGCCTCGAGTACTACACAAACTTTTTCTATAATTTACTTTGATCTATGGTGAAGTATATTGTGGGTCGTAAAACGAAACGATTCCTCCTTAACTTGGGACGAACACAAATCACCAACAATCAACGTCTAAGCATCCACATAAAACCTCTTGTCTGACGTACACGCATAACTAATGCACTCCCACATACACGGGATATACGACCTTATTACTGTCCACTCGTAATGTTATATTTGCTTGTTGAACACACGCTTCTGATAAAAAAGCTCTTTGTTATCAAAAAACATAAATAGGAGCCTCCATGACATAAACTCCCGTTCTCTGTACGAATTGCTTTCTACAAATCACACTGTCACGTCGTTATGTATGTGTACGAGTACTTTGTCTACTGCAAGTGCAATCTATATATTTTATCATTTTTTATTAACCCAGTACCTGACAGTGCGTTAAGTATTGTCATGTTATATTTTCAAGTACTGATATTTTTTTAAACATTCTCATAATGCCACTTACTCTCGAATAAAGTGTTTGTACTGTACAAGACACATTCATGTACACAAAAATGTTTGACTACACTGAATTCAAAAGTGCGACCGCTAGTTGTTGTTGCAAGATTTAACTTACGAATTCGTAGACTTTTAAACATCTACTTTTAGCGTTAAACACGTTTTAATTTTACAACATATTGTTATTAAATCATAATACATGCCATGTTAACTGTACTAAATGATTTTCACATTATGATATAATAATAATGTAGTATTCCCTCGTGAGTCAAGTGTAAAGTTTATAACATAAAGTTGTTGTAAAGTGGAAAGCCTTGTCACGGAATGTTGTAAGTATGAACGTGTTAAACATTCACTAAACTTTACACACTCACATAGTAGTACTGTTAGTTGTGTGACTCAGATGTGTCTTATACACAATCGACGCGAGACATTCCGACATCCGCGCACCTAGTTAGTACAAACTTATTAGTATGTTCAGATATCACGAAGTTTGTCTATGTTAGCGAACGTTTGTGTTGCGGAAATTAGTATAACAGAAGTTGTATGCTTTTGAGAGTTTGTTTTGTTTAGACGTTCTCCTATTACATTGATAGCTCATTCGCACGCCATTTTTACTACTTCTAACAATAGAGTAAAAGCTTTTCCGTGTACTAGGTATGATTCAATACGCGAGTCTCTAATAATAAGTAAAGTTCTGATGTAGGTAAGTTAATATGCGAAGACTTGTATGTCCATTGCGCGGTATGTGAACATGCTTTATATATATGCTGTAACGTTGCTTCGATGTACATAGTACGTGAGGTAAGTGGTGGACTAGGGGGTGGGGGGGAGTGTAAGGAATGCGAGGTGTATTTAATCCGACAGCTGCACAGCTCTTCGCTGCAATCACTTTATTGAATTGGTTGAAACAATGTTCACCTTGTACCTTGTGCTGCTCACTAAGATATTCAATAGGATAATTGGATTTTATGCTTCCACTAAGCTTGGATTCTAAGTAGGAATAGTTGTATTAAGGATCTGATGAAATAGTAGTTTGTTTTTTGCAAAGCAAAGAGAAAATGAAGGCAGTTAAAACATTACTCCACTTACCAACAAAGTAAACAGACGTTTCGTGGAAGCTTGGTGTCGCAGTACCTAGTTTGTTGTATCTGCAAAACTAAATACGAAAAACAAGCTACAAGATATGTTATAAGCTCAATGCTTTCAATTATTAAATGTAATATTTATAACTGAGATCACAGACTGATACGCTTATGTCTCTTAGTAGAGTGCTGCTCATTTTGTCTTCTCCGTTGTACCAACACGTTGAGATATTTTACGGAAATGTAAAAAGATTTATCAAAGTATTAAGTATTTATTACGCGCATATAAACGTCGAGGAAAAGTAGAAGAAACTCCCCTTCCCAAGTAATATAAGATTACATAATTTGTATGATACACGAGTCAACTATATTATTATGTAGGTACCTATGTAGGACAAAAATAATGATGAAAGTTTTAATAGTTGATTACAAATTTATTGTTCCTAAGTAAAAATGATATAATAGCTTAGTTTTAGTAATAATTCCAATAAACAATTCATATTTGTATTATTTGATTTAAGGATTTGATTATAACAATATACTTGGTAGTTTTATAAAGGCCTAGTTTATTTTTATCGATGTCAAATAAGTAAATATAAAACATTTACTAAGATTGTTTTTTTTATTCTCTGGCCCCACGCTGAGTACGTGCGTGCTCTTGATATCTTGGCGTCTACAATGTGCGCTTAGCTGCCGCCAGCTTAATGAGCTTACTAGTCACCTGATAAACTGACTAACTTACAGATCACGGATTTATGTAGTTATTGATATGGGTATATTAGACCTAACCTAATACAAACCAAAACGAGATACACAAGCAGAATTATTACATTAATCAGACTTAAGTACTCTAATAAATCAAATCAACTATACCTACTTTATTAACTGATTTTGTTTTTGAAACTGATAAAGAACTAAATGATATAAAGATGGAGCTTAAACATTATTTAAAATTAGAACGAAAATGTAAAAGTCCTCTGACTTATATTCTTGTACTGTTAATAATTACTAAAACTATTTTGTTGTCAGTTCTGCCTAAATTTATTCTAGACTAAGTGATAAGTGTCTAGTGATTAGATCTGTTCTACTAAGAGCACTTGAACACGCGAGATGTTTTATGTGATACAATAAGTCTCGTGGTTTAGTTTTGACTGTCTCTGTGTAATTGTCTCAACTAATTCAAATTGGTGTATATCTCAGTTTAGTGAAATTATGTTTCTATTGACGTGTGTCTGTATTATTTAGATAAGTAACCTATTTGTTACTGTAAATGTACCAGCTTAAAGCCAATCACTAATGGTTGTAATAAAATTATTGAAATGATTTGATTATGTTCAAAGCTTGATATGCTACTCGACAAATTCTTTAAGAAAAATTATGTGATGCAGCAGTATAATTATATATCTATAAAGATCACCACTCTATTATATGTTAAAAGCGATGTAAAGCGCAATTATTTGCGTTACTCACTTATGTGAGTAAAGTCGGCGGACAATCTCACTACAAAAGAATAAAACAAGGTACAAACAGTATCTTCCGGCCGGTGAACGTTCTCTGGTGAGCTAATTTGCGTCCACAAAGTAGAGATAAATGTTTGGCTGACATCGCGACTGTTATGAACTGTTACTTTGTATGACAATTGTTCACTGTGTCGTGCACTGCTCGTATGAAATGCTGCCTCATATTTGTAACTGTACACTACGTCTTAAAATGTATCATAATTTATTTCTTAGTTTATTATGACAAATATCAATCTTTATAAATAAAGAAAAAATAATTAACATAATATTTATAATATAATATTTATAATAATGAAACGCGATAGTTTAAAAGTTACAAAATAATTAACGTAAAAACTTAAAGGAAATAAATATTTTAAATTGCGGTTAATAGTTCACATTTTCACAAGCAAAATTTAATGAGTTGATCGTTTTTAGATCTAAAAGATTCCCAAGAAATAAATTATAAACCAGTACCTATATAAAAAGCACGATGCACTATAAGCACTATCTGTTGACATTATCTATGTTAGCTCCGAACTCCTAATTTTATCACATAAACAAGAGCATTTTGTTAATTTATATTTTAATTTTAATAATAACTGAACAGAAAATCACGTAGTCAACGCCGTCGCCCGTAGTTATGCAGTGTTGACGCAACTGCAACGCTATTGCCCCGCGCTTCTCTCGAGATCTTAGCGCAATAAATATGACTTATAGCTCTCTTCCTCACAGTGTGCCGCTGTAGTGCTTGCGATGAACTGAAAACTGTCCTAAAATGTATTTTTCATTTTTATTTTATAGTTTGAGAAAGATGATATTCTCTCTATAATTTTCCGACGTCTATAAACATGAATTATAGAAAATTTATACACAAGCGACTTATTTAATTTGTCTACGTTACATTTCAAGCTAAGATATTTTATTTGATCTGTAACAAATATCACTGTTATTAATAACTTCGTAAACTTACTTTACATTCTCGTGTTTGAGCTGACAACACTGTGACAACTTCTGTCTAGGGTAGACAGCGTCTTGGCTGTGTTTTGGCTTTACTCGTAATGCTCGTCTGCGATCTTATATCTTTTTCTTTAAAATTTTATAAAAAAACCTTTTTTTTTATATTAAGATTACCTCTACAACTGACGTAATGCTAAAAATTAATGTAAATAAAAATGTAATTACAAATTCATTTTACTTTATCTGATTATCTTAACAAGTTAATACTGTAATACTCGAAGAGATTTTAGCCACAAGTACTCGCACACTGCATTTTGCAGATAAGTCTGTATTCACTAAACATAATTAGTTTGTACAATATACAGGGTGGCTCATTCAAAAGGGTCAGTATGGAAAAGTCTTAAACTATAAGTCATACGAAGATTTGTTCTTAGGAACCATGTCACCGATTTTGATAAAACGAAAAACTGCATTCATACATTTGAAAAAGCTACTGTACCCAGCTGGGGAATCGAACCCGGTTTTTTTTGCAAAAATAAACTTATACTTTTTCTATTTAAATATCGATTCTGTAGGTCTTAAGCAGTAAATATCTCTATGAAACATTATGTCTTATATGAATAAAATGCATTTTTTTCACATACTTAAATTTATTATTGTAGGTGTTCGAAGTGGCCACCGTTTTGTTAAATACAATATTTTAACACGTTTAGGTAACGATCTGTTTATTGCACTTTGTATCTTCATGCAGCCAGTCATACTGAAACGTTCCATTTTCAAATGAGGCTTAACTTAACACGTCTCTGTACCTATCTACAGTATCTACATACTTTATGTGGGCTTTTCAATTGATTGTTAGTGTTTGATGAATAGAAGTAAGTAGTTGCATGATAACAATATTACTGTAGATAACAAAACTTCCTTAAAAGTTTAATGCAATGCCACATGATTATGTAACACGGTGTATGTAACTAGTAGAGGGGTACAAACAACCGTAGGGACAATTTTACATGCCTGAACTTGTTGAATATTGTAATGGTAGTCACTTCGAACACCTACTATGATAAATTAAACTATGTGAAAACAATGCATTTTATTCATATAAGACAATGTTTCATAGAGATATTTACTGCTTAAGACCTACAGAATCGATATTTAAATAGAAAAAGTATAAGTTTATTTTTGCAAAACAACCGGGTTCGATTCCCCAGCTGGGTACAGTATCTTTTTCAAATGTATGAATGCAGTTTTTCTTTTTATCAAAATCGGTGACATGGTTCCTAAGAACAAATCTTCGTATGACTTATAATTTAAGACTTTCCCATACTGACCCATTTGAATGAGCCACCCTGTATACATACAATATTACATATTATGAAAGTATCAGTTGTTTTTTTTATTTTTCCAGTCCTACAAGTATGTCATTTTCTAACTAAAAACCAGAGTTGGATGTAATTTTTAGTAGCTAAGTGTTTGACTGTTCTTTAAGCTTACAATCTGATTTTTGATTTGATACAGCTTGATCATGAACGGCAAAAACTTGAGAGTTTATCTGTTTACAAGATAATATTAAAATACGTTAAGTTTTCACTTTTTATGTCTTTTTACCGTTGGAAATCTGTTAGATACAGACTCTCCACCCTTAGTCTAAGCGTACGGGTCTTAGAACCCCTAAAAGCTCCTGCTTATCATTCTTGCTAATAATGGTTTGTAGATAACTCCCGCAAACAAAGTTATAATGTTTTGTAATATTATTATCAGAAGAGTTTTCGTAAAGATATTCTCCATTTCATTATGTTTCCGAAATGTAATATTATGCAGTATAACAGTTGAAGATGTAACAAACGTATTAAGATATAAAGTAAGGTAACATCTGTCACCACTAAAACTGATAATAATTTCGTCAAGTAATGGTTATGCGCCATGTGCTCTGCTCTCGTGTTATTAGCGTTTTATTTGTTCATTTAATTAATGTAGAACGTAATTTAGATTTTATTATTCTGCATGTGGTCTAAACCATCTCTTATATAAAAATAAGTCGGGTTTTCCTTCCTGACGCTATATCTCCAGAACGCACGAACCGATTTCCACGGTTTTGTATTCATTGGAAAGATCTTAGGCTCCATGAGGTTTATAACAAAAAAAAATACAAAAAAATTCTTCATCTTTTAATCACCAAACGAAATGTTACCTACATAAAACGAAAACATCTGGTGGCGAAACGGAGTTCGCCAGGTTTGCTTAGTGATATTATAAAAATCTGTAAAAATATCTAAGTTATAAAAGATAATAGAATCAGGTTTTACTTTACAAAAGTCCAGGATTTAATAAAAATAAAACGTTAGTAATCAAAAGTAAAATGTATCAACTCCATAGAGTCTTGTTAGCTGTAAACTAACTAGAATGCTACTTTTATAAACTAGTTTTGAGAACTGAGCGTCCCCGTCGTTCTGAGAAACGCAGTGATGAACGAAACCTTTGTGGACAAAAACACGTTAATTATATCCGTCGTATGTTTAAACAATTTAGACATGGACGCCAACATAAATATTAAGTTT
Organism: Schrankia costaestrigalis; assembly: GCA_905475405.1. Taxonomy (NCBI): domain Eukaryota; kingdom Metazoa; phylum Arthropoda; class Insecta; order Lepidoptera; family Erebidae; genus Schrankia; species Schrankia costaestrigalis. Next base: position 20,301,464 of record FR997836.1, read on the forward strand.
GTAGTGATAACGTAAAAACAAACTTACTGGTATAAACTTTAAATAGCTATCAATTATCCTGGATAATGTACCAAGAATTGAGATTACACATCCGTATAAGAAATATTGCACATCACGTATAAAAATAATAATATTAAATAAGTAACAGCACTGCTCTTACGTCTAATAGAAATAGTAAGGTCCACATTTGTGCATAATGGCACTCATTGTGAGTATCATCTAACATGGAAATTCAATATCAATCTGAATATTAGTTACGTCTCTTTGTTATTGTTTGCGCTCGCAAGCTTAAGGAAACACTTTGAGCTGTGACACAACTTTACTGTTATATAAGTCCCACAATTTCTCTCAGTGTGATACTGTTAGGGTTTGGACTACTTATAACGACCAGGTATACATGTGGTTAATATGAGTTAATCTACTTTTACTCTAACCATTACAAACTTTCTACTTTAGCTTGATGTTCACAGTTATGAGTTGACACATAAAATGTTTGCGGAAATATTGTCCATCGTCACTATTTGAACTAGTTACAATTTATGTCACAAATTGTAGTTTACAGTTTCAAAGGAAATTTTGATAAAAGCGGGTGTACTGAACATTGCATTATTTGAATATTTGATAATTATGCAAATTTTGATACATCGAATATCATTTTAAGTTTTGATATTAATTTTGAGCTAAAAGTCAGTGGTATTAGTTTGAACCCAAAGAAAAGCAATGTTATTTTTTTCTTATTTAAATAACTTATAGCTAATAACATGACAGGGAGTCTGTGGCGCGCTAAGTAGACTAATATTTGTATTACATAATAATTAAAAGATCTTAACCTCTTACACAGTTGGCACAGAGTACTTTATATTGTATTGTACACGTGATAAAGCACATTATTATTCGTTGGTACACAATTAATATTTATGAGATTACTATTAGCCGAGCGTAACATGCCGTAGTACATAGAATACACACGCCGCCGCGCCCCGGCTGTAGAAGCATCGCCAGATTTAGTTCATCATAATAATATGAATATCACTAAGGCTTAGGTCTTGTTTCATTTGCACATTAATTAGAAATTAATAGAATTATTATAGTCTATATAAGTATCTGTGTCAAAAAATATATGTTTATATATCAGAAATGACGTGAAGTATTTATTAGGAGCATACTTTACTGTTTCTAAATGATAAATAAATGTGTAGAGTCGTTAGGGTTGATTGATTAAGGTCCCGGGTTCACTCTCCGCCTACAGAGCGGTCATCAAATATGTACGTTTCACAAACCAAAGCGCATTAATTAAATGATAAATAAACACAAATTAACTGACAAATCCCTATTATACACATTAGCTCGGAAATTAACTCAAATAAAAAGCTCAAAGTTTTGGTTTTATTTTATAACAATGGTCGCGTCGCTGGCATCGCTCTTGCGGAATTGTGCTAGTCATGTTTATTTAAGTTTAGATTTAGAAGTTCAGTACATTTTGTGATTTGGTAAAAACTTTGGAGTCTAAACTAAACCTTAGCTTGTATCTTATAGGGCTCCAATTAATTATACTTATGTAATTATTGCAATGTGATCAGTAACCATAGTTATTTTATTTTATGAATTCATACAGTTTACTGGGGGTACTAATTCTCAAAACTATTTACTAATGAATACAAAAATAGCCCTGAAATAATTACTGAACTTAACATTCTGATCGTGTCTCATATCATACTTACTTAATACTTACTTACTACATCATCGGGTTCTTTACTTAACTACCAAGTTCCTTTCACTTTCCTTTAAAGGAAATATTTATAGATCAAAGGCCTCTCGGCAGAAGTCGTTAAAGCTGTACAAACAATTTTATTATTCTCTATTTCTCTTAAGTATTGACGTTGTATGTACTTGTGTATAAAGTTTAGTAAGCTTGGTAAAAGTAAAACGTAAAAGTATATTGTACCCTCGTTTGTGTACCTTTGCTCTGAAATAAGTGGTTTATCATAATATAGAGTCTGTCAGTTGCAGTGTTTGTGTCGAGCATCACTCTGTACGTAGTATTGTTGCACTTAATACTGTAAAGTACATTAGTGTTAAGTAAATCAACTTGCTTACAAAAACATTTGATAGTTGGGTTAAATATTTGACTTATGTTTTGAGTGAGTGGTATGAAAAAGGGTTATGGTTCATAAGCTAACTGTTAATATGTTAATTCTATAACATATTAAAATTTAGTTTTTCAACCGACTGTAGGAGAAAATATTATACATTCTTTCTCTTTAAGCTGCTTTATTAGAAATAAGTTTTCATGGTCGTCTACGTGTATGTTCACATTACCAATTTGACAAAAAGAAAGAATTTGGCGACAAAACTTCGTAAACTTGTCGTCAGGTTCATGTTAAGTTATAGTTGCAGACACACAATATGGTAATCTACTTGTCATTTAGATAACTATTTAATGGAGAATATAATAATTGAAACAAGTAAAATTGCGTAGACATGAATAGAGTAGTAGTTGTGATTCAACTCTATGTTATTTCATACTTACTTAGTTTGTAGTTGTGTGGATAAGTTAATAAGATGTATGTATAAGTAAAGGAACATAAGTATTATCTCGGACCCAACTCAAAGTCACGAACACATTATCTACATCGACTCACTGTTTAAATATATGTTTTGTTTGTGTCGCTATACTATGTTTGACGACGGTATTAAAATATACGTACTATTTGAGGTTAAATTAAAAGCTCATTAAGACTTTAACTAATAGTACTCTGTTCTTAAATATAGAAATGTTTTGAACTTAATACATTTAAATTACGTGGCGGCCACTTTCTGTAAAGTACAAACAAGATTTTAACCGTAACTGACTACCAGAACATACTAAAGACAGCCTCGAGGAAAAATAAACGGCACGTGTAACTTGGTCAATTTATAAACATCGTACTTAAAATTAAATAACATTTAAGAATTCAATTTCTACAATTACGAAACAAGTAGAAGAAGTAAAAGAAATAAAAACATTTTCTTGAGCAATTAATTTTAAATGAAACAAAATAAAACACAATTATTTTGAAACTAAAACATCGTGCCAAGTATAAATCCTATTCCCATTGACCTCTAGTCTCCGATCGCTTTACTAATCCCAGTCTAACGTTAACCGATACATCGATACGCTACGGTACGCTACGAGATGCTACGACGTCGCTACGATAAGCTACGAGCCGCTACGCCGAGGTTAGGCCTCACAAGTGAGAGGACCCGTTATCTGTTAGTTTACGTTCACTACCTACATTTATACAATAGTTATATTCAGAAGGTCAGAACAACTGTTGTAGTTCAAAACTGAGTAACTAACAACATTTTTTAAATTATCTGTACCAATCTACTACTTAGTGCACTGACTCGATGGTTATTTATCAGAATATTTATGTGTAATAAAGTTAAAGTTGCCAATTTAGATATTTGGATAAAGAAGAAAAAAAAATTGAAAATAATATTGTCTTTTTTGGCTCACGATAAATCAATGGTACCTACTTATTATTTATTCTTGTATCTATTCTTCTACTTATTCTTCTACTCGATGTACAATTGGACTTACTGCTTGCCGTATTCTCTTCTTTTGAATCAAATCTCCCATTATTTATAATAGCGAAGAACTTTTTTTTATAAAATAATTCGTTAATTTTGATTGCTTATCTCTAAGCTAGCTATATTTACTCTTAAAAACCTTTTGTTAGCTATATTTACTCTAAGAAACCTTTTTTCAAATACATCTCATTAAAAAATATGTTATTTACTAAGTTATTATACAGTACTGTATACATTTGTTCCCTCTTGTTATTTGATATCGTTGTCCAGATAAAGTGGTCCTAGTTACACGACGTAAACATCTTTGCGTAGCGTCGCGCTGAGAGCCTTCCTGTGTCCAAGTGTTTATACATTTTATTTTGTTGTCCTCCAACTTGTACGCTATTGTTGAAGACGTTTTTTGGAAGAGAAAAAAACATTTTACGAGTGTCACTTAAAACCCTTTGGTTTCTGGGATCCTGATTAGCTATTTATTGCGTCCAAATATTTGAACCATTATATATTCAGCACGATAACACTAAGTCGCTCTATTATTGCTAGCTAGTTGCTGTTAAGGCAAAACAACAATAATATTTTATTATGAAATCTTCAACTGTCTTCAAAAACATATTTTGATAAATATTCTAATCATCAATTATATAGTAGTAATAGTTATGTTAAAATATATAATTAATTTAAAAAAAATAGTCTTCCTAGACAAGATACAACAGACATTTAAAATTACACAGTTACAGAAACTAAATTTCATTTTTAAATTCCCTTTTCCTTTTTTTTTAATTTATAAAAAAATATACAATATAATTATCCACAAGTAAATATTATAAAACAGAAATATAATATACTTGTTATATAGCACAATTTGTGTGAGACATTTGGTGTGACGTTATTTGTACATTAATATGTATTATGTGAGGCCCCGCACTTGTTGAGTAATGATCTGCCGACAGTGATGACGTCATCGGCTAGAGAACCACAACACTCACTTTATATTCACCGAGTGTCGCAGTGATAAAAAACACCGACCTTATAATTAAATACGGACTTCTTTTCTGGTCGCCAAAATTTCTCATACTCATAACACCTATAGGCCGCCATGTTTTGTGTAAAACAACTACGAGGCAAAGCTTTTTAAACATACTGCTCTTATAATAGTGGAAAGTTCTCCCCTTTCAACTGTAAAAAATAGGAGATAGATAAAATATAGATATGTACAAGAAACGGGTCGTAGATTTTTTTATGTTGTAGATAGTAAGTGTGAAGAAAAACACAATGTGTAACGTGACTCTATAAGTGTTTGTTGGATTAAGTAAACGTTATGTGTTCACCATCTGATACGCGTCGTATAAGTGTTGTCAAACTATCATGTGTTACGTATATACTGAGCAAGTGACTAGAAATATAACATCAGTTTGTTATTTAAATTAAGTAGAAGTCATTTCTATTTCAACGAGATTCTTGTTGAGTTTTTTCACATTAGCCATTATAACACAACAGCTCAGCTCTTCTCCAATGCTTACAAAAACAGTGTGTACTATTAATATTATATCGCGGTTTCACAATCTTAATTCCTTGATATAAGAGTATTTTATATAAAATAGTACAATGTACGCCTTGCGCCGATCATCACATTGCTGAATATATTCTTAGAATTTAGCAACATTAGGTTCCTACCTACTTATTTGTGTCACATCTAGTATACGGGCATGTGTATAATTTTGTATCGACTACCTTAATGTCCTCCTACTAGTATACGAACCTGACACTATCAATAACCATTACCTGAGCCTTGCTATCTAGTGTTACGATCTGCGCATTATAAAGGCTAACCTAATGTACCTCAACGTTAGTAATGCTCACGTGCAAATGTAATGTAATATCTCCGTGCATTGCGCACTATGCACTCTGTGATCACATGACGTCATCGTTAACTAATCACAGGGCGGCAGCATTACTACACGAACACGTTTTATCTTATGTTTACAAACTTTGTAGTTCAGTTCACATTCTAGCTGAGTGAAGCTGCTCGCGTATTATATTACAACTATTGCTGCAGCTGCATTATGTAAAAGATAATGTAATTTGTTAGAAAATGTTTTGCATGCCAAGTGGTGATACTGTCTGTATCGTGATTGTGTTTCACTTGAACTTAAAGCGTCGCAATTTACTCGGTGTTGCATTTTGACGTTGAAATACTTTTCTTTGATTATTGTATACTTAAGGTATTTTATATAAGTTTATACAACACAATTATTGTATGTAGTTAGCACAATAGCTTTAAATCCCAATCTGTTAAATGTGTCTTACTATGAAAAAATATTTAGTGAATATTTGTTTGTAAAATCTAATTTCTACCAAACACCTTTTTATACCAACATTTATAGGTATAAATAAAAAAATAATGTAAATTTAGTTACTTTTAATTAACTTTTCGTCGAAACAACTCTACACACCTCAACAAAGTCTAGGGATATTTTGTATAAAGTTGTGAAACTCAAAAAATTTGGTTTGTAATTTTGTTTTTTTTTAATTCTTTTGATGAAAACTTACTTTGTTAACCCTTTTTAACCATTCTAAATTTGAATTTGAAAAATAAAATTAGAAATAAATGATTTACGCGGCTTAAACGTAGTCAAGTTCGAAAATTTCATTTACCAATAGTAAGTTTTGACTGCTTTTTTGTGTAAAATTTAAGTTTTATAACAATTTAAACGTTTATTTCGAATAAATGATATTGTGTGCATCATGCAGCGGCGACATTTCATCAGAGAGAAAATGTGATGGGCAGTAGGCATGCTCCCAGCTGCGGGTACTAGGCGGAGTATTGCTGAAGAGATTAGAACACTACAAAATATGAAATCAGGGTTATGGTCACGTTATCGTGCTACTGGTGAAGTGGCTGAAAGATATCACAGCAAAAAGTCTATCACCACTTAACGACATGATCGATTTTTGCAAGTTCCCGCGAAAAGACAGCCAAATGTTTCTACCATGCAGCTGGTGTAGAGGCTCCAGCTCTTGGTGGAGCCTCTTGAGGGTGACCAAACGGTCAGAAGAAGTCGGCACGAAGCCCACCTTTATGCTCGCATACCGCTTTATACTCCAGCACTACGCCGAGCAAATCGCGCACGACGACTACACTGGGCTCGTGAACATTTGCTCTGCAAAGATAACCTGTGATCTGTAGTAGTGTTTACACATGACTCCCGGTTCGGTTTCCACTCGGATTCACGTAGAGAACGTGCTTGGCGAGTTCCTGGTTGTGATAGCCGTCAACAACATCCTCAGGAAATCTATTCATACCACGATAGAACAAATTATGGCGTGGACGGGAATTTGTATCGGACGAAGAACAGAGCGCGTTTTGATCAGAAACACCATGGCGGCTGAAAAATAATTTAATGAGGTGCTAGTACTCATAATCTACCCCCGTAGCCCCAACATCGCATAAAGCGAGAGTGATGACGAGCTGGTTGCAGGAGCACGACGTATCGATTTTATGCTGAACCACTCAATCCCCTATCCTAAAAACCATAAAATACGCGTAGGACATGTTCAAAAGAAGGGTTTTGGTGATTTTTCCTGCATAAAATTGCAATGGAAGGGCAACTTTTTTTGCATCCTAGTCGGACCTGGAACAATATACCGCACCAAGACCTGGATAACATAATAAAGGCATAAAAAAACCATTGCAGGACCGTTATTTACGGTTTTTTTAATGTGCTGACTACTGATTACTTACATTACAGTTAAAAACAGATAAATTTTTGCTTATTTTCACTTTTGCTTAAGAAACACATTCATTGTTAGTTTTATTAATTTTTCAAGTTTTTTATTTATTTGAATAAAAAATTATTTATGCAAAAAAAATTCTTTGATTTAATTCTGGATTGTAGCTTCATAAATTGTCTTTATAAAAATATAAACATGTTGTATGCTATCTTCAATAATATTGAAGTAAATTGAGTAAATACCAAATATCACTAGACTTTGTTGAGGTGTGTATATTGTTTTATAAAACGAGTTAGTGCAATACAGTATAAGTAGTAAAGTTAGTTGAGCTCAGTATCTTAGAGTAAGTAGTAGTATAGAGTAGTTGTCTGTGTGTAAGAGTGCAGCTCAACTGAGAGATGTAGAACTGAGATTACGTTTAAACTATCCCGTCTTGAGCTTGTTGTTACTCGTACATGTTTGATTGTGTGGCACCCGTCTGTTGCCACCTCTAGCGCCTCGGCTCTTATGTAATTGTATACTTATTTTATTTATTACCTTTTAATGTAAAGTACGGATAAAATTTAGTCGTTAAGGCATTGATTCTAATAAAGGAGAATGTTTTTTCAGCAAGTAATACGAACGTTTATTGTGATGCTATTACGTTTATTAGGTCACAAAAGCGTCGGTACGATGCAACGTAGCGGTTAATTTTACTGCGACTTATAATATAATATGAGGACTCGCAACACTGTCTAAGTAAATATCAAGCATATATTCCGACAGATAAAAAGATCATCCTTAACCCAACGTATGTGCTACGCTCTATAAGCTTAGCAAAACATGGCGGGCAGGGCCCTCACTTATAAATGCTGAAGCCGCTGCTTATAATATCAACGAAAATAGATACTTTATTATGAATGAGTTTTATAGCGGTCAAAATGAGCCAAGATTAATGTTCAGGTCGCTGAATAAATTGTTTCAACATACCATTTAATTCTAAATTATTCTTCAAATACATGTATGTATGTTTTTTATTAATCTAAATTCAATATTATAACTAAAATTATCTTTAAGCTTATGTTTAAGCACTGAACTAATATAATCTTTCGTAATTACTAGAAATATAATTAAAAAATACACTAACAATAGAAGTAACACTAAGAAGTAAAGTCTACTTGATACTGGACTAAAATAATTACCAGATAATAGGGTATCATAGACGTCCAATATTTAACTTTTGGGAACCTTAGATCGAGACAGCTTATTGGGCAGTATATCAAAAGGGTCACGCTGTTTAGTAACAAGGTAGAGACGTAAGAGAGTAAAGGAATCATATCAGCACTACCTGCTCATGTCTGCACTAACCAAATATAGGGTACATTCAGAATTTCGCCAACAGTTTAAAGCTCTTCTGGTTTCCTTTTCGGCGTTATCGGGATATTTACGTTTTATTACTTCTAAATGGAAAAAGTGAAACCTAAAATAGTTAATAATGAATATTTATGATAACAATGTGTCGACTGGTGTGTTAGTATTGAATGTACAATGTGAATGAACACTTATACTATAATGTATTGTTGCAGCTGACAGATGTTGCTGCAAGTTCGAGCTGGTGTACTTCCCGCCGGTGAAGCCACCGCAGCCGCCTGGAGAAGTGGACTCTTATATCAGACCTGAGTTCGGTGAGTACTACTGTCAACTAAATAAGAGGATGGGCTATATTAGAATTTTTAATTTTCATAATCATCAATTTCATTGAAATTGAAGATATCTAGGTTTATAATAATTGTGTATATTAATCAGAATATTAATAAGATTATTTTCATAGTTATCTCTCTGTACATAACGTAGTAGTATTAACGTCGCCATAATCATGTTTGACAAACAGGCCGAGATGTTGTGTTTGCTGATAATAATTAATACCAGTAGAGTAATGACTCACTAACTTGTTTATCTATCTGTAATCACATATAATATTATCTATACTATCTCGTATGGGAGTCTCAGTTATAATTACTCGCACGTTTGATTGACAGTACTAACATTAATCTGTTTGAGATCACTGCCGTGTTTCTACGTACTTTACTCTGCTAATTATGTATATTATGTGTGAAGGATTTTATCATATTAGGAATGAGATTAAATGGTATTGATATGGATTATGATGGTAGAAATCATACAACAATATAACTAATTGAAACTATATTAGAACTTAAGTTAGAAAATTAATAGGGACATAAACAATCTAAGCAACACTTCATAGACCCACAATGCAATAATATTAATTTACAAAAAAACTACATTGATTAAATTAATTACAGAGACAGAGTCCTAGAGTTAAAGATCGGCGTGTAATAAATATTATGAATAACTCAACCAGCTAACTTTTATATTTCTAAATTGAATTATAGTAAAATAGAATAAACTTGTCACACATTCACACAAGGACATCTTGTCTCAAACACAGCTTCTGCACACAGCAACGTCAATTATCTTAAATAATATGTTAAATAGGGATTAAGATATACGAGGGTCTCACTTAATGTTTGTGGATATAAAAAATACTGAAAATTTTTGTTCGTAGTTATCCTTTGTAAATACATGGATACAGCATAAATTTATAAGGTTTTGTATCATATAGGTGAATATATATTATTGTGAAAAAATCCAGTAAAATAGACCTTTCTTTCTTTGTTATTTTTGATAATTACCAATAATATAAAATATACAAGCAACATTGCAATCTTATTACTTTTATTACATTCTTTGGAAATTTAAACTGGGCTTAATATTGGTACAATAATCGAATCCATAAAAAATCGTGATTTACATAATTGTTAATGATCCGAACATTTACATAAATTAAAACCGCTGCACATTCGTCAATTGAATCAATAAATCAGTTTACTTTATTCAATTGTAACTAATTGTGTACGTTTAAATATTGAGCGAGCGCACTGAGCGAGCACGTCCGCGCGGCGGCACGAGTCAAACATTAGCAGCCTCTGTAAACGTTTTAAATTTATACTAATTATACAGTCGAGTCTAATTAATTCTAAGGACGAGTCCCTATTTAAAGCAGGTTCAAATTAATTAAGAATAAAATTAACTGTGAAGGTCGGCTGAGAGCAATTAAATAAACGATTGTCAAACTCAGTACTTGATGACGTCATCAGCACTTATTGCACACAAATTTATTGAATATTTTTTTCTGAGAACTTAGTTTGGGTTGGATTTTTTTTTGGTTTTAAAGCAAGACGAGTACGGAAACTGATATTCTACTAAAAGTGGCAAGAGGGTGACAGAACGTTGAATAATATATTGTTTTGCACTTCGTTGACACAACACTGTCGCATACCGTTAGAGGGCGTTGGGGTATGTTTAGTAAGTGCAAGTTTCATGTGGCACGTGCTTAAATCAATAACCTTTGTATGCTTAATTATTATTTAGAGCGACTATAGCACAAAGCCCAAAACTATTATACGATGAACAAATATATTTCTGTAACACGGTAACGATAGAACAATAACTAATATATAACATAAACAATATTCTCGATTACAAGAGGCAGCTATGAAGGGCAGGTACAAAATACTTTTTGATTGTTCTTGTTACGATGGCTTCCCTGTTCGTATTTAATATTCAATGCTTTGTTAGTTGGTTGGTCCATTGTGCATAAGCGAGGGGGACGCAGATAATGCTATCACATTGTTAGCTTAGCTTGAATAATGCTCTCTATAATACATTTAACTTTAAGCCGTGGGGCGAAGGCTACAGAATAAAACTCGCCTTTTCTTCCATAACCGTGTGGCTTGGCGATAGGTCAAACATTATAAAAAGCTCTGATGTGTAATATTTATCAGTTTCTTCTAAGATCTCGGATAGATTAGCATGCAACGCTTATACTGTGTCAGTATGCACATGAATGTTTGTGACTAAGAGCCAGGGTGATTTAAAAAAAATATATATTTAAAAATTAAATATAAAGCAAATTCATAGTACTACCATACCTAACTGTATTAAAATGTTCACTTAGCTTGATACTAGATGACCTTACGTGAATGAGGAAAACAATAAAATAACTATCACAATAATAACAAGAGAGACAACATGTAATACGTAGATAATACTATTATAACGGGTCTTACTCGCGGTATATACTAATTAGCCTAGATACTTAGTAACATAAATACCTAGGGTTTTCTCCGACGTTTCGGCCGACTTGCAAGGGCCGTGGTCGCGGAGGGACTGGTGTCACCGTAAAAATAGTATTATGTATAAAATTCCCGATAATTTAAAATCTATTATGTAATACGTAGCACCGTAGCACAGTCAGGTAGTCAGGTGAATCAGAAAGGCTCCATCGAATATCTACTCCCGCTCTACGAATGCTCTACGCGCCTTTGTGTAGCAGTCTGATTTTCATAGTGACGAGTCGTCGGAAGCGAATATCGTCCATTGTTCTCTCAAATTACATGTCGCAAATATGAATTTATACGAGTTCCAGAGCACTTTACTCATCTTATTTATATAAAAAATATATCCTTTATAAGACTCGTACAAGATAAGTGGCCCTTTAGTGTTTCACAGAAGGGCCGGACCTAATCTAAAACCTGAGGGATACTTGACCCACTAATTCCATGTCAGCAAAGCAGGTTTGTAAAAGGAGTATTTAAAATGCTTCTTCGGTTGCTGAGTTACAATGTAGATTAAGGCGCTGACTCCACGAGCGATAAAATCGCGGCGATATAATCGTCGTGCCATGTATTTCTATATACTCTGTATGAAGGTGTCTCCACACGGCGATGTTATCGCGGCGATTTTTGTTCAGACTCGTCGCGATTCTATCGCTCGTGGAGTCAGCGCCTTAGTTATTTTAAATAGTGTGAATTTTATTTCAACGGTCATCATCACAGCCCATTATTGTAGTACGTTGTGACTACTGCTATGATAATAAGGGCTAAGAATCTTCTCCCTATATAGAGGGTAGGCTTGACATCGGTCGATATGTAAGGTTTTACTTTTAATGGGTAAGTAATGTTTAGCCACTGTTAAATGTTATGTGTTATTAAGACGTGATGTTTCGTGCAGTATCTCGTCCACCGTCGCTGACGCGCGTGTGTCCGTGCGCGGTGTGCACACGGCCCAACATCCCCGACGCGCCGCCGAACATGTGTCTGCAGTTCTACAATGTACCCATCAGGAAAGGTAAAAAAACCTTAAACTAACATACTTACTTATAAATAAACAAAATGAGTAAATATACTTACTTCTTATTATAATTGGTTATAAAATTCCTAAGAGTACACAAACACAGTAACATATCGCATAAAAATATTGAAATCCTAAAACTTGAGCACCATATTGTTTTTAAATGCCTAACTAAAGAGAGTAATACGCCGTTTCAAATCAAACAGCGGAGGTTTAATAGAGTGTGATGATTCATGCCCTTCCTATTTATAGAAAAGTTTTGGTCTAAACAATTTAAACATGGCCGTATGAGCATCAAAGGCGACCTCCGTAGCCGAAGGCCGGTTTCTGCAAGCACAGACGCCAGATTTGATTTAATGAAAAAAATAATACTCGAAGATTGGAGTTAGCATTTGGCGATCATTAGAGATATGATAGATGAATAAGTAATAATGATATATGATGATAGAATAAGTAAGGATTGTGATAATATTTTAAATTTTAGAGAACGTATTATCATTATTTAGGGATGTCAAAGGTGAGCGCCCAATGTGTACCCAGAATTCTGACGTCCTTGGTCAAACAACGACAAAGAAGAAAAACTATCTCCTGATTAGTAACCAGCAATGTAACTAGACTCTTAAATACATTCCATAATATGAAACGCAAAACGTGGTTTTTTAAATGGACAGAAATACGTATTTACATAATTGGCGCAAAATGCAAAGCGGTTTTAATGCAAAGATAATCAGAGCAGAAATGTTTTCACAATATTTGTTCCTGATCTAGCGAACCTTTGTGCTTCTAACATTAATAAGCGGCTTTATCGTTTACAAGCAGCCGGCCGCTCCAACTTATATAATACTTATTTATAGGTTCAATAAGATATTTCACTCATACAAGAAGCACAATAAACGCGAACAATACCACACTTAAATTGCTTGCTCCGTCGAGATGAAACAAATCATTAAAATAATAAAACAGCTCCGTTCCTCGGCTCTCGCCATATTGACTTTGTGACTGCACCCCCCGGGGAGCGTCACGCTGTGGACGATCTGTTTACAATCGTAATAAAGGACTTAACTTACAATGGATCCATAATGTCTACTTCTGGTTATGGGTTTTCTTAAAATTAAGCAAACAGAGGGAACATTCAAAAAGCATACAATAATATTATATATCATTTAATAGCTTGTTAATGTTGTATTTGATAAAAATGACTCTTGACGAATTTTGGTTCGAAAACTACGCAAAGTAATAATTTTGTGTGATTCACAAATAATAGTCTTGAGCCCGACGCATGGCGCGACCCCTAGTGTAGGAGCTGTTGTTACATACAACTTTCAAATTGTTGTAATATTGCAAAGTGACTTTTTTTACTAATGAAGTATATTTCTGTGTATAACCAGTGTGTGAGCGAGCGATAGTTCTGCACAACGAGTCGGTGGTGACGGCGAGGTTCAAGACGTTTGTACGTCGGTGGCCGCGACAGTACCGCAAGGCTCTTGGGAAAGGTACCTATGCTTTTGTTTACATATTTTAATATCAATTACTTAAATAAAACACCTGCGTGCTGGGGGCCATAGAGGCTTGAGATTATTTCTGTGGAGAGCAAAGATGATATTCTATTAAAGCTCGATCCTTACTGATTATTTCTGGAGCATAAGCCTGCTCTTATGTGAGCGAGGTCTTATGACTAGTGCTAGTTTTCTCTGAATTATTCTTTTTATTCATAAAAGAATCACAACACTTGTTTCAATAAAAGTAGTTAGTTAGAATTCAATTAAAGACGATCTTTTTACTCGTAGTTAAAATAGTTTGATAACAAGAATGTATAATAATGTCATGGTAATATAGTGAAGAACGCGTGTAGGTCGCTGTGGTCCGCGGTCCTCGCTCCATTCATCACGGAGCGCGTCCGGCTACTAATTACATTGCGACTGCGGCCTACCCCTCACCTCTTAATCAATCTGATATGTATTCATTACTCACTCTGACTAATTAGTTTTTAATCACTGATTGTGCCTTCAATCTGTTGTCATTATGCGTAAATATTTTTCTGTGTACTTACTTACTGTGTACTTTTGTTGTACTTACTTATTATATGTAGGCATTTTCTCGACTTTGATTTTATTAAATAATATTTCAAGTAATAAAAAAAGTTAAATTTCAAAAGAAACTCTAAGTAAATTCATTTTATTCGAACTGCATTGTAGTTATATTGATATATTAAGAATAAGTCTTCTATACTTGTACAAAATATAAGTCAAATGTAATTACAAAGCAGACGACGAAGAATTTGTACCATGATCTTCTAAATCTAAATTATATGATCTTAATACAAGATTAGGTTTGGCTAAGAAACAGAACTCTAATATGATAAATAGGGCAGTTACACACTAAACGTCATGAGCCAAGTTCTTCTTTGTGTTTTAACTACAAGGGCCTTTACGTATTACATTTAAACATCCGTAGCGTAAACTGCAACTTTGACAGTTTTACGGTTTTTCTACAAAGCTTAAAGATTACATGTGAGGTCATTATCTTAACTGAATGTTGGTTGAATTCAATTTCAACTATTCCTGCAATAGAAGGTTATTTGTCATATGCTACAAGCAAACCGAAAAACCAGAATGATGGCATCATAATGTATGTTAAATCGGAACTGGCACATAACATTATGGAACCTGTAATGCCGGACGCTAGTTATCTGGTATGTTATTTGAAGTGTTTTAATTTATCAGTTGTGGCAATTTATCGTTCACCTTCACTCCGTGATCAGGACAGTTTTATTAATGGTTTGGATAAAGTTCTTTCTGAGGTGACACCTCAGAAAAATAATATCCTAATAGGAGATATTAACATTGACATAGCATCTAGTCCCCTTAGCCGACAAGCCCATGAATATCTCAATTTAGCAGCTTCTCATGGCTTACTGCCGTCACATTTATTTCCTACTCGCGAAAATTCCTGCTTAGATCACGTATTGGTCAAATCAGATTTAAAAACCACAACTTTAGTTATTGACACGTATATTACCGACCATAAACCTACCATGCTTAATATGGAGAACACCATACTGACAAAACCCAAGTTACACCGTACTGTAGTAGACATGCTTGCTGTCAACGAGGACCTATCTAGAGCAGATTATACTGGCATTATGGGCAGCCAGGATGCTAATTGTGCAGCTGAACTTCTAATTTCTATAATAGGCTCTGTTATTAAACAGCACTCCAAAATAATTCATATTCCTTCTAAACGCAGGATAATTAAGCCTTGGATTACCAAAGGTTTGCTTCGGTGTATTCGTAATAAGGATAGCTTAGCTCGCAAATTAAAAAAAGACTCTGATAACTATACGCTTAGAATTACTTATACCAGATACAGGAATTTCTTATACAAATTAATAAAAAAATTAAAAAGAGAGTTTGAGAAGAAAGAATTTTCTAAGGCTCAAAAAAACCCTAAAGCTACATGGAACGTCATTAAAAATATTACCTCCAGAGATCGTGATTCTTCCCAACCGATAGAATTGTTAAGTTTGAATCCGGATAGTATTAACTCTATAAATCAAGTTAACGACTTCTTTGCAAATGTGGGCAGACGACTGGCTGAGTCATTGAGTCCTGCCTCAGTGCCGAATAACTCGTCCTTTTCTGGGCCGCTGAATTCTTTTACACTCCTACCTACAGATGAGGCTGAAGTTGAAGGAATTATACGTGGACTGCGTGCTGATGCTGCAGTGGGATGGGACGGAATATCACCTAAAGTTTTAAAATCCTGTCTGACAACGCTAGTCCCCGTCATAACGCATGTATGCAACATCTCAATAGCCACAGCTCGTTTTCCAAGGGTCTTCAAAAGGGCGGTCGTACATCCCATTTTTAAGGGAGGAGACAGGCACAGTGTTAATAACTATAGGCCTATATCTATTCTGACAGCTATTTCTAAAATTTTGGAGAAAATAATTAACAACCGTTTGGTATTATATTTGGAGACATATAACTTCTTAGCACCTAACCAGTATGGCTTCAGAAGAAATAAGTCTGCAGAAAATGCTGTTGCCGCCTTTATTGACAATACTGTAGAAAAATTGGATAAAGGGATGAAATGTGTAGGTATTTTCCTTGACATTTCAAAGGCTTTTGACACTGTGTCTGTCCCTCATCTTATTTCGAAATTAGAAGCTGTTGGAATTCGTGGAACTACCCTTGAAATGTTTTGTGACTATCTTAATGATCGTACCCAGTGTGTAAAAATAGATAACCTGATGAGTAATACCAAAACACTCAACTTTGGCGTGCCCCAGGGATCAATTTTGGGCCCAACATTGTTTTTAGTGTACATAAACGGACTCTGCAACCTATCACTGGTAAACTGCTCAGTATATACCTATGCAGATGACACTGCACTTCTTATATATGGTAAAGATTGGTCGGAAACGTACCTGTGCGCAGAAAATGCACTTAAAACAGTGACGCAATGGCTTGCCACCAATATTCTAACTGTGAACCTAGATAAAACAATGTACATGCCCTTTTCGCTTAAACCTTCTTCACTGCGCACTCTTGGTTCCCTGTCTCTCAAAGCACACCACCTTAATTGTTCTATGTTATGTGATTCTGACATTTATTGTAACTGCCCACCCTTAACACGAACTAATACTGTCAAGTATCTTGGGATCAAGATAGATAATTCCCTTAACTGGAAGCCTCATCTAGAAAATCTGTCCTCAAGAGTACAAAAATTAATATATATATTTAAAAAATTAAGACAGTCTGCAGATATTGGTACGTTAAGAACAGTTTATTACGCACTATGTCAGTCTATACTTACATATGGCATCTCGGTATGGGGTGGGGCTCCTAAGACTCACGTTTTGCAAGTGGAGCGAGCGCAGAGGGCTGTTCTCAAGGTCATGACCTTCAAACCCTTTAGATCCTCAACCGAAATGTTGTACTTGGATTGTAGGGTTCTGACCGTGAGACAGCTCTTTGTACTTCAAATCATTCTTCGCAAGCACAAAAGCTCAGAATTTGATGCGAATGCTGCTAATAGTCGTCGACCATATAACGTCTGTACCACACGATCTACTCGTACTGCTACTGCCCAACGACATTATGATTCTGTTGGAGGCCACTTATACAACCTAATTAATAAACAAATTAACATTTTTCATCTTACTACAAAATTATGTAAAGAAAAGGTCTGCAACTGGCTTCTAACTTTAAATTATGAAGAGACGGAAAGGTTAATCAAAATTAAACTATAAAATAATTATTTTTCCACAATAAATTTCTCACTCACTTATATACCCACGCTCTCTGTACACGGACAGACATTCACACATATAATGCATACATACTGTCACAGACACACATAAACACGCTTGATACAAATCCATACACTCGGCACACTCGCGCACACACACACCAAACACAAACAAATTGGTAAATTTGTAGGTTGATTTTTTGATAATAATTGTTGTTACTGTCATAGCAACTGTTAACTTATAACTTGTACCACACTAAACTAAGTACTCACTTTTAATTACCTTGGTGTTATATTTATATAGCGGGTAGTTCTATACCGTAGTATTTTTATATTTATAGTATTATATAAACTACCCACTAAAAAGTAATATACTTCCATATTTATTTTTAACTACTATAATTGTTTTCTGTTTTAATGAGTTAAGATAGTGATTTGTTTCTAAAAAACAAATAATAATTGTGTATAATAATATGTGTAGTAATAATTGTGTTATTGAATGTGTTGTGTAGTAATAATTGTGTTATGTAAATATTGTAATATCTTATTACCTGGAATGTGCTATGGTGAGTTATAAACATTGTAGTTATTATTTTTATTGATTATACCTTTACACTTACACACATACACACTCATACATTAGCACACACACACCACACACTCATTGATACCTACATGTTTTTGCTGAATTTTTTTACTTTATTCTTATTTTATTTTTTAAGTTTATTGTTTACTTATTTTTTGTTGGTCATTGTTATTATTCTTTTAATGCTAATTGCTGATCATTAAACGACCGACGACACATACGTCCAATATGTAATAATGTTAAACTGTGCAAAACACGAGAGAGCACTGGTATCCATAACACAAGTTAAATCTTTTCTTGGATACCAGAGTTCAATAAACTACTTACAAATGTTAGCTGTTATTTTAAAGGATAATAATATGTATATTAGTCTGTAAGTGGAATTGTACTTTTTATGTGAAAAATAAACATATTTGTATTTGTATTTGTATTTGTATTTAATTTTGTACAAAAAATCCTGCGTTTTTGTTTTATATGCAATATTTATCTAATTGAAAAACTTTTATAGTGTTGAGAGTGTGTTATACAAACACTTGGTAAAAAACATTTTGCATTATTGATCCTATTTGCAAATTTTTTTTTCTATTGGCGGCGCACAGTAGATCGACTCCATACAAGGGGTAGAACATGCTATTGTATTCATCAATTCTTACTCTACAAATAAATGTTAGTATGCGGACATTTTCATTAGACTTGTGTTTAATGACTTGAGACAGAAATAAATTATCATTTTCTAAAATTACACGTGACTTTAACAAACTCCCAGTCTAACGACAACTTCTACTTTTGGTTTGAATGAACTGTTATATCCAGATTTACTTAGTAATTAATGCTGAAGTAATCTTTTATTTTTCTATAAAAGCATTTACTGCCATGTGACAACGCGCAGTTGCTTGGCTAATTTCATACCGCGTTCCCGCGTCCTTAGTAAAATCGTAAAAGAAAAGTGAGGTTCTTGTTCTTGTAAATTCTTAAAGAATAGACTGTTGTTGTGGTGATCAAAAAGTGTTTTTTTAAAAAGACGATTGACGGCTTCCGCATAACATTGGTGTCAGAAGTGGGATTTTGTAAGTGGTTTCGACGGATTTTATAAGTGGTTTCCGTGCAGACCCGTAAAGCAGAACCCGTGGTCGCCGTGTCGTCAAATTGATCGACGGTTAGTCTCAGCCCTACGCGTTGAGCCCGCATCAAGCACCATCACCATCATCGTGGTCGACAGTAAGCCTCTTTCATCGAGCCTGCACCGCTAACAACCCGAGGTCGACGGTAAGACTCCGAGTACTTCGAGAGCCCGCACTTCACGAGGACCTACACACTATCTACATCATCATCATCAGGACCGGGACATACTCCATCTTCAATCTCCAGCACTCGCCACTGTCGTGTAACGCCGCGTGATCTTTTCCGCCGTCCGCCTGCACATCGTCGGTCGCGCCCACGTGTAACGTTTACGACTTTTACCATAATTTAGAACTTTAAAAACGTATAATTTAAGTGTCTTAATGTTCCTGTACACGCTGCTATTGTAAGTAGTTTTCATTTATAACTTAATTGTCTATATTTCTATATCTATCTGTGTGTGCAATCCTTATCCTACAATGTCTCTTAAAAGCGAATCCAATGATAAGGTCACCCTACAGTTCAACAAATCTAAAAGATACAGTATGACGTTTCATATTTTTCAAACTGAAACAACTTTGTTCATGCGTACATTATTCAGTTTCGAAAACCTTTTTCGTAAAACCATGAATTTAGAAAGATTTTATTATTGTATCTAAAAATGTACAATTCTTAATATATAAATTAAATTGAAAACTTTCAAACAAAGCAAAATAACACATATTTACATAGTAAATAATATCTTAAAGTTCTATTCTTGACCTCATTGCAAAGTCACGTAGTTAGGTTACTGCTCGTAGTGTTGCGACTCTTCGGATACACTAAGTGTATCCGAAGAGCATACAATTGCATATATACATATACAATTGCATACAAGTCTTGTATGCAAAAAAATCGTTTACATATACGAAAAATCGTTATTATCGTTAGACACGTAACTAACTATTACTTAAAACTATTACTCGACGTGGTCGAAGGTGACGGGGGGCAACTTATTAAGGTCTTAGTAGTGAATAAAAAAATCCTAAACATTACTTTTATTTAATTAATTATAATTAAAATAAAAGTAATGTTTGGAATTTTTTTTTATTCGCAGATTAGAGAATTTGCAATATGTGGTGTTTTTTTACAAAAGGTTCTACCCTTTACTAATAATGAAATTAATTATAAAAGTGTCTTAAAAATCGGATATTATCGTAATCGATCTCTTAAATTTCGGATATTATAGTAATCGATTTTTTTATTCCAACCTTATTATTCAATTTGTCAGAACTGTCATACCGTACCTATTAGATTTGTTGGACTTTAAGTGTCCTAACTAAATTCATAAGACCTTATAAAGGAGACCGTGAAACTCTCCCTGCATTTTTGACAAATTGCGATAATGCTATGTCCTTGGCTGCATCAGAGCAACAAGGTATATTATGCAAATATATTTTATCCCAATTAGAGGGGAAAGCGCAATTAGCCTGTAGCTTAAAAACATTTACAAATTGGCTAGAATTAAAAACATTTCTTAAATCTACATTCGGAGAGAGAAAACATAGCTCTCACCTCTTAGTTGACTTGCAAAATTGCAAGCAATTAGCCACAGAAACCGTGACCCAATATTCCCTCAGAATAGAAGGTTGCTTAACAAGAATTCAAGCAGACATTCATTATTCCTGCTCTAATCAAATGGAGCTAATAGGAAGAATAGCTGCAATGGAAGATCTTGCGTTAAATACATTTTTAATGGGTCTTAATTCCAATATTTCTAATGTTGTAAGATGTAGAAATCCTTCTTCTCTAAATGACGCCGTAACTCAAGCGGTGGAAGAAGAGAAACTTTTTAATTTAACGCGTATTTCTAGTCGGAGTAATAAATATTGCTCTAATTGTAATAAGCAAGGTCACACTAATAGTGAATGTTTTAAGAAAAAAACTAACACTAATTCTTCATTTAAACCACAAACCCAAAAAACTTATCATGTTCCTAATCCTTCATCCTCATCATTTGCAGGTAAAAGTGAAGGTTATCATAATTATTCTCAAAATAAATTTAAATTTTGTGCATATTGTAAACATAAAGGGCATGTTATAAATGAATGTCGCAAACGGGAATACAATAATCAACACCGTTCTCACGGTTCGCAACCCGATAGTCAGGTGCGAAACCAAGCGGCCAGTACACATGCACCGAATAATAATACTCGTGTTCATTCTTGTGAATGTAATAACATAAATGATAATAATAATTTAAACGAGTTTTGATTTCGGAATCGTGCCAGCCGAAATCTTTAAGTTTAAATGGCACAAATAATAATACTAATTCTTGTTTATATCGGTCTCACAGTGAACAATTGAGTCTTACTAAATCTCCTCCTTGCAAGAAGGGAGTGATTCAAACTCATACTATATCCTGTTCACCTCAACTGTGCACTGAGAAGCTGATTCTTACTAACTCATCTTTGCCTAACGTGCAAAGAAATAATACTAAATCTTATACTAAATCGTGTACTAAATGTAATATTAATTCGTGTACTAAACCCTATACTAGTTCTTGTGATAAATCTCAGGACAGCCTGAGTAATGATAAACGTAATCTTAAATCGTGTAGTACTAATTCTTTTATATCTCAGCCGCCCAAAGACGGACTGAGTCATCCTAGTTCTTTTATACCTCAGCCGCCCAAAGAGGGACTGAGTCATCCTAGTTCTTTTATATCTCAGCCGCCCAAAGACGGACTGAGTCATCCTAGTTCTTTTATACCTCAGCCGCCCAAAGAGGGACTGAGTCATCCTAGTTCTTTTATACCTCAGCCGCCCAAAGAGGGACTGAGTCATACTAGTTCTTTTATACCTCAGCCGCCCAAAGAGGGACTGAGTCATCCTAGTTCTTTTATACCTCAGCCGCCCAAAGAGGGACTGAGTCATGCTAGTTCTTTTATATCTCAGCCGCCCAAAGAGGGACTGAGTCCTACTATGTCTTATATACTTCAGCCGCCTAATAAGGGACTGAATCTTAATACTATGTCTAGTTACTTACCTGATAGTAATACTAAATCTTCTCCGCGTCAACCTGAAAAGGAAATAAGGGATGTGCCTGTCCATGAGACAAGCTTACATAAATGTAAAGTATCCTTACCTTTTACTAATCTTATTACTAAATATTCTAAAAGACCTCTTAGTCTTCTTATCGACACTGGCTCCAGTGTTAGTATCGTAAAAAAATCTAGCTTATCGTGTTTACCTCAGCTCAATGATGAGATAATTCAACTCAGAGGTATAAATAACGCTGATTCTTATAACGCCACTTTAGGTGCATTCGACTTCGAGTTTCTAATATGCAAGGAACTTTTTCAGCATAAATTTCACGTAATTACAGACGAAGTAAATCTTAGATACGATGGTATCATAGGTACAGATTTTTTACGCATTTATAACGCAAATATACACACATCAAAAAAGTCTAAGCAACATGCATGATATTACAAATTTACCATTTATATTAATTTATTTTACCATTTATTTTAATTATAACGTTGTATTTTATTTTTAAAATAATATTTTTAGGGTTCTATGATGTAAAAATAACAGCTGTTTTCTTTATAAGTTCTTTTAATAACAAAAAATAACAATATTAGAATATACAGGTACATAAGAAACTAAACTTTTTTTTTACAAATTGAAATTTCTTAAGAAAATGAATTTATTGTGAAAGAATAGGACAATTTAATACAAAGTATGGCCTCCTCTGCTATTCAGAACTTGTCGGCAACGATTATTCATTGAATTAATGAGACTGTTTATGTCATCTTGCGGTATTCGCTCCCAATGGAATTGTAGTAAATCCTTCAGCTGTTGGGTTGTTGTCACTCCGTCCAAGTCCTTCAAAACACGTCTCTGGAGCATGTCCCATGCGTGCTCGATGGGGTTGAGGTCTGGCGATTGTGCAGGCCAGGGCAATACCTGGATGTTCTCCGTTGCCAAGTATTCACTGGTTCGCCGAGCTGTATGTGAACGCGCATTGTCATGCATTAACGTAAAATCGGAGCCAAAGGTTTGTGCAAATGGATGGACATAAGGTCTGAGAATATCCTCAACGTAATTTTCAGCGTTCATGTTTCCATTTACAAAAACGAGCTCAGTTCGCCTGTTCTTCATAATACCCGCCCATACCATAACTGTTGAGCCGCTGTATGGATGAACTTCCTGAACGCACCTGAGTCTTTCAGTATTTCCGGGTCGACGGTACACTCGCACCCTTCTTGTATCAGGCCTAAACCCGAATCGCGACTCATCGGAAAACATAATTTTATCCCATTGTTCCTGGGTCCATGTTATGCGTTCTCTACACCATTCATTTCGACGAGCGCGATTCCCGTGACGTATCGGTGGGCACCTGATAGGGCGTCGAGCTCGTAGGCCGTACTCATGCAGTCGATTTCGCACAGTTTGGGGACTTACATCAACACCACTTGAATTTTGTAGCCTCAAACTTATCTCTCGAGCGGTTAACATCGGCTGGCGTCTTGCAGTCAGTTGTATGTACCGGTCTTGCCGAGTGGTTGTACTCCTTTTACGGCCTGGATGCTGTTCAGCGGGTTCCCCTGTATTATTGCAGCGCTGCCAAAGACGACAAATAACACTTCTATGAATACCAAAATGTCGAGATACCTGAGATTGATTAGGAGGAGCGAATACCGCAAGATGACATAAACAGTCTCATTAATTCAATGAATAATCGTTGCCGACAAGTTCTGAATAGCAGAGGAGGCCATACTTTGTATTAAATTGTCCTATTCTTTCACAATAAATTCAAAAAAGTTTAGTTTCTTATGTACCTGTATATTCTAATATTGTTAATTTCTGTTATTAAAAGAACTTATAAAGAAAACAGCTGTTATTTTTACATCATAGAACCCTAAAAATATTATTTTAAAAATAAAATACAACGTTTTAATTAAAATAAATGGTAAAATAAATTAATATAAATGGTAAATTTGTAATATCATGCATGTTGCTTAGACTTTTTTGATGTGTGTAGATTATAATTCTAAGTATATGAGCCTATGTGGTCATAATTTACCTATTTTATTTGATAAGCCTACTTATATTATACCGGCACGCTGTGAAGCCGTAATTGAGTGCATGGTGTCAAATAACGCTTCGGAATTACACAATTTACGCGAAGCGCTTGTTCTAGGTCATATTATAAGCGAAGGTGTTTATTTAGCAAACTGCATTGTAACTTTGAAACCTAATAACCGTGTAAATATTTCGGTTTTAAACACCACTGAATCTGATGTTCGTATTAATGACTTCAAGGTCAATTTAACGCCAATGGATTCTACTAATTCAACTCAACTCGAATCCCATGACGTCACTCACACTGTCTCTTTGTCACCAGCTGATCGACGTAATCGCGTCCTTGATCAAATTAGGCACGATCATCTTAACTCTGAGGAAAGGAAAGCCCTTTTAGAATGCTGCGCTGATTATTCGGATATTTTCTACCTCGAGGGCGACCCTCTCACTTGTACTAACGCAATTCAGCACTCTATTAACACAGGTAGCTCTCTACCTATCAATGTCAAATCTTATCGATTCCCAGAGTGTCATAAAGAAGAAGTAGACAAGCAAATGAAAAAGATGTTAAGTCAAAACATTATTAGACCTTCTACTTCACCTTGGAATGCTCCTGTTTGGGTAGTACCTAAAAAAATGGACGCCTCAGGACAAAAGAAGTGGCGAATCGTGATCGATTACAGACGACTCAACGACGTCACAGTTAACGAAGTCTATCCTATTCCACTTATTACCGATATATTAGACCAGTTAGGTCATTCTAAATATTTTTGTGTTTTAGACCTGGTATCAAGCTTCCATCAGATAGGTATTAATCCTAGTGACTCAGAAAAAACTGGGTTTACAGTAATAAACACAAATGGCACCTCTGGACATTATGAATTTACCAGGATGCCTTTTGGTTTAAAAAATGCCCCTTCAACCTTTCAGCGACTCATGAATACTGTCCTATGTGGCCTTCAAGGTATTCACTGCTATATATATTTGGATGATTGTATTGTCTATTCTAGCACATTGTCCTTGATGATTGAAAAACTAAAATTAGTTTTTGACAGATTTCGTCAGTTTAATCTCAAACTCCAGCCCGACAAATGTGAGTTTCTTAGACACGAAGTAAACTATCTAGGGCATATTATCACTGATAAAGGTGTTTCTCCGAACCCTGAAAAGGTCAAGGCCGTATCAGAATATCCTATACCAAAAAATCCAAAAGATATAAAATCTTTTCTAGGTCTGATAGGATATTATCGTCGTTTCATAGAAAACTTTTCAAAAATTACTAAGCCTTTGACTTCTCTTTTAAAGAAAGATACTTCTTTTCATTGGAATGTCGAACAACAAAACTCATTCGACACTCTAAAAGAAAAACTTACTTCTGCCCCGTTACTACAATATCCCAACTTTACTCAACCTTTTGTCGTCACTTCAGACGCAAGTAATTACGCCGTAGGCGCGATTCTATCCCAAGGCCCAATTGGCAAAGATAAGCCAATCGCATACGCATCGCGTACACTAAACAAGGCCGAAGGAAACTACTCTACTACAGAGAAAGAGTTATTAGCTATTCTTTTTTCCGTTAAAACTTTCCGTCCTTATCTGTATGGTAATAAATTTAAAATCGTAACCGATCATAGGCCTCTCGTCTGGCTATTTAATGTCAAAGACCCTGGTAGCAGACTTATACGCTGGCGCTTAAAGCTAGAGGAATATGACTACGAGATCGTTTATAAACCTGGCAAACTTAATTCTAACGCGGACGCCTTATCGCGTAACCCGATACTCGCTATAACTCGTAGTAACAGCTTTAATAATCAGTCTTATGAAGAGTACTTTAAATTACAATTTACTAAATCTATTCCTACAACTAATACGCAAATTGAAGAACACTCTCAAGCCTTACATCTTTCTAAATGTAAGTTAATAGCTTGTCCTACATCTTTAGATTTTGACAGTTCAATGCCAAACTGTGAAAATATTCTCTCTCAAATTGAAAACTCTGCCGATATAATCGCTTCAGAACGCGAGTCAGAATCAATCTTTACGACTATTTCTAATGGTAAACAATACTTTTTCTTATTTACTAAAATACATCATTACGATGAAGTTAATTATAAAACAATTTATTCGTTGTTGATAAAACTACGCGATTCTATCACGGATCAAGTTACAAATGAAACCGAACTCGCGATATCAGACTTTAGTGAACCATTCTCTAAACTATCTTATATTAAAATATATAATATTTTAAGTTTTATTTTTCATAACACTAATATTAAAATTCATATTTACAAAAATCAAATAATTTATCCTACTCCCGTTGAAGTGCCTAAAATACTTCAAGAGAATCACGACTCTCCTATTGCGGGACATCCCGGCATAAAACGTATGCTGAGCCGTATTCAAGCATCATATTACTGGAAATCGATGCGCTCAGATATTGAACATTACGTTAAAAATTGTAAATTATGTCAAATAAATAAACCTTTACGGTTATCTAACAAAGCACCTATGGAGATTACCTCTACTAGCACTAGGCCTCTAGAGAGACTAGCACTAGATATTGTGGGACCTCTCCCAGAAGCTGGTTTCCAAAAATTTAAATTCCTCTTGACCTTACAAGATGATTTAACTAAGTTTACTTGTGCTTATCCTATGATTTCCTCTACAAGCGACGAAGTTGCTCGTAATTTAATTCATTTTATGTCATTATTCGGTTTCCCTAAAACTATACTTACCGACCTAGGTACATGTTTCACGTCGGAACTATTTAAACAAGTTACAGAAATCTGTAAAATGAAATCTATCTTTACTACACCTTATCATCCGCAGACAAACGGAGCTTTAGAACGTAGTCACGCTACTCTTAAGGAGTATTTAAAATCATTCGTAAATGAGAACCAGAACGACTGGCATTGTTATTTAGCATCCGCTCTCTTAGCTTATAACACTACGCCTCACACCTCTACTCAATTTACTCCCTTTGAACTATTATACGGATATAAACCTGTAATTCCAAACTCTCTGTATGAACTTAATAATAATAATACTTACCATGAATATGTGCGCGCTCTACAGTATAGAATGAAATTCAGTAGAGAAAAAGCACTAGAACATATTTTAAAAAATAAGGAAACATCCAAACTTTATTATGATGTATCCAGTCGTACTATTTCCTATAAGACAGGTGATATGGTATACATTAAGCATCACCATCGACTCCGAAAGGCCTTATCCCCTATTTGGAAAGGACCTTATAAAATTATAAAAGTAAACGGTAAACATAACGTAACCGTGTGTGTGAATCGTAAACACATTAAATATCACACTAACGAAATCAAACCCGCTCACACTTAGTATTCTGTCTCTTTTCAGAACGCTATGGCGCTACAGCCTCGCGGAGCCTTCTCTAACGCCGATAGTGCACAGTCCGGGAATTTATTTCGACCCGACTAATACTATTTACTTTTGCAATGATTACTGGAAAATTATTACTCATTTAGATGTTGTGGCAATAGAACCGCACTTTAATAGTATCGAAAATTTAATTAAAAAATCTTTAGACCTTTGCATTAAATCCCAATTAAACGATTTTATGCAGTGCAAAGACTTATTTAGCCCAATTGAAGTAAACCTTCAATCTAATATAATAAAATTAGACTCTCTATCTCACATAATATCTCCCGATTCACCAAATAGGTTTAAAAGATCTTTAGAATTTGGTGGCGAAATATTAAAGTTTTTCTTTGGGACATTGGACGCTGACGATGCCCGGAAATATGACGCCGCTA
Source organism: Schrankia costaestrigalis (assembly GCA_905475405.1). Taxonomy (NCBI): domain Eukaryota; kingdom Metazoa; phylum Arthropoda; class Insecta; order Lepidoptera; family Erebidae; genus Schrankia; species Schrankia costaestrigalis. The sequence continues at coordinate 20,329,774 of FR997836.1, forward strand.
TTGACTCATGTCAAAAGAGCGATGATGAATTGTTTACTTTAATGAAAGAAAACATTCATATAGTTAAGTCTACTATTAATACTTTTAATACTACTATTTCTAGATTGCATAAGAATGAGATAAGATTAAATTCTCAACTAGATAAGCTTAATGAGATTATATCTCAATCTACTAAAAATAATAATGAAGTTATGTATATATCTAAAATAAATAATTTAGTTAACATAATCGAAGCTTCTCTAATTACTATTTCGAATTTCTTAGATTCTGTCTTAAATGCTATTTTATTTGCTAAAATTAACGTTTTACATCCCTCAGTTATTACTCCTAGTAATCTTTTAATGGAACTATTGAAACAAAGTCACGTCATAAATAAGCGACTAGAATTTCCTGCTCCTCTTAATATTGAAAGTATTCATACTATAATTGATGTATCTAGTTTAACAGCATATTACTATAAGAAAAGAATAGTTTTTGTGCTTCAAGTTCCTCTTTCTTCTCGTTCTCTCATCTGTTAAGTATAATGTTTATAAATTAATTCCCTTACCTACTCCTCCTGATAACAACAATCCAAATACTTTTGCTCTTATTCATCCTACTTATCCATACCTTGCTATCACAGATGATAGACTAAATTATGCTATGTTATCAAATACTGATATCAAAGATTGTCTTAAGATAAGCAGCGATTATTCTATTTGTCAATTAGTAACTATTTATTCGAGTAATTCAAACCCTTGTTGTGAAACAAAATTATTAACTGAAGTTGTATTGTCTTTACCTAAAGAATGTAATTATAAATTACTGTATGGTCAAATTGATATCTGGCATAAATTACGTAATAATGAATGGATTTATGTACAGTCAAAGCCGAATAAGTTATCTGTAAAATGTAAAACGGAAATCAACGATTTATCTGTTCTTGGAACTGGTATATTAAGACTCACTCCAGATTGTATAGGTTATTCTAAAACTTTACAGTTTGTACCGTCAACAATTTCTACTTCAATTTATAAAAACCATTTTATTATAGATTTTGATATAACCCAAGACAATTGTTGTAATAAAGACATTATTAATAAAACTATTCCCTTATTGTCACCGTTATCTTTAAGTAATATAGATTTAGATTCTTTAAAGCATACAGCTCATAATTTAGATAATTTCGACGTCCCCGGGCAATAACCCAGTAATAGTATATTACTGGAATTTTTTTTTATTTGATATTTAGCATCTGTTGGTTAGAACTCATGTATGTAATTTTTTATAGATTTTTTCTGCGGTTAATTACGAAAATATGATCAATGACAGTTTTATTGCATGGAACTTTCATCGCATTTTTATACGGCAAAAATCAATTAATACAATATAACTTTATAAATTTTATAACTGTTATTTGGTATTATAGTAATACTGGAAAATAATTCTTGTAAAGTTTTGGTTATCGCGATTACAAGTTTATTGCCGTGAAATATGAGGCAGATGTTTTCGGTAATAGTAAATGTTTTCATAATAATAATATATCTTAATTTCTATCATCCATTAATTCAATTCTTCTGTCATTTTTGTAAGCCTCAGTTTTCTTTTTTCTCGATTCCGCTTCATTTTTAAGGGATAAAGCTCCATCTAAAGGGGGGAGATGTTATATCCAGATTTACTTAGTAATTAATGCTGAAGTAATCTTTTATTTTTCTATAAAAGCATTTACTGCCATGTGACAACGCGCAGTTGCTTGGCTAATTTCATACCGCGTTCCCGCGTCCTTAGTAAAATCGTAAAAGAAAAGTGAGGTTCTTGTTCTTGTAAATTCTTAAAGAATAGACTGTTGTTGTGGTGATCAAAAAGTGTTTTTTTAAAAAGACGATTGACGGCTTCCGCATAACAGAACGATGATGTCATTTTTATTAGGGTCCGTAATTTTATTTCAGGAGTCATGTGGTTGATTAATGAAATTCTATTTACATTAAATAATAGTTTCCAAGGAATTTAATGCGAAATAACTTTTATCACCAAACGATACTTTGACAAAACGATTCATCATAAATTTATGAATCGATGGACTGCTTTTTAGAATAGTTTTAAGTTATTAAATTCCATTCGAATAAATTATTTACACGATTTTCCATGAATTGAACTGTTGAAGTAATATTACGAATCATATAATATTTAATTATTCGTCAAATCGAAGTAAATACAATATATAAAATACTTGTTACATCTCTACAAGAAATTCTGCTGTGTACATACTGTCAGAATTCCAAAATATCAAACTTTATATTTGAATAGACAAGGTATATAATTTTAAAAACTAAAGTGCTGAGTTCTGCTTTATTTAAGTACTGTATTATTGTGAGAGTGAAAAGTGCATCTCTTCTAAGAAGCACTTAATGCCTCGTAAGATAATACGACAGTAAACAAATGTTCACAGTTTATTACTCGTACCTACTCATTAATTTTGCGACTAAACACGAGTTGTGTTCATCGTCCTGTGTGTAACTTTCCTAAAACTTAATCTAACGCTAATATATTTGGTGCACGTAACGCCTATCTGTAAACAGAGGCCATTTTCGCTCATATTAAACTGCTGGATATGTAATGTCGATAACTTGCCGCGGACACTAGACAACGTATCACTTTAGTTGCAGGGGTCTTGTCAACTTCTGACACAAGTGACAACTGATTTATTAAAGCTGTAAAGATGTTTGTTACCTTAACCTATTTTACTGCTTTTGGCTAAAATGGTAAATTTGGTATAGGAGAAATTTTATTAGTATTCGTTTTTAATAAAATATGTTTTTAACAAATTCACTAAAAACCACTATACTAACTACTAACTAAACTGACAAGTACAAAAATGATGAGTACTTTGGTTTTAAAGTTGATTTTTTTTTATTGTGTGAGGTTTGATGTAAAGACAAAGAAAGGTTACAAAAAGTAAAGATAAGTAAAGCTACATTAACTATGATTGATAACACACTTATTCTATAATGACCAACTCTCCCACAATGTTTATAGTTTCATTAGTCGATGTCAAATGATCTGCTAATAGTTATATAGTGATGTACGTAACATTACATAGAAATGTTTGGGCAATGTAGACAAGTTCCGCAGGGAAATAAATTATCAGACGAATAACTACACCACTTGGATAAATGCGATCTTAGTTATGCTAAATATGTACATAGAAACATTGTATGGTCAATGATTTTACAACAGCGCTTAAATTTATTATTAATTCATTCTTTATGTGCCATCTCTACCTAGCTCAACAAAACAAAATAGATCTTTGTTTTTTCCATATATGAGACAATTGAAATAAATAAAGCAACTAATTTTGTGCAACGATATATTAGTTTGAATAGACATAACGCACAACGCAGACCGCGTTTATAGAACTGGTAGAATATTACTAGCTAATTATATTATACTGTCATGACTTGACTTCTTCGTGAATGGCCTCATGTGAAACGTCACATATTTTGCCAGTGTCTTGTCGAGGGGCTCGTAATGTCATTAATCAAGAAGTGTCATGATCCATGCTATTAACCAAATAAATGGTAAACCAAAACAAATCACAAACAATTGTTCAGGATGATTATTTTAAACAGAATAACATAATTATATACACGAAAATAAATAAATAAGATAACTAAATACAAAATTATTAAGCTAAAAGAAAAAAACACAAACTTACATAACTATCTACAATTTAATTTTATTAAACGCTATATATTTACATAAACATAAAGCAATATTAGGACTAAAGATACGGGAAAGGAGACATTTTAAGGAAACAGGACGAGGGATATTAGAATGGAGAAAGTCGAAGAGGGAAAATCTACTAAAAGGGCAATTAAAAAAGATGTGATCTGCTGACCCTATGTCCAGACCACATTCGCACAATGAATTACTTGCAAACGAAATTGACATAAGAAAGTGTCATTAAACATTGCTTTTTACAGCACTTAGAGCTAGTTTACTGAATTAAATTTTTGTATCTTTAGTATTATAACATGATTTGCCTCGCCTCATCCGCTGTTTAATTAAATAACAAATATAGTATAAAGTACATAAATATAAACTTTTACAGATAAAGCGCTGGGGCAACATTTTTAAAAGCTTCATCGTTCATATTTCAGTTATAATTAAAAAAGTACGCCTCTGAGTAAATTTAGTAATGAATATTTTTTTTTTTTTTTTTTTTTATTTGTTTATTTAAAGTCGTTTTTTAACAACAAGGTCATCAACGACTACAATATAAACTAGGATTAACTTATAATAGTACTTAGAGTATAATTACAATGTTTATCTTAACTTAGATTAGGTCGTAATTATTAATCATTTTTAAGAAGTTAATTGTGGGTTTACATCCAGTTTCTGAAAGACAGTCTTTTAATGTGATTGGTAAATTACAGAGCTTTTTCTCTTCATCGTAAGCTGAACATTCTGTTAGAATATGTAAAACAGTTAAATCCAGCCCACACTTGCATTTGTTTCTTTCAGCTTTTGTTATGAGGTGTATGTGAGTCATATTGGTGTGTCCTATACGTAACCTGGTAATTATTGATTGGTCTTTCCTACTCATATCTGGGAAAAAGTTCTTTTCAAAAATTGAGGATCTAATATTAAATAACTTAGTAGTATTTTCCGTCTTCCAATTTTCGTCCCAAAGTAGTCTAATTTTGTGTTTAACATGTTTTTTTGTTTCAGCTGGAGTTGCTTTGATACTATCTAAAATATTGGACTCATCAATTGATTTTTTAGCTTCCCTGTCTGCTTTTTCATTGCCGGGTATTCCTTGGTGGCTAGGTATCCAAACAATTTTAAATTGATAGCTGTCTTTAATAAGGTTTATACATTTTTGTTTCATTTCTGTGATAATAGGGCTGCTGTTTTTTATGTTTTGCAACGCTGTTAAACAAGATTTGGAGTCTGTATAAATGACATGTGTTTGAAGTTTTGAGTCATTCTGTATCATATCTAAAGTCTTCATTAGTGCAGTTGCTTCACAAGTAAAAATAGTACAAAAATCATACAGTCTATATCGGTAACAAATATTGTCTGACACCACAGCACACCCTGATTTTCCATTTAGAACTGATCCATCTATGTAAAAGCTTTTGTAGTCCTTATATTTATTTTTAATATCAAGGAATAGGTTTTTGTACACACATTGTGGTGTGTCATTTTTAAGATTTTTGGCTAATTCCAGATCAATAGGATATTGAATATTTTCCCAAGGGCCACAACTAAGTATTTTTTTAACATAAAGGTTTGGTATCGTAAAATTACACTCTTTTAAATATTTAGCAGCTCTAATTCTAAGTGGTTGAGGTAAGTTAGGTTTAAATTCATATTCAGCATCTGTTGCCCTTATATTAGTATAGTACATATGAATTGGATTATCAGGTTGAGATACTATATTTATAACATAAGAAATAACGAGTTGCATTCGTCTAAACATTAATGGTATTTCTTCAGCTTCAACCAAAATACTTGCTGTAGGACTTGTTTTAAATGCACCAATGCACAATCGTAGTGCAGTGTTTTGAATACTTTCAAGAGATTTAAGCGTGCCTTTTTTGGCTGAATCATAGATGATAGAACCATAATCCAGTTTTTGTCTTATTAGTGCACGATATGTATGAATTAGACAATTTTTATCAGATCCCCAGGACGTAGATGACAAAGCTTTTATGATATTTATTCTTTTATAGCATTCTGATTTTAATTGATTAATATGGGGTACCCATGACATTTTGGAGTCAAATACTAATCCTAATATTTTAATACTATTAACCTGTTTTATTTTAGAATCGTTTAGAGTCAACTGGATATTTTCACTGTGTTTTTTCTTTTTAGATAATACCAATAATTCTGATTTTGTTTTAGAAAATTTAAAGCCTGATTTGTAAGACCACTGTTGAAGGTTATTAAGTGTATTTTGAACTAATTTTACAGTAGGCATTAGCGTCCTACCACTACATATTATTATGAGATCATCTGCAAACATAAAAGCTTTAGCTGGTTTTTCAATATAAGTAAAGACATCATTAATGGTGAGTAAAAACAAGATAACAGAAAGCACGGAACCCTGGGGGAGGCCATTTTCTGTAAAAACAGGTTCTGATATGATATCGTTTATTCTTACTCTTAGTGACCTATTTGAGAGAAAGTTTTTGACAAAAGCCAACATATTACCCTTGATATCATTATTCTCTAATGTTCTTAATACTTTATGGTTCCAGACCATTTCATAGGCTTTTTCTATATCTAAGGCAACTAATAATGTATAATAATCGTTAGCAAAGCTGTCTAGTATTTCATTTTCGAGGTTCATAAGATGATCTGTAGTTGATCTAAATTGACGAAAACCGTATTGGAAAGATGAAAAGATTTTATTGGACTCTGCGTACCATCGAATTCTTTTACTTATTATTTTTTCAAGTATTTTACAAAGATTACATGTTAGTGATATTGGTCTATAGCTAGAATGTAAACATGGAATTTTTCTAGGTTTTAAAATAGGTACAACTAAGGCTTCTCTCCAACTATCGGGAAAAACCTGCTTTGTCCAAATATAATTATAAAGTTTTAGCAAATACTCGATTGCACATACTGGTAGATGTTTAATTATAATGTTTGAAATACTATCAGGCCCTGGGGAAGAGTTTCCTACTTCCGAAATGACTAATAGTAATTCATGTATGTTAATTTTTTCATTAATAGGGTTACTGTTGTTATAAGTATCAAAATTGGAATTACACTCTTGGTGATTTTTGTGATCTACAAACTGGGGATTGTAATTATTTGTACTAGAATTAGCAGCAAAGGCTTTTGCTAGTATAAGTGAAGTTTCTGCAGCATCTGCGGTGAAAGTGTGATCATATTTTTCCAGTACTATTTTGTTGTAACTAATGTTTCGATGATTAAGTTTTTGAATCTTTTTCCACATATCTGATGTAGTAGTTTTATTATTTATAGTTGATACCCAACTTTCCCAATATTGCTTTCTACATTCTTTTAATAGTCTTCTTGCATAAGATCTCTTTTTTTTGTATTCTATTTTGTACAGTGAATTATGATCGTTTCTAGCAAACTTTCTAAAAAGCTTTAAAGCTTTTTTTGTTTCTTTGTGTGCGATTTGACATTCAGTGTTCCACCAAGGTAAATTATTTTTCTTTACTATACCTGATGTTTTAGGGATTGCTTTGTTCGCTGCGTCTACAATGGTTCTGGTAAATTTTCCAACAAGCTCATTTATAGGGAAATCAATTTCGTTATTTAACTGTTCCAGTAAAAAAATATTTTTGTCTATTTCTTCTCTAAAAATTAACCAATCAGCATTATCGAATTTCCATTTTTTTGGTATTTTATTGTTATTTGATACATCGTGTGGGATTTGACTTTTAATTAAAATTGGAAAGTGATCACTGTCATACAAATCATCTAAGGCGTTCCATTCAAAATATGACGTAATATTTTGTGAAGCCAAAGTTAAATCTATAATGCTAGTGAGACCTGTACTGCTGTTAAAATGTGTAGGTTGACCATTATTTAATAGAAGTACATTATTATAGTCATTAAGCCACTCTACTATTATTTTTCCTCTAGTATCGCATTTATCTGAACCCCAATAAAAGTGGTGACTATTAAAATCCCCCAAAATAACAAAAGGTAATGTTAGTTGGTTTACTAGGTCATTTAACTCAGATAAATTAAGTGGTTGACTATTAGGCAGATACACATTACAAATTGTTAAGTTTATTGGGAATTTAATTTTTATTGCTACGGCTTCTAAAGTAGTGTTTAAATGTATCTCTTCAGGTAAAGTGCATGATTTTATAAAAATTGCAATACCTCCACTAGCCCTACTATTCTGCAATCGGTTCTTAAAAAAATGTTCATAACTAGGTAAAGAAGCACAGTAATTTGATGTAAAGTTTGTTTCTTGTAAACAAATGCAAGCGGGAGCTAGCCGGTGAATTAATAGTTTTATGTTTTCTAATCGTTTAAAGTAACCGTTAACATTCCATTGTAATATGTCCATAATACTAAACACTTATATATATAATATTATATGATATTTTAAATACCAGAGATTTATCTGTGTCTCTTTAAAGTAATATAAACAAAAAATATTAGAAAAGGTTTAAGTTATTGTAAAGAATAATAGGTACTAATTATCTCAACACTTACGTAGGAATATTTAGTTCATGTAGTTTACGAGATAATCTGGAACATCTATTTTTTAAATTTTTGTTCATTTTGCAATGTAACGTATTACACATTTTAATTAGTTCTTTTATATTATCAGTGTATGAATAAACCAGTTCTTTAATATTTTGTTTTCCTCTTGAGTTATCCATAAGACTTATGAATTGATCTAAACTAATCGGGAAAGTATTTTCCTTGTCTAGCTCCGTTATGTTATGTTTTATATCGTTCCATGTTTCTTGTTCTGTTCTAGGGTCATTAGTTTTAATCTTCTTTTTTATTTTGTTCTTCTCTCCTAGGTCCTCGGCTGAAGTGTTGCTTTCTGTTTCATCGGTTTCTTCCATAATGTCTACACTATCTTGTTTCGAGTCAAAAGGTCCGGTAACTTCTATTTCAGACGTTGCACTAACGGATGGCGAGTGGATGCGTTTTATTCCTTTTTGTATATTTTGCGTTTGTTTTGAAAAATCTTTGACCGTAGATGGTTGTGAGAATATTGGTGTCGATATTAAGTCGTCGTTTCGATCGAATGTGCTTAAGATATCAGCTTGGAGTTGGTTATCTATTTCATCATTATTTTGCTGTGGAGGAGGTAAGTTTTGTGGACAATTTTTAGCAACATGGCCCATTGTGTTGCACGAGAAGCATTTTAAAGAATCGGATGATAGGTAAATCCAATAATTTGTTTCTTCGTACGTTACTTGGAAAGACTCAGGGAGACTGCTTTCGTCTTCAGGCGTTACGTACAATTGCCTTCTAAAACTCAATATATGAGAGAATCCTGGTTCATTAACTCCTATCTTCATAAAAGTGATAGGAGACATAATTTTAATATTTAATTCTGTGAACTTTTGTTCTATTACGTAATGAGGTATGACTGGGCATACGTTCGATAGGACTATGCGTTTATTCCTCGTTATTAACGGTTTAATTTCTAAAATATTGTTTTTTATTGTAATCTTTTTCTTACCTTCAATGAGGTCATCAGCTGTTTTTCTTGAGTCTAAATAAACGCATATTCTTGAATTCGCTATGCGGGATACAAAGCGTATAGATGTTGGTGGCACAATCGATGATAAGGCGAGAATGTACTCTTTCAAGGTTATTCCGTCAATTGAATCTAATATAATCGCTTGGTCTTTCTTTGGAAAAAATGTTGAGGAGGTGACGTTGGCATAACTCGATGTTTTTTCTTGTCGGGGTTTCATTGGTGGCTGTGACGTTGGGTTTAGTTGGAACGTTGGGGTTGGGTTCATTTTATGATTAAGGGACTCCTATTATAAGGAGTTACCCTTTTAAGATAAAATCCGAATAGGTTAGTTAATTACGTTGCGAACGTAAACAAACAACAAGCGGTCGAGCGGAGTGACTCACACGCGTCCGCCGTGGTTCTATACACGCGCCGAACTGAATGAATATTTGGTTTGTGCTAAATATTACAAAATAACGAGGACCGTCCTGATAGCAGATGTCTCGCCGGGGAGACATCGTCTACACGTTCATTATAAATGTAACAACATTATGTACGTGAATATTATTACATAATTTAGAGTCATTTATAAAAATATATTAAAATCTCACGTGCCCGGTGTTATTCTTTTCTTTCTGTTGGTTTTTAGTAGAAAAGACTGTCCGTAATACATTACTTCTTCCCTCCAAATGTAACAGATAAATATATAAATAATAATGTAATAAATAGTGCCAACTAGTTGTATTATCTCGTCCATACAATAACAAACAAGTATCATCAAGTGGTGGTTAGTGCGTGTAGTTGTATTGTATCAGTAAGTCTGTGTGGATGGAACTCGTTAATAGATAATGTTAACTAACTTGTAATGTGGTGAGATACGGCGCTTGTTTGTACCTTGTGTGAACTATATTTATAGATCAACATGTTATGCAGATATTAAAGGCAAAGTCGAGTCGGTTGATCACATAACTTTATACAGATTTGTGTTGTCAGCGTATGTACACTTTGTGATTCCAGTGAGCTGAGCTTTTTTCATTCAGTGGATGCGACTTGTAGACCTACTGTCTCGTGCAAAGCTTTATATAATACTAGCTTCCGCCCGCGGCTTCGCCCGCGTGAAATTAGTTTTTGTCAATCAGAATCAGAATTTGTTGTGAGTGAGAGAGAAGTGAATGTGAGTTTGGCTTTGTAGTTCCCGTTCCGAATCCGTACAGTTCGAATTTCGGGAATTCCGTTTGTAGAAAAAGCCTACGTACCAAGATTTATTGTATTATCTTCAATTCAACCTCTATTTCACCCCCACACTGGTAAAAATTTCAAACTGCTAGAACATACAATTTTTTTGTAAAAAAAAATATTTTTTTTTCTTAATAAAAAGTAGTCTATGTTCTTTCTCAGGGTCTAAAGATTGTCAGTACCAAATTTCATCTATAATATCATTTCAATTATAATTTATTTTATTTTATTTTATTTTCAGATTTAGAAAACTTACAGCTATTTTACAAATATAATGCGGATTGAGTATTTAACATTATGGCCAATTAAAAGTTTTCACTAATAACTATTTGTGAATGATCGATTAAGTGTATACAGTAGGACGACAATGATGTTGTTTATAACTTGGATTAGAAGATATCTAAAATATTATCTAACAGATAAAAAAAAAATAATAATAATAATAGTTAATAAATAAACAATCACTCAAAGTATTCACAACAAAGAGTTCTCTTTAACACTGATGCATTCATGATGAAGGGATCGAAGTCAACCCCACGGTTGGCAGTATTGAACGAATTACAGGCTCTGATGAAATATGAGTTTTGTCTGTAGACAGTTTCGACTGTTGGGGTATGGAGAAGATCGTGCCTTCGACGTAATGTTGTCGGTACGCGTAGGCCTATTTCGTTCACGAACTCGGAAACATCTGTCGCTCCATTCATGATGCCTAATAAGAATGAAATATCAGCTATTCTCCTTCGTTCTTGTAGTGGGAGCAAATGAAACTTCTTGCATCTAGTAAAATAATCTGGTAAATAAGTATTACAGCGAAATTGAACATACCTCACAAACTTCTTCTGAACTCCTTCCAACCTCGATATATAGATATCATAGTTGGGATTCCATACCTGTGAGGCATACTCAAGGTGGCTGCGTACGTAAGCGCAATACAAGATTTTTATAGTTTTAATACTTTTAAATTCAGCAGATATTCTAAATACGAATCCTAACGCTTTACAGGCCTTGTTTACTATATTAGAAATGTGTGTGTCAAATAGTAACTTAGAATCAAACGTAACTCCTAGGTCTTTTATAGTGGATACTCTAGTCAATGTGGCATCTGACAGTTTGTAATGACTGATTATGGGCTTGGGCTTACGCGTAAAGGAACAGACATAGCATTTAGATACGTTCAGTTGTAATTTGTTTATAACGCAATAATGTTGGAAACGATCCAAGTCGCGTTGTAGGGCTATGGTATCATCTTCAGATGTTATTACATGCAGAATTTTCATATCATCCGCGTATAATAATATTTTGCTCGTTTGAAAACAGGAAGCGATATCGCTGATAAATATGTTAAACAGAAGAGGGCCTAATAATGATCCCTGTGGTACTCCTGAAGGAATAAACACGGACCTCGACGCGTAACCATTCAGTACAACAACCTGACTCCTGCTTTCAATGTACGATGTGAACCACCTGTACAAGTTTCCCCTTATACCTACTTGTGACAGTTTCTGTTTCAGTGTGTAATGGTCTATTCTGTCAAAACATTTACTGTAGTCCGTGTATACAACGTCTACTTGAGAGCGCTGTGACATGTGCTTAGATAAAAAGTCACTACAGGCAATGAGATTTGACGTGGTGGAACGACCCCTAAGAAAGCCGTGCTGGTGCTCGCCAAAATCAAGCTTGATAGCTGGGTAAAGTTGATTATAAATTATTTTTTCCATAATTTTAGCGAACACGCAAAGCTTTGAGATAGGTCTGTAATTCTCTACCTCGTCTATAGGTCCTTTTTTATGAATTGGGGTTATATACGCCGACTTCCAGATTGCTGGCATTATACCATCAACTAGACATCGCCTGAATAGGATTGAAAGAGGTGTAGTAAGAGACCCGGCACAATTTGCTATAAAAATTGGAGGTACCTCATCCGGTCCCGCTGATCTCTTAAGATCCACTCCTTTAAGATGCTTGAATACTTCGTTATTCTTGAATTCAATTGAACTGATATCTGAGGAGTACCTTTGAAGCAGTGAACCCGTTTCCTGCGCATGAGTAGTCGATTGGCGATCGTTGTGAGTATTCTCTAAAAAATTCGAATAAAAGTACTCCCCAAACATGTTACAAATCTCTTCTCCGTTACTAGACGAACGATCGTTGAATTTTAATATAGAGGGATAGGAATTGCATTTAGCTTTAGCTTTAACATATCTCCAAAATGAACGAGGATCAGCAGAGATGTCCGTTTCAATTTTTGTGATGTAGGTGTCGTACATATTCCTCTCCAAATCCTTAGCTCGCTGCCTCAATGTAACGAAGGAATTATAGTCCGCCAAGTTGCCATATTTTTTGTATTTTTTATGAGATTTTGCCTTCTCCCTAATAATCTTTATCAAAGGGCTTTTATACCATGGTGGGTACCTATTATTTGTCATTATTCTAGTTGGAATATGGTTCGTTTTCAATTTGTTGAGGACGTCATAAAAGTAAGCAACAGCTTCTTCAGAAGACTTGGAATATAGCTGACTATCCCAGTCTATAATATCCAGTTCCTTATTAATAGCTGTATAGTCACCCTTACCATATAAAAACTTCTTACTAGGACAAATTGGCAGACCTTGAAATTCCACGCTATTCAAAAGAACACATAACGCCCTATGATGTGGATCCTCGGGAACCAACGGATCACCACACAAATCAACCTCCACCTCGATGTTACAAAGTACCCAGTCCAATATCCTACCATTCATGTTACAATGGCGATTATATTGTAATAAATTGCATGTAGTAAAAGTATCCAATACATTTAATTGCGTTGTGCCTTGTATGTTACACGGATATAAGCTATTGTGGTCGGTTGATTGCCACAATATATTTGGTTGGTTAAAATCTCCTAGCAATATAAGCTTGTCTGTGGGGTGCCTCAACGCAACATCTATGACATTTTCCGAGAAGTTAACCAATTGTTCTGATAAAGAGTAACCTTGATTTTGTGAGCAAATATACACAACCCCTATGTGCAGTTTGGTCGACTTTCTAGGGTTCCCACGATGCAATATTATGGTAACCCACAGATTAGTATAGATGGCAATATGATGCATTGAACTAACGGAACATTACGGTAAAACCAAAATCGTGGTGATATAGGTCACGACATTTTAGCAGAACGTTCTAAATTTATTTATTTTTTGTAGCAGCTCTTACTCGTCTTGTATTATGAAAAACCAAAATTTTGCAGAATTAATATATTCTTCTTTTTTAATAAAAGTGTCATACGTCGTAATTAACACATTGTTACTCTCCCGCAGACAATAAGTATAATGTTAAAACACAAAGTTTTAAAATTCAAGTTCAAAGCTGGGTGACATAATAAAGTTAATATTATAAAGGCGCACGTTCCCGCGACACATTTAAATACAAAAGTATAATTATATACGATACACAAAGCTTTCAGCTCTAACTCAATTGTACTCAATTAACATGTACTCGCACAGAGCGTGAACCTTTGTATCAAGTAATATGTGTAATAATATAATGCAACTAATTACTAGTTACTATTTAATCATGTTGTTATAAAACTGATAAATCTTCTTGAAATGACCCGCTGTCCTTGTGGTTATACAACAACAACAACAAAAAACAAGATCTTGATTTGATATATTATTATCATTCGTAAAAAAATCCTTAATCTAACTTTTAACTCGTACTACTTCAACAGAACGAGTAGTGATGGCATTTTATATTTACTTACAAAAAATATTGAGATAGAGTTATGTGTTCGTCAGCCCCTGGACGATACATATTATTGGGCAATATTGTGAGTCGCTCTACAATCCTTACAAAGTTGCATTGCTTCGTCTACGTTCATTCATACCCCTCGGTCCTGAGTACTAGACGTTCAGTACTATCTGCTTACACTCGTGGGAACGAAGTGCAATGCATACATTACTTCAGAATCAGATTGTAGAGTTAATATTTAAGATTGCAATATTATTAAGTGTGTCCTAGATCAACGCTAAATACATTTCAGCATTGTTTGCTATTTTACCCTGAATCAAAAGATATCTAAGGTATTGTTGTTGTATACCTGCACAACTAGACAATAGCTTTATCGTTGATTTAGATATTACTTCATTGTTTCACAAACCTCCATGTTCATTGTGAATAGTTTTTTTATAACATGTAGTTTATACAAAGTAATCATTAAGACAGAATTTATATCATTAATTATCTACTCGTTCTCTATTTCCTCAATTCACAAGCTCATAAGTTACATATAATATTATTATCTGTCTGTAACCAAAAGGGCGCCATAATGAAATCAGTTGGCAAAGTATTGTTGTAAGATATCTGTGTGTAATACGTACGAGTAGGAGCAGTTAGTGATAGTCGCGCAGTCTCGCCGCAAGGGCTCGCTCGCAGTTGGAGCGGTGCCAATACTGTCGCACTGACCCACTCGCCCACCCATCCACGCGCCCGCCTCACCGCCTCCTACATACCGGTACATTGACTATCGTTCATGGTGTTTTTGATCTTGTGATTGTCACCATATGCTAGATATGTATCTCAATATTGAAAAAAAAAATGAAAAAATATTTTATTTTATCTAAGTCACGTCAATGACATTTATGAACGTCGGAGTTTTTATAGTGATCACAGCACGTCTAACTTAACGGCTAAGTTTACTGAGGGTTCGGAACACTACCATGACAGAGAAGACACCCACAAGAAACTCTGCTGGGTTCCTATCGCTCTTTTAGGTGATCACTTCACAAATATTTTATTAAGAAAACAGGACAATTCAGATCCAGGCATTTTTATCGTTTAAGTAATCCTTTACACTGTAATATGATTTCAATATTAACTTATGTTTAATGAAAGATTTAAATTTATTAATTGACAATTCTTTAACTTCCATAGGGAGCTTATTATAAAAACGAATACCATTACCAGCGAAAGAATTACTTATTTTATGAAGCCTAGTGTGGAGAACAGCAAGTTTATTTTTATTTCTTGTATTAACATTGTGTATGTCACTCATTTTTTATATTTGTTTATATTTTTGTGTACATACATTAGATTTTCAAATATATACTGGCAATGCACAGTCATAATCTTAATCACTTTAAATTTATCTCTAAGAGACTCTCTTGGGCCCATATTATATATACAACGTACCGCTCTTTTTTGCAATACAAATATTGTGTTGATATCAGCCGCACTACCCCACAACAGAATACCATACGACATAACACTATGAAAATAGCTAAAATAAACTAGCCTAGCTGTTTCTATGTCTGTTAACTGACGTATTTTTTTCACTGCGTATGCTGCTGAAGAAAGCCTACCTGACAAGTTTTCAATATGGGGGCCCCATTGTAATTTACTATCTAAAGTAATACCTAGGAATACTGTAGTGTTAACGATTTCTAATTCCTCATCACTAATCTTAACAATTGGATTTATATTAAGTACGTTTGGCAAGGTAAATTTTACGCATTTTGTCTTGGTTTTATTTAATAACAAATTATTTGAATTGAACCAATACACTATTTCCAAAAGAGAATTATTTATGTAGTCTACCGCAGGTTGTCGTCTATTAATCTTAAAAATAAAGGATGTATCATCGGAAAACAAAATTATCTCGGGGTTCTTTTTAACTAAATATGGCAAATCGTTTATATATATGAGAAATAGAAATGGTCCTAGTACTGAGCCTTGGGGTACCCCCATTTTAACAACCGATCCAGGCGAACGCTTACCATTTACATCTACTTTTTGTACTCTATCGCTTAAATATGATCTAATAACACCTAAAGCATAATCCCTAACACCATAGTGACCTAGTTTTCTCAGTAATGTCTCGTGTTCGACACAGTCAAATGCCTTAGATAAATCGCAAAAAACGCCAAAAGCATCTTGTGATTCTTCCCAGGCCTCAAATATATGTTCTACTAAATTAGCTCCGGCATCGGTAGTTGAACGACCACGTGTAAATCCGAATTGCTTATCGTGAAGTAATTTATTCTCATTAAAATGACTAATTAATTGATTAAGAATTAGTTTTTCAAATATCTTACTAAACGTAGGCAACACAGATATTGGTCTAAAGTTTGTAGGATCTAAAGTACTACCTGATTTGAACAGAGGTGTTATTTTACTAGGTTTCATAAGATCAGGGAATATACCTAAGTCTATACTATTATTAAAAATGACAGCTAACTCTGGTGCAATAACATCTATCACTGTTTTTAAAATGCTAACAGAGATTCCCCATAGATCAGCTGTTTTCTTAACACTTACTGAATTATTACCTATTATTAACATTATTACCATCTTAAATCTTAATTCTACATACCTGCTGTACACTCACTTGACACTGTAATTAGAGCCACTTCCTGCTGTACTCGTTTTACGATTTTATCATTTCTTTTTGCTAGTTTGTGTCGGACGAACCTAGCTGAAATAAAACTAAATACGAGTAATTTGTGTTGTTACACACTTGAAATTTTTACCTTTTTCTAATTAAGTTATTTTAATACACTTTATGGTAACGTTGTTTAATATATTTTAATTAACTATGGTTTTTAGTTTAATTTACTCTGGCTGAGAGTAAATATTGTATTTTTTTTAGAGCACAGACATGTCACACCTCAAAATTAGACCTCAACATTGCGCCTAAAAGGGTCATTAGTAACAGCCATAATGAGTTTAAAAGTCAGATAAAAATCACTCGCTTGTGTTAATAATATAATGGACGAGTAGAAGTTGATTTGTAGTTATTATTAGTACAAGTTTTATTTTTATTGTGGAACCAATTCTCCCACAGAGTTTATTGTCAAACTTACTGATTAATGTTTCTAATAATGTAATTTGTTTCCTTTGTAAGTCTGTTATGACTTATTCATTCTTTATTAAATTGTACACAAGTTTATTATTATAATATTTAGAGCTTGTCTTAATGTTGTTTAATTATAATTATTGCTAGTTTGTCCATTGTTGACATCTTTCTGTAATGGAGGATATAATTGGTAACGAGCAACACTTGCTGTGAGACTTAAACTTAATATAACTTAGAGATTATTGTACGCCATACTGATACAACAAAGCACGCTCTCAGGCGTATGATATACTCTACTAGCGTGGTATTTTTACTTTCTATATTAAATTAAAACTCTATAGCAAGGGTGCCAAAAAGTTTTTTTTTTTTTTTAAAAGCCAACTCCCGCACTAGGGATCATGCCCTGTGTCGCGGGGACTTTTTTACAAACATCAATTAACGGACACAAAGAACACCCAGACCAGGACAATAATTTGTGGATCTCACAAATTATTGTCCTGCGTGGGGATCGAACCCACAACCTCTTTCACGGCAGCCGCTTGCGCTACCGTCGCGCCACCGAGGTCGTCAAAAGTAATACGGAATGATTTCTACTCATTAACCAAATACATCATAAGTATAATAATTGCTGGCAACTAATCGTCAATGTTACCAACTGCACAACTAAACACACTCAAGCAAACCTCTTTAGCTTATTAATTCCCACACAAAGCATCGCTCAACTATGAAGGATAGTATGCTCGGCATTCCACTCAAACCTGCAAATTTCACGATATTACAGCTATGTCTCGGAACTCGAACTAATTCAATGGCTTATCTACTTATTGTATACAGTATATATTTGATTTAAAGACTGATATGTCATAACATTAATTGAATATGCGTTGTAATATTTGTTGGTATAGTTATATTTCTTAGACTAATAAATATGGAAGAGATTTTGTCATAAGAGACGTTAAGCGTGATTCATCAACTCGTTGACAGAGTCAGACTTAGCCGTGCTGTATCGTACTCGTATGTAGTAGGTATGTAGTAGAGAATACGACTAGGTCACGTAATGTAGTGCGGGCACGTCCTCGACATAGACGCTCATTTGTCATCATATTGTGCCGACGCGACGACGTGCCGGTTTAGAAATATTTAAGAATTAATAACTTAATGTCGACATAACTTACGTGTTTAAATCGACAATACAGACGATTTCGACAATCAGTCGCAATTCGGTTGTTTGTTATTGTGTGTCTCTTCCTCTCAGTTTGTAAATTAGATTTTAAATATTTTCAATAACTTCTGGAATTTGAATTTATATTTAGTTACGTAACAGAAACATAATTATACATGTACTTAAACTTGACTGACTGATGTACGTGGCTATAGCTGAAACTACTAGCTATTATGAAATTAATGGCTATCTTTAATATGACAATGACATTTAGTCCCGCCAAACTAATTTAGAATTTGTTAATACGTTTGTTGGGAAACTATTGTTAAGAAGATAATTGACTCTCCAAGGGAACAAACTGATTAGTCTAGCTACTAGACACCACGTCTTACACATTAAACGTCACAAATGTTTGTGTACATAAACTTATTCTAGTAGTTAACAGACTAAGAATACGACATGTCACTAATCCTCGTCGCCTACGCTTGTCGTTAAAGCAAATAACGGAAACTCTCCAGAATTAATATCATTGCTAGGAAAATAAAAATGATAGCTCAAAATATAGATCTACCGTCGCCAGTAGGCTCATAATCCATCACATCAAAGTTAGTGTAGCCTTCAGACATATTGCAGTACAAGCTATGTGGCGTTAATAACTTATTTTTTTTTTTACATTTTGTCAGTAATTAGTAGTGATCATAATCATCGTCATATCCACCAATTGACGTCGAATGCAGGTCAAAGGGCCAAATGTTTTGTCTTTACGAAGTGTGGGGAAATCTCTTACAAGGTGTACAAACGACCCGGTTAAGATGGCGGGAAACCGACGGATGAGAGAGAGACAAGACTGCGTAGTTATACTGTGATATAACGTGTTTATGTTTGTCAGACGAGTGGGCGCACAACACGGGCGCGCCCGGCGTGGCGGTGGCGTGCACTCCGAGCCGCGGCGTGCTGGCGGCGCACGCGCACCTCACGCTGCTCGTGCAGGTGTACGCCAACACCTGGGGGCTGTACTACGACCAGCTGCTCATACTGGTAACTATGTCTCTTTGTATTATTACATGACTACTGTTGCAGGAAAGTGTCGCGGGAACACACAAACACTTAAGCAACGTCATGTGCATGCTATGTATTGAACAATAATACTTATCTGCTATCACCATCAGACCAGCCCGCTGCAGACATAGCCTTGAGATGGGGGAACGTTGGCAAACAAGTATCATGCTACCAAGTACCATTAGTTTTTTGTAAATTTTCCTTTTGTTTATAAATAAATAATCACTATAAATTTTGTCAAAGTCTGCGATTAAGATACACATGAGACATGAGCGTACGAAAAGTAAATAGGTACTTAGATCATCATTTATCAAGATTGTTTCTTTTGTATAAAACTAATGACTGAATTTTATTGAGGTCCGAATACCGAGGTAATGTTGAACTAGGTATTGTCTGGGCCCGGCTCTATTAAGGTCAGATAATTTATCAAAGATAATAGGAAAACTTATGATTTACAATATTTACCTTTGACCCAAACATTTCGGAAATAGCCTTATTTAGTAATATACTGAAGAACATAAAAGTTATTTATATTTGCGATTTCAATCAGGTCAGAACATTCATTTACAAAAGAAAGACATTATGAAGTTAATGTATTTTTTTAGATATGAGTTATTTTGGAATAAAACTTTCTTCTTTTACTTTATGTGATAAATGGTTACCAGGAATGTAAATTGTAATAATGTTTTTCTCGTCTCGGGGTAGTCATAAAAGATGACTCTGATGATGAGATTATTATCTAAATATTAACTTAATAAAATAATAATTTATGTAATTTAATTATAGCAACATTTTAAAATGATGATGTGCTCATGATGTGTTCTCCTATAATTGAAGGAGCACATTACTATATTTTTAATCTCATAGAATATTGCATGTACAGTGTTTCCTTTGTTGGAGTTCCTAAGTTTAAATAAATAAATAAATTTGTCAGTCTAAAAAGTAAAAGCCTCTACCTGTTTTTTCTATGGGACTCTCAGTAGCTTCTAAAACGCTCATCTTCTCAAATAATTTACTCGTAAGTAGCATTGTTTGTAACTGAGAGAGATATTGAGAGAGAGAGAGAAAGAGAGAGATAGATACAAATAACAAATTATTGGTATAATTCTGTAATATCTGCTTATCAATTTAATTCGAACTGGTCAACTAAATTAAATTAAAAATATAAATTTGTTTATTGCCATAAAGTTTACTAAATAGAAGTTACAGTGACCCCACACTAGGCAAACCTGTCCTGTGGGTACCCGATTCGTTTAAAATTGTCCACATACAATGCTCGGGCGACGACAAAATAAAATTAAAACAATAAAATAAACAAACGAAGTGAAGAAAAAAAGAAAAAAATCATCCTAAAAATCTTAAGTCTAAAGTATGAGAACAAATAAAAAAAAAAAATTATTTGTTAATGTTAATAATTAAATTTTATTAATTAAACGTAATTAAATTTACTTAACGTAATTTATGTAGAGCGGTTACTAAAACAGTGCATAAATAACGGAGAGGAAGTCAACAAACAATAGTTAAAACGAACATAGTAATATTTCGGATACATTATGCGGATGTAGCCGCCACGGCTTACCATTAGGTGACATTAACATTAGTGCGCTCTCATTTACTTTACTTGTTAATGTTTACTATACGCACTCGTGTATGTAGTTGTACATTAAGTAATAGTGTCTACTGTACGTAGTAACACACAGTACGCGTACACTCCACTAGCTCAGAAAATTAACTTTTTGTACTCCGGTGGCACGTGTACACATTTTAATTGATATTCGACAATGATTTATATTATGAACATTGGTTTAGTCGGTACTATGAACTATGTAGTGCTTGGATACTATGTTTCTTTCATCATAATAATGTCAGCACATTAACGTGCCACTGGCACTGGAGAGAAAAAACTAATACCCATACAATAAATTGAATGTTAGGCCGAGCGTCCCGATGAGTGTAGGTGGCTTTGCTGATCACAAAACCATTGCTGAGGCTTTTAGAAAGCATTTTACTGTACGGTCGCCCTTGGGTCCCATGTCTGGCGAGGTGAGAGATGGTGAGCCCATTGTGACGGAGCAGAATGTAAAGATAACTGCCAAGAGCGTGGCAAACATTATTCAAAAAATGCAGCGTGGTAAGTCTCCTGGTCACGATGGGCTTAGTATCGAGCATTTTAAATATGCAGGGGTGCACTTGCCGCGAGTACTGTCCATGTTTTTTAGTTTGTGTGTAGGTCACTCTTATTTGCCGGAGCCGCTAATGCGCGCGATAGTTGTTCCTATTGTGAAAAACAAAACGGGTGATACTTCTGACATAGGTAACTATCGACCCATCTCGCTTGCTACCACAGCGGCTAAGGTGCTTTACAGCTTGCTGAACAGTCGTCTCACGGCACAGATTAAGTTACACGATGCCCAGTTCGGTTTCAGAGCAGGACTCTCAACAGAGAGTGCTATTCTGAGTCTGAAGCGAACTGTCAAGTACTATACAGCGAGGAGGACGCCGGTATATGCGTGTTTCCTCGACTTGTCAAAAGCTTTCGATCTAGTTGCATATAACATTTTGTGGGACAAGTTGAGGGACGCGGGTGTATCGGCGGAATACACCTCCCTTCTTAAATACTGGTACGGTAATCAAAAAAACCGAGTGAGGTGGGTGGGTACTATGTCCGACGAGTACAGACTGGAATGCGGAGTCAGACAGGGTGGGCTAAGTTCACCCTTGCTATTTAATCTATATATCAACCAACTTCTCGAGCGGCTGAGCAGTACTCATGTCGGCTGCCATATTGATGGAGTAGCAGTTAATAATATAAATTATGCCGACGATATGGTGCTGCTCGGTCTGTCGATTGGGGGGTTAAAAAAGTTGTTGTCGACCTGTGAGGCCTATGTGGAGGAGCATGGCTTGATATACAACTCGAAGAAGAGTGAGCTTCTTGTATTTAAAGCACCAAAGCAGCAGCCACGCAGTGTTCCTCCCATAAGTCTCAACGGCGTAGTACTGAACGTTGTAAGTAGGTTTAGGTACCTCGGCCACATTGTCACAAGTGACCTAAGGGACGACGAGGATATGGAGAGGGAGCGCAGGGCGTTGTGTGTGAGAGGCAATATACTTGCACGCAGGTTTGCTCGTTGTACTACTAGCGTCAAAGTAACCCTTTTTAGGTCGTTCTGTCAATCTTTTTACACGAGCGGCCTGTGGGTGTCGTATACGCGTCGAGCCTACAGTGACCTGCGCGTCCAATTCAATAATTGTTTCAGAATGCTGTTGGGACTGCCATGGCGCTGTAGCGCATCGGGAATGTTCGCAGAGGCTCGTATCGATGGATTCCACGCCATCATGAGAAAGAAAGCGGCCTCTTTACTACAGCGCTTGCATGCTAGTGACAACAGTATTCTGAAAATGATTGCAGCCAGGTTTGACTGCCCTTTCCAGCAACACTGGGTGGGGACAGTCATTGGCTTAAAGTAAACTAAAATATGTAATTATTAGCTAAGAAAATACTAACAATACTAACTTAATATTAAGCACAATTGTTACTAACAAAAATACTAACAAAACTATGGACTATATTGGGTCTGAAATAAACGTATAAATAAAAAAAAATAAAAAAAAAAATACTTTTATTTTAGAATAACTTGATCTAAGTAGAAGAAGGAGATAGATCACGAAATTTAAGGAAAACAAATCTAAAATTTAAAGAGCTTACAAATTTATCAGTAGGTACCTAAGTTATAAAGTATACTCTTAGTAAATTTATAAGATTTCTAGATTCAAAAGTGAGAATGGTAGCAACAAAATGGTTATGTTTATCCATAGGCAAGACAAAGTGATTGCGAGCGACATCTGCGCGCGGTCAGCTAGCGACGGCAGTAAGCACGGCTACGTATTCCCATACGTAGCCGTGCTTACTGCTCCGCGCTCACAGACTGAGGGGCTCTTAAATACAAATATATAGGTGAATACACAATATTCACTAAGTTAATTTTTAAATGTAACATAAATATAAATATCTTGTATTTGCAAAGAGCGCCAAGTTATTTTCTCAGAACTTATTTACAAAAACAGGTTAGAATACTAATGAGTGTATTAAATATACAGTGTGTAAAAAAAACCCTGTCCGATCCGTAACGGGGGCATTGTATACCAGACAAACATTCTAAAAATAATTTTTAAAATGAAAAATACTTTAAAAAAAATTAAAATTATTCGTTTTCATCTACGAAATTTACCCTGAAATTGGGGAATTTTCTTAAGCCCTGAACACTTAGGTCAAAGGCGGTTTTTTTGACTTCGAATAAACGTAATAAATAATGCACCGACAAATTTAACCCGTGCCGACAAAGGACACCGCTTTCACTGTGCTACACCAATCAATGCACCGCCCTAGTGACGTAGCTATGATGAAAATGTTGAACAAGAAAAAAATATCGATTTTTTTAAATTACCTTCTTACTTTACCCACACTCCGTGTGGTGAAGGAGTAAGAATACAGTGCGTCACCACCCCATCTCATCCCATGGGTGTCGTAAAAACCGACTAAGGGACTATCCGTGAATATTATCTTTACGTAATTAAAACAAGGAAAACTTGAAACAAAACTCTGTACCAATCCGTATGTCCAGCGTGGTATTAGTAGGCCAAGTATCACTCCGTCACGGGAGGAGGCCCGTCCCGTAGGGACTGTCGAGTAGGACATTAACGGGCTGTTATGATAATGACTTTACCTAATCTTTTTTCTTTTTAAACTTTCTTAAATTTAGGAAAGGCTACATATCGGTTACGATATTTAGAATTGTGTACGATGCTCTTAAATATTTTACTTAAAACTGCGAAACTGTTCTTCAGTTACTGTAAAAACAAACTAATAAAATTGTAAAAATAAACTAGCTAATTAATATTTTAAAAACTATGTAACTGATTTTGTTATTGTATCATCATAACAGCCCATTAATGTCCCACTACGTGGTATGTCTTACAGGGACGGGCCGCCTCCCGTTACGGAGGGATCCTTGGCCTACTAATACCAAGCTGGCCAGACGGATTGGTAAAGGGTTTAATTTCAAGTTATCCTTCTTTTTACTTCGTAAAGATAATATTTACGGTTAGTCCCTTAGTCGGATTTTACGACACCCATGGGATGAGAGGGGGTGGTGACATTTTGTATTCTTACTCCGTCACCACAAGGATATGTTATTGTATGATTGTATTTAAACATTTATTGATTATCATGCACTTCTATCGATATTAATGAAAATAGTACTTTAACAAAGTTTCGTCCACATCCCTATTCCTTTAAAAACCTACTTCATAGGTGCCTAATATTAACTAGATATTTTTATTTATTTGTCGCAGTCTCGCGAAATAACTCTAACAGTTTAGACGTTCCGGGAGTGTAATTGTGACCTATTGTACTTATTACGAGAATTTCGTTACGACTATGTTCGTGCCGTATTCAAACGCTGAATATTTCAATATGTTAATGTGTTAAGGAAGAAGTGAGTGCAATTATGCAGCTGCACGTAGGGAATATGAGGAACGGTTTTCCATTCCTCAAGGTTTGCCTGTACCATCAGTGCGTGCCTTCCAGAGGCTACACAACCGCGTGTACACCACCGGCAGTGTCAGTGGGGAGGTAGGACATCACAGGGAAGCCGGCAGACCCCGCCGCAGTGACAACATCGAGGAGGCTGTGTTGAAAATGTTCGATGCAGAGCCTACACTAAGCATACGTAGTGTAGCAAGACAGTTGGGAAGTAGTCACATGAGGGTGTGGAAAATTTTAAAGGCGTGCAAGCTCTTCTCCCGTCCGACTACGAACCTAGGATGGCATACTGTTCTTGGATGTTGGAGAAGATTCGAGAGGATCCTAGGTTCTTAGACCATATTTTGTTTACGGACGAAAGTCACACGCCATCAAACCAAGCCATTACCAGCACCGTTGGCGCATAAATGTTTGGGCGGGTATCGTAGGTGACCGCATTATTGGGCCTTATTTTTTAGACCAGACCATGAATGGAAATAATTATCTCGTATTTTTACGAGACGTACTCAGTGAAGAGCTAGATGAGTTACCGCTAACCACTTACCGCTCCCTGTGGTTCCAGCACGATGGCGCTCCACCTCACTTTTTAAACGCAGTGCGAGACTACCTCAACGTGCAGTATCCTAACAAGTGGATTGGACGAGGAGGTCCTATTGCGTGGCCGCCAAGATCGCCAGATCTAACTCCGTTAGACTTTTACTTGTGGGGTACCACGTAAAACAAATAGTCTACACAAAAATTTGTGAAACGGAACAAGAAATGCGACATAGGATAGTGAGTGCTTTCGATACCATAAAGACAAACCCTGAAGTGCTACTTAATGTTCGCGAAAACCTAAAAAAAAGGTGCCTTATGTGTGTGCAAAGGGAAGGTGGCTATACCTACAACGGCAAGTTGATATTTTTATCAACTAAAGGTATGTACCTAGGCATAAGATTTGATAAGTAATTTTATTTAAAATATCTACTCGTAAACGTCTTAACAATTACCAATTTATTGTGCATGTCGTTATCATTATCAATTTGTTATCTTTAAAGAATAAGTTTAAAATAAATGAAATGCAATTCAACAATCCTTTTAGGTATAAACACCTGATTTACTCGGAAGTACAAGCCGAATCGTACCAAGTAGGTAGGTTAAACGGCGGCAGCACAGGCGGCGGCGCCGGCGAGCGAGCGGGCGGCTTTTATCAAAGGGATTAGGCAAAAGTGTTTCGCGCGTCGGCATTCTTTGTGAATATCTACCTAGGTATTGATGTAGTACTTGCCGGTGTGCCTAGTGGCAACTTTTACGATTTCCCTTTTAACTCACAAAATAATGTAGAAATTTTCTTTGACTTATTTTAAAAAAAGGACACCGCCAACCTAACTACCTTTCGATACTGTATCACCCCTTCATGGATCGGACAGGGTTTTTTTTACACACTGTAGATATTTCCATAATGTATTCCATAACTTTTGGTACAACATGCTGTTGTTTATGTTATGTTTTGGTTGCCAAATAACGATTTTTTTACATTCAACTGGCTGTGTAGATAGTTGTGCGATTCATTGTGGTTTTCCTGTTAAAGCTTACCAATCCTTTGGTATTAATCCACTTTTAATTACTATATTAAACTGATAAAGAGTAGTAGTTTAAAGTTAGCAAGGTATTACGTACCACCTTGTTACTACTTATCAGTTTACTACAGTTATGTTTAAACCTTAATTAAAAGGAATTATCCTCCATTTTAAAAGCTACGGAATATTGAGTACATTGCCATTGAGCAATGGTAATTCGTAGGCATTAGCCTACTCAACTTTTACTACAGCTACTAGTTATTTGTATAACGGTTAACTTTTACACTCCTGTACGTATTTATTGATGTAATTGATAAACATTTTCACTTACTTTCAATGAGGACCAGAGATCTTCATTAGTAAAATAATATTTCTTTACATAATCACCCTTATAATTATCTCTCCTAACACATAGCGGTTTCATTCGCCACGTGTGTGACCTATGACGTTCACAATAAATGTTATCTAAGTTAGTTTATCGAAGTGGTTTTTTAGTTATATTCAAGTATTTTTTCCCATGGATAAGCACCTTTAAAGTATGTTATGTATTATGTAATGTAACGTAATATTTATCAAAATATTTCACGGAATATAGTGTGGTCCCCGAGGGGCGGGAGGAGGCAATAGGACACCCTGTAACTGGCAGTTTAGATATGGCGAGTGCTTTATATCGCATTATATAAATTGTTATTATCGTACCGAACGAGACGCGTGCTACCGATATTTTAATATCGCTGTGATTGTAAGTTTTTTGTAACACTAACGTTATAGTGCGCCACTAAGTAGCTGATAATATTTACTTTTAGTTTTATATGTTTTGCAAAAACATTGATTATTTACACTAGTATGGGTGATGATCAAGTAAAATGTTAAAATCTTTTAACTGCTCTTTTGAAGAATCCTACTCTATAGGCTAGTACAAATAATTCATTGAATAATTTCATTCCATTGGTTTTAATACAAGCTGATGTTATCCTTAAGCTATTTTAATATATAAAAATAAGTCTTGTATATCCTATTATCCACCCATAATATAAAAATATTATTAATATAGATAATATTATTATGTACTTAAGTTGTATATAATGTGTGAGGTGTGCTAACAACATAACAGTGAGAAGTGTTCGCTCGCTGAGCTGAATCTTGTATTTTTATCTTGCCGTCAGCCACCACCGCGCGCCGTAGACACAGTTCAAACAGTCGACGCCTCACGACACGACAGAATAACTTGCTCTCACTACAAACGTGTTACCTACTGCTGAGTGTTACATGCTTCGCACTTTATTTTATGTACTTATAAATATTGTTTTCACTTTCCAAACTTTTGATATTTTATAAATGTACTGTCTTATGTGAATGTAATTATTTACGTAGGAAAGTACTTAAATATGTTTTTTATTTATATTCTACAACCTGTAGTTAATCTCCTGAGTCAGTAAGACCGCGTCTGTAGCTACTGTGCACAGTTTTGTGCATTCGAATCACGTTCAACCTGAGCTAAATTGTCCTGAGACGATATTATTCGACGACCTCGGTGGCGCGCCGGTAAAGCCAGCGGCTGCCGCGCATGAGGTTGTGGGTTCGATCCCCACGCAGGACAATAATTTGTGAGATCCACAAATTATTGTCCTGAGTCTGGGTGTTCTATGTGTCCGTTAATTGATGTTTATAAAAGTCCCCGCGACACAGGGCATGATCCCTAGTGCGGGAGTTGTCTTTTTTTAAATAATAAAAAAAAAAAAAATTATAGTCTGAATTGCTTAACTGTTAGTAATGTATGAGTAAAGTTTAAACATATTTATGTTTCAGTGGTCTTCATATTTTTAGCAGTTCTTATTATACCAATGACGTTGAACTGTTCCACAGCATATACCTAGTGACGGGCCTCTTATTCAAGTGCCGAATAAAAACTTGACTTAACATTAGCACGTTGACCAGGCAGACTACTAAAGCGTTTGTTCTAAGTTTCCCCTCTCCGAGAACAAACGAAAAGAGATGATTAATTATTTATATATCACCAGTCATAATAAACACCGTGGTAAACATAATACTCGAATTTACTATAGTATCTTGTTTACTATAGTAATAGTAGCAACAGCAAAATTGATGTCATACATACCATTTTATAATATTTATTGGTAGAGACTTAGTTCGATTGGTGTTATATTATGATTGTGAAGTCACACGGCCGGGGACACACAGCGCGTCAGAGCGCTCCAATGTTCCGCGACACCGCTCTACACACAGACACCTTGTGCTACCTTTACACGCGCCTATATTTACTGCAGTAGAGCCTCTCATCTCTGCACACACTATTCAATGATGCGCTCACTAAAAGAATTTATAAAGTCGGTAGATGTATGTTTTTTCGATACTATAAAAGTCAGTTTTCGGACTAGGGATCAAGACCATTGTCAAGAAGACTTGCACAGATATGTAATAATTTTACGTCACACAAACTGTTGAATTTGTCTTAGACCAAATTAAAATGGCCAATTGTATATTGGCGTTTCAATGCTTGTAAATATGCTTTCAAAACAGAGCTACATTCTGAGTTCGGAAACGTATATTATTATGTTTTTACATTTTTAAGTTAAGTGCATTTTTCACAACATAACAGTCTAAAATAGTTTTCGTAATGTAACAATTGCAGCACTTTAACAAAGTGGGGTTTGTTCTGTAGCCGTAACTGAGAAATTAAATGAAAATATTTAATAAACAAGCGGGAGTTTAATGACAAAAATGCGAGTAAAACTCACATTATTTTAAAACTTGTCGAGCGTTATGTGAGAACCGGCGCTCTGAGCATTGTGCACAGATATTATAACTGTAGCGCGCTGGTTTAATATAATAAGTTTATGTGTAACATGCACTTCTATATGAGAAGCGAGCTGGGTCAGTAGGTGGGATTATAGTATCCCATTTATTATAAGATTTCAGTTTACATTTTAATATTGTTATCTTAATAACGTTCGAGAGATAAATTAATTTAATTAACTTAGGAAGTAATAAAATAGCGAAAAAGTTTTACCTTATATTACGTAACTTGGTCTTTGTAGATACTCTTCTACTGTATGGTACATGCATGATACACACTTGAGCTCAAAGTATAACTCGCTCTTCTGAAGTGGAGACTATTTTCAAAAATTTTAAGTGTTGTTAGTTGTTTATTGACTACATTGTTAAACTTTATTCAACTGCTGCACACAGAACAGAATAAATATTCACGGCCATCTCTACACATCGCCACCTGTTCCCAAAGTAAGCTAGGCTTAACCTGCTTGTGTTATGGGTAACAGAACAACGGATATTAATACTTATATACTTTTTTTTGTATATTCATAACATATTATACATAGAAACAATCAGAGCAATACAAATAATCATGTTCGTGCACACAAATATTTACATTGAGCGGGAATCGAACCCGAGACCTCTGCGTAGCAGTCATGTTGTATAACCACTACGCCACAGAGGCCGTCAAAGAATAAAAAAAAAGAATATGGCTTGCGGTTTCTATTTTTTATTGAGCTTTTAAACTTTGATGTATTAGTTGCCGGTCTCTTATTTGCTGTACCAATAAATAAATGATGAAACTAAAATATTAAAACTATGTATGAATATTAATGAACAGCGGCCACATGTAAATGACTCCTGTGTGTACATGTTATAGAGAAACTAGCACAAAGGAGAATTTATACAGTTTAATTTATTTATGCACAGGAATTATACTGGCTCTACCTGCTGCCGTTACTACACGGTTACAAATTAATATTGAAAACCAAACCTATTATGCAAACATGATGTTAATAAATATCGGCTTACAATAGTTAATCGGTTTAAAGTATTAAATTAATTTCAATTTCATAAATAATAATGAAACAATAAACACGCTCTGCGTTTGAAATATAATATTTTGTATAATAATAATTAAGTTGTATCAATTTATACAACATGACTTTTGATATGCTGTTTATATCTAATACATAATTTACTAAACTTTTTAAGTTTAGTAAATTATCCATATCTGATGTTATGTTACTAAACCATAGGTAAAGAAATAGACTGCTTTACAAGTAAGAGTCATAAATAATACGATCATAGTTTAAGTAACTTTAATCTTGTTAAGCTATTTACTTAGAAACTAGTATCAATCACAGTTTGTAGAATAAAGTTATGCCTCTATTTATCAATCACAACTTAAATAGATTAACTTTTTTACTTTAAGATGAGTGATGTCGCTTAGACATAATTTTTAGTTTTTTCTCTTTTTCTCCCACTATTCGTAGCAATTACGCGTAGCAATTTTTTTTTTTCACTAAAATATAGTTCCCTCGTATCTTAATACTCTAATAACACAGTTATCTATCCTTAATACATCACAAACATATAATTTTATGATCTCAACCAATGAGTGATTCTCGTATCATACACGTAGTATTTAACTCCACGACACAGGGAATCCTAGTATGGAGACCAGAGATTTATAGCAATTATGTGTATACTGCTTTGAACAATAAAGATATTAAATTATATTATTCATCATGACAGCCCATTAATGTCCCACTGCAGGGACGGGCCTCCTGTCGTAATGGAGGGATACTTGGCCTACTAATACCACGCTGACCAGATGGATTGGTATAGGGTTTAATTTCAAGTTTTTCTTCTTTTTATTTCGTAAAGATAATATTAACGGATAGTCCCTTAGTCGGTTCCTACGACACCCATGGGATAAGATGGGGTGGTGACATATTGTATTCTAACTCCGTCACCACACGGAGAATTTAACATTAATAATATAATAGGACTCACAACTATTATATTATTAATGTTAATAATTTAAATCAAATAAAATAACTTTAATTTTGTCTGTCTTTATGTTATGATAATACAACATTATAATAATGCATACACATACTTACATACGTTATGGTCGAATGATGAACCTAATTTAGAAGAAGCACTAACGATCACTTCCTCACTCAGCAGCTGTAAGCTTGATGCTCAAGCGTAGAACATATGTTTGTTATCAGATCGACAAGTTAGACCCGATAGTGCTGGACGTGTGGGTGCACGCGACCGGCGCACCGCTGCGTGTTCTGCTGCAGCCGCTGAGCGACGCCGACGCACCGCCGACCACCTGGTATAACATGCTTCTCTATAGTCTAATATAATTATTAGATTGTGTATAATATATAGATATACAGATACTTATATTTGATATTAATATAAGTAAGTACTAATTTATATAATTATTTTTCTGATGATGTTACAATATCGGTATAAGTGTTTAGTTGCAAGGAGCATATTCTTTATGAAGTCTAACCTCACTTAGTGAGCAGACGGTGAGATGTTAGTGTAGTGCGCACACAGCGCGGCGTCATGGTCTGTCCATTAGTCATCGTTACCGCGCCACGCTCCATTACCTAGCATCTACTGCCTTCACGCAGCCTCCGTCGTACAACCTCCACCGTACAACACTAAGCTGCATTTACTATATTTAGTAGTTGTGCATTTTTCTATTTCATTTTAGTACTAAGTAGTTGATACATCATTGGTTAGTTACATTTAACAGTAATAGAAACTGTTATAAGTATGTAGATAATATATAATAATAATAATATAACCTTTATTTCAGGCTGCATAGGCCCATAGAAAATCGAGGATCAGCACCGAGCGGTATATAACCTATAGTTCGGTAGCTAACACATTAAAATAACACAAATAGCTAAGTACACAAATAATAACAATCAGGTCGACAACGAACGGACCTAAAGGTCAATTGTTCGTACAGTGGCAGAGCCACCCAAATGCATTTACAAAGTGTATCGGCTTATGAGCAGCAATACAGCTATTTTATTTTTTATTTTATTTTATTTTATTAGGAAAACCAACGACTATAAATACACATTACAAGATTATCAGTAAAAAACAGAAAGTCATTTATAGGTTTCCACAGCTAGTCGCACTTTAGGTAGATAATACAAAGGTGTAAGCTTAAAACATGCACATCACATCATAGTCGCACTTTAGGTAGATAATACAAAGGTGTAAGCTTTAAACATGCACATCACATCATCTATTCTATGGTATGGTGAAACAGCTATGTAGAAATAATACAGCGTAGCTGCACCGGGTAAACCGACAGTTTTGTCGGGAGCATGAGCTTTGCATGAGTCAGGTCCGAAGACGAGACCGCCTGCACTACTAAGTGCGCGCTCTTATATAGGGCGATGCAACCACCTTGCTCTCCCTCTCTGACAACTCTGTCCAATGGCGTGCACTTCCGCCAAGTGTTTACCAATGCAAGCTACAATGATCTAATTCTATTAAGGTAAACATTGTTAAAGCTAATCAAATATTACAAGAGTAATTATCATAAAGAAACAATCATGATTTAATAGCGTTTTACAATTAAAACTAAAATGACAAGTTAGGTTATTTGTTTAGAACATAACCAAAGTTATTTGGTATCATAATAGGTTGTCAATATAAGTTCGTAGCTAGTAGATAAATCATTTTATGAATTAACAAAGCGCATTTGATAATAATATCGAACGTTTATAAAGTAAATAGAAAAATAATAAAAACCATAGCTTATTCACTATTTTTATTTACAACCGTCTCCGACAAGTATAATTACTTTTAATCTTATAAGTAAATATTTTTTCAAATATTAAGAAATAACTGTCTTTGTTTTAATAAATTTTCTATATTTAAACAGTAAACAGATAGTAACTAAATACATCAATAAGGAAAAATTGATCATGTATCTAGCGAAACGGAAAGCAAATATTGTATGACATGAAATTAATTGGAAAATGTAAAAGTTCAACGAAAGCAATTTAAAATACAATTTGTAACAAGCCTCTATACGTATCACTACACATGTGTGTACCTACATACATACACACACGCACACACACAAGCACAGAGGCTTAACACGAACAGAAAATGGTTTAATTGAACCGATATCGATTTCCTCCTCACTACTTAATGCGATCCATTCCAAACCTTAAAAACATACCCACGCAGCGTATAGATGTATTCCTTAGCACTTAGCAGTACATTGATCTCAGCCTGTTGTAAGGAGACCTTCATTGATAAAGGAATCTCTGAGGAGGTTAAATAGTAGCAGTCTGCAGCGATGTTTTACCACCAAGTTGTAAAGATTAATAAAAGGCTTTAGACTCTCGACTGCCTCACAGGTAAGAAAAGGTAGCTATGCTCTACGTACGTGACATAAAAATCTTCTAACTACAAAATAATACACAGTTAAACTGCATTAGCGCAGTGATCAGTATGTTCTATTACTTTGAGCAACAATGCACTTTCGTTAATAGTGTCTGTAGCAGTGATCTTTACTCAAATGTAGAACATGTCCACTAAGATATCGGGACTGGACAATATATTAAATGTATATCACACAGACGTGACCGAAGCGACAAAAAGATTTACGAAATACTCGGATAGATACAGCATCAGTATAAACAAACCGCAATATATTTATATGTATAGATAAACAATGTGTCGATGTTAAACGGCGAGAATGTCTGCCTCGCGCGACACCACCAAATCTTGATTGAAGTGCTATTAATCGTACAATGTTAGATGTATTGTGTGAAGGATTTTCCTCGCTTTTTGCTATCCTTAATCACGTACAAAATTCATTAAAATCATTGCTTACTCATGTGATATGGGCATGTTCAAATAAAAAAGTCCTTGATAAAGTACAAAAAAATGTTTTGATATCATTAAACTAGTTTAAAGTTCATGTTGTTCTGATGATGAAGAATCAACACTTAGGTAATAAGAAAGACGGGAAGTCTTTCTTATTACCTGTCATAACTTATATTCTGTCATAACTGGACACCGGCTTAACCAATTAAAACCAACAAATTGAAAAGGTAGCATACAAGGTACACAAAAAATTCGGTATGTAAAGTAAAAGTTTACCTATGTCGAATCCAAAACCATTTAGAGATTTTAGATCGATAAGTAATAAAATCATATTTTTAGCGCAAAAAAACGCAAGATTGTGTTTATTTTTACAATTATTACAAAAATTACTTTGTTTTTCATTTGACGTCTAAATGACATCATGTCGCCCTGCTCAACAGAAGTTTGTTTCTGCTTTCATTGCTCAATAGCTAAAACAACTAATTTGAGCATTTTTGCCCGCCCACCTATAGCCCATCTGCAGTAAACAGCCAAAGTAAGCAATTGGACCGCAGCTATGACGTCATACATGCGGTCGAATTGCTTACTTTGACTGTTTACTACAAATAAACTATAAGTAGGAAAGCAAAATTACTCAAATTAGTTGTTTACAATTGATAAACCTTTAAAATAAAAATATAAAAAAAATACTAAAAAAAAACTTTACATACCGAATTGCCAACAAAGAAAAATTTTAATCTCTATCTTAGATGAAATCCTAAAACATTGCTTGGAGCCTTTTAATATACGGTACCAGTTATATAAGTGTGTCACCTGAGTCTAAAATTAATTAAATCGATTCTATGTTAGGTAGAGAGCAGGTTTGTGAATGTTAGTACATCATTCATTATCCTCGCGTGTCGCTCTCACCTCTCACTTCGTCCCTACATTCTACTAATTGCGTGTTTTGTTTAGCTCAGTATCGGAGACACTACGTCTACATACGCCGAGCTTCATTACACTACCCACCTACTCGAGACGAAACTACACACCTTCATTGTATTCATTACTGTAAACAAATAAAAAGAATATTTATATATTATTAATTATTTATATTTAACCATACTGTAAGTAAATATAATTAATAAGAAAGATAAATGTAACGTGATAGTTGACGTAATTGTATATTATTAAGTACATGATGGCGACGAGACGATAAACAACAGAATCCAACAACTTTTTGTAACTTTAGTAATTAATTGTTGTTATGTTTGTTTGTTGTGTGATATTTGTTGTAGATTAATGTTTAATTATTATTGACTGTAGGTAACTCCCAAGTAACACAGAAAGCATTTTAACAAGCAACAAGTGAACTTATATAGAGCTTAAGACCCGTACAAACTCTTATATAAGTTCACCGAGCGTCTTGAAGCTGAACAATGGCATTTGAAAATCATTGTAATGCTTTACGCTGTATAACAGTTGGATAATGGCATATCAGAATGCTTTTGTAAAGCCTTTAGCTATTTTTAGTGCTTTTGGTTCTACAAAGACATTTTAAAGTAGTTAATAAGTGCTTGAAGCTGTATTACAGCACAAACGTGAACCACTATAATGCCATGTAAATCCGATATCCAGCTTTAAGCTGTTTTTTGTGCCTTTTGCTGTGTAAAAGCACTTGTAAGGAGTAAGTAAAAGCTTAATGCTGCTGAACAGCATAAATGTGAATCAATATAATGCTTGCATTTTAAAGGAAGAACTGAGTGCTGTTGTGTAGCTAATAGCTCTTTAAACAATCACACGTGAGTAGTTGTAATGCTGGTGGCATTAATTGGGCTCACCGGGCTGCTTAAGGCTGACCACCATTATGTAAATATTTTATAACCAAAAAATATTTTCTTTCGGATCTATTTATAAAAGGAATTGTCATTTAAAATATTTATATAACTTAATTTAATACAGTACAAGCAAAACTATGATTGTATTTATTCAAAACTTATTCTGTACTAGGAATACACATTTGTTTTGGTTTTACACACATCATTTTTATAAAACATTTTGTATGAAAACCACAAAATATCGAAGGCGCGTGAAAATTTTCAATGAAACTTATATAAACAAGTACAGTAAACTACACTGCGCAGTAATATTTGAAGGCAAGAAATAACAAACGAGTCAAAAACTTATCCGATGAATTTGTTTTGATGCAAATTATAATATGGCGTCACTCACTGTTTTATTTTGACCGTCTTTACTTATTCTTTTTTTGAATGTAATAATTTACACGCAATAATATAAAGTTTCCTAAGTGTGAACACTTAAATTGCTCCAATAATTCTTTTAGCACATTTAAATGCTAGTCTAATGCTTTTGTAATGCCGTTGGCATCTTCACTATCAATAATTTTGCTATTATAATGCTTCTGTAATGCAATAGGCTATCTCATTGACCATTTTAGTGCTTTCTTAATGCGATTGGCAATATTATTGACCAAAATGATGCTTCTTTAATCCGATTGACATCTTTCTTGACCATAATAATGCTAATATAATGCGCCAGTAATGCTATTAACCAGCTACTGTGAACCTATATACGGCATAAAGCTGTATAATTTGTGCCCAAATAAGCATTACAGTAGCCATATAAACGTTTATAATGCGACTATAAAACTAACTCAAAATGCTAAAAGGATACAAGAATACTCTTATTCGGCCCTTATAATGCTTTGATGTGTTACTTGGGCTATGTCGTGCCTCTGTTGATGTTACGAACAACAATGTTTGTTTTATTTTTTACGATAATCACGATGAAAATGATAAATATTTACTGGAACCGTAACAAGTAGATTATATGACTACAATCTTATTTTCTATCTGACTGCAAAAGTAAATATTCTTAGCTGGGATACTGCTACACCCGCGCCGCGTTTTGAATAATATCACTACAATTTAATCGCATTTTACCGCAGAAAGTCATAAACTGTCTCTATCTAAGAGTTAACAGCTAAACCTATTCTTGTTCTTATGGTATACGAGTATAATCTCTTAGATTGATTTAAATGTAACAGAGCTTGGGGGTGTTTCTTCGAAATTCGATTCTTTGTCTGATTCATATGGGCAATTTTTTTTTTCACATTTTGGCTTATAAAACATGTTTTTGTCAAAGATGATAACCTAATATACAATGTCTGAAAAAGGCACACTTTTTTATGAAATGGTTTTCGAGATAATTACCTTAAAAAATTTTCAGGTCATATAAATCAGAATTAGGAACAAAAATGAAATTCTAGTTATAAAAATCAGTCATTTATTTATTAAAATCATAGTTGATAATCACAATGATTATCACCACACCTAAATCTAGTTATTAAAAGCATTGACAACTTGACAATATCAATCATTATCCGTGCCGCCATATTAACAATATGTGTGAAATTCTGATTAATATAGCGTATGAATCAGGTATATAAATCAAAATTTTGTCTTTTAACATCGGTTAATCACTACACGTATACAATTAAGGATTGCTATTTATACATAGGCTTTTAGTCCCCAATTGAATTATATTTCCAACAGATTCAAGTTTGAAAACCATTTAAGTTAATTATAACAGCCAACATAGTAATCAGAAACACAGGTGAACCAAAGTAATATGAATCAGATATTTACATTTATAACTCCGCAACAACACTATACCCTTTCCACTATATTTAACGACATTTGACAGGTTGACGTTAGTGAAGTTCAGCAGTATCTCGAATGTAATGCCATTCGATTGTAAGCGATTTCGCGATTTTTCAAATTACTTTATTTTACACATTCGGATCCTTACATCAACTTACATTATCATTTAGTTACTGTTTCTTTCTTTATCTATGTTAAGAGAATTAGCCTATAGCTTAAAATGATAAAATTATAGTTAGCTTAGGTATTATTTAAAGTACATAATTTATCGTGACACATTCTCGGGTTATAGCTAATCTAAAATATCATATTACATTTTATAAACGTATTATGAAGAGTTCAGGTTTATTCAAAGCATTTATTTCTACCGATTATTTGTAATTTGTTTCATATTGGTGGTAATCGTTATGAGTGTCCATCACTAAGTAACCATGGTAACTGAAAAAAACATGGGTACGTTCATGAAATACAATATTGTTTGTTTGAAAAATAAGGAGAAGTATTACGAAACTTCATGGACGTGAACTGTCAAAAAGCTAAACTTACGCTGGAAGGGGTATAACCAGCCGCATGTAACGTCGTGACCACGTCAGCAGAGTCCCTGGCTACCACCAGCACTAGAAGGGATCTCCTGATGTTTCGTACTTAGCTAGGTACGTTCGAGTAAAGCGCGCGAATATGAATCAGACTTTAGTGCCGGACACTCACAATTTATTTTTTTATTAAAAATCTATCGCAAATATTAGTACCATTTTTTTTGTGTAAAGAAACAACTAATATTTTATCGTAATATTTATAACGCACATCGATTCGTTAATGAGAAAAAATGTTACTGTTACTAACGTTCAAGAAACTGACCATATTAATCAGAAGAACGCTTTTTAATATTTTTTTTTAAATATATAAAAATCTATTATTAAAAAACAATAACGTGTGCAAGATAGGTAACTGCCTATACTATGTTTAAAAAATAATTGCAGTTTGGTTGGTCTGTTAGTTACAAAGAAAAACCTCCAGACATCGAAAATGTTGGGCTCAAAGAATCACCCTTGGCTTTCAACGTAGAACTTATATTCTAAAATGTACTTTGTGTCATTTTGCCCTTCATGAACGTATTTGTTCGTCTCTCGTATGTAACACCAATGTTTAAAACTATTTAACTAATGACATCATTTTATGGTCGCATTCTAATTGAAACTTGTGTGACTTGATTGTTTAATAATATAATGTTTATTTATATAACACAAGCATAAAATTAATTATCTTGCATAAAATTGTGAGATAAAACAGTTCTGTACAACGCTACATCACACAGTATCATCCGGTCTGATTGTCGCAACTATGCCTAACATAGATATGTATAAAGTTCCGCGGTTAAGCTCTGAGGAATATAACGCAGTTACATACTTTTAAACGTCAAAGTTAATTAAATAGTAGATTGCGTCGTCTCGAGGCGGCGAATGAAAGACTTTGTCAGAATAAAAGCATTACTGCGGTATTGTTCGAGATTATTTGATGCCAGCTCACAGCTCTGTGTCTGTATTCAGTTAATACTAATAAGCTCTAAGCTTTACTTTTGTTGCTCAGATGGGTATATACATTATTTTGGTTAATTAGTAAAAAATAATCAAATTATAAATATAGACTAATAGAAGTTTTGAAGTTTGAAATGATTATACAAAGGCAAATTTGAGTAGAGTAGTAGTTCGTCGTTGTTTACGCAAATAATAAAGTTTTTGGAAAAAAACTGTCTGTGATTATCATTTTTAAATTACTTAGTAGTAGCTTAACTGTGCCGATAACAGACACCATATTAAAAGTATAGGTAAATTATCTTAGAGAGATTTTTGCATTTGTAGTAGTGTTCGTATATGTACAGTCACGAGCAATAATATGTACACATTTTCAAATTTTCTAAACTATCTGCACGTTTATCTAGACATTACAATATCAAAATGAATTCGTAATTTAGAAGAGGTTCCGTACAGTTTTGAATTAATCTTCGAATTTTCAATTTTGGATTGGCAGAACTTTAGATAACTGGTTTACAAAATGCGAAAATGTGTACATATTATTGCTCGTGACTGTACACGGATTCAAAATTTGAAATTTGAATTCCACTATACGGTCAGCAAATAAGGTCTGTCACGTTTTTATTATTTAAGTATTTATTTTGTGTAATATTTTTGATCAATATTCTATTATTTTAACATTGTTAAATAAAAATGTTCCGATGATGATATATGCCCGAGGTAAACTTTGGCATCGTATGGTAAAATTAGTTTCGAGAGATTTTTGCAGCTGTAGTAGTATTTGTTTATGTTTATTAACAGGGATTCTAAATTTAAGATTTGAATTTCATTGTACGACCAAAAAAGGATCGGCACAATTTTAAGAAGAATATAATATTGACTGTCAAAAGTCAAAAAGTCAGTGAATGTCAAATTTTACCTAAATAATTATATTGTTCAGGTTCTTAAAAATGGTTCCCATGTTGAAACATGGTCGAGGTAAGCCTTTGACTTCCCAAACTAAAGAAGTTTTGTATAATTTGTACAACTATTTCAAAAATGAATGCAATAATAATCCGAACAGTACTGTGACGCCTGCTGAATTAGTTTCTGTATCAAGCGGAATATCCTTGTCTTCTGTCAGAAGAGTCATAACAGAAAGCAAGTGTCATTCTACAGACCAGATACCAACCTTTAAAGCACCCAAAAAGAAACGAAACCGAAATCCTACAATTATAATAGATGATTATGATCAACAAGTAATCCGGAGAACGATACACAGCTTTCACATTACAAATAAAGAAATTCCGACAATGAAAATACTACACGCAAAATTTAAAGATGAAATAGATTATAAGGGTTGTGTAAGCACGTTACGAAAGCACGCCATTGCATTAGGTTTTAAATGGAAGCCGACAGAAGATAACCGCAAAGTGCTCATGGAAAAGCACGAAATTCGATACTTGCAAATTAACTATCTGATAAAAATTGCAGAATATCGTGAACAAAATCGACCAATAGTATATACTGACGAAACATCCATACTAATATTATAAATGCGAAAGTAACTCTGTCTGTCTGTCTGTCTGTCTGTCTGTCTGTCTGTCTGTCTGTCTGTCTGTCTGTCTGTTACTCTTTCACGCCTAAACGGCTGAACGGATTTCGATGAAATTTGGTACAGACAATCTTTAGACCCTGAGAAAGAACATAGGCTACTTTTTATTAGCAATCATATTATATTTTGATTTCATAGAATTTTGGCGGGAAAGCTGTGTCATGTGACCTGTGACGTCATAGGTCACGTGACGTGTGACGTCATAGGTCACGTGACCCGTGACGTCATAGAATTTTGACAGATGAGTCGTGACGTCACAGAATTTTGACGGGAAAATATTTTTTGACAGTTGAGTCGTGACGTCATTGAATTTTTGACAGATGAGTCGTGACG
Source organism: Schrankia costaestrigalis (assembly GCA_905475405.1). Classification (NCBI taxonomy): domain Eukaryota; kingdom Metazoa; phylum Arthropoda; class Insecta; order Lepidoptera; family Erebidae; genus Schrankia; species Schrankia costaestrigalis. The sequence goes on from FR997836.1 coordinate 20,371,155, forward strand.
TCACAGAATTTTTGACAGATGATTTGTGACGTCATATTATTTTGGCGGGAAAATATTTGATACCTCTGCCACTTTTGACAGCTGTCAATTTTGACAGATAGGCGTGACGTCATAGAATTTTTGACAGATGAGTCGTGACGTCACAGAATTTTGGCAGGAAAATATATGTAGTGCCCTACATATTATTGTTAATTGTTAACTCCTACATTATTATAATACATTTAAATATTTAATCTAACTTAACCTAAAACATTATAATTAAAAAGTAAATTAATAAAATAAATAAAAACTTCAACAAACAAACAGTACAAACAAATATAGCATAATATTAGATAAATTCCTAAGCACCGATCGCCGAGTCTATTGTGTATCGGCAACCGGTCTTCACAACTTGATCGTGCGCGAACGAGACAGCGCTATGGGAAGCGCTTGCGTTCCTGCTCACGCACATGCACCCCAGTCTCCAGTCTCAGGTAGATCACCGCTTGAGTTGGACTGCGTTCTAACCGCCCAGCGCCCGCGCATACGTTTAAGTCTTAAGTAAAATTACGTGTTTAGTGTTTTCTTATTCTATGTGTATATGAACTCTCAGTGCTACTACTACTACTCTTCGCTATAAACTCTGTGCTATCAAACTGTGCTATACTTCTCTTCCTCACTCCTCTGTGTATATTGTATAAATCTCCGTGTCTCTGTGAACTAAAAACATTACAAATCTTTGCTCTTCAAATTACATGTTTTCTTTCTTCACCCTCGACACAACAACCTATATTTGGTGACCCCGAAACGAACACGATGTCGGAATCGGAAGATGTCGCACAATCGGCGGCAAACAGCGGCGAGAACAAAATGGCGGCGGAAACTTTCCGTGTTGGAGTGCGAGTTCCACCATTTAACTCAGAAAAACCTGGACTGTGGTTTTGCCAGATGGAAGCCCAATTTATTTTAGCCGGTATAAAGACAGACGAAACCAAATTTTATTACGTCATAGGCAATTTAGATACGCAATACGCGTCCGAGATGGAGGACGTTATCTCATACCCTCCACAGGCTAACAAGTATGAAAAACTTAAGACGGAGCTTATCAAACGGCTATCAGCGTCGCATGAGAAGAAAATTAAACAACTTCTCATGCATGAAGAACTCGGTGACCGAAAGCCGTCACAGTTTTATCGTCACCTTCTCAACCTCGCTGGCCCAGGTGTACCGGCGGACTTCCTCAGGACGATTTGGACCAGTCGTTTACCTGCAAATACCCAGGCTATCGTCGCATCACAGTCATCATTGGAACTGCCTGATCTCGCTGAGCTCGCAGATCGAATCCACGACGTTGTAGGCTCACAGGTACCAGCTTCTACATCTACCATTACCAGTGGAGGTGGCGCACACATCAGCGAGATTGCTGCTCTGACCAAGCAGATGGAGAAGCTAGCGGAGAAGGTCGAGCGACTGTCCCGCAATACTCGTCCCAGAGGACGGTCTCTTAGTCGCGCGCGACATCGTTCACAATCCTCAGTGCGTTCAGAGACCGACACCGAAAACTTCCCGCAGTGCTGGTACCACCGAACATTTGGCAGGCGAGCGAAGAAGTGCAACAAACCGTGCGACTACCACAATAACACCTCGGGAAACGAGCGGGACAATCAGTGATGGCGGCCGACGATTGTCCAAGTGCTGGTCGCTTATTTGTCACCGACCGCAGGTCGAAGGTGCAGTTTTTGGTCGACACTGGCAGCGACCTCTGTGTCTATCCTCGTTCGGCGATCTCAATACGACTAGAAAAGACAAATTACGAACTGTGTGCGGCCAACGGAACTTCCATAAAAACATACGGTTGTATTCAATTAAGTTTAAACTTAGGCTTGCGCCGTGACTATGCCTGGCGATTTATTGTAGCCGACGTAACAAAGGCGATAATAGGAGTGAATTTTTTGTCGTTTTATAATTTGATTGTTGATTGCAGGAACCAACGCCTTATAGACAATCATACAACACTTACCACCCCGGCATCGCCTGCCACTCGTTCTGACGGCATTTCTTCGGTGAGAGTGAGTCTTGGTAATTCTGCATACACACACATACTACGGGAATTTCCCGACATCACTCGTCCACCAGGTATACACCGCACACCAAAACATAATACCGTACATCACATTCGTACCACACCAGGGCCACCAGTATCATGTTCACCACGCAGGTTGGCCCCTGACAAATTAAAAATCGCAAAGGACGAATTTAATTCCATGTTGCAGTGTGGCACCTGCCGTCCATCCGAGTCACCTTGGTCATCACCTCTTCACTTGACTCCTAAGAAGGGCGACGGTTGGCGACCCTGTGGCGATTACCGCATGCTAAATGCGCGCACCATCGCTGACCAGTACCCCATCCGACACATTCAAGATTTCGCTCACAGCTTGTCTGGCTGTACCGTGTACTCTCAAATCGATTTGGTCAAAGCATACAACCAGATCCCTGTGCACCCCGAGGACATCCCGAAGACAACTATCACCACGCCGTTCGGTCTTTTCGAATTTCCGTACATGACGTTCGGACTTCGAAATGCCGGACAGACGTTTCAACGCTTCGTGGATGGGATGCTTAGGGGTCTGGACTTCACGTACGCCTACTTGGACGATTTTTTGGTCTACTCGAAAGACCAGGAAACCCACGAGCAGCATCTACGTCAACTTTTTACGAGACTGAGGGAATACGGTATGGTCATCAACACGTCCAAGTGTGTCTTCGGTGTGTCGGAATTAAATTTCCTAGGCTACCACATTTCTGCCAAAGGTAGTAAACCGCTACCAGCCAAGGTGGAAGCCATCCGCAATTTTCCAACACCTAAAACCGTGAAAGAGTTGCGTAGGTTTCTGGGGATGCTCAATTTTTACCGTAGGTTTATTCCCAGCTCAGCAAACGACCAGGCACCTTTAAACGCTCTCCTCACTGGTTCGGTCAAGGGTTCACATCCTGTCAATTTTTCTTCTGATGAAGACCAGGCTTTTCAGAACTGCAAGGACAGCCTTTGCAAAGCAGCACTCCTGGCTCATCCTGATTGCAGCGCACAGTTAGCGTTGGTCACGGATGCGTCAGACAAGGCGATTGGTGCAGTTCTGCAGCAGCTGCGCGCTGGGGCATGGGAGCCCCTAGCCTTCTTCTCACGTAAGTTAACGACAACGCAGGTCAAGTACTCTCCTTACGATCGAGAACTGCTCGCCATTTACGAGAGTGTGAAATATTTTCGTCACATGCTGGAGGCTCGTGACTTTGTCATATACACAGACCACAAGCCTATCACCTTCGCTTTCCACTCTCGTAAAGATAATTGTTCACCTCGCCAGTTCAGGCATCTCAATTTGATAGCCCAATTCACCACAGACATCCGGCATATTTCCGGTAAGAACAATGTCGTGGCTGACGCACTCTCGCGCGTAGAGGAGATTACTCAACCCGTACCAGCTGAAAAGATTGCTGAAGCTCAGCGCGAAGACTCCGAGCTCAAACAACTCCTGGCTGAAGACAATTCATTAAAACTAGAAAAGGTAAGTATACCTGGATCTAAGCAGTACCTATACTGTGACGTCAGTAACGGCACCTCCAGACCATACTGTGGCAACAGGTGAGGAGAGGTTCTCGATGATGAATTAAAGAGACAATTTTATTTCCGATTTCATTTTTTAATAATAATAAATCTCCTTTCTTATAAACTATTGGGTTACTATTACGATCATACTTTAATTTTCTTATCATTTTATTTTCTAACAAGTTATTCTTAGCATCTAAATGTGCTTTTTGCATTCTATATTTTAATTCTTTATAATAATCATCAAATTTATTTCCGATTTCATTTTTTAATAATAATAAATCTCCTTTCTTATAAACTATTGGGTTACTATTACGATCATACTTTAATTTTCTTATCATTTTATTTTCTAACAAGTTATTCTTAGCATCTAAATGTGCTTTTTGCATTCTATATTTTAATTCTTTATAATAATCATCAAAGTTATACAAAGGTTCTACTTCTAAAGTTAAGTTACTGGGTAATTTACACACTTTACCAAAAACTAATTCAAATGGAGTGTACTGTGTCTCAGAGTGAATGCTTGTATTAAATGAAAAACACCAAAATGGTAACCAATCGCTCCAATCGACTTTGTTATTTTCGCATTGAATTCTAAGATATGCGGCTAAATGTTTATGTGTATTTTCAAGAGCTCCTAAAGTCTCATGATGATATGGCGTAGAACAATGTTTTTCTATGCTTAATAGTTTGCATGTTTCTGTCATGATAGATGACATGAACTCTGTACCTTTGCTGGTTAAAATCTTTCTGGGTACACCGTATCTTAATATAAAATTATTGACGAAACTTCTAGTTACAGATTCCGTATCTTTACGTGGTAAGGGGTATGCTTCAACGTATTTCGTTAAGTTACATTGAATGGTTAAAATATACTTATTACTATAGTTGTCTATGTCTAATGGTCCCATTAAATCTAAACTAATTATTTCGAATGCCGAGTTGGCTGTTGAAGTTATAGTCATTGGTTCTTTAATATTCCTACTTGTATACTTTTGTATTTGACAAGGTTTACAATGTTTGACATAATTTGATACGTCATTGCTCATACTAGTCCAAAAATAATATTTTTTAATATTATTTAACATTCGATTTATACCTGCATGTCCGCTAGTTGGCAAAATGTGAAAGTCATTAAGTATTACTCTTATTTCTTCCTTATCAGTTACTTTTATTATATCTCTAGTAACAAGAAAACGTAAATGGTTTTCAAAATGTTTCCTATTGCTCAATAAACATTTAATATAACTTGCATTGTGCTTATTTTTTATGATTAACAATTCGTTAATATCTACCTTTTGGCATAATTGTACTAAATCCCTCGCTAACACCTCATTGGTTGATAACGATCGGGTATCTAGACATATCGCGCATTGCGATGGCACAAAAATACATGAGCTGTCGTTTGACATAATATTCATTAAATTATTTTTATATTTTCGTATACTATTTTCCTCACAAAATATTAATTCTACTACGTCTTTTGGTTTTTTGAGAATTTCTACTACCGTAGGTTGATCAAGCCTATGGGTCGTAGAGCTCTCAGAAGTCTGTCTATCAGGGTAATCTTCAGTTACTCGTAACTTCTTTGATTGAGCACGGGTTAAGACTGAAACTTTCTTGTCTTGTAATTCTTTTAAATCTTTACACGTCCACAAGATTCGGCTTAATGCGTCTGCAGCTGCATTATTCCGACCTGCAACGTATTCTACTTCAAAGTCGTACTCTTCTAAATATAAACGAAATTTCATCAAACGGCTAGATGGATCTTTAAGGCCAAATAAATAAACTAATGGTCGGTGATCCGTAAAAATCTTAAATTTTCTACCGTAAATGTAAGGTCTAAAATGTTGTACCGCCCAAACTATAGCTAAAAGTTCTAGTTCTATAACTGGGTATCTAGTTTCAGCTGGTTTTAAACTGCGGCTAGCATAAGCAACAGTTTTGCCATTACTATTTGATAAAATAGCGCCTAAACCTATCTTAGATGCGTCTGTGTGCAATTGAAAAATGTTATCTTCGCTAAAATTTGGATAATCTAAAACTGGTGGATTCATTAGGGCTGATTTCAAATTAATAAAAGCAGTTTCGCATTTTTCTGACCATTTAAAAGTGACATTTTTCTTACATAATGCGTTTAAAGGATAAACAATACTCGCAAATGAATGTATAAACTTACGATAATAATTTGCAAACGCGACGAATCGTTTGACTTCGTCGACACATGTTGGTCGGGGAAATGAACTCATTACGGCAATTTTTGCTGGATCAGGAAATATACCATCTGATGTAATTTTATGCCCTAGGTATACAATATCTTTACGTAAGAACTCACATTTTATTGGATTTAGTTTTAAATTAACTTCTCTTAAACGATTTAATACGCTAATAAGATTGGAATTATGCGTTCTAATACTGTTTCCTATGATAATACAATCATCTAAATAAAGAAAACATTTTTCGTAGTTAAGGCCTGACATGGCTACGGTCATCAGTCTTGAGAAGACGCTGGCACTGGTCTTTAAGCCCATAGGACAGCGCTTCATTTGGTACTGTTTACCGGCTGTGAATGCAGTACATTTACGCGAATCTTCATCTAAAGAAAGTTGATACATCTTGTTTAAACAAAATGACGTGTATTTACGCGAATCAGGACTAAGTGACAGTTGATAATAAGATTGAGAAAGATCTAATTTCGAAAAATAAATGCTACCAGATAAAGAATCTAAAATATCTGTTATATTGGGTAACGGAAACTTGTCGTCTTTTATTTTGTTATTTAATTGCCTGTAATCAATTACAAGTCTCCATTTTTTCTCATTTGATCTATCAGCTTTCTTTGGAACCAATAATACAGGACTGGACCATTCTGAGACGGTCTCTTCAATAATATCGTTGTCTAACATTTCTTGAACTTGTTTTGCTATCTCACTTTTTAATGACTGAGGGATCCTATAAGGTTTGACATACACTGGAGTCGAGTTGTCTTTCAAAGTTATGCTATGTTGCATTAAATTTGTAACAGATAGTTTATCTCCTGGTAAATGGAATACATCTGAGTATTTAGCACAGATTTCTTCGATACTAAGTTTTTCCTCTTTGTTCAAATAATTCAAATTAAGTAAATTAAATAAAGTTTTGACTCGTTCAACGTTTTTGTTGTTTTGTTGATTAAAGTGGCAAATATCAAAGCTAGATATTGAGTGAACTTCAACGTTCGATAGGTTAATTGTTATATCTATGTTCTTTGTATTTAAAATTCTGACAGGAATGTAACCTTTTTGCGGTTTTGCAATCATTCCGGCTACAAAAACTCCTTCTTCAATCTCTTTCGCTAAAATGACACTATCTTCTTGTGAAGTACATGGTATATACTTAATTATTTCGCAACGCGGCGGAATAGAGTATAAGTATTTATCTTCTAATGGTGAAAATTGAATGTATACTGTATCACTCAGAGTTGATAATCGTAGTGAATTACTCTCATAGTCAATTAAAGCTTTATAACGCTTAAAAAAATTATCACCTAATATACCATTGCTAGAACATGACATGTTCTTGAAAACATAAAACTTTTGTCGAAAAGTAATACCTTCGTATTTTAAATTCAAGAATAAATATCCTTCGGAAGTTAATTTTCCACTAACACCTTTAATAACAGTGTTATAAACATTTAAATGTTTCATATATTCGCGATTATCGCATAACCACTCGTATTTCAAAACACAGAGGCTAGCGCCGCTATCTACTAATAAAGATATCTTATTATTACTTCCATCTAAATTTAAACTAATTATACTTCTACTATTACAACTAAGTATAAAGTGTTCGTTATTACTCAGTGTGGGCACGAAAAAACTCACTATCCGGTGCATTTTCAGTACGTTCGTTTGTATTATGAACTGTGTTCACTTGGTTGTGCGACGTTTGTGAACGGTTTGTGTACGTACGTGGCGAATGAAATTGCGAATTATGATTAAATGAGGGCCGACGATAGCCGTGGACACCGTGACCACGACCTCGTGAAGGTGGAGGTCCTCCTCTAGCATTGTTAGAATACGGTCTAGGATTATTAAAATTGTTTTTATAACTAAAATTATTTTTATTATTGTTTGACATACCTCTATTATTACGAAAACGGTGATATTGCGAATGAGAAATTCTCATAACCTGGCGGTCATTGCTTGGTGATAAGCTGTGTTCGTCTAAAGCTGTACGGATAGCTTCCGGAAGGGAAAGAAATTGACGAGATGCTATAATTGTACTGAGGCGAGAGTCGTTCAGTCCGTCGGCAAAACGTTTTATAGCTACCTTTTCGTTGATTGGACGAAGTACTTCATATTTACTGCTATCTCCGTCAGTTTGAGCTATGGTTAGTTTGGCAAATAAATTTTCTAAATCAGAGCCAAAATTTTCAATAGACCTATGTCCTTGACGTGCTGATTGTAACTGAGATAAAAGAGCTACAGCTGATTTTTTGGGGATTAAATAATTACGTATATCTTCTGACAAACTAGACACAGTTATGTAGGTAGGTTTTAATCGGAGCTTTGCACTGGGAGAAAGTCTTGTTTTTAATACGAATTCTATTAATTGTTCTTTGCCTGAGTCGTTTAACATCTTACTGTATAATTCTATACCATCTAATAATTGCATTGTAACCTCTTCTTTACCTGTCATAATAGGAAGCAACGCAATAGCGGATTTTATATCAAAATTCGACATTTTTGTAATATTTTCTGAACTACAACTAGAATCAACGCTAATCAATACCTTAATTTGCTTATATGTTTTATTAATTTCGTCTATCAGATCTTGGATTATGGTTACTTCTTGACTACTTAACTTAGAACTTTCAAATTTACTATTAATCTGTGACACAATACCCTCTAATTTGCTATATTCAGATTTAGCTTCGTTATATTTAGTAAATGCTAAATCGGTTTGACGTTTTTCTGGTCCAAGTTTGACTAAATACTGTTTGAAATACTTTAATTTATCTAATAAGTCTAATAAATCTTGGTGCATGGCTATACAAAAAATTCAAAATTAAAATATTAATACATGACCTACTTGTTACAATTAGCATCGCGGCTATGTTGGCTTGTGTGGAGTGCTGATGTGACGTAATCTGACGCGGTCTGACATGGTGCGTCGCGTGGAGCGCTGGGCAGCAAAGGGTACGATGTGGATAACAGCCTGCTGGTGATGGATGACACGATGTCTTGATTGGGCCGGGCGTTTCCCTGGACACCTCGAACATGGGCCGGTATTTCCCTGGACACCTCCTAGTATGTGGACCGGGCTATACCCTGGATACCATCCTTGTCCCGTACGCTTCTTTCTTGCAATTATTTCTGGTTTATAAAATCGTATGGAAAATAGTCTTCATTTTTCTGTATTTTTTTGGTAAAAGGATGAATGTAGTCTTCGTTGTATCGGTAAATCTTAAGTCTTCATAATGGTATTTTCTTAGTTTTTCTTCATTTGTGCGGCATTGTGTCTTCATAGATTGTTGAAGGCAGGGTCGCCATGTGGCAACAGGTGAGGAGAGGTTCTCGATGATGAATTAAAGAGACATGTTATCTGTCTTAAGTTCGTATATTGAATGTAATCATATATTCTTAATACTAAAGTACAATATTATTATATTAGGCTTACTAGCATATTTGACAGAGCGCGTGTAACCTAATTTATAATGTTACTGAGTAATCATTGCGAAATGTGTTTAAGGGTCTATACACACTACAATACGTACCTAAAGCTTTGCGAACTACTATTTTCAATAGTCTGCATTCACTTAGCCATCCAGGCACTAAGGCATCAGCAAAGTTAATAGCAAGTAGATACGTATGGCCTGGTGTAATGAGGGACTGCCGCGAGTGGGCACGTTCTTGCCTGAACTGCCAACGCTCTAAAACCACTCGTCACGTCATGGCTCCGTTAAGCACGTACCAGTTGCCGCGGTCAAGGTTTGACTTTGTTCACATTGACCTGGTTGGCCCACTGCCACCATGTCAAGGGTTTCGTTATTGTCTCACAGCCGTCGATCGTTACACGCGATGGCCTGAGTTAATACCAATAGCAGACATCACTGCTGAAACGGTGGCGAAGGCGTTACTAAGTGGCTGGATCGCACGTTTTGGTTGCCCATCAGTTGTGGTTACTGACAGAGGTAGGCAGTTCGAGTCTGCCTTGTTTAAAAATCTGGCAAAGATCGCGGGTTTTCACCATCGCAGGACCACTGCATACCATCCGGCCTGTAATGGAATGGTGGAGAGATTCCACCGCCAGCTCAAAGCCGCGATCAGCTGCCACACTAACGACGGCTGGGTGGAATCTCTTCCCCTAGTCCTTATGGGAGTCCGTAGCGCTTACAAGGAAGACGTAAAGGCTTCAGCGGCCGAACTGGTGTACGGCCAGCCAATGCGCCTACCAGGTGAGTTTTTCGACCCCCAAGCAGATGAGACTGTAGACACTACCGATTTTTTGTCAAGGCTGCGCAACATCGTGAGGTCTATGGAACCAACACCAGCAGCTAGACACAAAGGTAGTATTAAACATTTTATTTACAAACAACTATCAACATCATCTCACGTCTTCTTACGAGATTGTACTACCGGTGGATGTCTTAAACCAGCATATACTGGTCCACATAAGGTGATCGAGCGGGGTGACAAGGTGTTTAAAATTCTAGTTGGTGGTAAACCAGTCACAGTATCCATAGACCGCATTAAGCCGGCCTACATACTGCGTGACCCTGAAAATACAACATACACAACACAACCATCACCACAGTCATCACAATCACCACATTCATCACAATCACCACATCCGTCACTCAAAACAACACAGCCACACGACACAACCATCGCGAATTCCCGAAACTCACCTCTCGCTGATGAAGATGTCGTCAGAAGGACGCGAGCAGGGCGTCGCGTTAATTTTCCCTCTTACTATCGCCCTTGACGGTCTCTGGAGGGGGGTGATGTAGTGCCCTACATATTATTGTTAATTGTTAACTCCTACATTATTATAATACATTTAAATATTTAATCTAACTTAACCTAAAACATTATAATTAAAAAGTAAATTAATAAAATAAATAAAAACTTCAACAAACAAACAGTACAAACAAATATAGCATAATATTAGATAAATTCCTAAGCACCGGTCGCCGAGTCTATTGTGTATCGGCAACCGGTCTTCACAACTTGATCGTGCGCGAACGAGACAGCGCTATGGGAAGCGCTTGCGTTCCTGCTCACGCACATGCACCCCAGTCTCCAGTCTCAGGTAGATCACCGCTTGAGTTGGACTGCGTTCTAACCGCCCAGCGCCCGCGCATACGTTTAAGTCTTAAGTAAAATTACGTGTTTAGTGTTTTCTTATTCTATGTGTATATGAACTCTCAGTGCTACTACTACTACTCTTCGCTATAAACTCTGTGCTATCAAACTGTGCTATACTTCTCTTCCTCACTCCTCTGTGTATATTGTATAAATCTCCGTGTCTCTGTGAACTAAAAACATTACAAATCTTTGCTCTTCAAATTACATGTTTTCTTTCTTCACCCTCGACACAACAACCTATATATATTTTGACAGCTAAGTCGTCATTGAATTTTGGCGGGAAAAATAGTATTTAAACAGCTGAACCTTGACGTTATCACAATTTGGCGGGAAAATAAATAGGTTTGTACAGGACCCTCGGTGCGCGAGTCAGACTCGCACTTGACCGGTTTTTTAGCTGTGGGTCTGATATATCTAGAGAGCTTAAATTCGTAATTGTCAACTTATTTCATCATAACAGCCTATTAATGTCCCACTACAGGGACGGGCCTCCTTCCTTGACGGAGGGATACTTGGCCTACTAATACCACGCTTGCAGACGGATTGGTATAGGGTTTAATTTCAAGTTTTCCTTCTTTTTATTTAGTGAAGATAATATTCACCTTATTTGTTAGGCACTAAAGTGACACACCTTTGCTTATCCTATCCTACTAATATTATAAATGCAAGTTTGTGAGGATGGATGGATGTTTGTTACCCTTTCATGCAAAAACTACTAAATGGATTTTGATGAAATTTGGAATATAGGTAGTTTATGGTGTAAAATAACAATTAAGCGGGTAATACCGCGGGCATCAGCTAGTATATACATACATCACATACCCTGTCAAAGTCTTGGTCTGATGCTAGTACTTCTGGTGTAAAGCAACATATATCAAAGGGCAACCTCTTGATCATTGTCCATGCCGGCGGAATGGATGGTTTTGTACCAAACGCCTTGCTGATGTTTAAAGCACACCAAAAAAGTGGTGACTACCACGACAATATGAATTATGTAAATTATTCGAAGTGGATCCAAACGCAATTAATAATAATATAATAATAATATAATATAAGCCTTTATTGCTGTTTAAAGTTACATGTTTAACAAAAATAAAAAAATTTAAAAAAGAGAACTAAAAACTAAAATGTATTCTATTCTTTCTCGATTCTCGGCAAAATGTTCTCCTCTCTCTTCTTTTCAGCTTGTCTTTCGACAAAGGCCTCCTCTAAGGCTTTCCACTTCTGTCTATCCTTTGCTGTACGCGGCCATTCTAGGCCTCCTACTTTTTTTAAATCATCTTCCCATCGCTTTGGCTGTCTTCCTCTACTTCTTTTGCCGTCTCTTGGGTACCATTCCGTTACTATCTTGGTCCATTTAACTTTATTTTCTCGAAGCATATGTCCTGTCCAGCGCCATTTCAATTTTCTACACATTGGTTGTACTTTTCCAAATTTAGTCTTTTCCTTTATTCTTTTTAACAGTACTTTATCCCTTCTTCTTACTCCTAATACACTTCTCTCAATCCCATTCTGACAAATGTTAATTTTATTTTGTTGTTGCTCTGTTAAGGCCCAAGTTTCACATGCGTATGTCAGACATGGCAAGATACAAGTATTGAACACTTTTGTCTTTAGGGACATTGGCATTTCTTTGTTCTTCATAATCTCGCTCAACGACCAGTATCTCTTCCAAGTATTAGCAATTCTTCTTTCAATTTCTTTTTGCATGTTATCTGTTGGTGATACTAATTGCCCTAAGTAAATATACTCTGACACATATTCTAATTGTTGGTTATTAATTCTAATAGGGTCTTTAAGTGTTGAATTGCTCATTACTTTTGTTTTTAACATGTTCATTGAGAGCCCTGCATTTTCACTTTCGCCTGCTAATTGATGTAGCATATATTCCAAGGTCTTCGGGTGTTCTGCGAAAAGTATGAGGTCGTCAGCGAATCTTAAATGATTTAATCTCTCTCCGTTTATGTTAATTCCAAAATGATTCCAATCCAGTCTCCTAAAAATCATTTCTAGAACTGCTGAGAATATCTTTGGTGAAATAGGGTCTCCTTGGCGGACGCCTCTATTTATAGGAAATTCATCGCCGGTCCTTTCCATTTTTATTTCGGCTGTGCATCTCCCATAAATAGTTTTAAGTATGCGTATGTACTTGGTCGGAATCCCTTGTTGCTCTAATGATTCCCATATGTATTGGTGTTCTAAGGAGTCAAACGCTTTGTTGTAGTCGACGAAACACAGATAGTACACTTTATTATATTCTCTGTACTTTTGAAGTATCTGTCGTAGGACGTGGATATGGTCTACAGTCGAAAAGTTGCTTCTGAATCCTGCTTGCTCCTTCGGCTGGTTTTCATCAAGGGTGTTAGTTAATCTAAATAATAGTATTTTGGAAAAGATTTTGTAAATATTGGACATTAAGCTTATAGGTCTATAATTGTTAATGTCTCCTTTGTCTCCTTTTTTGTGTAATAAAACTATAATTGACTTCGTCCATTCATCTGGGATATTTTCTGTACATATTATTTCGTTAAATAAATTGGTTAATTTGGGGACAATTACTGGTAATGATATCTTAAGCAGTTCATTGGTGACATGATCGGGTCCGGGTGCTTTTCCCAACTTTTGGGTCATAATAGCTCTTTCTGTTTCTTGATTGAGAACCGGTGGTATAGGTTCACAATGATGGTTGTTACTAGTCTCATTTGAAGTAGGTTTTTCATTTTTGCTTTTGTATAGGTTCTTGTAATATTCCGTAGCGATGTTTAATATTTCTAATCTTTTACTAGTGTATTTTTCCTGTTTAATCTTTAATTTTGGCAGCCAATCTTTCTTTGAGTCCAATTCTTTAAAAGCTTTCTTTACTCCTCCTGTAGACTTAATGTGATATTGGAAAGTGCTTAACCTTCTTTGCTTCCTATCTTTTCTTATACCTTCATTAATCTTTTTACTGATTTCTGCAATCTCTTTACGTTTTTCTTTATTTTTTGTGCCTTGTAGAAGCAATTTTCTTTCCTTGAGTAGTTGAGTAGTTTCGGTTGACAATATTGATTTATGTATTGTATTTACTTTTTGACTTTCAGTTTTGAGACTATTTACGAAATCGGAATATTTTGCCTGTGTTGATTTATTACATATTTTGTCTTCAGTTTTACTCATCATTAGTTTTAAATTGTTCAATAGTTCTGTTTTATTTGTTCTGCTGACGTGGGGTACCGAATCGGTTTGCAACCGTCTACTTTTCTTCAAAGGTATTCCACGTAACGTTGCTCGAATCATTCTATGGTCTGAGTTGAAATTTAGTTTTTGTAAAATTGACAGGTCTTTAAACACTTTTGGTCTATTAGTCATAATATAGTCGATTTCGTTTCTATACAGTTCACCTGGGGATGTCCACGTCCATTTCTTATTCTTTTTCTTTTTGTAGAAACTATTTAAGATACTTAGTTTGTTTTCTAAACTGAATTCCACCAGTCTTTGTCCGTTATCACTTCTTTTACCATAGCCATGGTTTCCTACGGTATACTCTTCGCCTTTTTGACGTTCTCCAATTTGTCCATTAAAATCACCCATTATTATCATATTTTTATGGGCCGTTTCAACAGTTTTTTTTGTAAGTTTCTGTAGAATCCTTCTATTTTTTGTACATCTCCTTTTTTTACTGCTTCCGTTGGTGAATATGCCTGAATAATAGACCAACTTTCGTATTTGTTTTTTTCTATGGGCAGCTTAATGTTAAGGATTGCTATTCTGTCAGATATTCCCTTTAATTCTTCTATTTGATCTTTATATTTCTTTTTTATCAAAAAACCCACTCCATAACGCCCTGGTGTTTCTCCTTTGTAATGTAGTATAAATTCTCCGTGGTCTTCTATTCCTTCACCTAGTCTTCGTATTTCGCTCAATCCAATTATATCCCATTTAACATTTTTGATGGCTGTTTCTAGTTCAATAAGTTTTTCAGGAGTTCCAAGTGTTCGTGTATTATATGACGCTATATAAATGTCGCAGTTAATTCTTTTCTTCTTGTTATTATTGATCCTTAGAGGGTGTTGGTCGTTTTCCCCCACGATGACCAGTCGGCTTGGGGGAGGTTTTTGGTTATTTGTTACTGATATTTTTGTTTCTTCGTGTTGTTGGATTTTCCATTTGCCGAGAGTTAGTTGCTATTGTTGTTTGTCTGAAGGAATGTTAGTAAGAGAGTTGGATCTATTCCTCATCAAGTCAAATACATTAGTTCTGTTGGCTTTTGAAGCTGAAAAAGTATGCTGTTTTTTCGGTTGTGTAGTCAACGAGTTTGGTGATGAAGAAGTCTCCCGTTTTCTTTTATCGTTATTTGATTCATTTCCTACCACAATAAGCTTATCATATTTTAAAAACGCAAATTTTCCTTTTTTCCTTTCTTCTACCAACTCTGCTTGTAGAGCTTTCCTTTTAGCCAGAACTTCCTTTGGGTAATCTTCTGTGACGTATATCTTTTTCAGACTCTTCTTGTTTTTTATTATCTCACTTTTTTTCCATCCGTTAACGAAAGAACAAAGGACTGGTCTCGGTTTATTACCCTCTTTATTCTTGTTTCCAATTCGGTATATATTATTTATTCCATGTTCGTCGATATCAACATTCATGTCACATCTAAAAATTTTCTTTATGGTATTTATTAATTCCAATGTTGATTTTTCTATTTCTTCCACACCAAATATAATAATATTGTTGTTCTTCCTTTCTTTTTTCAAATATTCTATCTCTTTTGCCTGGGTTTCGACTTTTAATTTTAAACTTTTATTTTCTTCTATAATAGGAATTAATTTTTCATCCATCCTAGCCATTACGTTGTCTGTTATAGACTTAGTTAGTTCTGTCGTTTGATATTTCATTTCCAATTTCATTTTATCAAACAACATTTGGAATTGCTCTTCCATTATGTATACTGTTTTATAGTTTGCTTAAAACGAAACGTAATTTGCAACTTGTGGAATATATTTTTTTCTATTCTTGCAACACTATCAAAGTTGTCAAGTTTTTGTATTGTAATGACACTGGACTGTCAACATAAATGATAATCAAATTAGAAAATGATCTAACCTCAAATCTTTAAAATGTTGTGTAGTCGGCTGATTTCGTTGTCATCCAATATTTGTATCACTTTTCTGCACTATGTATTCCTTTTAGACGTGACACGGTTTTATTTGTAAGTGAATGGTGTATAAAAATATTTTTTTGAGTAACTTTGTTCGGACGTTGTTGTTTACACTTCGGTAGCCGGAAACGGAAAAAAAGCAGCAGCATATCATAACTCGATTCAAAATCGTGCACCAATTTCGACTTCAAAAAAATAGGAAATGATTGACTGGCTGAAGGAGAGAAATATCGAACATTCATCGAATATGTATAAGCCTCAGTTGTATCAAATGATTTTACAAAATAAGGCCAGATTTGTTGAATATAAGATCGACGAAATCTTACGACAGCACGGCCATACTGTGCTACGTTTACCGCCGTATCACCCTCAGTTGAACCCTATTGAAAATATATGGGGGATAGTGAAAAATTACGTGGCAAAGAGAAATATTACAATGAACATGAGTTCTATAATGACGTTAGCAGAGGAGAAATTTAACAGCATAAGTGTAGAGGAATGGAGAAATGTTTGCCTGCATGCCATTAAAGAGGAAAACAAATTTCAAGGCACGGATGAGGCTTTAGATATAATATCAGAACGAATTATTGTTAACACAAACGATTCATCTGATGAAAGTGGGGATGAGAACGAGAGTGAAATGTCTGGAGTTGAAGAAGATTAGAATTAAATATTATGGTAATGATTGTTAACTATTTTAGTCTCTAGCTTATCATTGTTTAATGTTATTTGATGCAGTTGGTGTAACTGACTATAAAAAGTATAAAAAATATAAAAGTTCTCAATTATTTATTTCCTTATGTGCTGACCGTACACAACTACAAATGCAAAAATCTCTCTAAGATAATTTACATTATATTATAAAAGTTTATAAGAGTGTTAGTATTGTTGCAGGATCTCAAGCTCGGACCCGTGTCGCACGATATCGGTGAAGAACACGTCGCTCGCTGATCTGAACATATACGCGTACGTCACGCACGAGATCGGTGAGTCACATACTAGTACAAGTACTGAACACAAACATATTTCTACTATATTTATTCTTATTATAGTTTACATCAAAATCATTCTTACGATTACCATGACGAGTTGGGGTGGTGCGATATCCGTGGGATGACACCTTGTATTCTTATTAAGTACGTCACCACGCGAAGTTACTTTACTATTATTATGAAACATTTGTTTTTTAAAGGCCTCGTTTTACTAGGAATCTTCCTATATATTCTTCTCTACGGCACAATACATAGTCGGGCCCTATCTCAAAGATTTCTTAAAACAAAACCCCATAATTATCTCGACGCTCACCTTCGTATTTTCGCATTTCACTAATTTTGCAAAAGACCTTTTTTGCTCAGACCTCTCTCGAGAGAATTGAACTTGAAAAGAACGAGAATTGCTCACACAAATAAAAAATTGACCAGAAAAGTATTATTATTTGAACTTGATTGATGTCTCTCGTGAAAATGAAAAGTATTTTAAGAAAAATAAATCTTAACTCTAAGCTCAAGTATTTATATCAAAAACTTGTTTTAATTTGAAAGGCTTTTGACGTTTTGAATTAAATAAAGTAGGCTGTATTGATTAATATGCTTATATCACTAAGTAATTTACCATGTCACGTGACCAAATCATAAGAAACTCACGCCTCGTGAGAATTTGTACATGCTATTTCCTTAAATAGGGGTAGAGGGGGCTGCTGTTTGTGGTGACAAACAAACGTCTTGGTGGGACGGGTACTCCGTAGGTGTATACTTATGGACTCTACATAAGTATACACCTACTTTATACTACATATTAGTAACATCGGTAGTCACTGTGTATCTATGAGGATCATTATACACTTCTCATCAAAAAAATCGAAACAGTTGCAAGTTTGTGTTTTATAAGGATTATCTGAAAAATGTGTATATTTAGGAATATGTGTTATATATCATTTAATAGGGAATTTAATGAGGTTTTCAAATAATCATGTTAATGTTCTAAATTCAAATTAAATTTTCATAGATTTCGTATTTTGCTTAACAAGTCGTATTGCCCTGTACGTAGTTTGACGGAAAATGATAAAATTAGGCACGTAAATGAAAAAAAAAGCTAGAAAACGTTTATCAATAACCCGTATCGCGCACCCAGAGTTCCTCGCTCCTCTTATTACTGCGTCCATGCGATGTTTACTCGCAAAAACCGCCAAGTGGTGGCATTGCTGAATTCTGAACTTAGACAGTTATTACGGCTGAAATATCGCATCTTAACCTGTCGTCTCTTCATAGAATCTGCAAACGCTATCAAGAGACTGGTTTGTTCACGCGCCGTTAGAAATCTGTCAGAAAACAGGTAACTTCTGACCGAGTAGATCGAGTTATAGTAACACCTTTCTTACAAAGTCTACGCCTTAATGTCTTTCAACCGCAGCAGCAGCTTCATGATGAACCTATGGTGGCTGTAAGTGACTCTATAATTAGAAGAAGGTTGAAGAAACGTGGACTTGTACCGTACAAGCCAGCAAATAGAGAGGAACTACCTGCAGATCATCGAAAAGCGCGCCTTAACTTTTTACGTAATTACCTAAATTGGTCATACATCTAGTGGAGCAAGTTCCTCCTTTCTGATGAGTGCAAAATTGTATTGTATGGCAACGATGGAAGGACTAAGGTCTACAGAAGTGATGGAGAACGCTTTGCACCATGCAGGATTAAAAGAATAGGCCATCCATGGTGGCGGTTCGTGGACTGTTTGAGGAGAAATGACAAGACCGAGTTTGTCTTTGTGTTTGGGTCCCGTCTGCCCTTTTTTAACAGTCATTGGTACATCGAACAGTATCTTAAACCTCTTGCGATGCCCTATGCACATTTATTTGACCCCGGTTTAACATTTATGTACGAGGATGCTAGGACAAACACCGCGAGCGTCGTATGAGATTATGTTACTGAAGTCGATATCTCTATTATTGATTGGCCAGCAAGAAGCCCGGACATGAATCCGATTAAACATCTATGGGATGAATAAAAAAGACGAATTAGTGTAAAAGATCATGCCTGAAAAACACTTAGCCAGCTTTAAAATGCAATCCAAGAGGAATGGAATAGAGCGCCAATATTTTTGATCGTGACTCTCATCCGATCGATGAAAAACCATACAGAAGCAGTAATGAGAGGTCGGGAATGGTATCCGAGTTATTAAATAAACATTTCCTAGCTTTTTTTTTCATTTACGTGCCTAATTTTATCAATTTCCGTCAAACTACGTACAGGGTAAAAACGACTTGTTAAACAAAATACGAAACCTATGAAAATTTAATTTGAATTTAGAACATTAACATGGTTATTTGAAAACCTCATTAAATTCCCTATTAAATGATATATAACACATATTCCTAAATATACAACATTTTTCAGTAAATCCTTAACACAAACTTGCAACTGTTTCGATTTTTTTGATGAGAAGTGTAGTTTGTAAGCCAGAATAAGATGAAGCGTCGGTTAACTATAATTTACAATTTAACTTATTTGCACTAAATAGAGAAGATTACTATTTGAATAGCAAAGCTTATAGTTCGGATAATTAGTTAATATTGACTTTAAGCCTTCAAGATAACATTCCTAAAGGAACCCGTTGGTCTAACAAAGTACATGTAGTGAAATTTCAAGGTGTGTAATAATAAACTGTGCAGCGAAATGTGATTCAATGCAATAAATACGAGTATACTTGAATGTATAGAAGTAATTGACGATTAGTTGTTGGTCATGTCGACGTGTGACAAGGTACTATGCGAGCAGACACTGTGTGAGGATGTCGCCCCTCCTGCGACAAGACGCCATGTTGACTCGGCTTTGGCATGCAAATGTTACGCGTTGGTACATGCGACCTAGCTTCATTAACTACCTCGTGTTTGGTACTAAGTATTATACGACTGTTAAGTTTGTGCGGCAGTTCTTTTTTGCTTCTTTGTTTTATTACTATTCTATTCGTTTACCAGAAAGCACATCTGGCTTCCCCAGATCCACTTAAGGGGTTTCCATCGGTAGAACCTGGAAAAATAACGGCCATTATTACGTGGTGATATCGTATGCTCATTGCAGTTCGTCCGTGAAACTAAATCTAGGATTAAATATAAGTTAATATTAACGATGTGTATGTCATTATTGTACCAGAGCACATTCAGGACATGTTGCCGTTCCGCCTGTACCTGCGGCTCTACGACGACCTCCCCTCGGTGTGCAAGTGTTGCGGCAAGCGCAGTAAGTCTACATTACTTACATTTATTAAAGTTTGACGTTTGACGACCTAGATGGCGAGCCGGTAGAGCCAGCGGCTGCCGCGCATGAGGTTGTGGGTTCGATCCCCACGCAGGACAATAATTTGTGAGATCCACAAATTATTATCCTGAGTCTGGGTGTTCTATGTGTCCGTTAATTGATGTTTGTAAAAGTCCCCGCGACACAGGGCATGATCCCTAGTGCGGGAGTTGTCTTTTCAAAAAAATATAAAAAAAAAAATATTAAAGTAGCAACTCATAAGGCAGGGAACGTTAACTTGGAACACGTTTGTACGATACGACTACATAACAGAAAGTACATGAAATTGAAACATAGAAACATGTGTATGATGCGACGAATCGTGCTGTCTACGAGTAGTGATTTCTGCTAGCGTCCAGACCCACTCATCGATCTTGTTCACTAACTCATACAACAAGCTAGTCGTTCACAAACAAGGCTTAGTTCTTCACTGAAGTAGTTCATGAACTCTCATCTACATAATATTACGTCATCATTACTCTCTCACTAGAAACAAACAGTCACTTTAGGAAAAAGTTAGCGCTTTATTGTGTTAGTTTTTTTACAAAAGTATGCAATGGTATGTAGTGTCATGTACTCAATCTTTAGTAATTTAATAACATTTATCAGCTATTTGTCACATCATATCTATTGAAATATATTTTACCAACAAAATGTCCAAACACATATCATGCTCTTAGTCGCGAGGTCTGTTTAACGAATACAAAAACATCCAGACTCCAAACAAGGAATAATATAATTATTTTTTAAGGATTTAAAACCGCGATCAGTAAACATTTGAACAACGGTTTCCCTGTTAAAATACACACATCAAAAAAGTCTAAGCAACATGCATGATATTACAAATTTACCATTTATATTAATTTATTTTACCATTTATTTTAATTATAACGTTGTATTTTATTTTTAAAATAATATTTTTAGGGTTCTATGATGTAAAAATAACAGCTGTTTTCTTTATAAGTTCTTTTAATAACAGAAATTAACAATATTAGAATATACAGGTACATAAGAAACTAACCTTTTTTTTTACAAATTGAAATTTCTTAAGAAAATGAATTTATTGTGAAAGAATAGGACAATTTAATACAAAGTATGGCCTCCTCTGCTATTCAGAACTTGTCGGCAACGATTATTCATTGAATTAATGAGACTGTTTATGTCATTGTCATCTTGCGGTATTCGCTCCCAATGGAATTGTAGCAAATCCTTCAGCTGTTGGGTTGTTGTCACTCCGTCCAAGTCCTTCAAAACACGTCTCTGGAGCATGTCCCATGCGTGCTCGATGGGGTTGAGGTCTGGCGATTGTGCAGGCCAGGGCAATACCTGGATGTTCTCCGTTGCCAAGTATTCACTGGTTCGCCGAGCTGTATGTGAACGCGCATTGTCATGCATTAACGTAAAATCGGAGCCAAAGGTTTGTGCAAATGGATGGACATAAGGTCTGAGAATATCCTCAACGTAATTTTCAGCGTTCATGTTTCCATTTACAAAAACGAGCTCAGTTCGCCTGTTCTTCATAATACCCGCCCATACCATAACTGTTGAGCCGCTGTATGGATGAACTTCCTGAACGCACCTGAGTCTTTCAGTATTTCCGGGTCGACGGTACACTCGCACCCTTCTTGTATCAGGCCTAAACCCGAATCGCGACTCATCGGAAAACATAATTTTATCCCATTGTTCCTGGGTCCATGTTATGCGTTCTCTACACCATTCATTTCGACGAGCGCGATTCCCGTGACGTATCGGTGGGCACCTGATAGGGCGTCGAGCTCGTAGGCCGTACTCATGCAGTCGATTTCGCACAGTTTGGGGACTTACATCAACACCACTTGAATTTTGTAGCCTCAAACTTATCTCTCGAGCGGTTAACATCGGCTGGCGTCTTGCAGTCAGTTGTATGTACCGGTCTTGCCGAGTGGTTGTACTCCTTTTACGGCCTGGATGCTGTTCAGCGGGTTCCCCTGTATTATTGTAGCGCTGCCAAAGACGACAAATAACACTTCTATGAATACCAAAATGTCGAGATACCTGAGATTGATTACTTCCCGCTTGCAACATCCCTACAGCTCTTTGCATTTCATCTGCCTTCAAATGACGTCGCTCCATGACGTAAAGAATATCTAACAATTCAATTTTGTCGCCAACTGTATTTAAATGGTTGGTAAAATTATAAAATCAAGACTAAAACGTAGCAATTAACATGCACTCAAATTCAAACAAATTCGCAGTCATTTGAATTTTATGAAAAAAAACAAAACATAATCGAAATTTTTTTTTTACAACCAGCCAGTATGTCATCAATAACAAAAAAGTTTACTTACCTATACACTTTGAGTGAGTAAATACTTAGAAATTAATTAATATAAATGGTAAATTTGTAATATCATGCATGTTGCTTAGACTTTTTTGATGTGTGTAGATACGAAAAAACTATCTAAAAAATATTGGAATAATTTAATAGTATATTCTACATGTAAGAAACAATAATAAAACTTAGCACTATTTTAAAGTGCGACGTTTCATGTGTGGCCGCCGTCTTGCACTTGGAACAAACAAAAGCGTTGCGATACAAGCTGTGCACCGGCACACTCTGTGACGTCACAATATGTCTGAGCCCGACGTGTCATCTCACTTTTACAATTATTCACAGTCGTATGTGAGTTAGTTTCGTTAAAAAGTTAAATGTATAAAATTTAATAACAGCTCGTGTAGTACTAGACTGAAAGATGAGGGCTTTCCCCGTCTGGAAGGGCCGGCGCGAAGCCCAGATATAAACACTATCGAGCACGCCTAAGGCAAGCTTGCTTGTCAAGTTAGACGTTGGAGTCCCTCCTACAATCGCGATTAAATACTATAATTTATTAATTTATAATTACACCTTAGATTATGGATAAAAAAATTATGATACAAAATAGAGAATCGTGTATGCTTGAATGCATGATTTAGTTGCTCTCAAGCTTACAAATACATGATATCCTAAAAGGTAATTTGTTTACATTATCATAACAGCCCATTAATGTCCCACTGCAGGGACGGGTCTCCTCCAGTTTCCCCTCCCAGTTTAAGTAAAATATTTAAGAGCATCGTACACAATTCTAAATATCGTAACCGATATGTAGCCTTTCCTAAATTTAAGAAAGTTTAAAAAGAAAAAAGATTAGGTAAAGTCATCATCATAACAGCCCATTAATGTCCCACTACGGGGTATGTCCCACAGGGACGGGCCGCCTCCCGTTACGGAGGGATACTTGGCCTACTAATACCACGCTGGCCAGACGGATTGGTATAGGGTTTATTTCAAGTTTTCCTTCTTTCTATGTAAAGGTAATATTCATAGATCGTCCATTGGTCGCTTTCTACGACTCCCATGAGATGAGATGGGGTGGTGACATTGTATTCTTACTCCGTTACCACACGGATGCATTAAAAATTTTTCAAAATATATTTATTACCATTCCATTTTTATTTTTACTAGCCATGATTTTGGTCACATTACTTAATACAAATAGTTAAACAAAATAAATTCTAATTATCCTCTGAGCCCCAAATATTCAACAAAATTAATTTAAATAGCGCAGAAGCTAGCTTTGCAACATCAGACCATTTTCCATTACGTAATTATATACCGCACACATAAAGGTTAATATGACGCGAGCTGAGCAAGATTACTTGTTGAATTGAAATTTAACGAGTCTGTACTGCTGGGGCTGTGATTATAATTGTTATTTACTTAGGACAGGTTATCTACGAGTAGTGCTGGGATAACTTATTGTATTCATGTGTATAATGTGTTTCTATTAATAGAATATGTTCTGTATGTTAAATTTCTATTGATATTGTTTATTAATATTGTAATATTCTTCATGTCACGATTACTAAAAATGTGTCTCTCGGATTAACATTTAGTTTCGTATTTTAAATATTTTTTTTAAAAGGAACTGTTAATATTTTTCATTTGAAGGAACTGTTTACTTATGTGTGCAGAAGTTAAAAAGGCAGAGTCAGATGAGAGTTTAGTTGAAGACATGTCGGTAGGCGTGGACCTGTACATAGCGCCGGACCATGGGCCTCTGTGCGATACCTACTACCAGGTATAGTGTACACAACATCTTATTTCTTATCATGAAATAGAAAGGTTTCTTTTGTTATGTATATAATCAGTCAAATATTTCAGTGTTATCTATAATATATTAATTTAACTTCAGAATTAACTATTTATAACACTATTCTAAGGTAGACTAACAAAGATTCTCAAAATCCACGCACAAAAGACCACTAACTTGTTATATAGCCTACTTCAAAATATAGAGTACCGGTAAGTCTTGAACTATTGCGAATGTATGTAGTGTAAGTGATTGTGCCAGGTGAGCCCCGAGGTGTGCTCGGTGAAGGCTGGCGAGAGTGGCGAGTGGACGGTGAGCCTGGACGCGCCGCTCTACACTGAGCTAGCGCCTGTCGGCACTCTACTGCTGAGGCTGGTGCCTGAACAAACAACAAGGTACCTTCTTTTTTAGTAGTTACAACGAGATGAGACCACAAAACTTTTTTCTCACTTGTCTTTACCATTTTGTGTTTTATTTTTTTCTGTGTGACAGACTCGGACACTTCCTTTTACTTAGGTGTTCTTCTTCTAGTCGCTGTTTTTTCATTTCTAATTCCCAAATTAGAAAAGATTTCCCAAATAAGAAAAGATTTCCCAAATTTCTTTCGTATTAGAACTATTGCAATCTATAAGCTGTGTACTGGTCTATATTTTAATATCGCGTGATAATAAAAAAAACCGGGCAACTGCAAATCTAACTCGCGCACCGAGGGTTCCGTACAAATTAATTTATTTTCCCGCCAAAATGCGATGACGTCAGGACTAGGCTGCCTAAATATTAATTTTCCTGCTAAAATTCTATAACGTCACGACTCAGCTGTCAAAATATATTTTTCCGCCAAAATTTTATAACGTCACAACACATTGTGTCAAAAATTATATGACGTCACGACTCATCTGACAAAATTCAATGACGTCGCGACTCATCTGTTAAAATTCCATGACGTCAAGACTCATCTTATAAAATTGCGACGTTACAGGTAACGTGACTCAAAATTCTATGACGTCGCAGGTGACTAAGCTCTTAAAAAAATAATTTTCCAAAATATCATACTTATTTTATTTTGTTTTTAGTATTTGTTGTTTTAGCGGCAACGAAAAAAAATCAGCTTGTATAAATTTTAACTTGCTAACTGCTATGGTTCATGACATAAATCCTTGTAACAGAGAGACGGACCTTACGGAGCCTTAGTCATTGGGGGTTCCGTTTTTACCCTCTGGGTACGGAACCCTAACAACCATATTTCAATTAAATGCAAAAAGCATTAGAAAACCATTGAACATTACTCTTGTTATCTAGTGACCACTGGTACAGAAGCGAACCGGAACCTCAGATCATTCATCTACGCCAGGTCCCGAACGATCCTCGTATAAGTCTGTCGTGCGAGGAGGTGGTCGTCAGCGTCTGCGCACTCAACCTGCCTCCGGGAGACTTCCTCAGGTGAGCATCTGATGCAGACGAGACAGGCTGCGTCTCGTGTATCTGAGGTGACCACGTGACCGTGTGTGTGCGTGTGTGTGTGCAGGATCCGCAAGTACTTCCTGGTGCGCAACGTGGGCGCGGGTGCGCTGGAGCTGACGGCGCACACGGCGCTGCCCTGGTGCGTCGTGCACTCGGACGAGCGACGCGACGCGCTCGTGCTGCTCGATCTGCCGCCGCACAGCTCTACGCAGGTCTGACATCATTACCTTTGTTTTATTAGATAACTAGCTGACCCGACAGACTTCGTTCTGTCAAAAAGATTTGTAATGTGGCAGTTTTTGTGCCTACGTATTTTAAAAAATTCTCCTGAACAGAACCGTCACCCTGGTGATAGGGCGTTGTGAATAAAAAATAATTAAATAAAACATTGGTATATAAGGATTTAAAAGTAAGTAATCGCTTTATTGTTAATCATGTGAATCATAATTATTATTATTATCATTGTAGTGCTTTGTGGTATACGATGTTTTTTGTTTGATTACCTGGCGCATAGATAAACAAATCTGATGGTTTTCCAACACGGGAACAGGCAACATACAATTGACCATGTGAGAAACATGGGTTTTCTAGATTAATACCACAAACACTTAATGGGACTGTACCTGGGACTTGTTTATAGTCATAGCAAAAGCAAGCCGCACTGGAAACTGTAGTCGTTTAAACTCAAATGGCACATCAGTCGGAATCATTTTGATGCGCGGTATGAGAACATCTTCTCCTTTATACTTTCCTTTGAGTATAGTTGCTTCTATCACATTGTTTAGTAATTTTTTTTACCGTTGCAAAGACGCGGTTGGTTGATATTTCGCAACATTATAACCACCGATCCAACCTTTAATTGAAGATTGTGAGGTGGCAATCCTGGCAAATCCAGCGAGTTTAAAAATTCCGGTGGATAGTTGACTACATCATCTTGATTAGTAGCCGAATCAACTGATTTATATATCCTCAATTCGCCTGTAATTTGTTCTTGAATTTTGAAATTTAATTCATTTACATCTATGTTTTTTGCAGCCAGTATAGCTCGTTCGCTCAACCAATCATGGTTTCTGTAATTTTGAGAAACCTTCTGAATAAGTTCATCTTTTGATCGAGTTAACTGACAAAAACTTTGAGGAAAGTTAATGCAGCCAGTCAACATGTCTATAGGAAATTTGCCATTACCAATGTCAATGAGTTGT
Source organism: Schrankia costaestrigalis (assembly GCA_905475405.1). Classification (NCBI taxonomy): domain Eukaryota; kingdom Metazoa; phylum Arthropoda; class Insecta; order Lepidoptera; family Erebidae; genus Schrankia; species Schrankia costaestrigalis. Next base: position 20,398,291 of record FR997836.1, read on the forward strand.
TTAGAGAATATGTTTCCAGATTGGTCATTTTGCAACTCGACACGCATATTCTTGCTTAAATGAAGTACTTCGACATGTTTCCACAAATTGGAGGACTTTAGACATGCATTGAGTTCATCAGCTGGCGTTGATCGTGGAATCACTGGCAATGTTTGACGAAAATCTCCTGCTAATAAAATCATTGCACCACCAAATCGGTTATTATTGCTCCGTAGATCTTTTAAGGTTCTGTCTAAAGCCTCCAAAGATTTTTTATGTGCCATCGTGCATTCACCCCAAACAATCAATTTACATTGCTGCAAAACCTTTGCCATTGCAGAGTTCTTCGAAACGTTGCAGGTTGGAGTTGAAACTCCAACCTGCAACGTTTCGAAGAACTCGCTTCATTGCTTTGCATATTTAATGGCAATTTTAGTGCTGAATATGCTGTTCGACCACCTTCAAGCAAAGTTGCTGCGATTCCCGACGAAGCGAGTGCAAGTGCAATTTTATTTTGTGAGCGAATTGTTACTAATATTAATGAAATCAAAAAAGTTTTTCCTGTACCACCAGGTGCATCTAAGAAGTAAATCCCTCCAGTTTCATCATTTGTTACTTACAGTGTGAGCAAACCGAGTTCATAGAACCAATAACAACACATTGGTAGTTTCGTGTATCAGTTGACAAAAGCAAACTCAGTAGATTAGGTAACAGACAACTTTTTTTTTTTTTAAATTTGATATGACTTGAAGTCAAATCCTTTTAAGCCGTACGAATTGTTTTATTTATTTAAAATTTGTATATTAAAAATAATAAAACACTGTTGGTAACGCGATTTTTGTTTGACTGATGTAATGACGTGGAAACTGATGCATTTTATCTCGCGTGCCGAAACTAATACAAAAGAAACGCGAGTTTCGGAACGCGACATTAAACTCCTCCAACTATGTGTTCTGTGCTCCAACGCACACACGCACATTGTTTTGGTAGATATGATCTTTGACGTTAGGAACACACCTACATTGCTTAGACAACACTGTGTGAGTGCTTGTAATTTAATATTAACTTTATACCATAGCAATAAAGCTCAAATTGACTACGTTTTAGTTAGAAATCATTTGTATGTGAAAAAGAAAAGGGCTATTTTTAGGGTTTTTCCAGAAATAATTCAAATTTTTCTCGCCGTAAAAACCATCCTTGAACTTCAACAAACATTTTAAAAAAAGATTTGGCCAAATTGGTCCAGGCGTTGTTGAGTTATGCGCTTACCAACACATTTTGCGATTCATTTTTATATTATAGATAATAAAATGATGGCCTTCTTTTAGGAGGCAGATAAGCACCTAATGGTAAGTAATAACTGCCGCTCATGGACTTCAGCGAGGCAAAAGTTCTGGAATGGCGACCGCGTACCAGAAATCGTATTAGCATGACGACCTGGTTAGGACGGAGGGAAACCGATGCATGAAGGATGCACAGGACTGCACAAAGTAGCAATAATTGGAGGAGGCCTATATCTGGCAGTGGGCGACGATTAGCTGCATATAATGATGATGTTGACAGACAAGTTTATTAATCTATCCCGACGACATCACATTATTTTTTCAAAGAAAAACCTGGAACCAGGCCAATATGCGACGTGCTTTTTAAGTAAAGTAGTTAGAAAAAGACACAAATAGAACGTTAAACGGAACAGGTCTGTAAGTGTAGTGCACAGGTAAGATGTAGGTATGCGATGTACTCAGATGTGCGTGGAGGTGTGCGTGTCGACGCTGGAGGTGTGCCCGGCGGCGCGCTCGCGCTCCAGCGAGGCGGTGCTGTACGCGCCCTACGAGCCGCGCCTCACGCAGCGCACGCTGCTGCAGCTCTACGACGACCACCTCGTGCACAAGGTACCTACACACTACTACGACACCTTGGACCGACGTTATACGTGTACTTCAAACCACGGACATCGTCAGATGAAATACCACTAAATAGTCACCCATCTATTAAATAACCTTGCCAAGCCGACGTTGCTCAACCATTTTTATCGTGTATGAGTCAGTGATCCCAACTGACTGTAAGTGCCAGTTAGTAAAAAAAACCAGGATCACGAAACCCCAATAAAAAAACCTTAGTTACTTAGTAAAAGTGCATGGATTTAGCCGTTTTGGAAATAACCAAGAACAAACAAAAAGACATACAGCAAAAAAAAAGGTCAAGTGCGAGTCTGACTCGCGCCCCGAGGGTTCCGTACAAACTTATTTGCCAAATTGTGATAACGTCAGGACTCAGCTGTTTAAATACTATTTTTCCGCCAAAATTCAAGTCATAAAATATTTTACCGCCAAAATTTTTTGACGTCACGACTTATCTGTCAAAAATTCAATGACGTCACGACTCAACTGTCAAAAAATGTTTTCCCGCCAAAATTCTGTGACGTCACGACTCATCTGTCAAAAATTCTATGACGTCACGTCCCATCTGTCACTTTGACAGCTGTCAAAATTCCATGACGTCACTGGTCACGTGATTCAGCTTTCCCGCCAAAATTTTAAGAAATCAAAATATAATACTATGATTGAAGTAAAAATTTAAGGTTTTCGGAATTTTCCCATTACATGTACTATAAGACCTTGCTTCATGCCAAGTTTCAAGTTTGTAGGTAGACTGGATGTACCCTGTAGGTTTTTGCCCCTAAAATTTGTGACAAAAACGGCTATATCTCTTGATTGCGCGTTCCTGAGATAAATGGTCTTGTCAGACAGACAGACAGGCGGGCAACAAAGTGATCCTATAAGGGTTCCGTTTTTCCAAAATCGGTACGGAACCCTAAAAATTGTCATTTTCGGCACTGGTGTATTAGAAAAAACGTGGATTTGATGTTAAAAACATACACTTTTACTTAAATGTATAGAATTTATTATTTATTGTTTAGACCGTGTATTATATAACTAAAGATGAACGGCTCATAAATGTCAAATAGGCATTTTTTGGCGACCCTATTACAGTTCAGGTGTATCTAACATAAAGATGGCCCTTTGATAAAATGTAGACATCTTCATATTTCACGCATTTTTCAGCATTATTTTCTGGGTATGTTTATACTTCAAAGTCATAAGTATGCGCTTTTCAATGTAAAGCTGTACATAGTATTACGAATAAACAATGTTGATCTGGCTTTGTCTTGCAATGGAATAAAATATTGTAATAGTGTTTTGTTGTTACGTAATAGGCTTTGCCGTTAATTCTGGAAATCGAGTGCCCTGTAATAGAGTTGGAGCCTAAGGTCATTGACTTCGGCTTCGTCACAGATGGTGATTACAGGAAGGCATACGTCACTGTCTCGCACACCAGCCGTAAGATATATCTGCATTATCATTAGTTGCTATTTATTATTTACTTGATCAAAAGTATAGGAAAAGTTTAAACAAGCAGAAATCTTAAAAGTGCAAGTATGAGTGATCCCAAAGTTCAGTTTTAGTTCGGTCTATGTAATTTTTTTTTTGTAGACGGACACTTTTTCTCTTATCGGGTTTAGTATTTAGTCAATCGTTTTGAGTTTTACCTTTCTATAAGAGTGAATGTTTAATGTGACAGGTACAGAGACGTTGACGCTCAAAGTAGAGTGGGAGGGCTGCAACGAGTTCAGAATATGGCCGCACCAGCTGAAGATACCTGTCGGAGGTAGCGAGAGGTTCTACGTTCAGTACGCTGCCGTGTAAGTATTTCTCCATTAATGTAGTCTTCCCTCGGCCATCTTGTGAAATAACAGTAATGTAAATTATAGCATTCATTCAGCGTTGTTTGAATGCTCCAACCATGTTATGAGTGAGTCCAGGAAGGTTATTTAATGTTATCTTGATCTTGTCACAGTTTACTCATCGCTCTGGATAGACTCTCTGTTCGGAGCAAGAACCGACATTGTAGCGTAACTGTATAAACACTCCAATACTTTGATGTATCGATAGTCAATTTAGCAATTGTTGAAGAGACAGCAATACTGCAAAGGTCTTGATCATCAAATCTATGGATTTTATTTAGGCTACAAATGCATAGACGTCGATTATAATAATAAAATTTCTTTATGACCTGTCGTAGCATAATATGCATGTGAGTTAAAGTTTCTTAAATCAGCTCCGATTGATCTCTCTAATGTTAACTTGTGAAGAGTCGCCAGTAAGGCTGATTTTCTTTTGTATAATTTGTGATTCCGCCATTCGCAAAACAACAAGGTATCGCCTTGTGTTTTGTAAGCTGGTGGAGCTGGGCTCCCTGGTGACGTGACGTTGTGGCGCAGATGTCGCGCCGGGCTGGCGGAGGGCGGCGCGGTGGTGCGGGGGGGCGCGGCGTGGTGCGCGGCGCGCGTGGACGTGCGCGCGGCGCCCTCGCGCGACTGGCGCTGCCACCTGCCGCCGCACGACCACACTGACGACACGCATCTTATATGACATCTACTCAATATACAACATTACAGACTGAAGTGACCTCGTTTTATTTCATACAAGATTTCAACAAGCACACTGATCAACACTTGAAGCATTTAAAAGACTAGTTTTATGAACCAATAGTATACAATCAACGCTTACAAAGTAGCCATAAATGAACGTACTTTACTTAACATACAATGTGAAACACGTCTGTGTTAAGTAATGTTGTATTAATATTATAAGTACACTCTACATTGTGATGTGCAGAGAGCTCAGTGAGGTGTCGCAGCTAGACGAAGTATGAACGATATCACGAGTAACTCTCAACTCGTCACGAAGCTGACACAGTACGCGCACACAATACCTATTATCTGACATTGTTCTAATTGTATAATCCCTATAATCACTCACTCTCATTTTAATACGAGGCAATATAATGAACTTTGTTTAGGAACTCATTTACATATGTTAGTAAATTCAAGCATGTAAGTATTTTCATTATTTTTCTATAATGTTTGTTTGAGAGTTCCGCGTAGAAGTTGCAGTATGTTGAATGCCCGATTTATACATCTACAAGTACAGTAGCGAGTTAACTTGCCTCATTGGCGAGTTAAGTCACTTTTTGCGTGTGGACGACAAAAGCGCGTTAAGTAGTAAGTTGCCGATTAAGTTGATTTTAATACAGTTCGATCCTATTTTTTGGCGAGTTCAGTACGAAGTAGACCCCTCTCTCGCGTCTCCCTCACCCCGCCGGCTCGGCGCTCGCAGCGCCCGCCGTGTAGACGGGCGAGTTTATTACAGTTCACAAGTTCTAATATGTATTTATTTTTATTTTTGTCTGTTTTTCTATGTATAATGTGTACGTATTTACAAAAGTATTTAAGTATATTTATGCGTTGTCTAGTACCCATAGTACAAGCTCTGGTTAGTTTGGGACTAAATGGCGTTGTGTAAAAGTGTGAGAAATATTTTTTTTTTATTTTTCTATACTTTTCTATTAAAATTTTATTTTCAATGTGTTGTGCAAGTGTTAATACTATTCCTCGTATAATAGCGCGTAAATTGGTATTCAATTGTTCAATGTCCATTTTATCGATTAAAATAACCGTACCTAAACAATCTCAGGCGACGCACGCCGGCACGCACGACGCGACTGGTCTTCGTCTCTGATCGGCAACTTATGAGCTGTACTCGCCTACGTGTGAACTGTACTTACTACTTATTACTTACTACTCAACTGTCTATTTTTTTAACTCGCTACTGTACTTGTCGATGTGTAAATCGGGCATAAGATACAGCAGTAACAGCAGCTACCTTCGGTTTGCGTGAGCCGTTGGAACTAGACTCGCTTGTTCGTCATAAAATTAGCCTACCCTTGTTTGTAGTAAGTCAATTAATACCTACATTTCAAAATAATCTACTTTTATTAAAAATAATCGCGTTACGTCAAACTTAGAATGCTCACTGTCATCACTCCATTTTATTATGTCAATAAATAAAAAAGTCTTTGTCTATTCTGAGAAATCAGCCCATTAGTTATAATTAGGAAGATATACGGACGACGTCTAAGGCGTAGTGTTTATTTAAAATGACTGCTACGCAGAGGTCTCGGGTTCGATTCCCGCTCAATGCAAATCTTTGTGTGCATGAACATGATTGTTTGCATTGGTCTGGGCGTTTTCTATGTTTAATATTTATGTATTTACAAAAAAATAAGTATTTAAGTATGTTTATCCGTTGTCCAGTACCCATAGTACAAGCTGTGAGGGATTAGATGGCGTTGTGTGAAAGTGTGAGGAATATTTTACTTTTTTATATTTCTGTACGCCAAGATTCCTACTGAATCGCATGAAATGATCTGTTGTTTATTCATGACAGTATGTAGCTTGTTACTTGTTGTAGTGCTTTAATCAATTGATGATACAACAAGCGAACATGCGTTGTGTTCACTTTATAGTCCAAGCCGTACATCTGGTAGAATCATATACAAAATGTTCAATCTGTTGTTCATCGATGGTTGTCACACCACAGTGGCGTCATTTACACTTGGGTTATTTACTCTAGTGACGGACGTTTTTTTTATATTTTAAAACAGAGTTATGCTACAAAATAACATATAATCCGACCAGTACCATTAAACTTTTAGTATGTATCATGTCGAGTGTGTCTGAGTGAAATACTCCAATATTGTTTAAACGACACTAATAAAATCGTTGGGATTTAACCGTTTGGATTAACAAAGTATTTTTAATCCAAACGGTTTTATCGCATCCATTGAACGATAAAATGAAATCTGATTGACACGATCTCTGAAACTACGAGTTGTATCGCTCAAAACCATTAGCAAGGTATTCATTAATGAGCGCTACACTTAGGCGCGTTGTGTTCATAATAACACGCGTCTTAATCGTCGCGTCCCCGAGACGTTCACATTAACACACTCGCGTACGTCTCTGCGTATTCAACTCTCGCTCTCTTGTCTCCTCGTACATAAAGGCACAAGATCATTAAGACATCAAATGCTCCAGTTAGAAGCGTACGCGTACATTGAACATGGCCTCCTGTTGAGCAGTAATTCTGATTGTATAAGAGATTGATGACAACTTTTTTTAGTGTAGAGTTATTTATATTCATAGTTCATCAAAGATGTAGGTATAGTTTATTCGGTACAAATTGGTTTATTCCAATTCGATAATGGTTAACGACGAGAGTTTACATTTTTTAACTTTTAAAATCGACGTAAGCTGCACTGCTTAAGGACAGTCTAATGCCAAGTAACGGCCTAATAATGCACAGCACACTAATTAATAACGATGAAGACAAGTTTATATCGCATTTATGTAACTTTGACTATTGATTATTTACAGTTTATAATAAATTTATTGTAAACGACAAGTGTAATGTTATTATAAAACCAATACACGCTTAAATAACTAACAAAATTTGAAATTATTATACAAAATCAGAACGCCATATTGGAACGTAGATACAATTTATAGGCAATCCTAGTTGACAGAATGCGGTTATAACTGCAAACGATCTGTGTTATCTGTATCTAACACAAGAAACAAACACTTTGTATGTATCTAATGACGACCATGTTTAACAAATAATAATAATAAACATAGAATTAGTTTCAAATGTAGGTACGAGTATGTAATACAAATTACACACATCAAAAAAGTCTAAGCAACATGCATGATATTACAAATTTACCATTTATATTAATTAATTTCTAAGTATTTACTCACTCAAAGTGTATAGGTAAGTAAACTTTTTTGTTATTGATGACATACTGGCTGGTTGTAAAAAAAAAATTTCGATTATGATTTGTTCTTTTTCATAAAATTCAAATGACTGCGAATTTGTTTGAATTTGAGTGCATGTTAATTGCTACGTTTTAGTCTTGATTTTATAATTTTACCAACCATTTAAATACAGTTGGCGACAAAATTGAATTGTTAGATATTCTTTACGTCATGGAGCGACGTCATTTGACGGCAGATGAAATGCAAAGAGCTGTAGGGATGTTGCAAGCGGGAAGTAATCAATCTCAGGTATCTCGACATTTTGGTATTCATAGAAGTGTTATTTGTCGTCTTTGGCAGCGCTACAATAATACAGGGGAACCCGCTGAACAGCATCCAGGCCGTAAAAGGAGTACAACCACTCGGCAAGACCGGTACATACAACTGACTGCAAGACGCCAGCCGATGTTAACCGCTCGAGAGATAAGTTTGAGGCTACAAAATTCAAGTGGTGTTGATGTAAGTCCCCAAACTGTGCGAAATCGACTGCATGAGTACGGCCTACGAGCTCGACGCCCTATCAGGTGCCCACCGATACGTCACGGGAATCGCGCTCGTCGAAATGAATGGTGTAGAGAACGCATAACATGGACCCAGGAACAATGGGATAAAATTATGTTTTCCGATGAGTCGCGATTCGGGTTTAGGCCTGATACAAGAAGGGTGCGAGTGTACCGTCGACCCGGAAATACTGAAAGACTCAGGTGCGTTCAGGAAGTTCATCCATACAGCGGCTCAACAGTTATGGTATGGGCGGGTATTATGAAGAACAGGCGAACTGAGCTCGTTTTTGTAAATGGAAACATGAACGCTGAAAATTACGTTGAGGATATTCTCAGACCTTATGTCCATCCATTTGCACAAACCTTTGGCTCCGATTTTACGTTAATGCATGACAATGCGCGTTCACATACAGCTCGGCGAACCAGTGAATACTTGGCAACGGAGAACATCCAGGTATTGCCCTGGCCTGCACAATCACCAGACCTCAACCCCATCGAGCACGCATGGGACATGCTCCAGAGACGTGTTTTGAAGGACTTGGACGGAGTGACAACAACCCAACAGCTGAAGGATTTGCTACAATTCCATTGGGAGCGAATACCGCAAGATGACATAAACAGTCTCATTAATTCAATGAATAATCGTTGCCGACAAGTTCTGAATAGCAGAGGAGGCCATACTTTGTATTAAATTGTCCTATTCTTTCACAATAAATTCATTTTCTTAAGAAATTTCAATTTGTAAAAAAAAAGTTTAGTTTCTTATGTACCTGTATATTCTAATATTGTTAATTTCTGTTATTAAAAGAACTTATAAAGAAAACAGCTGTTATTTTTACATCATAGAACCCTAAAAATATTATTTTAAAAATAAAATACAACGTTATAATTAAAATAAATGGTAAAATAAATTAATATAAATGGTAAATTTGTAATATCATGCATGTTGCTTAGACTTTTTTGATGTGTGTATATTCGGGCATATCGTTGTACGAGTCAAGTGCGCACGGGCGAACATTTTTTGTTAATATTTTGAGCTCGACGAGTTTGTAAGTGGAGGTCTCATTTATGTTTTGTAACCAAAACATCACTTGTACACTCACGTACGTGTAATTAACTTTTCTTTTGTGTTAAGTAGAGCCTTTAGAGGTAAGTTTTTGTCAATGTAGAAAATACGTCATTCATGCATCTAACTTATAATTACAATATTGTGTAACTGAGGATCCATTGAGTATCGAGTCTTATGCATATGTAAAGTTATGCCTGTCATCGAACTTGCTTCCTCATGTAATACACATAAAATAACTTGAAATAAATAAAAACATTTTAACAAAAGATTACAACTTTTGTTAAAGGATTTACTTTATGCAACCTATGCGAGTCGCTCACGTGTACCTATAGAGAGTAATAAATGATGAGATTCAGTTTTAAAAAAGTGCTATAATTAAATGAAGACATAAACAAGTTCAATCAGTTACCATTAATACTAACGTATGTACCTATTTAAATCTCTAATCAGAAAATGAATTTTAAAAATAAACGATAGGTAGTATTCATGTTGGAAAATATTATTTACTGTAAATACTTAAAAACTTCACATTTATTCCGTAAAAAACTGATGTAGGCAAATGCCTCATATTAAAAAAAATTAAGTATTAATAAATTATTAAAAATGTATTCCGTAAAAAATGCTTAGTTGTAGACGAGTAGGACGAATGTTCTATCCGACATTTACTTACTCGAAACACGTTTGAAGCTAAATCAGGTTGTACGGAGTACTTTGTTCGTACACGTATTGCAATTCAGCAATTTCGCTCTTAGGTGAAATAAGCACAGCGCTCGCCAGTTACTGCGCACTGGTCACGCTGTACAGTCATGATATATTGTAATACAAATTGTAATTGATAATTATTAGTAGAGTCTAAACTTGAGTAATAAATCATATTGTTTTTATATTACCAAATGAGTTTTATTTGGAGAGTTGACCAGTGGCAGTAATTCCAGTTGTGAGATCCCGTACTTGGTGCTTCACGCATAAATCGAGCACGCACGCCGCTATCGTAAGTATACGTAAGTAGAGGTTATATAACCTAGAAATAGTAAGGGCGTGCCCCCTACATCTGGTGACCCCGTACTGTTTTATGTGTGCTGTAGTAAGTGCGTGGATTAGAAGCAACTGTTAGGATTACGTGTAGGTTAATAAATAATAATTTATTTTTATAATAAATAATTATTTATTAAAATTAAAGACTATAAGTGCAAGTGCGGTGATGTTCCAGACACCGAAGAAGATGGAAAATAGTGACGCGAAGATACCGGACGCAGGTATGTCTACCCCTAGTATTGAGTTAGCAGCGATAAGCGTACAGGCACGAAGTTTATCGATTATACGAAGAGTACGGCGATCATCTTAACTCTTGTCAGCGCAAGCATTTGGAGAATCATGGCTTATGTAACGCAGTAGTATGCGGCATAATCCGATGATGCAAGGCATGGGAAACGACGGCGACACTCTTAAGTATAGTGTGCGCGTCGTATGTTGGCATCAGACTTTGGTAGCGTTAAGGAAAATAGGTACGTACCAAGTGCTGGATGGCCCGACCTGCCACATTAGAAGACACGGAGCTGACAGAGCATGTGGACGATGGAAACCGCCGCAGACATAGGACGACTCACGACAGCATTGCTTCTTCGTACGAAAAGCTAGATCATATTCAGCGTCATACGAAGAGCAAGAATATACGTAAAGGGTATTGTGAAAGTGTCGTTAGAGTTAAGTGCAAGTGCCGGTCTTAAAAAGGTTTTAAGGTAGATTTTATTTTATTATGGCAGTATTTATTTGTGTAATATTGTATTATACGCATATAACCGGTAAAGTGTAAGGCATGTTAGTGGAGGTACAGTAACATGTTGAGCAACATGAGTATCAACATGCAAATTGTTTTGAATAAATGTAGAAGCAGGATGTTGCGAAATCAATTCGCAGTAAGGCAACCAGCGTAAGTCAAACTTACCAGGAACTTATGTAATATGAGACATAGAACTCTTATCGGTCCTAACGTGAGTGTAACAAGGTAGCTTTATTTTAATATAAATATGAATCAATGTAATGATAGGGTGACCATATATTTTTTTTGTTTTGTGAATAAGAGAACATGTAAATAGGGTGACCATATATTTTTTTTGTGTTTTGTGAATAAGAGAACATGTAAGTAGAGTGACCATATTCAATGTATAATTTTTAATTTTGGCATTTCAAAATTTTGTAAAAAATTGGGGGAAGTAGTGTACGGAGTACTTTGTTCGTACACGTATTGCAATTCAGCAATTTCGCTCTTAGGTGAAATAAGCACAGCGCTCGCCAGTTACTGCGCACTGGTCACGCTGTACAGTCATGATATATTGTAATACAAATTGTAATTGATAATTATTAGTAGAGTCTTAACTTGAGTAATAAATCATATTGTTTTTATATTACCAAATGAGTTTTATTTGGAGAGTTGACCAGTGGCAGTAATTCCAGTTGTGAGATCCCGTACTTGGTGCTTCACGCATAAATCGAGCACGCACGCCGCTATCGTAAGTATACGTAAGTAGAGGTTATATAACCTAGAAATAGTAAGGGCGTGCCCCCTACAAGGTTATTGTTGAAGAAGGTGCGCTCAGTGTTGATATCGGTCTAAGTGGCAAGTTTTCTTTCTATGAACCTATTAGCTACTATCGACGACAGCCTTAGAATGAGACGATAGATAGCACTCTATACTCTCTGTTCGTGATCAATTGGACACTATTAATTTTGAAACGATAAGTATATAATTTTGAATTGATCCCATATACATCATAATAAGTTAAGTAGCTTAGTTATATTTTCTTAAGCAAATATAGTACTTAATTGTGTTATAACTAAATGCGTCAAAATAGTTTGTTTATAATAGTCGGCGCACAAAATGTTTAGTATTAAATAAGGTATGGTTCAGTGGTCCCGTGTACTCACGTAGTCGAACCCACAACACAACAATAGCGCGGTGCACTCGAACTAGTCGAGCACTCGGCGCCACTCGACCGCTACTCACTACCCTAGTGCGGGGTCCTGAACTAAACAGAGTTATTGGGACGGGCAACATTAAACATCACAAAATACGTTTCGCATTATTATTTACTTTATCACTAATCTAGTTTAGTTAATTCTTTTTTAATTCTGTAGTAAACTGGTTTATTTTGTAAGTGTAATATCTAATTTACTTTACGTTACCACAATGATGAAGTAGAAAGTTTAATAGTCAAACCGCTACGTATTTAGCAATTGTTACGTTGTAATATTATGCAGATTTGTTGTTGTCGATTCTCATTGCATACACTTGCATAATAATAAAACGTTTATCTTACCGAGTAAGCAAATATTATTAATTATAATATAAGTAACTCTGTCACACTCAAATATAATAACTCACACACGTGTATGTGTACAAGTGACGTGTCTCGGGAGACTTCTCTCTCAGTTCACTTTCACTTGTTGTTGTTTGTTCTACATAGTGTTTGGGCCTGTTCGTCTCACAGAGTGAGGATAGAAAACTATAACCAAATCTTAAACAAACCCATCTTGCTAGTGGGGAATTCTTTGATTAATTTAACTCTACCCACGTACGGATGCAGGACATGGGACTAAGGGACTTTTCCAATATAGGTTAACGACATTGAACCTGTTGTGAAAATCAAGTGATTCCAATAATGTTAACTTAGTAGATGTGACATCTCGATGTTCACATTATATTCTAATGTATTTTTAACGAGGCGAGCTACGTCCGTAGCACGTGTCACGCTCGTAGCAACACTCGTAGCAGTTTTGTAGCAATCATCGTAGCACTATCTACGTACCATACATGTATGTTTTATCCCGTCAACGTTTTGTTGTGAGGCTACGAATATCACCTTTAGTCTCAAAGTACCAAATTAAACAGTAAAGTGCTCGCAGAGACACTACAAAGTAATCAAATATGCTTGTTTATCTTCCATCTTAATCATTTTTACGTCAACTTTATTAAAACTTATGTCTGAAGTTAATGTAAGAAACAGTTGCATGTAACAAGCGACGCACCAGTTCCTGTGGAACTTCTCTAGTAGGTGAACTGTGAGGGTGTTCACTGCACTCTAAGATAGTCAACTGATTCTTATTCACACATTTACATCACAATGTTACCGACACGAAGGACTGCATATACTACATAGTACTTGTACTTGTATTAGCTATCGTTTACCGACAGACACAGGGCGGGGAGGCCCCTCACGCAGTTCACGGACGACCTAATAAGGCCGACAAGAATCCGATGCATGAGGGAGACGTGAGACCGCGTACAGTACTAACATTTGCAGGAGGACCATGTCCAACAGTGGAAGACAATTAGCTGACATGATTTTTCAAAATAACTAATTTAGCAATATGCATCTACTATATATTGTTACTAAATTGAGGTAAATAGTACGGTGGCAGCCCTAAAGCAAACAATCGTAACTGAAACACAACAGGAAGCTCTACGTTTTATTTGAACTCAAGACATTCAATGAAAGTTAATTTAGTACAAAAAGCATAGTCCTCGAGTGCACGTCTACACAATCTAATAATATCGTTCTGTACTTAGAGCCGAGTTAGATGAGACAAGTACACTTCTACCTTATTGTTTACTTATAACACAAACTTGGTATAGATGTATTAGTTTTATACATTTTATAAGATACTATATAAGTTAACTCAGATTTTAATGTACAGTTATTCACTTAATGAATGTTTGTAAGTAAGTATTGAAGGTTGCTACTCTTTCACGTAAAACAACTGAATTGGTTTTAATAAATCTTTAATATAAGTTAAGTAACTTAATATAGCTTATACAAAATAACACATGTGCTACTTATTATAAAGATAATGTGTGGATTGTCTAATATACGGAGACGAAGTCGCGAGCACCACCTGGTCGACACTAGTAACGAATACTTAATTGTTTACTCGATGACATATTATACTGCCTTTTACTTAACATTTAAAGCTTTTGTCTGAAGCTTAGGCATCTCCTTGCAGTAGTGGAAAAGTAAAAGCACGTTGTGATTCGATACCACAACCAACATACTCGTAAGAAAGTTAATCTTTTGAAAGTAAATGTTTGTCACAATATAGTTTTAGTTCAAGTTCGCGTTTATAGCTATAGACCAACATTCTGTTTGTCACTGTACCAGTTCCTTCCTGTGAGGAGTTGATGTCACTACACATACACATACTTACACACACACATGTTACAAGCTCTAATCTTTAATGAATATTATTTTACATCATAAATTGAGTATAACAACACTGGGTACATATCTACCTAATACCTATACCTAAGTTCCAAATACCTAAAATTAAAATACCTAACGGTTGTTTCACCTAAACTCAAAATACTAAAAGTTTAAAATACAAATAATCATAATACCTAAAATTAAAATACTTCACTTCAAAACACCTTAGTTCCTGGGTCCGTGGGATGGTCACGTGAACTTAACCATCTGCTATCCTAAGGCTCCTATTTCTGGGTGGTTATAAAATAACCTAACCTGTCCGTGTCAGGGTACTCTGAGCCGAGATATTTTAAGGTAAAACATAACTAGTGACCATTTGCTATTTTAAATGTGTGAATTATACTTTGGTGATATATTTTAAGTTATTTTAAATATTAGATATTTTATACATTAGGTATTTTTAGTATAGGTATTTTGAATTTAGGTATTTCTTATGTAGGTGTGATAAGCTAAGGTATTTTAATACAATAGGTTATTTAATTTTAGGTATTTTGTTGTGCTCCCAACAATACTACACATATGTATATACGTCACAACAATATGTCGACGAAGGCTGTACATTTGAGTGCAGAGATATCACGTGACATAATGTTTTATTTCTAGTTGAGTACGGCTAGAAGAAAAGTTTATGTGTTTATTTAAGTGCGAGGCTGTTTTATTTTATAGATAACCTCAATCAGTTGTAGGTATTGGTGAGTTGCGAAGTAAAATGCGAAGCAACTGTCGCACTTAATGTGGTATATTAGCTATCGTCTTGTACAACTATACAATATTATATTTATTAAAGTTAGTCACGTCACTTTATATCCATTTACCTACAATGCTTAACATTACCGCCATGTGTACGAACGTACACATATAAGAACATAATAGTAAATGTACGCGTGTAATGACTTGTGTCAGTAGTTTATGATAGTGTTGTACTTTTTAATTTAATTTTATAGGCTTTGTCGCTTAGCGACCACATCGCCTAATAATCAGTGTTGTACTTAAAGTATGTATTATTATTGTTTAAGTATTTATTATACTAAACACACACACGGTTGTTAAACAACAGGCTTATACGCTGCCACGTATGTACTACACTCAACTACTATATTAACTAAATAACATTGGTAGTGCAACTTGTTATATGGAGCACTAGCGTTACTGTTGAGAGAGGGACGCGGAGGGGATGGGAGGCGGGGGGTGATGGCCCTCACAAACTTTACATCACATTTAAAAGGGTTTACATAAAGTTGTGATAACAAGCACTTTGTTCTACGTATTACATACAACACGTCGCCTCGCCACTCTACTCTCACATAACTATGTGTGTGTGTGTGTGTGTATGTGTGAACAATGTAATATAGTTATTCTTGTATTACATTCAAAATATTGTACGATGTTTAAGTAAAATGACGACCTCGGTGGCGCGACGGTAGCGCAAGCGGCTGCCGTGCAAGAGGTTGTGGGTTCGATCCCCACGCAGGTCAATAATTTGTGAGATCCACAAATTATTGTCCTGGTCTGGGAGTTCTTTGTGTCCGTTAATTGATGTTTGTAAAAGGTCCCCGCGACACAGGGCATGATCCCTAGTGCGGGAGTTGTCTTTTTTAAAATAAAAAATAAAAAAAAAAATACGTTGAACATATTGTATAGTTAGATAATAACATGCACGATCACACGGTCACTGCTCTCCCGAGTTATTCCTAAAACTGTTTATTTAGGTCACAGAGTTATATCTATTTAAATCATTTGTTCAGTATGTAAATTACATTAATGTTTAGACTAATTTTTATTTTATTACGTATATAATTAGTTTTGTTGAATTGACACAAATATTAATTTCAATTATTTATAAAAAAAACTAATCCATCTTATTAATAATATAAAGTCGCCCTATTTGCAACTTTATATTAATTATAAAAATACTTTACATAACTTTTTATTTTTAAAATGACATCAACCGTAATAAAGTGTATGATCTACGCTGTGTACTGTTAGTATGTGATGCTGTAATGTAACGCGCAGTGTCCTGAGACAAGATGTTCTTTGTGTCCGATGTTTATAAACTCCCCGCGACACACAGTACACACACACACACACACACGCACACAGCGCGGAGATGTGGTGTAACAAATGAGATAATAGTTCAACACCGCGTAGCAATGTACGATGTAATAGCGTGCTCGTAGCAAGCTCGTAGACAGTTGCTACGTAGTCAGTTAGTAGTGTGTGTGTGTGTGTGTGTGCGTCGCGCTTCACATAAATATATAATTTAACATAGAATGGTTGTTAATAAATAAATGTTGGCTCGACTCCAACATCACATCTAGCTGAGACAACACATCACTATTGTTATATTGAGACGTATTCATATTGTAACAAGTTATTATTTGTTTATATTTGTCATGAAACAAGTCTCACCGTTATGTATCAGCGAGATTAACAAGTATTTTTATTCCATACTTGTCATTCAACACTCCATTGTGTGACAGTTAGTTTAGTTTACAAAAATGTTATAAAACTAACTTAACAAAGCAACACATAACCTGTTACTTGATGGACAAAGTTCACACTTAGATTTACTTAACGCTATAATGTTACATGAAATTAATCCCAACAAGCACAGTAATTGAGCGTCATGTCTGTAGTATACACGAGTACGTATAGCTCGACCACGTAGCGCACATTAAGTGCACACGCACACGGCCGACACGTGCGTCTTGCACCTCATACTATAACTCATGCTGCGCCTGCCCTGCTGCTCAAGCTACACTCTGTCAATAGTAATTAAGTACATCCTATATTGTAATGATATCTATAGCTTAAGACTAGATTCAACATTACTGTAATGATAATAATTATATTCAAACATGATAATGTATGAATATTACTTAATATTTATAGTTTTTCTAGTGTTACCACCCCTTACTAAATACCGCTGAGAATAAATAGATAAAATCATGCCGACTATTAGCAGGTAAAACATTTACTCTTCCAGTCAGAGCCTTTCTGATTAGTAAGGACTTTATGAAACTTATTAGTATTGCATCATTTATCCAAGACGACAAGACATAGACACAAGACGTGATGTTCAGCTCAGTTCCCAGTGGGTGCAAATTATTGTGTTGTGCGCGCTCAGAACATGCGATCTATGATGCGACAGTATGTTTAATGTATGTCTACTCCATATAATCATCATATGGTTATAACGTTATTATGTAAAGGTGAAGCAGTGACGTGTGCTACGTCGCATATCATCTGTGTTACAGCACCATTACATCACGATCACACAGCGCGGCCCAGTGTGAACTGTACCGTCACCCGCTCACGTATACTCACCAACACACACTCATCACATACTGAGTAACATTACTTTATTATATACAAACGCACAAGTAAAACTTAATTAAACTCTTTGTGATGACTATACGTGATGCCATTGCATTTTATTACATGTTTTAACAATTTTACGTGGCAAGTGCATTACTATTAGTTTCATAGTAAAACATTTTGTATAGTGAACTAAGTGAACAAGCCATTTCCAATTGCCATATCGATATTACTTATAAATAGACCATATTATTAGTTAATTCACTTATACTCAAGTATATATACAGAGCATTAAATATATGTGAAGACCCTTATCTATTCTTGGCAGCAAGCGATGCGCTTAGTGTACGTCCCCGCTGGGTCCTACTCCACGTGCTACAAGTTAGCCATGCTCTGGTGACCGCCCTACAACACATATTACACTCTTGTCTAACTGTTGCACACGCTGTTGTATGCACAAAACTGTAACAATACACACTTAGTACTCAAATCGTTGGGACTGCTCTTAGTAGCAATAAACACCTCTACTGTATACGTATATTCTTCTGATTCGAACAAACTAAAGAACATTGTCCTTATAGAATCATGCAATGTCAGATAATTTTCAATACTAAAAAGGACATATACCCCTAACACTTGGTTCACGGTTCATTGAAACACGGGTTTCAGCGCAGGTTTCTTCGCTCGATGCACTATAGATTTATTTATTTATTTATTTATTTATATAAGGTTAGTCCACAGCAAATCTATACATATTTCACATATTACAGCCGCAGAATAGTATTGAATCTGATACATTTGCCAATTAAGGATTGACCAGCATTTACACATAGATGTCACAAAGTCTACTTGGAATATGATGAGTTACTCCACATGTACAATCTTTTAACGCTCCAGTCTAGGCGTAAGCAGCTGGAGGCAATTATTTTATACAAGCTTGTCAACGGTAGCTTTGATTGTGTCGACTTGAATAATGTACTTTGTTATGCTGTACCCAGGACTGTTCACAGACGGCAAGTGCGTACTGGTAAATTGTTTGCTACAAACACCTGTCGAACCAACACTGGTCTTTTATCACCTATTCGACGCATGACAACTGCATACAATGAGGCATTTGAGCACATTGATATTTTTAACAGTTCCGAAGCAAAGTTTAGGGTTCTTCTGTTTGACACCTTGAGACTTGTCAATTAAAATTTAGTTAATAAATTTTAAAATTTAATATAAGTATAATGTAGTAAAAATTTGGATGCATTTTTTTAACTTCATAAAATAAAACAGTAACATAATTATAAGAGTCAACATACAGCATATATATATATATATATATATATATATATATATATATATATATTTATGGTAATCTGTGAACAGCGCTGTGGGCTGCATTATTGTTTATACGATTTTTTTTTATTTCTAATGTTTATATTTTATAATGTAGCTGTTTGTTGTTCCAATTTTAAATAAAAAATAAAATAAAACACTTAAAAGCTTTAGAAACGATTACAGTAAGTATTGTTGAGCAGTGCTAGATACCATGTATAATAACTGCCTCACAACACTACCACCAGCCTAGTGTAGTATTATTATTTACACACTAAAGGGTAAACATAATAGGTTTAAAAAATCTTGTAACAATCCTCTTAAACGTAAAATAATAAGATAAGATCAGCCGGACGTCATCCTGTTTGAAATCTCATTAAAACATTCTTTTATTTTTGGTATAATCTCGTTTTAACGAATAATCTTATTTGAACTTCTATCATCTCGGGAAATTAATCGGTAAAGATGGTTTTTTGCAGCTAATACTAATTTAATGACTCATTTATGTAAGTCAGGTTAACTGTTACATAATAACAAAGTAGACGAAATAACAGGCAAGATGTCAAGCTGTAAATAAAAGCGTTTATAAAGCTGTCAACTTTATATAAAGGCATAAACTAAGATAAATGTCCTGACTACTGTTAGGTCATCGACCCAGCTCGAGCAAAGGGCTCGATTTGGGTCGAATTACTTTTCTTTGTACTAAAAGTATAAATAGAATTATTTCTTGCTACCTTCCATCAACCCTGTAAAGTGTTAAGACTTCTGCCAGTCA
Organism: Schrankia costaestrigalis; assembly: GCA_905475405.1. NCBI lineage: Eukaryota > Metazoa > Arthropoda > Insecta > Lepidoptera > Erebidae > Schrankia > Schrankia costaestrigalis. The sequence goes on from FR997836.1 coordinate 20,418,236, forward strand.
GGGTGGTTAAATATATTTAAGTATCGATTTGCAGTTATTAAAAAACGTACATAATTTCTATTTTTACGTGACAAAGACAATAAAATCACATACAAATATTTTAGCAGTGGACGTCAATTGACTGCTAATATCAGTGCAGATATTTTTATAAAAAATTACCTATAGTCTCCATTAAAAGTCTATTTTTGGGAGATTCTAATTAGTTTTGAGTAGTATATTTAACTACTCAAAACTAATTTATACAATAGAATAAATAAATCAGTATAGATTTATTCAATCTTGCACATAATGTGCGAATACATATATTTATTGTTCATACCTTCATGTCACTATAACAATTGAGTTTTTTAGCTAGTAGTATACAAGAAACTGACTTTTTAACTTTAAAGTAAAAAATATTATTACCATTAGTATTTGATAAATTATATTAATTGCATTTAGACATTAGTAGTGCCGAACCCACTGTATAATAAAAGTTGTAATATTATAGTATAATAAAAGTTTCTCTAAGGTAATTAGTTGTACGAGTGTTAAGTAAGAGCGTGGTCCATGTTGTGAGATGTAGTAAGTGAAAGTGTGTCTCGTGTAGAGGAGAGCGTCGGAGGCTGTGCGACGCGACGCGCGGCACTCGACCAGCGCGCGCGGTGAGGCACGCTCGCGTCGCGCCCTCTGTCGTCTACGTCACGCGCAACTTATACGAGACGCGCCAACTGATACCAACACTCGCCGAACATACACCAGGTACTGTGCTTGTGTCCAGTGGGATTGTTACTCAATTAAAGTGCTCAGTTACAATTATAAAATAAAAACAAAAGTGTTTAAAATGAAATTAAAGTTGTTAATGTGTGAGAGTGTGAACCTCAGTCGAGTGGTGCTAGGAGTAGTGCTAGTGTATGAGCGTGTGTGGTGAGGCGATGGTGGCGTTGTCGTGTCGCCTGACGGCGTGGCGCGAGTGCACGTAGTGGTGACGTGGCGCGGCATGGCGGGGCTGCAACGCGTGGCGCCGCTCGTGGCGCTGCTCCTGCACCACGCGCACACACACAACCACACAGACACACGCACACATCTACACCAACGTGTTCACGCACAGTACTTACTGTACCACAACTACGACTATGACTGGCTTAACCTCTCAACCACTTACAGTGGAGCCGATACTCTGTCCCCCACAGACCTGTTCGTCTTCGCGGGTAACCTGGAGGCAAACAGGTTTCATAGATTAAAGAGAGAAACTCACTCTCTGATAGGACCCTTCGACATATCTAAAATGTTTAAGAAAAGGAAGTACAAAAGTAAACCAGCAGAGGAGGCACCGCCGAGCGCGTCCTCGCTGCAGGGCGCGCGCCCGCACGTGGCGTACAGTGCGGCGCCGGCCACCAGCCTCGCCACCCTGCGCCCCACGCAGCCCAGCACCACGCCTCAGCCTCCAGATACTGTCACCGCGGCTAGGTTCACTGTACCCGCGCGCATACTGCCCACTGAACCTCATGTCGATACTACTAAAATACCTAAAGTTAAACAGAAACAGAAGTCGAAATCGAAAGGATCTCGTAAAACAAAGAGCAGTACGAAGGTAGTGACGACAGAGCCGAGCGCCGTGCGCCGCGAGACCAGGGTGGCGAGCAAAAAGAAGCACGCGGAGGACGACACGCTGTGGCCCGTCAAGCACGCCGCCGTGCTCGAGGGAGACATCGTGCTCGGCGGACTCATGATGGTAAGCATCTGCAACACATACATTAGTACGTACTGTAAGCTTATCTAACGCTTGTTGCTGCACTGCTCATACTTATAATTACTATAAACGATGACTAATCACCGCTATCAAATCTTATTTTAAACAAACAAACAACTTACCGACTTTTGATATTTTAAATGTTGGGAGGTTCTTGGCAGAATCTTATTACGCCTATTTTTATTATCCAGAACACACTTAACATAAACTTGTTTAGGCGAATATTTGAAAGGCATACAAAATATTTAGCATAATTATTGTTTGGCAGAAGTTTCCATATCATAATTACGTGTATAACATATAATATGGTAGGATTTCATTTAACATCTGATGGTTAACTTTCTGCGCTATGATGTTTCTACTTGTTAAAATTGTATGTATGCTAAATAAAAGTATGTAAAACAATCTTCTGTTAAATTGCATATATTATATGTATATAATTTTTTTTTACCTATAAAGCTTAGGTATAACTAGAAAAATTTCGAAAAGAAGAAAGACAATGGAAAACATTGATATTTTCCATTGTCTTTCTTCTTTTCGGAATCTTCTGCTAAATGAAGTTTATGCCATTTATGGTTATGCAAAATGAGATTCTGCTAAAGAAAATCTACGTTAAAGGAGTGAACCGTTGTTAAATGAATGATACAAAATTAATAATTAAAACATATTTTGCTCGGCGGCAGGCAGGGTGAAATATTATTATAATATAATAAAATTTATTTATTTCGCAACTAATTACACTGGTAGTTAAATTACAATCATGTACAGTAAGACAATTAGTTATATAGTAAACCGACAGGGTTACTTAAACTAGGCAAGGCCTGTATTTTAAGAGGCAGTGCTTAACCAGAATTCAGCTAAGACTATTGCCTTTTATAACTTATTACAATTTCTAAATGTGGCTCAATAGGTACTAAAATAAACGAATGACATTTAACAACTTTATGACTTGTAACAAACAATCAACCTACCGCAGTCCACTGCTGGACAAAGGTCTTGCCCAACACTCGCCACAGAACACGGCCCAGATACATTTACGAGGTCGACGGTCCACCTAGCTGTGGGGCGTCCTACAATAGGTACGTTCGCCGACAGTCAATTCAATCAAGTCCAAAATGATCTAGAGGACATACTTAGGTATATTAGTTAATGGAGAGCATGGAAGAGATTAAACATTTTAACAGATCACATTAATTTAATAAAGGCGAACTAATTACTTGAAAATTCATAATAATAAATTTCTAATTAAATATTCGAATCCAACAGTATCTGGAGCCTTAATCGTTATTAAAATATTTAAGCAATTGTCGTTTAGACAGATAATTCTATATTTTTTTAGAAAAACCAAATAAGACTACTAACTTGATGAAATTATTATAATATTATTAGCCTATTATGAAAGTCCACTTCTGGACATAGACCTCATCCAATCATAATTTCCTCCTGGCATGTGCCCCCCTCATCCATTGTCTTCCCGCTGTTCTCGTCGTCGGTCCACCATGTGAGGGTCCCCCTACGCCTTCCGATGCACGGTCGCCATTCCAGAACTTTTCTTTTATATCTCTTTTTAATGCTAAGTAATTATTATCAACAATCTATTATACAATATTATGAAGATGTCTACAATTCTCTTCTCATCTGAGTTCTAGACTGATTTTTCTTCGTTTCCTCAACCTAACTGGTATATCAGGTTCTATAAAAGGACCTATCGATTAGCTACGGCTCCTCTCTTCCGCCATTATCTCGTTGAGCACACACTTTGTATCGTAATAGTTTATTGTAACCCCACCGCAGCGCAGCGCAGCGCAGCGCAGCGCAGCGCAGCGCAGCGCAGGTGCTGACCTCCTGTCACCACGCTGCTGGCCCCACGATCAGTTTTATGTCAAGGTTCTTTTGTTTTGGTATACATAATACTATTATAAACGGGTCTTACTCGCGGTATATACTATAGCCTAGATACTGGTAAGATAAAAACCGGGAGACGTTATTAGTGTAGTGTGTCTTAATACCTACAATACGGCGAATACTCAAAATGTCAACAAAGTGTGGGTAGACTTCACAAGGACGACGCTCCGCTGACACCAGTCCCTCCGCGACCACGGCCCTTGCAAGTCGGCCGAAACGTCGGAGAAAAACCTAGGTATTTATCTTACCAGTATCTAGGCTATAGTATATGCCGCGAGTAAGAACCGTTTATAATAGTATTATGTATACAAATCGCGATAGTTTAAAATCTATTGTTTTGGTATAGTTAAATCGGTTAATTTTCCAAAAATAGATTTCTACGCTACAGTATATATTTTATTCCGTTACGTCACAGATACAAAGATCTTGAGGCCTACAATTGGCAGTGTAGTCTTTGCATAATTTGAGCTTAGAGTACACTACAAACCTGTCCTTCTTCTAAATATTCAACGTAATGTATTACTACTACTACTCCTGTAATCGAACGATCACGCGTACGAGCTCACGTCGCGTTGAATGTAATCTATGAAAAGGCACACATTCACACATAACTAGTACTCGTGGTTACTTATCACTGAGTGCACTCTGAGCGCGCTCTCTCTCGCCAACATAATGCATTATGTACTTGGCGCCGACGTCAATATATCTATTCAATTATACCAAATATTGTTAAATGAAAACTCACAGAGCTGAGTTTTCTTGCCAAGTTTCTATTGCTCAGAATATTTTCAATGTTGACAAAGCACACATTAATCTTTCTGACCCATTCCTTTTTATAATAGGTATTTTGTGATATTTTTATCAATGTATAATACATATTAAGTGCATTGTTGTTTTTCTTATGAGTCCAGCTGTCTGTGTAAATTTTGGCATTTACTTGAGAAAATCAATTTCAAAATATTAATATATAACATACTTTACATTATTTCCAAACGCTATGCAGTATAACCACAAGCATACAATAGCTACTGGATAATGCCTAGTTCATAAATATTCTTATCATGGACACACAATTATGCATTCGCCGAAATCTAATCTGTGACGAGCGCGAGTTCCATACCTCCCAAACATTATTACTCTATTCTGTTTTCTAGGAACATAATGCATAACGCTTGCATATTATGATTGCACATAATATCGACAGTCAGATCATACAATGTCACTTTACTGTGCTGGTACTGTTAAAGTTAAGTGCAGGTAAAATGAGAAAGACTTGGATTACCTGCACAAGAAATAGACTAAATCAAGCAGTCTGGCTAACACTATGCAATAATAAGAGAGATTTAATTCATGTCCTGAAACAATAGTTGTAAGGCTGATAATGAAAAGAAACCTTAGTCTAGTAGTAAAATACAATATAACAAATTAGGACGATGTTAGGAATTTAGTATAAGAGAAATAAATCAAAAGTATTGCTTACTTAGCAACAAAGATATCGCTGCTGTAAAATGAAATCTGGAAAACAAGCACCGACGTACATAAAGACATATACATGGATGACCATCATCATTGAGGTATAACTAATCCTTAATATTTACGAAAATGTCTTTAAGTTTAGGCTATTTAATTTACCATGTTTTATTCTAACTAAAGATGTTTAATCCTATTTTGATCGAGTTATCTTCAACTCAAATACTTCCTAGTCAACTTCACATTTTAGACATTGCAGCATCATCGGCGTTCACCTGTTTAAGCAATCTTATTTTTAGGCAATAATACTTCATTGGCATCTCGCGTTTAAGATAACTCGATCAAAAGGGCTCAGACACTTGATGTCAACAAAAAGACAACATTCTACACTTACTTACTTCATAAAAACAAAGAGCCTTATATAATAATATATAATGAAATTTTATTACCAAAAATAATGGATCAAACATCGCACACATCTATCATAAACAACATAAATACACTCGTAGAGACCAGACATATACCAGGGTTACTTTGGTTTCTATAAGGTTTTTATACAATAAAATTACTCCTTTACATGTTTCAACTTAAAACAACGTTGCTACTGTAAAAAAAGCTATCAAAGCGTGGCCCTTACTTGAAACTGAGCTTAAAAAGAGAACACAAAATGTATAAGTCACACACGTTCTATTTATAAATGTTTTATTGACTTATTTGTATTTAGTGCACATGCTCTCTCATCTGCATTCCAAGTTTCTTATTTACAAAGTACGAGCACAGGTACGAGTGTTAGAGGTTATTACTACACGGATTTAGTTCGGAGAAGCTGCTATACCAGTTTCCTTTTTATTTATGAACCAACTTAATCTAACAATAATAATAGACACGTAGCTATAGGTAAGTACAATTTCAGCTATTTTCTTTTACATAATATAAAAGTTATAATTTATAAACTCTAAATTCGTACACAACATGGAACATATTACGATTATAACTCTAATTTGTCATGTGCGGGGGAATGATGACCCGACCCGATTGATCGTACGGTACACACTAATCGGTGACCACTACGCCACCTCGTGAACACATTCATAAATATCAAATTGTAAAAGCTATAAGAAAGTACAACATTGAATTATAAGCGCCTACAATCCTACATCAAAATTTCACTTTAATTAAATTATTACCTATTCTTTTTATCAATACACACTGTAATTTTACAGTGTGTAGTTTGTGGGTGTGTGTGTGTGTGTGTGTGCGTGTGTGTGTGTGTGTGTGTGTGTGTGTGTGCGTGCGTGCGTGCGTGCGTGGGTTGTGTGTATATGTGTATATGTCTGTCTGTGGCATCGTAGCTCCAAACGGATGATCCGATTCAAATGCGGTTTTTTGTTTAAAAGGTATAGGTATCAGTCGAGAGTGTTCTTAGCTATGTTTAGTGGAAATCGGTTCAGGTCTTCAAGGTCATCAGGTCGTTTGTTAGGTGTGATAGGAATGCTACACGCTCAGTTTACTTGTAAGCTTGGGATCTGACATATGAAACACTAATGTCTTCTGGAACCACTGAGCTGGCTCGAATACAGGACATATTGTAACCCTGGACTGCCTTTTAGCAAACCCATCGAGTTTGGACTCGTTAGATTTGTCTTAACTAGTTCTGTTTATGTTTCTTTTTATTGATCGGGGGTACGATTCTTTTTAATTTTTAATTAATGTTGTGTTATTTTTGTAAAACTAATTTATTTCATTGGTTTAAAACGACTCGTCTACGTTACTTTTTACATACCGCTATATTCCGTAGTATCTAGAACTTGGGTAATTGTGTTTGAAACACGTTTAAAATTATACAAACTAAGCCCTTATTTCATTCAGACCTTAGTTAATGCTGCTCTGTAATTGTATCCAAATTATTGAACTAATGAAGTATAATTTACCATGGTAATGTAACAATAATTAAACGTTAATTTTAAATTTAATTTTGAGCTTTACATTGAATTATATTTTGGCAATTATTGATTATACACAAATAAGTTTAGTAATAATAAAACGAGGTAATGTGAGTCTAGATGAACTTGTCTATAATACATGAATTAAGTAATGTCTAGTGGCACAAGCCTCTGATCAAAGAGTTCGTAAAGCGTTAGGAAGTAGGTCAGTCACGCGGCCCTCGTCCACCTGAGTCTGTCACAAAAGACGATATTGAATTACTTTACATTATTCATACGTCGAAGTACGTTTGTGTGTTACTATGCAGTTACTTCAAATTCGCAAAATATACTGTTCTATAAATAATTAATACACTTTCAATAAAAAAATATTATCTACTAGATTTGATCCTATTAGCGAATTATAATTTGTTTTCAATTGGCGGCGCCCTATAAACGCTCTTCTTAGTCAGAGTACAGGACGAAATTATGACACCGAGTCAGCAGAAAAATGTGCAGTGATGAAACCGTACAATTTGATGACCTCGGTGGCGCGCCGGTAGAACCAGCGGCTGCCGCGCATGAGGTTGTGGGTTCAATCCCCACACAGGACAATAATTTGTGAGATCCACAAATTATTGTCCTGAGTCTGGGTGTTATATGTGTCCGTTAATTGATGTTTGTAAAAGTCCCCGCGACACAGGGCATGATTCCTAGGGCGGGAGTTGTCTTTTTTTATATAAAAGAATAAAAAAATATTCCTTTACAAGCCGGCACTCCTCCACTCTCGTACTGAGTGGTGAACAACACTGCCGCCTTCGACATTGTTTGTATTATTCATACAAGTGATTAGCTAGGGTAAAACTTGTCAGCCATCTTCAATCATCTTATTCCCATCTGCCCCCTTCGAGTTTGCCACCGCGGTGGGGGTTGGCACTAATAGGTGGCGATTGCCACCTCGGTGGTCAATGCAATCGCCACCTATTAGTGCCAACCACCACCGCGGTGGCAAACTCGAAGGGGGCAGATGGGAATAAACCGCGTGTAAGGGTATGATGGGCCCTAGGCACACATCCCACGGTATGGCAAGCTTGAATTGGCAAATCTTATAATCTAAATCTAATCAAATCAAATAATCTAAAAATATAAAAAATACGTTATCCTTATCATTTTTAACTCCATGCTTTTCAATAGGATCAAAAACTAAAAGAGGTTAAAACAACTGCAAAGTTATCTCCTTACGGATATATTTATATTTATTCCTGCTTAGTAAAGTTATGTGTGTTATAAGAAATGCGCTGTTCTCATGTACACCCTCTCTATTTATGTTGCACGAGTAGTGTTTACCATATACTCGTATGTATTTTACGAGAACTCATTAGGTTCTCGATGATAAATCCTAGTGTTGGTGTAGTTACAATATTGTGTTGTGTGTAGGTGCACAGCAGGTCGGAGAGCGCGACGTGCGGGCCGGTGATGGCGCAGGGCGGCGTGCAGGCGCTGGAGGCCATGCTGTTCGCGCTGGACCACGTGGCGCGCGCCGGTCTCGCCCCGCGCGGCGTGCGAGTAGGCGCGCACGTGCTCGACGACTGCGACAACGACACCTACGGACTTGAGATGGCGCTCGACTTCATTAAAGGTAAACTATATCACCTACTGAAACTTATCGCAAAGCAATGTCATAATACGTAGTATGTGTAATAAAACATATGACCAATCTTCAGTGCAACACAAAGATTCACATTAGTTTATTATCTCTACTATACATAATGAAGTAACACGTAGGTTCAATAAGTAACATCGACGACGCGGAGTACGCGTGCAACGCGACGGCGGTACGCAAGGTGATCTCGGGCGTGGTGGGCGCCGCCTCCAGCGTCACCTCCGTGCAGGTCGCCAACCTGCTCCGCCTCTTCAGGATACCTCAGGTGCGTCCCTCGTACTCCAGAGTCCAACTTGTTATACTACATACAATTGAGCTAATGTTCACAACTCGTACGGTCAGGTATCGTTCTTCTCGACGTCGCCGGAGCTGTCGAACAAGGCGCGCTTCGAGTACTTCACGCGCACGATCCCCTCGGACCTGCACCAGGTGCGCGCCATGGTGGAGATCGTCAAGCAGCTCGGCTGGCGCTACGTCTCCATCATCTACGAGGAGTCCAACTACGGCATCAAAGTAACCACTAATCATGTCCACACAATTGCACGTTATCATTAGTAACCCACAATTTACCACTTCTTACCTAAGTAGCTTAAGGGCACATCAGTAAAAAAGGGTCAAAGTGTACCAAAGTTCTACATATTTGAGCTTTGTCTGCAAACATTATACGGGTTTAGGTAATTCGTAATGTACTTATTTATTTTTCGAGAAAGAGTTTTACGATTTGATCACCTGTCCAAATAATAATTTATTTTTGTTTGTGTCAGCAGAGGTGCGACTATTTGAAAAGGTTATTTGAATTACGTTGAAGAAAATAAATGAATCTTTACATACTAGCCAGGTAGATTACAAGTATGAAAACATGAAAGTCTGTGCTAATTAAAACTTCTGAGGATTTTGGCAAATTATTTCAGAGATGAAAACAAAGTTGATATAGGAGTTGTTAGTAATTAAAACTATATAAATATTAGTAATAGTATAATAGTAACTTACTAAAAAATTAAATTGTTTCACAGACTCAATAGGTTAATGAAGTAAATATCGGGTAAATGTAGTAAATGTAGTGTTAATGACTGGCAGGCATTTGAGGAGCTAGAGACATTGCTGGCGCGCAACGACATCTGCATCGCCGTCAAGGAGCGCCTCGTGAAGGACTCCGGCGAGGCGGACGAGCTCGCGTACGACGCCATCGTGACGCGCCTGCTCACGCGGCCCCGGGCGCGCGGTAACTATGTACCTGTGTAGCGCCCCGCCAGGCACTCTGTGTAGCGCTGTCTGTATACTGCATACTACTACTGTGCTGTTATGTGCGCAGGTGTGATCGTGTTCGGCTCAGACCAGGAGGTGGCCGGCGTGATGGCGGCGGTGGGGCGCATGCGCGCTACTGACGCCTTCGGCTGGGTCGGCTCGGACGGCTGGAGCGCCCGCGCTCTCGTTTCCGACGGCAACGAAGCCGCAGTCGAGGGCACTATCAGCGTCCAGCCTCAAGCTAACGTCGTCGACGGCTTCCGCGAATATTTCCTCAATCTCACCGTAGAAAACAATCCAAGAAATCCCTGGTTTGTCGGTAATTTGGTTATCATATCTGTTACTATCGTAAGAAGGTTTAGTGGTTGTAAAAAGACGTGTTTTAGCATTATTACTATTGTGCAGAGTTTTGGGAAGACCAGTTCAAGTGCCGCTACCCGGGCAGCGCGCGCACGCCGTACAACGTGCAGTACGCGCGCGCCTGCTCGCGCACGGAGCGCCTCTCCGCAGACAACATCGAGTTCGAGGCGCAGCTGCAGTTCGTCACCGACGCTGTGCTTGCCTTCGCTTATGCCATCAGGTTGATGACGGATCGTGATCATTCTTTATAACGTGCTGATAAAGTGCCAGTGAGAATAACTTGGTATTTGTTGTAGGGACATGCACATGGAGCTCTGCGGCGGCAAGCCGGGCCTGTGCGAGGCGATGCGTCCCGCCAGCGGGGCGGTACTGCTGCGGTATCTACGACTAGTGCGCTTCACAGGTTAACTACTGCTACTAAGTACTCAGCTGTATATATCATATTTACATATATCATATTTACAGCTGAGTACATAACTAATATAGTTATAATATTATAACTATTATAGAGTATATAACTATTATAGTTTGTTTTGCACACTTCATCCTTAATGTAACCCAACAAGAAATAGTCTAGAGGCGTTATAGCCGGAGAGCTGACAGGCATTTTTGCGTACATCCTTGAGGCACATTGAAAATATTATTGTTGAATAATTGCGAATGTGTGGATGATGAAATGGCCGATCTGGCTGGGAGGTTGCGGGGCGTTTATGAGCTATGAATTTTTTAATTCGCAATTTTTCTCATGCAGAAAATGTTCTTGAGGCACTTTGAATCTTACAGCATTATAAAGTCTGATGTTTAATTAAACGATATATCATAATGCCAGGCGATTTGGTTGGGATTTAAATGGTGACAGGTGATTTAAAGTTATATTTTTTTTTGCGCAAAAAATGTACTTGAGGCAAGCTGGGATCTATACACAATAATTGTTGTGTTGATAAGATGCCATATATCAAATGACAGGCCGTTCTGGCGGTTATTTAATCTTGCCAGGTGATAATAATAGTTGCCTGTGAGTGTATATCTGCAGTCGACTGAGTGGAGCGTGCCGTGACTCAATAGCCGTTAACGTACATCTGTTGCTAGTATTAGAGTAAGTTTACATTCATAGCATAGCAACGACGCGTGATTTGAATTTGTGTATAAGAAAATAAATTATAAAAAAATAAATTATTAATTATTTTTATTATTAAAAAATTAATTTTTACAAAAAAAATTGATATTCTTTTTATGTAATTTTTTTTATTCATCGATATCTGATAGAATCTCCTCGTCGCTTGTGAACTCGTCCATAGAGTGGAGTTCTATAAACTCTTCTTCATCGTCTGAAAATAAATATATTTTTTTAACAAATGTGAAATACAATCAATAGTGCGAGTATTTAACAAATTATTATTACATACCTGTAGCATTTTCATCAGAGTGTTCAAATGTTCCAGGATCAATTGCATCGATAACTAATTGCGGCATGCAATCCCCATCAAACCAATAATGGTCTCCTTACTATCAAATCCACATAAACAACATAGAGCGAGTACAAAGAAGATGTCTTAGGTTCCTTTGTCGTAAATTTAATTATGGACGTTTGGATTACTCCGAGAGACTAAGCAAATTCAAGGTTATATCTTTGCAGGCTCGCCGTCAGAGATATGATTTACTATATTTACATAAGTTAGTTCACTCAACTATTGATACACCTGCTTTACTATCTAGTCTCAACTTCAATATCTCACATAGAACGCGTAATCCTAATGTATTTGCAATTCAAGTATACAAGAACAATATATCATTTTATAATCCGATTGTTAGAATGTGCAGATCGTATAATGGTATTGCACGCTTGAATGCAGAGGTCGATGTTTTTAATGTCAAATTTTCAAGATACAAAAAGATCATTACAGATGCACTCAATTCTCAGAAGTTCCCGAGTAATTTTCAACCATAGTCATTATATTCCATGATTCTCTGTTGTGCGTGAAAGTATATGTAGTTGTAATTTTGTTTTACTTTATTAGTCTACACGCTTGAAAATGCATTGTTACTTATTTACCTAACGGTTACACGTAACGATGCATTTTATTGCGTATTCGTTGTTAATACTATCATGTTGTGTGCACTGCCTTAGGATTACTGTCTAGTCAATATAATAAGGCCACACTTAAATATCTCATGTAAGGACTGTAATCTGTTTGTGTACCTATCATAAATAAATAAATAAAAATCCAATTTATCCTCCTTCAGCTGCCATCCATGTTCAGTGGGTTGTAGGTTACTTGGAAAACGTAAATGTGCATTTCTCCAGATACTTGTAACATATTGAGCTCTTAAAAGCTGTTGGTGCAACTCATTTGATATATTATTATGGCATCTTATCAACACAACAATTATTGTGTATAGATCCCAGCTTGCCTCAAGTACATTTTTTGCGCAAAAAAAAATATAACTTTAAATCGCCTGTCACTATTTAAATCCCAACCAAATCGTCTGGCATTATGATATATCGTTTAATTAAACATCAGACTTTAAAATGCTGTAAGATTCAAAGTGCCTCAAGAACATTTTCTGCATGAGAAAAATTGCGAATTAAAAAATTCATAGCTCATAAACGCCCCGCAATCTCCCAGCCTTTCATCATCCACACATTCGCAACTAATCAACAATAATATTTTCAATGTGCCTCAAGGATGTACTCAAAAATGCCTGTCAGCTCTTGGGGTATTAAGTGCATGGCCACATCGAACACCTACTATTATAAATTAAAGTATGTGAAAACAATGCATTTTATTCATTTTAGACATAATGTTTTATAGAGATATTTACTGCTTAAGACTTACAGAATCGATATTTAAATAGAAAAAGTATAAGTTTTACTTTTGCAAAACAACCGGGTTCGATTCCCGACTGGGTGCAGTATCTTTTTTTAAATGTATGAATGCAGTTTTTCTTTTTATCAAAATCGGTGACATGGTTCCTAAGAACAAATCTTCGTATGACTTATAGTTTAAGACTTTCCCATACTGACCCATTTGAATGAGCCACCCTGTATATAGCTGAAGAGTTTGTTTGTTTGAACGCTCTTATCTCAGGAACTACTTCTTCGAACTGAATTTTTTGGATAGACCATTTATCGAGGAAGGCATAAGGCTATATACTCGTAACATATATCCGACAGATCTGAGACACTTTTGGCGAATCTGATTTAGTGATGGCGTGTGTGTATGAGGTAAAGTGTGCGGAGAGAAAGAGCCACAAGAAAATAAAACTAAAAATATAATTTACGCAGAAATACTTACTTTAAAATGTTCTTTTAAAAACTTATAACTAAGTAGTCTTTCGTAAGTCTTCAGTAAATAAAATATAATTGTTTACAGGACTGAGCGGGGATGAATTCCATTTCGACAGTAACGGTGACGGCCCTGCAAGGTATAATATCCTGCACTTCAAGCAAGTGTCGCTCGGTGTGTACCGCTGGGTCAAAGTGGGACGGTATCTGGACGGGGAACTAGAGCTCAACATGGACGGTAGGTGTACACTCATATCTTGTTAGTCATCAAGTATACTAAAATATGTCAATAATGGTGTCTATGTATGTAGAGATACAGTTTAAATGGAACGAGAAGCATCCCCCGGAGTCGGTGTGCAGTGCGGAGTGCGAGCTGGGCCAGGCCAAGCAGTACGTGGAGGGGGAGAGCTGCTGCTGGCACTGCTTCAACTGCACGCAGTACGAGGTACAGTATTGTCGTAAGATACAATGATGTGTGATGAGACTCGTAAGTGACGAAGCATGCGTGTGACACAGATCCGGTCGCCGGAGAAGGAGACCGCGTGCGAGACGTGTCCGCTGGGCACGCTGCCGGGCACGTCGCGCACGCACTGCGCGCCCGTGCCCGAGCTGTACCTGCGCCCAGACTCGCCTGCCGCCATCGGTGCCATGACCTTCTCCTCGCTCGGCATGCTGCTCACCACGTGAGTGCGGTACTGACCGTGACGTACTGCGGGTGCAGTAGACAGTAGAACTACAACAGGTCACGTGTCGGCAGGATGGTGGCGTGCGTGTGGGCGGCGCGCGGCGACACGCCGGTGGTGCGCGCGAGCGGCCGCGAGCTGTCGCTGGTGCTGCTGGCCGGCATCATGATGTGCTACCTCGTCACCTTCGCGCTCGTCTTCAGACCCAACGACGTGCTGTGCTCCTTGCAGAGGTATGTTACGTACAGGACAACCGAAGTGTTCTCTTCTATTAGCACGCTTCTGTTACCTACGTTACTATATTGTTGCTGCAGGTTCGGTACTGGATTCTGTTTCACCGTTGTGTACGCCGCTCTCCTCACCAAAACTAACAGGATAGCGCGGATCTTCGACGCGAGCAAGCACTCCGCGCGCAGGCCGTCTCTTATATCGCCCAAGTCACAGCTCTTCATATGTGCTGTCCTAGTCTCTATACAGGTAACTATCATTACTGTGTGATATACTTAGCTAGTGTAAGATGAAGCTCAAGTGTGTGTGTGTGTAGGTGGTGATAGTGGGGGTGTGGCAGATAGTGTCGCCGGCGCGCGCCATCCACCACTACCCGACGCGCGAGGACAACATGCTGGTGTGCGACGCGTACGTGGACGCCTCCTACACCATCGCCTTCTTCTACCCCGTCGTGCTCATCGTGGTGTGCACCGTGTACGCCGTGCTCACGCGCAAGATCCCCGAGGCCTTCAACGAGAGCAAGCACATCGGTCAGTAGAGCGCTCTAACTGTAACCCTCTGTGACTGTACCCTTCCTTACGTACTCACAAGTGTGTGTGTGTGTGCAGGCTTCACAATGTACACGACGTGCGTGATCTGGCTCGCGTTCGTGCCGCTGTACTTCGGCACGGCGAGCCACGTGCCCTTGCGCGTCACCAGCATGGCCGTCACCATCTCGCTCAGTGCGAGTGTCACGCTAGTCTGTCTCTTTTCACCTAAGGTTCGTACAGAACTCATCGCAAAGAATAACCTAATATAATATAGTCTAATACTAAGATAAACTTATTCAATGATTTATTTCGCTCTCAGTTATACATAATAATAGTGCGTCCGGAGCGCAACGTCCGCGGCAGCCTGATGCCGTCGCGCTGGCGCTCGGTGGCGGGCGCGGGCGCGGGCGCGGGGGCGGTGGCGGGCGCGGGGGGGTGGGGGCGCGGCGCGGGGGGAGGCGCCGTGTGCGCAGCGTTCGTCGGCGCCGCGCCCCTCCCGCGCGCACCAGACCTCACACCCTCCACAGACCTCTCCACGCTCAACGACACAGGTCTGTACATATAACTTTTATCTTATTTTGCAATAGCCTTGAACCGGCTTCAGTGCTAGACGTAAACTAGTCCTGGTCTACACACCATCATCAGTCATTAGTGACAGAGTGATGTGTCTGTTGTGCAGAGAGGAGCTCTTCGGACCGCCACGTGCAGACGGAGGAGAGCGCGCTGAGTGCGGGGGCGGGTGCGGGGGGGGTGTGTGACGGCGTGGTGCTGGACGCGCGGCGGCTGGCGGGCGGGTGTGCGGGGGGGTGCGCGAGGGGCGGGGCGGCGCCGGTCGCGCTCGCGGTGGCGGTGCTCGGCGCGGAGCTCACGTTATAGCGCCGCACGCGCCGCCCCGTGCTCGTCTGAACATTGTACCTACACTACACTGTACACGCGTCACGTGCGGACATCGCTCTTGTAAATATTGAACACGTTCCGGTTACAGTTCACGGAATGAACCGACTTGTGATATTAGCTCATACGAATATTAATGTTAATAAAACTATTAATTATTATATGTACTGTTTCATTTCTCTTTCCAATAAATACGTTAATCAATCAACTAGCCTATCGCAGTCCCCTGCTGGACCCTTTCCTAACACGCGCTACAGAACACAATCTTGCGCCTAAATACGATAGATATACGAACGATAAATAAGCACCGAATCTTCCTTTCTTTTTTTATAAAAAACATGAGTTATTATCTTTTAATTCGGAACTCTGAACTGAACGTATCGAATAAATCTGACCATTCTTGCCAGCCCTTGAACGACACGCTTCAGGACCTGCCCTTCCCTTATAGTTCTGATTAAGTTTAATTTCTATAGCCCTTATAGATACTCTAATAAAGTTTTTATTTCATCATAGTAACGGTAAAGGGTGTACTTGAACATTTTGAAATATCTCTTTTGTATTAATTACTTTTCTTGTTTAGTATGGCTAATAAGATAATTTTTCTTCACTTCATTTTTATTCCTCTCCTTTTGCTACTTGATGACACAAAATGTACTTCAACCACTTTACCGGACACCTACTCGGAACCTTATAATGCAAATACATTCAGATCAAACTAAGATATACTTAGAGGTGTAAAGCGCTACCCCCGAGTGTTCTTTACCTCTCTCTGTCCGTGTAGTGCTAGAGTTGTATTACATAATTACCGATGTTATCTCCTACTGTTACGCTGTTTATTTCTTATGTACAACAGTTAACTTACTTCAGTTTCATACATATTGAAATACACTATGTATTACATTGCGATACGTTTGTGACCTTACAGCAGTAGGTACCAGGACATCACCTGAGAAGGGATCTTGCCGTAGACAATACACATACTACAGTAGAACAGAACACTTTCCGGTGAACGTTGTGAACCTATTCTCAACTAAAAAGCAACACATTGTCATTAAAATATGTATGAACATCTTGACATTAACATGACAATGATCTTACGCGATACAATACACTTTGCTCACACGTCACGACAAGACACTTGAGACAGCTCTGTGTATGCTCCATGTTAGGACCTACTGATTGACTAACTTATTTGTATAACTATTATGACATACAGAGGGATACACCTCTCGCTTTCCCAATATGTAACTGAAAAACTTTTATGAACTGTTAGTTGATATACTGATCAATGAATTAAAATAGCTGATGTGCGAGGGCGGGTCGACGAAGAAAGAGATGATCTTAACCTGTGTTCCTACGTACACAAATGACTCGAGTAACTGCGAGGTAAGTGCTCAAACTTTATTTGTTATTATATTATGAGCCGTGCTCGTCGTGAGCTACATGTGTTACAATTAGAATGCTGTGATATAAAATGGACTAGTCCAGTGCTGCGTACGCACCTAGCATTTCTCTTAGTTTTATAACTTTTACCTCTTCTTATATTTATTTCTCTTTCCTGTTAATAACTTGTACCTACGTATAAGAAATATATCTATCTTAATAATTACAGGAGTCACGTTTCTGAATGATGATTAGTATTTATACATTTTCTCTTCGTTACGATATATGTATAAGCCCCAAAGATTATATACTTATACAACGACTTATGAGTTTAGGACGAAACTGACGAAATAGTTTCGTAACGTTAACACTTTATCAATAAGTGCGGGATCTATATTTACTTAAGCCCTCCCTTGTGTGAAGGTAGAGCTAAATTGTTCTGATTTGTTCACTGTATCTTAGTATATTTTAATAAGTAGGTAATACGTTGAACACCTCGGTATATTATTATGTTTAGCGCAACTTACTATGTATTTACAAAGTTTCTGTTTTTAATGTACAACAATAAATTAACTAATTTATACCTACCGTACCGTATATTGTAAAAGAAAACTTCACAACAATATAGAGAAGAAAACTTCAATCAGAGCGTTGACATTATTGTCCAGCTCAACTTGCCGACGCGACGACATTATAATATGCATCAATATTGCATATTATCTAACAAAAGAAAGTAGTTATACCTACTATTAGCTCATACTAGATAAATATTGTACATAAGTACTGGCCATTACCAAGATCTTCAAGCCATCACGTCCGCTGTAATATCGGCCCATGGCAAAGATACACGTAAGTAATAAGTGCAAGTACAACATGAGACACTGTTATTTGTATACATACTCGTAATACATATCCGATGTATTAGCATCTCTCGTTCATTCGCACTCACATGACACAGATTTGAGTATGTTGGCTTACCTACTAGTAGCGAAGCGTCTGAGTGCGGTTCTAAGATAAACTAGATTTATTGCTACTACTACTGTTTTATTATTTTCATGTCTCCCTATGAAACTAGGTAAATCATTTACAGTAGAAAGAAGGAGCGCGTTCTGTTATAAAGTGTTGAAGTGTAGGATGTTGGTAGGACGTCTCATATAATATGATCGCAAAACGTTTATTGTAAAGTATCAGGGGTTAGGTAGGGGGCAATACTTATAATCGAGAGCCATCATACACCTTCAGCGAACTACTTAGTCTTAAAGTGTTTTGAGCAGTTTTCAGAGATACTCCCACCATCGTTTTGTGCCAAGTCTTAAATTATGTATTAATTATAGGTATTCGTCCTTAGTCACTATATTTATTGCAATTGTACTTTCTATCTAAGTTAGGATTTAGTGTTCGTGCCTCACGTCGTATATACAAGTATATATAAACATTTACCTTATACTACACTATAATAAAATGATGGTAAAAACTATTGTAAAGCACAAAATCCAGCACAATGTTAGTAAGTTATTCATTGTCAATAAAGCTGAAACGATGTTTGTTAAAATGTAAACAGTCCATAACGCGACGCAATCGGGACGCATTCGTTTATTTTTGTAACCGTGCAGTGGCGAAGAAATACATTCTGCATTTAGTTATCTGTTCCAACAGACTAAATAGTTCCGATCTAAGTTAATAATTCTCAGTGTGTGTGTATGTGTGCGTCCTCACTCATGTACGCACTTATCTAACATAACACACACACACACACACATAGACGAGCTTGGTGACCTAATGTTCATAGTCCACCATACCCAGAGCTACAATTAGCTTCTATTAATTCTATTAGCTTATTATATTCTATGCGATAGATTTTATATTTATAATTATGTAAAAGACGACCTCGGTGGCGCGCCGGTAAAGCCAGCGGCTGCCGCGCATGAGGTTGTGGGTTCGATCCCCACGCAGGACAATAATTTGTGAGATCCACAAATTATTGTCCTGAGTCTGGGTGTTCTATGTGTCCGTTAATTGATGTTTGTAAAAGTCCCCGCGACACAGGGCATGTTCCCTAGTGAAGGAGATGTCTTTAAAAAAAAAAAAGTAATAAGTACTCTCAACCATATGAAAATATAAGTACAAACGTCTTATAATATAGCCAGTAATTGGTTTTCTAAAACTAATACATAAGGTAACAGTGAGGTCGCAGCCTGGGTAATAGCTCCGCCTAAATACTAAAAGGTAGAGCGTTTCTGCTGCGGTCGTCGTGACGCGACACACAAACTCATTACACACAGTTCCACTACTTAACACTAACATAGGTGCCCTCTGACACGATGTACGTAGATAAATAATAATCTATTATGTTAAAGTTATCTCAGAGTAGAACTGTACTTTAAAATTAAGACAAATACTACACTATTATTCCTTATTAAACTATTTACAACTGTTAATACGATACTGTAATTGTATATTCTATCGCTTCTAATAAAATGCTTTTTGCTACATTGAAATATCATATCTATATTTTCATTTTTCACATATCATATGATAATTATCAATTAATTAGCAATATAAAGATTCTTACTTTGTCAAGTTCAGTTTGCAAATTCGAATGATACGACTCTATCACTCTGAAGATGTCGTAAAACCTGGACTAAGGGTATTTGATTAACATTGTATTAACTGTAGAACTGAGAAATCGGTGAGTAATATTTTGTATGAGAGTCAGTATGTGGTTGAATGAATGTATGCTTTAATGTTATATTATGACAATCTATCTCTATAATAATATAAATTAATTTGCAAATACCATTCCTACACTAAAACGTATTATCGTGTGTAATTACGAGCTCGTGAAATAAACGTTTAATTATAATAAACGTCCGGGACACGAACATTAGGTGTCACCGCGACGTCACCAAAGTGCACACACATACACATCTACACCACGACTACTCATTCAAATGAGCTTAACGACAAATAATTGATGAGTTACTCACTGATTTTTTTATTTTAAAGAAGTTGCTACTAAAAATAACAGAATTAAAGATAAAGATAAAGATAAAATTTATTTAAAGGTCCACTTAAATCTAATTACATATTGCAGTGAGAGCCACACTAGGCGCAGCCTGTTTCGTGGCTTTCAAACTTACGAATTAAAGGACACAGGTACACAATGAACTTAGATTATACAAAAACAATCAAAAAACAAAAATAATTAAAACAAACAACTAAATAAATGTGAATCAATAGTGTTGTATGTGTGTGTGTGTGTATGTGTGTGTGTGAATGTGAGTGTGTGTGTATGTGTTTGTGTGTAAGTGTATAGGTATATTACGAAATAATTCTAAGCAGTCTTTCAGTCTCATTGTAATCTAAAGTAAGCAAAAAGTTATAAAATTTGGGTAGAGCCTCTCGCATTGTGTCATGTCTTACATTACATTTTTTTACTATTTGATTGTATAAATAAGGGAACATGTGTATTGGGAACCTGTGTGCAAATGAAGTATTTACGAAAGGGGTAGGTAATCTAAAAACTCTTAAACTCAACATGTGTGTGTAGTCAGGGGAAATTAAAACAAGTTTGTGAGTGTGACTTGCTGCTTTCAAAATGTACAATTTCCGAACGCTTAGTAAACCGGCCTCTTGATAAAGATTTGTAGTTGGATACATAATTGGCTTTTTTAGCATAACTTTTAGTACTGCTCTTTGAGCTCTCTCTAAGACAATTAAATTTGAAGTTGATGCGCCACCCCACACACCTATGCAATACGTGAGCACAGATTGGCAAAGAGCTAAATATACGCTCTTTAAAAGGTTTAAATCAGCGACTTCTCTTAGCTCCCTAAAGACGTAGATGAGTTTCCTAACCCTTGCCGATAATGCAGTAACGTGATCTTTAAAGGTGAGCCTCTCGTCAATCGTTATGCCTAAATACTTTACAGACTTAGCTCTTTGCATCAAATTACATTTGCAACCGGTATTCTCTTCGGTATTGAGGTTCCTATCGCAGGTATGAATGGGGATATCTTGACAAAATTTTGGGGTTGAAGCAATTGTTTTATGAAAGCACATAAACTTTGTCTTGTCCGAATTAAGGGTCAGCAAGTTTTGACGGAGCCATTTTGATATCATTGCCATTCCAAGTTCAGCTTTCCTAAAACAATCGCTCCAAGTGCTGTCATTGAATATTACTGCTGTGTCATCTGCATAACAAATTATCTTAGCGCCAGGTAGAGTTAAGTTAGCTAGTTCATTGACGTAGAGCAAGAAAAGCGTTGGCCCCAGCACACTGCCCTGGGGCACACCAAAAGAGAGGGAGCTCATGGAACTTTTCCAGGAATCTACTTTTACGCATTGTTGTCTGCCTGTAAGAAAGCTCCGAAACCATTCCAGTGCCACTCCACGAATTCCAATGCTCTCTAAGCGCCTAATTAAGATGGGGAAAGCTACCGTATCAAAGGCTTTGGCTATGTCTAGGAAGGCTCCAATGCATGCACGTCCGTTGTCGAGATGTGTGACAATTTCACTAGTTAAAACGTTGATTGCGTCTTCAGTTGATTTCTTTTTTCGAAATCCGAATTGTGAACTTGATAGTATTTCATTCTGTTCTAAGTATTTCACTAAGCGCTTATTTACTGTTCGTTCTAGTATTTTTGCAAAAACTGGAAGCAAAGATATTGGTCGAAAATTGTTTGGTAAATTTGCTGGTCCACTTTTATGTATAGGGACTGTAACGGCAATTTTCCAGTTTTGTGGGATAACACCAGTAGCTAAACTTTTATTTATGATTGAAGTAAGAGGTTCTAGGATTAGATTTTTTATATTCTTAATTAAGCCACAAGTAAACCCGTCTATACCCGGGGCACTGTCAACTTTTAGAGTAGAAATTATGTTACCTATTTCATTAGTGTCTGTTGGTTCAAAGAAGAAGGAGTTCAAAGGAGAGAATGAGATAGAAACTTTATGTGACAATTCAATTTGTGTAGTATTAAGCTCATTTAGTATATTATTGGCATATTTTTGGCCTACCGATGTGAAAAAATCATTACATATGTTTACCGAATTTTGTGGGCATGGATCTATTGTTAGCAGATTTGACGAGTTCGATGTGTTACGAGATTTCCTGTTGATGACATGGTTTAAAGTTTGCCAAAGCTTACGTGGATTTTTCATGTTTTTATTCAACATGTCTGCTTCAAATTGATTTTTTGTTTTTCTTAGTAAAGCAATATAAAAATTTCGGTATCTACAATATACTATATACTTTACATCATCTTTCGGCATATTACGCGCCTCTGCGTGAAGCTTATCGCGCAAACGCGAGCATCTTAACAATCCAGAGGTCATCCAGGGTTTAAGAATAACAGTTGAACGGCGGAGTTTAATTGATTTACTATTAGTTTCTATAATATTATTCATAATATTCAAAAAGGAACATGTCTGATCAGTAACATCATTATCATTTTGTAATATAGCCCAGTTTACGTTACTTAAAGCCTCCGCAATGGATTCGTAATTAAGCTTTAGTTTGTATCTCAAGGGAACAGTCGAAGTTTGTGTGAAGTATGTAAGCCCAGTGAGAACGAGATCATGATCAGTTATTGCAGACTTGCACACCACTGTTTCAGCTTCGACATGACCCTTGTAAAATACGTGATCTAAGCAAGCCTTATTTCTTGTCGGTTTATTTACAGCTGGTTTTAATCCTAACAAAGCCATGGCACATAGATAGGAATTAACATCTGACGTCTGAGTGTTAAGAATATCAATATTAATATCTCCTGTCAAGATCATACATGGCTTTTGTTTTAAAGTCGCCATGGAATGTTGCATTGAATTTATAAAAGACTCAATATTTTTAAAAGATGGTGATCTATAAATACCAAGGATGGTTATAACATTTGGGAGTTCTATGACCAGGCAATCTGCATCGCTAATTTCAGGTTCAAAGACATTAGGAGACCAAGTATCCCTAACATAAGCTACAACGCCACCAGCCCTATTAAACAATTTTGTAGTATTATATAATTTATATCCCTGTATATCTGGCACGACAGAGCTCTCAGTGAGCCAACATTCTGTTAGCATAATTACATCTAACATGACATTTAATCTCTTTACAATCAGCAATAAACTATTAAAATTTTTATTTAAGCTCCTTATATTTAATGTTAAAAGCTTAATTTTATGCTTACTTATAATCTCATAACAGTCTTCTACAGCTGGTTTGGAATGACAGTTCACAGGAAACGCGCTATCTATGCAATGCAATAAGTCAAGAGTAGCCATTACATATCAGAACAAATAATATAATTAATGGGAATAAATTTAATTTTACGTTACTTGCCATTCCGCATAAGAAGGTTAAGCTGTATACTATAGTGAGACTTTTTAGATATATATTATTAGTGTGTAAAAATGAGACAATAAAGTAAGTATTATATGTGATTGTGTTTAAGTGTGTTAATAGTGTTAGCTTTATGTGTTGTTTCAAATATGTTGTAAGTTTGGTTTGTAAAAGTGAAGTAATATTACATTTATAAAATTGTGCGTTACATGAGTAATTGACATGTTCATTATGTATGAGTAGTTGTAAGTGTATTACAGTTTGGCAAAAAGCATTTTGCTTTGAGTGTATGTGTGAAAGTATTATAAAAGAATAGGAACATCCATTCAAATTGTTGAGCTTAAACAATTTGTATAAATATATAAAATAACTAACAATTGCAACATTAAATTTAGACTTAATTCTTAGATAGCGGAGGCAATCAACCAAGGTAATTGTCCAGATCTGCAGATGATAATATTCGTAAAGCTGTATGACTTTCAGTTTTCTTAATGAAAATCGTCCCGTTTCGTAGCCAACAAAATCGAAAACCGCTATCACGAGCTCTAGCCCTAGCGTCACGAAATAACATTCTTTTTTCTTTAGTGATGCGTTCGTTAACGAATATTTTTAAAGAAGAGTTTGGTACAATATCATCTGAGGTAAGGTTGCGCCTAGTTTTTGCGGCTCTTAGGAGTTCATCTCTCTTGGCTTTGCGATTTAGTTTGACCACTATTGGACGGAAATAAGAGGAGGTATTTTCCGATTGGCGTTTGGGACCTACTCTAGAGATGTCACAAATATCTGTCTCCTGTAGTTGAACGTTAAGTTTTTGTGACATTGTGAGTAGTATGTGAGAGAGGCTCTCATGACTTTCTTCCGGCATACCGCAAATTTCTATTTCGTGTTTTAACGCATTTTGTTCTAGATTATTAACCGTTGTTTGTAACTGCGCAAAAGATAACTTCATGGTAGCCAATTCTCGATCCTTTTCTGCTATTATACATTGAAAATTAGTGAATTGAGTACTCAGTTCGTTCTTAAGTTCTTTCACATCTTGTCTCAATAAATTTATTTCATTATTTCCCTGTTTTAATTCTTTTACTTCTTGCCTTAACTCACGAATTTCATTCAATAAATCAGACAAATAAGATTCATTTAACTTAGTGGACTTGCCTTGAGAGCCTCGTGCTGTGTTCACGTTGTCACAGAATCCTTCGTTTCCCAAGGCAGGATTACGGACAGGAGTATTTAAGTTTCCTTGTTTGGGCTGAGAACATACACACGTTGGGCAGATCCAGCTTTGTTTTTTAGCCGCACTTAATTTTATGTAGGTCTCAGGGTTTATATTTATGCATTCCAAATCATAACTCTCTTTACATTTAATACAATTCATAAAATTATCTGTTTTTATATTCTTATCGCAAGCCTTACATTTTACTGCCATCTTCAAGTACGAAGTAAACTGCTTTTATAAACGAAGTTAATTTAAGCGGCGAAGACCACTCATACAGATCGACAAGCGACGATAACGCACTATGCACACACACGCACTCTGCATTCACCGAGCCGAGCGCACCCGAACAATCGCCGAGGCGCAGCGAACGCTTCCTCACGAACCGAGCCGAACGTCGCACGAACTGCCGAGCTGAGCCGAGCGCTGCCGAAGTGTGGGTGCAAGGACGCGACGCGCTGGTGCGGCCGAAGAAACTTGTTGTCGTTAGAATTATTTTAAAATGTTTCTTGTTATATCTTCGAATCCACTTGTCTTTTTGTAATGAAACTTGTGCACTTGATGTATGACTATTTAATCTTTTATGTTTTCATAAAATTATAGTTATTACGTTACTTTAAACTACTTTTGAGATTAAATTTGTTATAGAGTAAACTAGTACAGTGTTGTCCTATGAAGTACCGCGCGACGAGTCGAATTATGTCCGTAGAACGATTTTGACAAAGTTACAAGCTTTAAAACCTTTGAAGTGCTCTCATGTAAACTTGTATTTTTGCACTTATACTAGTATACGTTTGACCTGTCTTTATGTTCTAAAGATTCTCCACGTTCCTATATATATAAATATACCATAATAATCTGTGGTGAACAAACAGCACCATTAGCCGCCAACAGGCTCTCGCTCCGGTCTCACCCCCTGCCCACTCGAGCCTGCATTCATTACCATAATGTAACTGACATCAAATTGCTTCCTCGTTTTAGTTCATGAAATAATCATAAGCCTTGAGTGATTATAAATTCACTTGGTACAAACAGCGGCGACGTTAGAAGAACCAGCCTTATGCTCCAGGCGAGATGAGACACTGAATACTTACGTGTGTTCTAGTGTACTTCTACTATCTGTGTAAAGAGTAATAGTGCAAAAGCTGTACTGAAGCAACACTCCAGCACTCGCGTGGTACCCGACGTATTCGTGATATAAATACTACTTATATGCTCATAATAAGGATAGATATACTTATGACAATCACAAGACTATGAAAATTAAATCTAAATTGACATCTAGAACTAAAACAGATAACATAATAGTATTTAATTATCATTGTGGAAGAGTAGACCATCATAGAGTATAATGTGAATACTCTCACATATAGGGTGCGCGGCGCGGTGGAAGTTTGCTCTCCACTGTGACGGCGCTTGTACATGCTATGAAAATTTGCCGTGTCTACGCCAGACAAGACATATCTTCGTGTAGACGTCAAGAATTTTGTCTTTTTCGTACACGAAAACTTTTCTTGTCTTCCGCAGACAAGAAAATTTGGAACGTGTACACGCCTGGATTTTTTTCGTACAGTCGTCAGACGGGCTTAGGGCGCGCAAATAATAACAAGTGTGATAATCAGTGTGAGTTTCCTTTAGTAAAAATGTTAACTAGAAAGCAAACAAGTATGATACCCTACTACACCGCTCCCCGCCCCTCCGCAACAACATTCGCCGTGTCTTGTCTTGCGCAGACAAGAAAATTTTCTTATGCATCGCCGGCGCTGTGTACACAGGTCGTGCTTAGAAACGACACGAATTCTTGCGTAGGCCCGGCGATTTTTCTTACCGTGTACAAGCGCCGTGAGGCGACAGCGACAGGTGACTCGGTAACCAAATATAATCAGTCCGCCTCGCATAGCGCTTACTTGAGCGCGTTTACATTAAACGTAGGTGATATAGATCAATAAACTAGCGACAGATACGAGTATATTCACAGCATGACCACTATAATTAGACGTAATTTATTTACATTCTCTGCCTACACTAAACTTATACAAATTAAATCTAAACAACTATAACTCTTAACTCTACATAGGAGAAGCTCCCTAGTCGAATTTCACGACACCTTGGGAATCACATCGCCGTCCCCAACGAACAAAACCGTAATAGGAAAATGACAATTTTACAGGAGGACATAAAAACTAAATATCATAAAAACTAATAAACTTAAGAAAAACTTTCTGGTACCAAAAATTGGGTGTTTTTTTTATGCATCCGATTATGAGTTATTTATTATGAAAAATGTTTATTTATTATAAGAAAAGTAAGAAAATGTCTATTACCGACTCATATAAAGGAGAATGTTAACGCAAACTAACTTTACCATAGTGCTCGACTGAAATCACAAAACGGTCTTGCTATAGTTATAGTGCATTGTGATATTGTTGAAGGGAAATATAAATGTACTTTGTATTCGTAAAATGTCTTATCAATTTTATTCGATGATTTAACTGAGCTCAAAATTACGGTAAAGATATATAACGCGCTTCTTCGATAATCCTTTTTCAGACGTTAAGGAAGGTAAGCGTTAATTACATACAAAAAAAAATGCGAATGAAAGGAAGACAATGGATAATTATTATATTTATTCTTATTATACCATATTTATTATTATACCAATAATTTGTCAGTATTATCTACTCCAAAGTAGATAACACCCAACAAAAAACAAAGCGTATTTTAGCGATCGTTCTAGCTTTTAGCGTCAAGATCTAGATCAGGGAAAATTCTGTAATTTGAGTGCTTACATTTTAGGGCCGAGGGAAACGCCACCGTAGTGATGAACACAACTGATTATTACGGTAAAATAGGGGTACTACTAAGTGATGATAAGGTATACAAACTTGTATCATACAATCCCACGGCCAGAGTGCCACGAAAAATACGCTCACTAATCCAAGATCATGGACTTTTTCACAGAAGACGAGTACGAACGATTAAATAAACCAAAATCGCAGTAGCCACCTAAGTTATATGGGCTACCTAAAATACATAAGTCTAACGTACCATTGCAGCCTTTCGTAAGTCAAATCTCTTCTTCTACTTACGACCTTGCGAAGTACGTTACGTTAGTATTACAGCCACCTGCGATAAACACCGTCTTTTGTGAAGGATTCGCGCCCCTTTGTCTAGTCAACAAGGAATCTACGATTGAAACCTGACGAACTGGTTGTGAGTTTTGATGTAGAATCTCTTTTCGCCAATATTCCAATCAAAAAATGCGTTGAGGTAGTTAGAGACAAACTAAGTGACAATGATATGCCCCACAACTATGTTAATCTTCTAAAACACTGCTTGGATGGCAACTACTTCCTTTCCAAGGTCAATACTACCTCTAGATTGATGACGTCGCAATGGGAAGTTCAGTAGCCCCGGTACTGCTTAATCTCTGGATGGAACATTTCGAAGAGAAGGCCCTGAGCCTTGGCCCAAAAACTATCAGGCTTTGAAAACGTTATGTTGATGACATCTTTAGCATAGGTAAAGGAAGCAAGCAGGAGGTAGGTCAATATATTGCACATCTTAATACTCTCCATTTAAAGATGCTTTTAACGTATGAAATGGAGGCGGACATGTCATTGTTTTTCTTAGATGTCAAACTAGCCATAAGACTAACTATATGGGTCCATATCACACAGTGTTTACAGTAAACCTATACACACGGACAGGTATTTACACGCAACGTCTTATCACCACCCGCGACACCTATATAGTATAGCGAAAGCTATACCGAATCATTATTCTTGCGTATTTACCATTATTCATCCATTGTAAAGGGACCAATGAAAAGGGAGAGACATCCTGGAGTGAACAGAACCTGCGTACGTCTCTGAAAGGCGTGACAGATAAGATTGGCTCCGTGTTGAGAAACTTCTCTATAAACACTATATTCACCCCGGAGGCCAAGGTTAATAGTATAGTACGTTCAGTAAAGGATGTCCTTCTTTTGCAATGTCCTGGATTGTACAAGACTGACTGTAGCTGTGGCAGCTCTATTATTGGGCAAACAAAGCGGAAGCAAAGAACCGACAGACCAACAAGTCAGCAATCGCCGAACACCTGGTGAACGCTGGCGCTATTCACTAGATAGAATTTCATAAACCTCGGGTAATCTCCACCGATTGCCACTATTATACTTAAGACTTGTGCGCGAGGCCATCGAAATCAAAAAGTCCCCTAGGAGCTTTAACCGGAATGACGGTTTCTAATTGTCAGCAATGTGGAATCCAGTGATTTCAAACACAAAACTTCCCTTTTTTGAACGGTCGGGTAACGTACAGAACAGCTATTCGGTCAGTGTTATGTGTAGAACCATCAAAGTAACATCTCAAGATACGACGGTAGATGATAATAATCTAATCGCATCACCAGTCAGCTTGCGACCACGGCCAGGGCAACCTGTGCCGAAACGTCAAGTTAAATAAAATGCGCGTTAATATCCCTTTTATATAATATTTATAATAATGAAACGCGTACTAGCATAGTTTAAACGTTATAATTAGAATATAAAATTAAAACACGTATACTAATCATACTCTTTTGCATTGTACTAACTTCTTGAGCAGAGTAGAAACCATAACAACAGTAAATAACTGTCTGGTATGTGCCGGTACTTAGTTAAAAATCAAAAATAACAACAAATAAAAACAAATATACCTACTCTGATTTACCTCTTTACCTGTTATTGTTATTAACGCTTCTTTTCTTCAACATTACGATTGAAGGACGAAGCATGCCTAATGCTTCGTCCTTCAATCGTAATGTAATAAAACTGTCTGTCACGTAGGGTGTGAGAGAGAGCAATAACACATTGCGATAAATATGAATGCGAGTTCTCATCCGAACGATATTTTGTTGGCGATTACTGGCCACGGCGTTGTCATTTTTCCCTTGAGCAATATGGTAATAGTAGCTTACTCTACAACTTTGATTCAAAAGATTTGGTAATATGCTTTTGCGGTAATAATCGTTTCAAATTGTCTACTAAGTGTTCCTGGAACAATAACTTAAAGATCATTACTTTTTTAATTATCTTAGAAAGTATTTATCGCAGGGCCCTAAAAAAAATTTGAGTAATGTAATACAGTCTGTGGATAGCGAATATGCAATAATTAAAAAAAATGGTTATAGCTATTACCATAGTGTTCGTTGGGGACGGCGACATATAGATTTACATTAGGTGTACAACGAAAAAAAAGTAAAATACAATTAAACTGGTCGACCACTTCACTGATCTCGTGATCACACGAGACAATCAAAGTCTAACCCCCGGTTTCTGAACGACTGATCAAGTCAAAATCAACTAATCAAGTGTCAAAACTATCATTTTCAGGAACTAAAATGACAGTTTTGACACTTGATTAGTTGATTTTGACTTGATCAGTCATTCAGAAACCGAGGGTAAGTGATGTATTTATGGTAAGACAAGTGGCGGAGAGTAGCACGGGACGTTATTAATGTTGGCTCTACGTTTTATAGTTAAATCGCTTAGTGTGGAACGTACTCGTAGTTAAACTGAGCGAGACCACCAGTAACAGTCCAGAGTAGGTAGCACTATACACTGTATACATGTGACGTGCTCACACTACGGTATGCGAGATGAAGGAGCTAAATGTACCATCGAGCTTAGGTGTGATTATTCTCTGCTTGACTACGGGTGGACAACAATGAGTATGCTACTTACTAACTACGCTATTGAATAAAGCAGACCTGAGAGGATAATGCCTATTTGTAAATCAAATAACAGATGAACTATTATATGTTAATGTAATCTATTAGGGCCTTTTTGGGCACAGTTAAATGCTTAACCGAGTTCATAAACGTAACAATTATGTCCTACATCTACTAGGACAGAGCAACTCGATGTAATAAGTAACATTCCCCGTCATTGGTTTAAATAAATGAATGTATCATAAGTTTACACAATATGCATGTTTATCTGTAAGGGAGAATAGAATAGAATAGAATAACCTTTTATTTCTTGTTTTAGGCCTAGCTTTTACAGAAATATTATTCATTTATTACACCATATTTTGTTCGTATTATTTTCCGTGAGAACAATGAATGTTGCTATGCTGAAAATGTGTTATTCTGGTTAGTCTCATCTTATGCAATGTTATTTTTTTTCAATCGAGCATAAGATGTATTGCCTGGAAGAGGCCACTCGGGCTTTCCCGTTAAACGTGTGGATTAGTAAGGTGTGTAACTTAATAGCTAAGGGTTAGTATATTGTGGAGTATATTTTATAATAGTCGTCTTCTGGGAGAAATTGTTCGTCGGTCGGGCGGTTTTGCCCTCTCTCTTTTATTAACAACGGGAATATTATCGCCTAATCGAATATCGTACATCAGTGGGTTGTACTGGCAAATATCTAGAGTATTGTATCTGATTTTCAATGTCTAAGTCTTTTATCTTGAGTTCTTTTAGCTTGTCAATCAAGTCGCATTGCAGATCTAGTGATCGTAGATGCCACGGATCGATTTGTATAATTTCCCACAGATCGTCAGTCTCTAGGCGGCGGTCAAAACCCCCCGCCGATTTTAACGCCATGCGGTATTGTCTCTCGATAGCTAATCTGTTTGTTTTGGAGTACCTCGGTAACAGAGGTATCACTCCGTAATCCAAGATAGGTAAAAGGCAAGCTTGGATAATGTCGAACTTAATCGTTTCGGAGACCTTTGAGTAGTATCCGATGATGCTACTTAGCGCTCCCCGTACACTCTTAGCTTTGTTGACCACGTAGTTTGTGTGCTTCTGCTTGGTCATCGTCCTGTCGTCGTCTGGCCGTGTGTCGTATGACCGACTCTATGTCCTCCTCCGGTAGAATGGACAACTGCATTTTAGTGGGAGATTTTAATGTAAATTTATTAAGCGTTAATGATGTTAAAACCAGGAAAGTCAACGATTTCTTGACCTGTCTCGGGTTAAGACAGCTAGTTACAACACCAACTCATTTTACCGATCATAGTGAAACACTAATTGACCTTGCATGCACAAACTTGCCGGTGAGTGGGATAGCTGTGGAACCATTCATCAATATAAACAGTCACTCTGTCATAATTTGTGAGTTCTTGGTTCGGCGGGAGAAATTTAAACCATTTACGGTTGTCTATAGGCCTTTAAAAAATATATGTAGAGACGACTTTGATAGTAGCTTATCTGAGGTTAACTGGGATAATGTCTCATTGTGCACAGATGTTAACGATATGGTTAGTGCGTTTTGTCGTACAATTATTTCAATCTTTGATGCGCATGCGCCAGTCACTACTTGCCTTATAAAGGAACAATCGCACCCGTGGGTAACTGACACTGTGAGGCTAATGATGCGGTTGAGGGACACTGCTCTAAAGGAATACCGGCTCAGTAGGACAGATAGCAAGAGAGACTATTATAGGCAACTAAAGTCTCTCGTTTCTTCCTCTCTTCGTAGTGAAAAGATGGCGTACTTTAAATTTAATATAAACAACAAAATTAATCAGCCCAAAACACTATGGCGTAACTTAAAAACAAACTTAATACCCAAAAATAACAACAGTGACTTGCCTTGCGAAATTTCGGACCCTGATTTAATAAATAAACACTTTTTGACCGTTCCTGGAAATCCGGTGATCCCGTTGTCTTCATTGACTTACTATGAGTACCAACGCTATAGCGATTCTATTTTTACACTTTCTCTGGTTACTCATGAGCAGGTTATGAAACAGCTTACTAGCCTTAAAACGAACGCGGAGGGCTGCGACGGCGTTAACCTGGAAATGCTGCTAATGACTTTACCTTACGCTATATCACCACTTAGTCAGATAATAAACACCTCTATTCAATCGGCAACTTTTCCTGATGCATGGAAGTTGGCTAATGTTAGACCAATACCTAAAACCTCTAACCCTATTTTGCTTAAGGACCTTAGACCTATCAGTATTCTGCCATGCCTGTCAAAGGTAATGGAAAAGGTTGTTTGTGCACAGGTGACTCAGTACATGGATGAAAATAACATTCTGCCTCCACTACAGTCAGGTTTTAGACGGCGTCGTGGTACCGCCACCGCACTGCTGGATGTTTCAGATAGCATTCTGCAAGCACAGGACCAGGGCATGTGTACGGTGCTAGTGCTACTTGATTTTTCCCGCGCTTTCGACTGTATCAACACTTCTCTTCTGTTGTCGAAGTTAAGTTATTACGGTTTTGACTACAGAACTGTCCAGTGGTTTCACAGCTATCTCTCTGGTCGGCAGCAACGGGTGGAAGTGCGTCTAAGTGATGGAAAGTCGGTTCGCTCTGAATTCAGCCCGGTTTTGAGAAGAGTTCCACAAGGATCTTGTCTGGGCCCTTTGCTCTTTGTACTGTACTGTGCTGATTTAGTAAATTGCCTAGAGTCCTCAAGGTACCATCTCTACGCGGACGACGTCCAGGTATATTTGTCGTTTAAGCCCAATGAAAGTGCGCAGGCTATAACGAGGCTAAATGAAGATCTTACCAGAGTGGCCAACTGGGCGGAAGAGAACTCCTTGGTCCTTAATCCTAACAAGACCAAGTACATGGTATTTGGTACTATGTACCAAATAAGGTCTTTACGAAACGTCAATGTGACTATGATGGGAGGGCCTATTGAAAGGGTAGATGAGGCTATTAACCTTGGACTGAGAATGGATACGGGTCTTAGGTACGAAAAACATGTGGCTAGCTTGGTAAGTAATTGCTTTTATAGACTGAGTGTGCTTTATAAGATTAGAGAGTTTCTGTCTGAAGAGCTGCGTGTGCGTTTAGCTGAGGCCCTCGTTCTTTCCAAGCTAAATTATTGCGACACAGTATACGGCCCTCGGCTACTTGCACGGACTGACCGGCTGATACAGAGAGTACAGAATGCGTGCGCCCGTTTCTGTTTTAATATTCCCTACAGATGTCATGTCACGCCATTTCTTAACGGCAAAGGAATGTTGAGGATGAAGTCCCGTCGTAAGATGCATTTAGCGTGTCTTATGTTTGGTGTCGTAAACTTTGGGGAACCAAAATATTTATACGACAAACTTTGCTGGATAACTGGGAAGAGAGACTGTGATAGACGCAATTGTTCAACCCAGTTGTCAACGGCACATAAAACCGCCGCTGCCAGGGGCAGTTTCCGTTACGCAGCTTCCAAAATTTGGAACAATATACCTCCACCTATCAGATCACTCAAAACTATTAACACCTTTAATGCGCATCTTATTGATGCGCAACGGAAACATGACATGATTAAGTTAGATGCTTCTTTTATTTAATCTCAGTCATAATCATGAACAATTGCAATGTGATGTCCTATTTCGATTTAGTTTTACATTTTTTTTTTTACATTTTAGTTTAGTTTTACATATAATAAAATTTTTAATATTGTTAATTTAATGCTTATCAAGTATCTATTATATATTTCAAGTATCTATCAAGTATCTATTATTTATTTCTGTTATTGTTATGGAATTATATATGTACTATTTATTACCTTTAATGTAAGCTGTCGTATAGAGAGGTACGACACACAATATTTGGCAGACGTGCCTTCTCTTAGGTCCTGGTTGAAAACCAGCGCTAGACGTTTAACTTGACGTCTGGCATAATGCTGAACCAGGGTCCTTTTTAAACATAGCCATGAGACTCATGGCCACAGAGGCAAAGGTATTTTGTTGTACTATGTTTGTTTTTTTTTTTTTCTTATTGTTTTTGTGTGTACCTGCTTCTGTGTAATTTGTTTGAATAAATGTTTTTTCTTTCTTTCTTTCTTTCTGTCGAAGTAGACTCCGAGATATTTTATTTCTTTCTTTACTGGAAGTTTTTCACCGTGTATTGTGATCTCCTTCGGTAATTTCTTGTTTGGCGCAGCGAACACTGCACATTCTGTTTTATTCACGTTGCACTGAAGGCCCCATTTTTTATAATAATTGATAATCTTTTCAGCTTCTTCCTCAACACATCTAGTGGCATGTTTGGGATTGTCTCGAGCATTTAGAATACACAGATCGTCGGCGTATTGCGCTCTTAATTCTCCAGGGTGGTGGCTCGCTGGAATATCAGCCACGTACATATTAAATATCATAGGGCCGAGTATAGAGCCTTGGGGCACGCCGTGTGGCACGATTTTTCTATTACCTTTTGTTGTTCTAAATTGTCCCTGCGTTGACCGTCCGCTGAGATAAT
Organism: Schrankia costaestrigalis; assembly: GCA_905475405.1. Classification (NCBI taxonomy): domain Eukaryota; kingdom Metazoa; phylum Arthropoda; class Insecta; order Lepidoptera; family Erebidae; genus Schrankia; species Schrankia costaestrigalis. Next base: position 20,453,296 of record FR997836.1, read on the forward strand.
TTTCAATAATTTTGACTATGCTAGGCGTTATCGCTGCATTTTTAAGTTTTTTCACCAGTGCTGCGTGGTTGAGCGAATCGAATGCTTTTGAAAGATCCGTCGAGATTATTGCTACGCATTTTCCCTCGTCAAGTTTTTTGGTGATGTAACCACCTGTTCTCAGTATTTGCGTTGCCGTGCCTCTTTTTTTGACAAATCCGTGCTGATAGTGTGGCACGATTTTGCTATATGAGTATTCTATCCGATTTTGTAGGATTCTTTCTGCCCACTTGCCCATGATGTTGAAAAGGCTGATGGGTCGATATGATTCTGGTTTGCTGTAGTCTTTGCCTTGTTTGTGTAAAAAAATACAGTAGCTTTCTTTCCATCTTCGTGGAAAGTATCCTGATTGGAGTATGTAGTTAACTATTCTTTGGAACATCGTTAGTGTGACTTCTCCTCCAAGTTTCAGCATATCTGCGCGGATTCCGTCAGGTCCCGGTGCTTTTTTGTTTTTAAATTTGTACAGTGCTCTTCTGATTTCGGCTCTCGTGGCTGGTTCTAGAGGTATAAATTGTTGTTGTAGCATTGTTGCTTTATACTCGTCATTCACAGGTGAGTCGCTCACTATCGCCGCATCGACGAGCATGTCAATGATTTCCTGTTCCGTTTTGGCGTCTTCAAATGTCGGCAGTCGCTGTGGTGGTTTTTTCAATGAACGCTGGATTGCCCACGTACGCGATTCGGGATTACGTACCGATTTTATTATGCCGAGCCATTGTTCTTCACGATGTTTCATCAGCATTTTTTTTACTTCATGTTTAATAGCGTTATATTCAATTTTTGCAGCGAGGCTTCGTTCCGGATCCCTACGTAGTCGCCATGCCCGTTGTCTCTTGTGATATCTTTCTGTGATCTTAAGTTGTAGTTCAGGTGGTAGATCCTCTCTGGAAGCTATTACGCGTTCCGGTGCCATTTCGTTAAGTGTGTCTTTTATGGCTTCTTCAATTTTGAGGATAAAAAGGTCGCATTGATCGTCGTTATTAATTTGATCAACATAATTAACTCGTCTAGCGATCCCAGCCTTATATTTGTCTCGTAGTTCTCTGCTTGCTGCAATCTTTCTCAGGTTTCTTGATGTTTTTTGTTCATATTCTCCATCCATCGCAATTTTTATTAACCATGGCATGTGGTCGGAACCAATGTCTGTGATTTGGGCGCACGCTTTTACCTCGTAGTCGCGATGATCATGTGTTGCCGTTGCAATGTCCAGTATTGCATTGCCTTGACTCGTAGGCCTTGATGGTAGGCCCGTGTGAATTAGATTACACTCATCATTACTTATTAGTGCGTTCAATGTTAACCCAAGGTACCTATTATTTCTTTGTTCAAGCCTTGTAGATTTGATGTTCATATCTCCGATGCATAATGAACCCTCCCCGTGTATTATCGTTTCGAATTTATCACTCATCGTAGCTTGACCTGTTATAGGTACGTAAATACCTTTTATTGTGATCGTATCATTGGTTTGGAAGTTGTTAAAGATTTTGATGGCAACCCCTTCAATTTGCCTATCTTCGTCTTCATATCCTCTTGCCAACGCTACCTGCGTCCATTTGATCCCTTTTCGAATATACATTACTGTGCCAAGGTGATCTGCCTTTTTTTCGAATATTTTATCATATTCGACGATGTTGTATCGTTGTTTGTTCAGATTCAGTCTAATTTCGTTGAATATTGCAACGTCTGGTTTGTACATACTAACAATGTTTTTTACTTCGATGAATTTATTTCTCATACTCTGTACATTACAGTGCATTATTTTTAAATGTCTTCGTGTTTTAACTCTTGAAGAGGCCATTATTTATAAGGGTATTCATGATTATATTCAGAGTACCTGACATTACTTTGAAGTTTTCCATCAAAACTGTAATTTCGTTTGTTGGATTGTTTTGTGTTAATTGTAAGTTATTATTTTTATTCGTGAAGGCGTCTCTATATGATTTCTTGGAGTTGTTTTTGTCTTGTTTTGTTTCCGTATTGTTAGTTTGGATTACAGTAGCGGATGCTAAGTGTACATTTTCTTTGTTCTTTGTGGTTTGTCACCCTGTCCTTTGTTCCAGTCTTCTCTTCTCTGCACGTTCTCTCTCACGTTTGAATACTGGGCAATTTCTGTTTGTGTCGTGTGACCCATTGGGTCGCTTAATTTACAGTTTGAACAAATTGTATGGTTGTTGCCTTTGTCGTCTTCCACTATCATTGTTGGTGTTCTGGCAGGTGCTAGGCAGGAGGACTTTAAGTGGCCAAAGCCGTAGCAATTCTTACATTGTGACACTCTGTCAATGCTTGGTTTATACTTTTCCACTTTAACTTTTCTGTTCACGAAGAAAAGTTCAGTAGAGTTGGTAATCCTCTCGGCTATTTCTTCATATGCGATATTGGCCTCAAATATGCACAGATGCACGTCTCTTGACCATTCTGTGATGTTTATCGGACGAATGCCGATGAATCTTTCAATTTCATCAAGCTGTTCATGAATTCATTTTTAATCACAATTTTTGTTGTATGTATTTGTTTTCCTTCCGTGTTCGTACGTATCGCTTGGATGGACGGATAATATTGTTTCATGACGTTTATACAGGTTTCGCAGTCTTTTTGTGTTTGGAATGCGAAATGTATTCTTTTATTTGTAAGGGAGGCGGTTAGTCGAGATTACATGATAGAAACATTGTACGATGCGCACAGCGGTGGTACAGAACTAGAGTAGAGTCGATCAGTCGGTTCTGTGTGTGGAAGCTTGATGTAGCGATACAGAGCAGACAATAGCACTGAGTGAACGTTTAACAATAATTAATGTATAATGTTAAAGTTAATGAAAACTAAGCGGTTGTAGTGCGCGTCATACTGTCTGAGACATAGGTACATGTGCTGGTGAGGCTGTGTTATGCACTCTACAAAAAGTGGCATAACCCTTCAACTGCTGAAGTTACAATGTGATAAGTACACACCTCAACAATGTCTAGGGATATTTGGTATTTACTCAATTAACTTCAAAATTATTGAAGATAGCATACATCATGTTTATATTTTTATAATGACAATTTATCAGGCTACAATCCAGAATTATATAAAAGAATTATTTTTGCATAAATAATTTTTTATTCAAATAAATAAAAAACTTGGAAAATTAGTAAAACTAACAATAAATGTGTTTCTTAAGCAAAAGTGAAATTAAGCAAAAATTAATCTGTTTTTAACTGTTATGTGAATAATCAGTGTAGTCGGCACATTAAAAAAACCGTAAATAACGGTCCTGCAATGGTTTTTCATGCTTTTATTATGTTATCCAGGTCTTGGTACGGTATATTGTTCCAGGTCCGACTAGGATACAAAAAAGTTGCCCTTCCATCGCAATTTTATGCAGGAAAAATCACCAAAACCCTTCTTTTGAACATGTCCTACGCGTATTTTATGGTTTTGAGGATAGGGGATTGAGTGGTTCAGCATAAAATCGATACGTCGTTTTTTGAGTTTCACAACTTTATACAAAATACCCCTAGACTTTGTTGAGGTGTGATGTAACAAGTTCTGCCAGTCACGTTGTCTTAATACTAAATGACTAGTGGCTTGTAAAGTTATTGCATGACGACGTTCTTTTTGTAATAAAAATTGACTTTTACTCATCTTATCACTAAATTGGCGATAGTTTATATGTATATTTGTTACTTGTTCACATGGCTGAACCAGTTTGGATACGTGAAAAGTAATAAATGATAAATACCGGGAAAATATGTAATTTCGATGATTACAGCAAACAATTTCAACAATGACGCGGATAACGCAAAAAACAATATCTATGCGAGTTAGATCGCAATATATTATTATTCAAAAATATTGTATCATAATGTTCCTGAAAAGTATAACAATTACAAAATAACAAAGGCAGTAGAAGAATGTAAATATTTTAATCAACGAGAATACTAAAAGGCGTGTACTCGTAGAAACAAAACAAAAAACATGTCGTTGTCTGATATCTAGCGATACTATCCTCGTGCAACATTGTAGTAGCGATCTCTACTCCTACCTACCTACATATGTACTCGTATTTACGTACATATATGTAAATACACGCAAATATCTGTATAGAAATACAGACCAAGTCGCTATACACCTACCAGCGCAGCGTGTGAAATGTGAGGACAGAGGGACAATTTTATATTACTTTATTATTTACATACAATAAACCTACAGAGTAAGAATACTGTATGGTTTCATTCCCCCTCTCCTATGGGTATCGTAGCAACATTATGGTAGGTTTGCCGTTAGCTCTACAAAAACAAAAAAATGAAAACATAACATAAAAACGATCCTTCTGACCAGCGTAGGATTAGTAGGCCATGTTTCCCTCCAGCAGTGATATATCCCTGCAACGGGACACTAATAGACTGTATTATAAACAAGAGTCTCACACGACCACATCAAACTGTTAAGCTCCTTTTATAAAAAACATAAGCTCTAAGATGTTAGACATCTGTGAGGCTTACCTCCTTGTTGCTGTATCTTTGATGTTTTGTTAAAAATACACCGACATTTACTGAACACGTATTTACGTACGTTTGATCCCCACGCTCTACACAATACCTTCTTGTGTTTATATATAACTTAAGGTAAAGAGGTAGGTAAAGGAAGCGCGACATTTTGTGTCTGAGAACTACATATAGTTCTGAATCACACGTCAAATAATACAAGGTTGTTTTAATTTCTAGTACCTAACAAACTCAAAGTTAATTAAAATAACAATCCTTATAAACACCACTGCAGACAAGATAGCGGAAAGACATATTTCATTCTACGAATGAAGTTATTATCAATCCTGTACCGTTAAAGTTTGACTTTAACGGTATAATAATATGATAAGGTAGTGTGTTTTCGATAACAAACATAAGATTAGTCGAGATAACACAATTAAAATGTTTAGCGGTGTGAGAGCAAAGAGCACGTCAGATTGATTAGGTGTCGTCGCGGGTGAGCGCAGTGCCGGCGTCGTTAGTGGCTGGACGGTGCGGGTGATGTATAGAGATCGCGCCCACACCGACCCGACTATTAATAAGTCGCGTTAATCAAACATAATGGCCGCCATTACTCTCACGTTTGATTCACCACTCTCACTCATAACTCCGCTATTTATTTGCTTAATTGCTTCTAGTGATTAACGCCACCCGGAGCCCCATTATATTCATCTGGACGACGTCCCTTCATCGACCAGAATGTCTTATTGTGACCTACAGTACAATTATTCAAATATTTCACCTAGTCAGAATATAGTCGTTCAAAATTTTTTATTTTTGAAAAATGTAATCCCAAATTAATGTAGTACATTAATCCACTAATTTATTCTAATAGTTTTATTAAACATAAGGCAGAACACAAAAGTAATAATTTAGCTTTCATTAATACCTGTATAATCGTATTCAAAAACTCAATTAATCCACCAAATTGTTTTATTTTAATCATATTGTTTTTAATTATAAACTTAATATTTGTGATTAATTCACGAGTCAAATTAATTAAGATAGGTTTAATAAAACGTGCGCGTTCAGATCAAATATAAGAGCCTCCATTAATACTATTTTTAGATAAATACAACTAATTATAAATAATGTAAAGCGTCAGACTTGGCTCGACAGTTGCTTCTAATTAAAATATTTGAACAATAAAATACATCATAAAGTATTGGGGCTCTGTTAAGAAAAGCACAGTTATGTTCAACATCAGACTAAGGACGCGTTGATAGGCTTAAGCTTTCTATTTATGTTGTAGTTTTACATTTTAATTTTTCCTGCTCTCCGACTACAGATCACCATTCCAGGACGAAGGACGAATCCGTGTTTTTTCCTTTCGACCCATCAGGAAAACACTTTACGAAAGTAACAGTGAGTACTAAGTATATACATACTTTGTCTCATTTCTATAATTTGCATAAATACGAGTACGGATAATGGGCTCATTATACATTCATATTTTAATATCTTTACTATTATTATCAACATTCTAAGCTGACAATATCAATGAACTAATATTATAAGAGAGAGAAAAGTTTAATTAAATTTAAAATTCATTTCCTCTTGAATTGTTAAACAATTGGAATTATTCAATTATACTTTGACTGTTCGATCTTGCCAATTAATTACTATAGATTTGTTTAGCGACTTGTGATTGCTATTTTTAGTATGTTTTTAGATTATTATCTGATTCATCGAATCTGCTGGAGCTGAAAATTTATTTTTATTTATAGAGTATTTTACCACATATTCACTTTGAACTCTCAGGTGGGTATGAGTCGTCAGATCGTCATTTACTTAGTACTTTTTTAATTAAATTTTTCTTCCAAAATTCGGTTTTCCAACTAATGTTGTTTCTTCATACAAGCATCGGATCTCAATTCCACCCCTTTTAAATGAATTGAAAAGTTTTCATTTTATTTACCTTTAGCTGAATAGTCGGACAGGTTTTAGTGAATAAGGCAGGCTTATTCAGGATGTACGTAGGATTACCTGCCTCGTGTCCTGTACCTAGCCGTGCATGAACGAGCTCAGAGTTACCATTATACCCGCGGCTCCTATTCACCTCACTGCACTGTACGAGTATGTGGACATGTTAAACATTTTTATTAAATAAGATTTAAGATTGATATTATGTTTCGTCCACTCGAGGACCGATGGTAAGAGTTCTTAATAATAGCTAAACTTCCCAACTTTAGCTTTTGGCCGTAACTTGTTATATTTCCAGCAGGTGTATGTAATTTGTATTTATTTATTCTTGTTACATATTATTCTTCGTGTTTGTACACTATGAATATAAACCAGTACACGTCATGTGGGGTGTAGTAGGTATAGGTGTGACGTCACAACATAACTCAGCAGTATGAGAGCGGTGCAGATAATCCTCACTAATGTATATAAATGTGTCCGTTGCTCTCTCTCTTATATAATTCTCGCGATAATACCACCGATAAACATTAAATGAAGACGGGTATACCTCCACATAACATATTGTTTACCTATTAAATATGGTCTTAAGATTAATATGTTACTCACCTTAAGTGCAAAAAAGGGCACGTTCAAGGAAGGTCACTCTGTCCCCCCAATTTGGAAAAAAAATGACGATCAATTCTTTGAAGCTACAGGCGAATAGATTATCTTTAGTCTTCATGAGGCTTGGAGCGTCTTCAACATCGATGATCCGGTTGTCACAGCCACGTTGGAGTCATCGAGACAGCACAGTGACTTCGTTTGTATTTGCTAATGGTATCACCTGCAACTTTACAGACAAACTATCACTTGATATTATTCAAAGTGGGTTAAGACTTTGAAAATAGACAGGAACGTGGCTGAGTTAAACATGACTCCCATGAGTGACTGTTACCACTTAACATCATGTGGGCCTCACCTCACCAGCAAGCAAAAAATACATCATTAAATGATGTAACGCACACAAACAAAACATAAAACTTGTCTGAATAAAACAATATTAGCCTCATGAGAGTATGAATACTTCCGTGCAGATTACAACGTGGTTTAATATTCACAGCGGAGTCCGTGTTTACATACGGTCTGATTAATTTAAAGTTTACTCAAAAAAGCTGAACAAAAACGCGCGTCGCTACCTCACTCTCTGTACGATCGTACTGAGGTTTTACTTGCTTTTGTAACTAATTCATTTGGTTTTAATTATTGGCTCATTTTTAGGCAAATGAAAGGCAACAGTTGCTAATAATATACATTACCAGCCTTTAATATTGCCGAGATAGGAGAACAACGGAATGGTAACATCGGTGACTGGTAAATGTACAAAAGTACGGGTGTTTCCTGCTTCTTAAATGTGACTTTCACTCAATGACTCTCTTTTTTATGTCTTTTCATATACTTTCTGTCATCCTTTACGACAACCTCGGACGAAAGCGGTCGAACATTCGGTAGTCTTAGTAGAAAAATAAAGGTAAGTAAGATGCTTAGACGGCGGAAGGTAACCACAATTAAAATATTATTTAATATTTGTGTAACAAAAAACGTTATGTCCTTTACCGACAGGCCCTATGTCTCCGTTTTATAACATATTTTGTTATGAATGCACACATTTCTTATATGCATGAGCCACTATTTTTGTATTGTTATTTAGGTAAGCAGTTTTACAACAGCTTTATAATATCGTAAGTAATAAATGTTATAATGTTGAAACACAAAGCAATTTGTAATAACTCTTAGTAAAATCACACTCATATAAATTATATCTTATGTCTAAGCTTACCTTGAACATAGTTTGTTGACTCTCCTATTGTTGATTCTATATGTTTAAATATAGACAACACAAGGTTCGTATGAAAGATCCTCGGTTGAGTGTTTAGTTACCTCATAAAACATACAATTATACCTGCTATATAGTACTACATACCAGCTCATATGTATATTTCGAGTAATAAACTGTAAGTCTCGAGCAATCAACTACATAATTATATGCAGTGTCACTATTTATAAAACTTTTATACCTAGGGAGGGACTTCCTACATTTAAGAAATAGGGGTGCGCAAGTTGTTTGCTAATTACTTGAACATCAATCTTTTTCACATGTATATAAACTATACAATCTAAATATAGGAAGGTTTTAATAAACAACAGTAATGTAGTACACCTGCTAATGAACATCTAGGTACCCGCACGTTGTAGCTATATATATATACAGATACTTTTAAAGATCAATCTTTTATAAAACAAAGAGCTTTTTAAACCTTTTTCTTAAAAGCATGATTAATGAGGGTGACGCCTGAATGTTCCCGAAGTGATAGTTGAGCGGAACACCTGCTCCTCCCCACGCCAGCCTACCTACTCTCTCATTTATTAACGTTCTCAGATATGTTTGTATTTGGTGCGTTATTCCGCTATCTAATAACTTCGTGTACAAATTAATGTTTAGATAAAATGAATGTTAGATAGTAGCTCAGTGAGGTATGAACACACGTACTCGTAGGTATAACTAAGTACTAGTGAGAGCCGCGTCGCTTCACACGTAGAGCTCGGTGTTCGCTCAGAGGAATGTGTGGAGGAGCTCACATTTAATGACTCCATGAATATTAATACAGGATCTTGGAGAATGCTGCGCAGTATGTAAACGATTCCTGTTCTAAGCTCAGCGGGCGGGTGTTAGCAGTGATACAGGCTCTATCGACGCATGTCCTGTATTATCAGTCAGTGTTCAGTCAGACAATGCCGTCCCATGTTTCTTGAGATACGAGAGAGTCATTATGTTCGATAAATTATTTGTTAAGAAACCGGACACTCTTATCATCCATTAAAGAATTATTTTTTAGCAACTGTTCATTCTTGCACTTTTGTCAGAGATTGAACTTGTACTTTGATCAGTCAAAGTCAATTAACAATTAAATCATTGCACCTTCTTTTATAAATGTAGTCGATTTGTATTGATAGTTAAAGGACAACATTCTATACATAATAATAAATATGTTTCTGAATATATATTGCAGCTATAAGAACGTAAGTGCAGTAATATAATAAGCTTAATGGTGTTACACAGATAGGACGTGGTGGTCTCACATGAACGTTAATGTCATCAGCTGTGTGTAGCGCTCTCACAGCGACACTTCATTACGTACAAGTGTAGCGCGACACTACTCGTGGTGCGCTCATGTCGCTTGACCAACGCACTGTACTAGCACATACCGCGAGAGAATCTGTTTTATAAGATGATTTAATACGGAGTCCTCATATAAGATTGTACTGTAAGGTCATGTTGAAGATACAAATTATGATAAATCGTTCGACGGAGCTCATCAATCTGTAGGCTCCGTAATGAGAGCGCCGTGTGAGGGGAAGGTGGGGGGTGGTGTGTTGCTTCTGGTATATACTATGAACCTGAGACATTATAAAATGTAACTTTACGTTTTATTGCGACACACCACTCCACAGCGGGGAACATGGCTTTATCATTGTTAAACAAAATGTTAGGAAAACACAAAATTCATAAAATGGTTTAATATTCAACAATACGTTCGTTCAATATAAGTAATGGCTAACGCAGACCTGGACGGCATGGCAAAGTATTTTAATTTTTACTAATGGAAATTCAACCGTACTGTTACAGAAATACGACATAAATTGCTATGCTTTAAAATGATGCCGCGGCATTGAAAATTCTGCGATACACGAGTGAGTACTTAAACTAATGTTTGTGTAAAGTTTTGTAAAGTATTCATCTTCGACATAAATTGCTATGCTTTAAAATGATGCCGCGGCATTGAATTTTCAATGCCGCGGCATCATTTTAAAGCATAGCAATTTATGTCGTATTTCTGTAACAGTACGGTTGAATTTCCATTAGTAAAAATTAAAATACTTTGCCATGCCGTCCAGGTCTGCGTTAGCCATAAGACGTAAGATGACAAAGCAGATAAAAGTAAAGAATGCCACAAAAGAGTAGAATATATTTGTGTTCTGCGATACACGAGTGAGTACTTATACTAAGTAGCAGCTTATTAGCTTTGTGCTTATATATGTATATGTGTGTTTGTAGGTACTGATATAACATGAAGTAGTGATGTCTTATAATATAATGTCATCATTAGTATTACTTTGCTTTTCAACCGACTTCAAAAAGGAGGAGGTTCTCAATTCGGTTGTATTTTTTTTTTGTGTTTGTTACCTGATTTCTCGAAAACGGCTAGACCGATTTGAAAAATATTCTTTTTGTTCGTATTGGTATGCTTCCCATTTGGTCCCATTGTCACCAGATCTGGATCTGGATGACGGGATCCCAGAGAAATCGATGGCATCTCTTGAAAATTGTAGGGACGCATTGTGTAAAATCTTGTCATACATGTGCATCTTTGACGTCACTACCAAATAGTCAAGAATTAGAACTGGTCAGATCCTGGAGACCAGAGAGAGTCGAGGGAACACCTCAACGGCATATAGCAGCTACCTTGTGTTTGGGCTTATTTTAATTGTATTGATGAATACTTTACAAAACTTTACACAAACATGATCTGATGATGAAGAAGATTGAGGGTCGAGGCAACTCCTCAACGGTATATAGCAGCTACCTAGTGTTTGGGCTTATTTTATTCGTATTGATGAAAACTTTACAAAACTTGACACAAACATCATCTGATGATGAAGAAGACTGAGGGTCGAGGGAACTTTTCAACGGTATATAGCAGCTACCGAGTGTTTGGACTTATTTTATTCGCATTGATAAAAGCTTTACACAACTTTACACAAACATGATCTAATGATGAAGAAGATTGAGGGTCAAGGGAACTTTTTAACAGTATATAGCAGCTACCTAGTGTTTGGGCTTATTTAAGTCGTATTGATGAAAACTTTACACTAACATTATGACTGTAATTGAAGGTATGGTTTAAGACTTAATAATGAAGTTCTTGTTTGAATTTAAAATAGGAATTAATACCGGATTATAAATAGACTTTAAACAAATTTTTGAATTGCATTTCATTTATTTTAAACTTATTCTTTAGGTACAACAAATTGATAATAATAACTATTATATTTATTTGATTTATTTTTATGTCAATTTATTTAAATTATATCAATTTATTGTGCATGTCGCACAATAAATTAATATTTTTTATTACTAATTAACCACGCCGAGACGGTGTGGCTATGCTTTTCGATGTTCTCCCTATTTAAAACTTTTTTCATGTAGGTCCTTTTTTGTGAAAGCTGATTCTTACGTTGTTCACTAGTCTCTTTTGAAATGGCATTGGAGGAAGATTTCCTACTTCGAGAATGGCGTTTCTTCCTTTCTTCGGTTGTCATCGAATCGAACCCGAGGCGGGCGCGTCAAGTCTTGTGACCTGTGACGCGCACCAATGAACATACCGCGGCGGCGCCCGCGCTGCACTCCCCGCACGCCCCGCGACCCGACGGTGACCGGTCCGCCCGCTACCGCTCAGTCGCAAGCGACAGTGCGTAGACCGACGGCGAATGCACGTTCGCCCGCGCTTTATGCGTACGCAATTAACTCGATCTCTAGATTTTAATCTACATCTTGTTTTCTACTCCTTTATACTCGTAGTCTAAGCTACGTCTAGCTAATCTACATCTTGTTTTTATTCTTGTATAACTTAACTTAACTTCAGTGCTGTGAACTTAACTAACTTAATAACTCTGTATTCTCTTTCATTCTGTGTCATTAAGTAAATAGTCTTGTAAATAACCGTCACGTTTTCTTTATCACCTCTACAGTCTCATACAATCAGCGCTGTCTCATGAGCAGCGCGTTTCGTAGGTCTACCCATATTCAGACAAAATAATGTCCCACTGCAGGGACGGGCCTCCTCCACTGACGGAGGGATATTTAGCCTACTAATACCACGCTGGCCAGACGGATTGGTATAGGGTTTAATTTCAAGTTTTCCTTCTTTTTATTTCTCAAAGATAATATTCACGGATAGTCCCTAAGTTGGTTTTTACGACACCCATGGGTTGAGATGAGGTGGTGACATGCATTCTCACTCCGTCACCACACGGATTTATAGAATTGGTATTCACTAAAAATTTGAAAATAAAATTGGTTTTACAAAAAAAAAACCGACTTCAAAAACACAAATTGCACTAAATAGTAAAAAATAATTAGTTGTATTTTGGTTTTACAACATTAAATCAGCCATTCCTTCTACTTAATTTTATTCTAAAGAATAGGTTCTTTTAATTATTGTAAAAAGTATTGTTTAAGATATTTTTTGAAGAGTCTGTAAATATATTGATTTGTAGATACTTTAAAAGATAATCAAATTATTACAAATAATGTAATATTATTGTTATTTTTGGAGTCGGTGTCAGCCAACGCAATAAGTACGATAAAGCTATACAAAACTTTATTGCCTTTTCTAACACACTCGAATCACTTTAAATGGTTTTTAATTAGATAAATATTGCATTTAAAATAAAAACGGCCGTTTCATTTTCTAATGCGAATTTTAAGTAATTGTTAGTCTTTAGCCTGTGTGTAACACGACGCCATAATGTTTGTTTAAATATTAAGTCAGAAATAAAAAATGGTAGGTATATAAACTATCGTGGCTGACACCGACTCCAAAAATAACAATAATATTACATTATTTGTAATAATTTGATTATCTTTTAAAGTATCTACAAATCAATATATGTATTTACAGACTCTTCAAGAAATATCTTAAACAATACTTTTTACAATAATTAAAAGAACCTATTATTTAGAACTAGCTGCTGTGCCCGCGACTTCGTTCGCGTGGCGGATTTTACTTACTTCGCAATTCGATTTAATACTAAAAATTGTTTTTTAAACCTTATAACAAACAGATATACCTACACACGAATTGTAAAATTAACGAACGAACCAAAACCTTTTCAAAAACAGATCTTTACAAAGACAGATCTATGAAGACTGTGTCTAAACTTATACTGAAAGACATGAGGGAACGTCATTCTTTCAAGTAAAATCTTAATACCGCGATACTGAAAATGACGTCACAGGCACAATGCCATCTGTTGTCAAATTTGTAAGTTAAAATAAATGACATCGCTTTTTCATCATAACAGCCCATTAATGTCCCACTGCAAGGACTCGCCTCCTCCCGTGACGGAGGGATACTTGGCCTACTAATACCACGTTGGCCAGTCGGATTGGTATAGGGTTTAATTTCAAGTTTTCCTTCATTTTTATTTCGTAAAGATAATATTCACCGATAGTCCCTTAGTCGGTTTTACGCCACCCATGGGATGAGATTGGGAGGTGACATATTGTATTCTTGCTCCGTCACCACACGGATAATCGCTAATTAATTATGAATGAATACATTTGCACGCCACGTTATGGTGCGGCAGCCTCGGTGGCGCGGCGGTCGCATTACATGGCTGGCGTGCATGAGGTCGCGGGTTCGATTCCCATGGAGGACAATTGTGATACACAAACTATTGTCCTTAGTCTGGATGTTCTTTGTGTCCGTTAAATTGATATTTTTAAAGGCTAGTGTGAAGACTTATAATTGATATTACACATACGATTCATGGTTAATTTTATTAACATTTAAAAGGAATAACTTATTAATAGCACTTAATAATAAAATAGTTATATATTATTTAAAAACTCATTTATTTTATGATTACTACTGGTAACGCCATCTCGTGAACAAAAGAAACTAAATTTAAATTCATTCAACATTGAACCAAATCCATTTTTCATGACCCCTGATTTGTATCGGACTGTTCTAATAAAGAGATCTAGCGATATCTCGAGTATTACTTATCCGATTCCGATTGTTTTATTATAGTATATATAGATACCTACTTACAAAATACAAATACAAAATACAAAATTCTTTATTTGCTTAATGTGGGTTTACAGAGATGTTACAATAATATGAGTTTCACCACACTCGGCCACTCAGCATGCAAAATTTTCTTAAAATATTTCCATAAGATTAATAACATTAATATAATATTTAATTAATTAAAATAAATTATAAATGTCATGATTTTTTTTTCAAATTGAATTAGCATCTAAGATTAAATAATAAGACTAAATAATATAAACAGTTTCTAAATACTTTTGTCTTCTATAAATTGATTAATTGTATAATATGCCTTATTGAGACAGAGCTGGTTCGATGATTCGTAGAGACATACGTGCAGCTACGATGAGTCGACTCGGTTAGTCGGGCACTTCTTCTCGTGCCACCGAGCGGGTTGGCAGGTTGCGGATAGCCAGATTCCGGCTTAAGCCGGACCCGGACAAGAGAAGCTCCCTGAAGTCAAATCCCAGACCAAGGGTGACCCTTATAAACCTTTCCCGTGATCCTTTTCCAATTTAAACTCCCTCCCTCCTCTCCCACTTTTCTCCCTTCGGTCCATGAGGAAGGGTAACCTCATATCCCTTAAAAGCCCACTCAACTTCAAAATGAACAAAGCAGAAGACAAAAATAATCCCCAGGTGGGTCCCGGCCAAGCCGGGGAATCCCACACCGTAAAGGTCTGCCCCCATCGTAATCTGGGGGGGGGCACCTCACTGCTTTTAGACGCGCAAAATGCGCGACCGGCGGCTAGCACGCTAGCGCCCGCAACACCGGCTGCGACCAACGCGCCTACAAACAACAATACCACACCGGCTGCGACAAACGCGCCATCAGACCCGGCTGCGACACACGCGCCTAAAAACCTTAACCCGGCTGCGACACACGCGCCAAAAACACAAAAGAGTGTACCTTCCACGAGCACCTGGCAACAGAGCCTCGTACGGAAGAGTTATACCCACTACCCAGACAAAACCGCGGACAAGGAGGCCGTCCCAAGCAGTTCCAACTCTGCACCTGGCGGTAAACTACGCAAACGCGGAAGAACCAACAGGGGCAGCGAAGTAGACGACCCAATGCGCAACATCCGCGAAGGCGACAGCCAGCGCGAAGCGCAGAGGGCCGTTGAAAAACAAGTACGCGACCAGTCGCAAGTACGCGAAGGGATCACCCAGCGCGAAAAGCGACCGGACGCGGAAAAGCTCAAGCAAGGAGAAGTACGCGAAGGGGAAACCCAGCGCGAAAAATCCTTGCAAGAGACGGAACCAAAAGGTGATGGCAGCCAAGCCCGCAATAAGAAGAGAGGGAAGCGGTCAGGAAATCTGCACAAGGCGTATCTGGCCATGACATCCAGGCCGGATGACTCTGACCCACAACCAGGTCCTAGCGGCACGGGAGTGGCGAAGAGAACACGCCCTGACGACACCGCTTCACCCAGAACACTCCAGAACGACGCCAAAAGAGTGAGAACTCAACCTCCTCAAGGGGGGCAAAGGACGTACGCGCTGGCCACAAAGGACATCCCTGCGAGGCTAGCCGTAGCAATTTGCCTCTCCCCACCAACCAGAGATTTGACACAGGAAGAAGCCGAATCCATCAAGATCGGACTCGAAGACCTTGTCATGGACGCTGACTCTAGCGCGGCTCTGCCCGCGTTCCGCGGCTACCCCCGGGTGGCGGACGGAACGGTGCAGATGTGGTGCGAGGATGACGGCGCCCTGACATGGTTGACGGAGAACATCTCGAAGATCCGGCTTCCGAACACAGACGAGACACTGCAGATCATGCGGCAAGCTGACGTACCGACCCGTGCCAGAGCAGCGCTCTTTGTACCCAGGTACAATGGGGACGTAGCGCGGCTCCAAGGCGTTCTCAAACGGCAGAACAAATGGTACGACATCGGCCAGTGGTCGCTCTACAGAGCAACATCCATAGGTGGTGAGAAACCAGGAACGTACCTGACTCTTGGGATCCCACCAGAAGAAGAACTTAAGGTTTTGGCGCGGGAGCGACGGGTATCGTACCTTCTTGGCTCGATATACGTCCGCTTCTACCCCAAAAGACCGCCTCCCTCTGCAGCCCAGACGACGACACCCACAGGCACAACACCCGAGACTGACCCCGACGACATGGCCCAACTCGAGGAGGAAATGGCAAAGGCGGCGATGGAGGATGCTGACACGGATACCCTACCACCTGTATCACCGGGGTGGACGGGCCAGCTCCTCTCGTCCTCGCCGGGGGTTGGCAGGCATAGGATTGAGGAGCAGGACGAGTCCGATGGATCCGATGGATCGAACCGGGACTAGCCCCTCTCCTTTGCCCCCACCACCCACACCCAGCCCCCTCGACATTATACAAACCAACCTCCAGCACAGCCAAACTGCCACGGCCAACTTGCGCAGGGCACTGGAGACAAACCCCCAAACCATAGCACTGATCCAAGAGCCGTGGATCAGGAACAACAGAATATGCGGCCTCAGTAACATCGGAGGTAAGCTAATTCAAAGTACACTAAACACAGAAAAGCCAAGAACATGTGCTTACGTACCAAATAATATCCCGATCACAACACTAACACAATTCTGTTCCAGAGATCTGACAGCTGTCAGGCTCCAGAATGCCGGAGAAATCCCTGACATAGTACTAGCCTCAGTGTACATGCCAGGGGATGACGAGAACTGCCCACCAAAAGAGATGAGCGACCTCGTGGAATACTGCGAGGGCGCCAAGCTGGATCTCATTATCTGCACTGACTCAAACGCCCATCACCAGCTTTGGGGTTGCAACACTTCAAACACCAGAGGAGAGGTATTATCCACTTATTTATTCTCAACTAACCTAAACATAGTAAACAGGGGATCAGAACCCACTTGGGTTACATCAAGGGGTCAATCCATCATAGACCTAACGCTAGGCACAGATAATGCGGTAAAACTCATATCTAACTGGCGAGTATCCAACGAACTCTCTTGTTCAGACCACAGGAGAATCCGTTTTACAATAACAGTAGACACAATAAGTCCCATCCCAAAACGAAACCCGCGTCGGACAGATATACCTGGCTACAAGCGACTTCTCGCTTCCCTTATCGCCAGTAATCTACCACACGATACAATAACGCACCCACCACAAATAGAACAAATAGTGACAAAACTAACACTACACATTACAGAAGCATATCACAAATGCTGCAAACTAAAAGTTCCACATACAAGGTGTAAAAATAACCGATGGTGGAGCGCCGAACTTGAAAAACACAAAGAAAAACTACGGAAACAATTTAACCAAGCCAAAAACTCAAGATTAATTGAGGACTGGGAAAGGTACAAAAAAACACAATACGAATACAAAAAAACAAATCAGACTCGCCAGGAGATCCGCCTGGAGAAAGTTCTGTGAATCAATTGAGTCAAACAACGAAGCTGCCCGAGTAAGGAAAATCCTATCTAGCGATCAAGATCGCAGCCTCGGTGCGCTGAAAAAACCTGACAACACCTACACACAAACAGACAACGAAATCAGCAAGGTCCTCCTTGAGACACACTTCCCTGACTGCAGCCTATTAAACGACAAGGTCTGGGCGGTTGACACAAGAATGGAACCGACCAACAGCGACTGGACGGTGGCCCACGATATAGTGACAGCTGAACGCATAACCTGGGCAATCGAGTCCTTCCAACCATACAAATCTGCAGGCCTCGATGGCATTTTGCCAGCCCTTCTCCAGTGGGGCATAGACCCTCTAACCCCCTGGCTGGTAGAGGTCTACAGAGCCTGCATTGCACACAGATACATACCCCACGCCTGGAGAGAAGTGAAAGTTATTTTCATTCCTAAACCAGGGAAAACAGACTACACACAACCAAAGGCCTATAGACCTATAAGCCTAACGTCCTTCCTCTTAAAGACCCTGGAAAGACTATGCGATAGATACATCAGAGATGGACCTCTACGCACAACACCGCTACACAAACAACAACACGCATACTCCATAGGCAAATCGACAGAATCAGCTTTACATAGCGTGATCTCCAAGATCGAATGCGCTATAGACCACAAAAACTCTGCACTGGCTGCCTTCATAGATATCGAGGGCGCTTTCGACAAAACAATGTTCCACAGTATTGACACAGCCCTCATGAGACACGGTATAGCCCCGACATTGCGCGGGTGGATAACCAATATGCTCAAGCAGAGGGCCATTCAGGTAACGGTAAACGACACAACGAGAGCGATTGTAGCGAAAGGATGCCCACAAGGGGGTGTTCTCTCGCCTCTCCTGTGGAACCTCGTCGTGAACAACCTGATACACCGTTTAAATGACAAAGGCTACTTCACAGTGGGTTACGCCGATGATCTAACTATCATTATAAATGGTACCCACGAAAACACACTGTGCAACCTAATGCGCCAAGCCTTGAAAATAGTAGAGGACTGGTGCAAAGAGCACAAACTAACAGTTAACCCTACCAAAACAGAACTAATCCTCTTCACTAAAAAAAGGAAACTGACAAACATACAATTACCACAATTCTACGGATCCACTCTAAGCCTAGCATCAGAAACCAAGTATCTGGGCGTCTACTTGGACAAACAGCTGAACTGGGCTAAACACACTGATTACATTACTACAAAAGCCAGTATAGCATTGTGGCAATGCAAGCGACTGCTTGGGAAAAATTGGGGCATCAGTCCCAAAACCACTTACTGGTTATACACTACAGTTATCCGACCGATCATAACATACGGGTCCCTGGTCTGGTGGCCCAGAACAGACCAGGCTATCGGTCAAAAAGCACTAGAAAAAGTACAACGATATGCCTGCGTGGCTATCACAAGCAGCATGAGAACCGCACCCACAGCCGCACTTCAAATTATGCTAGGGCTGCCACCTTTGCACCTAGTTGTACAGGAGGAAGCAGCGCTAGCGACATTTAGACTCCAAAATACGGACACACTGGGGAATGACTCCAGAATTAAACACACACGTATACGTCAGCGAATGATAAATTATCAACCCATGTTGACATCCCCCAACGACAGGACTTTGAAAAAGTTCAACTTCAATAAGCACTACAACATACAATATGTAGAGGAATCACGAGATTACTCAATCCCAAAAGAGCTCAGAATATACACCGACGGCTCCAAGACAAACTCAGGCACCGGAGCAGGGGTATTCTCAAGCGAACTCAATATAAACCTATCCCAACCGCTGGGCAAATTCAACACCGTATTCCAAGCGGAATGCGTAGGGATTATCCTGGCAGCCCATACTATAGAGTCAAAAAGGATTTCGAACTCTCGAATCCGCATAATAACCGATAGCGCTTCGGCACTCAAAGCTTTGAATAAAACCCATGTCACTTCGAAACTAATATTGGAATGCCGCAAGGCGCTAGAGCGGATTGCGACTTCCAATGGAAACTCAGTGACGTTGCAATGGATAAAAGGACATAGTGGATCACCGGGAAACGATGCGGCTGACGCACTAGCAAGAAGGGGATCTGATATGACGGTCTTCGGACCTGAGCCTATCACACCCATCCCCTTCAGCCAAGTTCTCAGCTGGCTACAAGAGTATACCCGTAAACAAACACAAGAGCACTGGTCAGCAGCACCAGGATGCAGGCAGTCGAAGGAAGCCATGCCATTCCTAAACGACAAACTGACCAGGCGCATACTGCGTCTGGACAGAAATAGCCTGCGGCTGGTGACTGGAACCATCACCGGTCATTGCTCGCTAAATAAACACTTTCACACCATAGGCATAACAGACAGCCCCCTGTGCAGAGCATGCATGGAGGCAGAGGAAACAGTATCACACGTGCTCATTGAGTGCACGGGTGTCGCAGATATACGAAGAGACACACTAGGAGCCCCTAAATCAATCACAGAATGCCTAAACAAGATAAGACACCTTATACGCTTTTGGAGGGAGGTGGGCTGGCTGGAATGACAAGTGCCCTCACGTACAATGGTCCACCTCAAGGACTAAGTGCGGAAACCAACCCCAAATAACTTAGAACTTAGATGCCTTATTGAGTAATAACATTTTAAGTTCATTTTTAAAACTATTTAGATCACTTTCATTACGTATGTTCTTTGGTATTTGATTGTATATCTTTGGACCCATGCATATGACGCTCTTGTGTAGTAATGCTGTTTTTGAGGGTCTAAGGAATAATTTACCGGTCTGACGAACTCTTGTGCGAAATTCAAACAAATCTGGATTTGATTTAATAAATAATGCGATTTCCATAATGTACATGCATGGTAGAGTCAGAATCTTTAGGTTTTTAAAATGTGTAAGGCAGGATTCTGTCTGTTCCAAACCACAAATAGCTCTCAAGCACCTCTTTTGTGCTCTGAAAGCACAAGGCACGTCAGTGGAGTTGCCCCAGAAAATTACACCGTATCGGAGCGTGGATGACACGTAACCATGGTATGCAGTTAGTAATGTTGAGATATCAGCTACTTTACTTAGTTTACGAAGAGCAAATGAAAAACTATTTAGTTTTTTACTTATGAACTCTATGTGAACCTTCCATGTCATTTTTTCATCAATGTATAGGCCTAAAAATTTTGTGCTCTCTACTACTTCGACTGTTTTGTCGTTGTGGGACAATCTTAAGTTTAAATTTCCTGCTTGTCTTTGTCTAAAATTTATAGCTTTGGTTTTATCAATGTTAATTTTTAAATTATTGCTATTTAGCCAGTCAATTGTATATTTTAAAGTTGTATTGATATTGTTAACTAGGTCAGTATTATTATATTTGTCAAACAAAATTGTGCTATCATCAGCAAAAAGCGTCATTGAATTATCAGTTACACTAGGAATATCATTTATATACGTTAAAAACAGTAGAGGACCTAACACACTACCTTGTGGTACCCCGCAATGCACTTTTCTAAGACAAGATGAGTAAACTGTTAGAGTTCTAGACTTATGACAAACCTTTGCGATGTCCGTTCTTTGTTGTCTATCAGATAAGTATGACTCTATTAAGTTATAAATGTTTCCCCTTATTCCATAACAATATAGCTTGTGCAGCAGGATATCATGCCTAACGTGATCAAATGCTTTAGTCATGTCCATAAAAAGCGCAACTGTAGGGGTCCTCCTGTCCATACCATGCAGAACCCTATCACAGAAATTATAAATAGCTAAATCAATTGATTTGTTTTAACGGAAACCCATTTGTTCCTTTGCGAATAAATTATTATTTTCAAAATATGTATTGAGGCTATTGTGAATCACCTTTTCAAAGATTTTAGAAAATGTCGACAGTAGTGCTATTGGCCGATAATTGTTTAATTCGTCCTTGGCACCTTTTTTGTGAAGAGGTTTTATAATAGAAACCTTTAGCCTCTCTGGAAATACCCCTGTTTCTATAGAAATGTTTATGAGATGTGACAGCAATGGGGCTATTGTTGAACCAACTTTTTTTATAATATTAGTATTCACTCCATCGTAACCTACACTGTACGTCATTTTTAGGGAAGATATAATTTTGTATATATCTTCTGATGAAGTTGGTTTCATAAAAAGTGATTTACAGTTATATTCAGGGCGGTTGTAAGGAATGTGGCTAGCTTGTAATGAGACCTGGTCAATAAAGTGATTATTGAAAGTATTAGCTATTCTAGTCGGGTGATAAATTATTTTGTCGTTACTTTTAACACTGTTTATATGCTCTATTGGTAGTCTGTATTTATTTTCTTTTATTATTTGCCAGGTTGTTCTAGATTTATTATTAGATGTTCTTATGGCATGGTTATTTTGAGCTTTTTGGGTTAATTTTATTATTGACTTCACTTTTCTAGCATATCGGAGGTAAATTAATTTATTATCATAAGTGCGATCTTTCCTATAATTCCACAATAATGTTCTTTTACGTTTAGTGCACACTTTTATACCTTTGGATATCCATCGCGGTCTGGATTTAACAAGAAATTTCTTCTTTATTGTGGGAAAACATAAATTATATAATAATAAAAATGTGTCATGGAATTCATTAAAACCGTCATTCACATTATCCGAGTTCTGAATTGTATGGAAAGGATATTGAGATAAGAAATAAGCAAATTTTGCAATGTTATCTTCCGAATAGTCACGTTTGTACTCATACCAATGGGTCAAGTTGTAAACCCTCTCGATGGGAAATTGCAGAATTTGTGCGGTATGGTCTGAAATATCAAGTTCTACAACTGATGATTTACAGTCCTGAATATTATGTAAAATGTTATCAATACATGAGTTACTAGACAGTCTTGTGGGCTCATTTATTGCAATACATAAATTGTTGCTAACACAAATCTCTTTAAACAGAGCTGATTGACTTGTTGTTTTCAAGAGGTCGATGTTGAAATCGCCACATACAATCAATTTCTTTTTATTTGATAGTTGAGTAAGTTTATTTAAAAAAGAGAACAGTATATTATAAGTATCAGGTTTCGGGACTCTGTAGACACAAACAATGATTATTTTGTAATCCAGCAGCTCTATCGCACAACATTCTAGTACGTGACTGATAGATAAATAACAGTACTGTGGTAGTTCCACCCATCGAAGCCCATTTTTAATTAAAATGCATGAACCACCTCTTTTGGTGTCATTTCTGCAAAAACTTGAGGCTAAAGTGAAGTTTGGAACAGACAGGTAACGTTCATAACCAGACATCATGAAGTGTTCTGTAATACATAGCACATCTATATTTAATTGAGATTCTGACAACTCATCCAAACAAACAACAAGGGCATCAGCTTTATTAAGTAAACCGGCAATATTCTGATGTAAAACATTAAGATTTTTATTCATGAAAAAAATTATTTCGTTTGGAGTCAAGAAAATTATTATCTTTTGTAGAGTCAATAGTAATAATATTTGTGATGTCATTAATTTCTGTCAAAATTTCATCAAAATGAACATTCAAGTCCTTAAAAATAGTGTACATTGCATTATTATTGGCTTTTCCAGTATGTTTATTAAACATAGTATAGTTACATGTAAGATTTTTATTAGAGTCAAGAACATAAGCATATTCATGAGCCATTACATCCAGGTACAGTAAGTTATTGAAGTTCTCTACTCTCCAATTGTACATATTGTAATAGTAGCCTAACTTATATGTGGGCATGCAAATAACAATGTTAGTATGAGTTATTCTTTTTAAAGAGTCCCTTAAACAATAAATTAAATCGAAATAGCACTTAGTCTTATTAAAGTCTTCTTCACCTATCATGATAACACAGAAATCATTAAGTGTAAATGTTTTAAGCTTATTTTCTATATCATATAACATCTGTGTTGTGCTAGCATTAGTGGTGACAGATTTGGTATGTATTCCCAAACCTTTGTTCAGCAGCAGACGATATTTTATTACATTTTATGTTACTAAGAATGCAGATTTTTTTTTTGAGTTATTACTGTCTTTATCAGTTACTTGATATTCTCTACTTTAAACTTAATACCTATAAACTACGTATCTATGTATTTTAATATCTAAATCGCGCTTATTCCGAGAAGAGTCAATAAGAACCACGTCCGTTCGCATTAAGAGTCAATGTGAATGAAATTATATAGATGCACCGGTTGGCCGTTTCGGACGTTAAACAAAAATCAACCGTACAGCCGTACTCATACTGGCGCGGCGACATTTGAAAATTTTCTTTCATCTAAATCTTGTGTGTTTATAAACCGATTTCTATAATTCTTTTTTATGAATAAGGTATTAAAGTGTACTTTTGAAATATGGGAGTTTGAAAAAGATATGTCTTTGCAAATTACAATATATTTATGTATTTAATACACTTTGAAGAAAACCCTAACGATTAAACAGGTTATTGTGGCTAATATATAAAAGATAGATATATACTATTCAGGACTTCTTTGTACATCTTTTGAAGACTATTATTTTTGTAATACATATTTTTGGCGTATGATCAACATATGCGATGATAAGAGCTCGAACGCGCGTTTTTTCAACCGACTTGCTTCAAATTTTTCGTCACTGCTCAGCTCCTATGTGTCTTAGCGTTATGTTATACAGCCTATAACCTGCCCAGGAGTATGGACTACAATCGTATTAAGTTTGGTTAAAATGCCTTCAGTAGTTTTTGACCCATGCGTGCACATACAGACAGACGGACAGACAGACAGACAGACAGACAGACAGACAGACAAAAAATTTCTTGATTGCATTTTTGGCATTAGTATCGATCACCATTCATCCTCCAATATTAATTTTTAACATAATTATATTCAATGTACAGAATTGATCTCTCTACAGTTTTATTATAAGTATAGATTAAATTAAGTAGAAGGAATGGCTGATTTAATGTTGTAAAACCAAAATACAACTAATTATTTTTTACTATTTAGTGCAATTTGTGTTTTTGAAGTCGGTTTTTTTTTTTGTAAAAATCAATTTTATATTATCTCGTCACCTTCCTCACAGTCCTTTATACAAGGTCAGTCAAATTAGTAAACGACTTCACTGGTGGCCTTGAAAGAAACCTTCCTCTCAAGTATCGTGTCTTGTGCTGATGTTGAGGTAATATCTCTTATAACCAGACTTTTGTTCATTGTACCTATCAACAACACAAAAGACGCCGCTTACACTCCACTAAACCATCTTCGCATAAAGTCTCGCCAAAACTATTTAATGTTTAGTTTAGTGTAAATATAATTTGTAATGTTGGTTTTACCTCAAAGTACAATAAACGTATTAGTTTAATATATTGTCAGTACATTTTTTTTATATATTATAATTGATTGTTTGATTTTACTAATATAAGTATAGATTAAGTTTAATTTTAGATTAAACACAATTAATTTTATTGTTATACATAATATTATGTACTAATATTACTTACCTCGCTTGTAATTGTCGCGGAACTTTGTTATTGGCATAGTTAATTGTAAATGCAACCAGTTTTGGTTGCATACTAATCAACTAACCCTGTCATTTGTTAAAAATGTTTTTAAGTTTCCTTAAATAAATAAATACATATAAGTAGCACAAACTCACTCAACTTGCACAAACATTTACTCTACAACACATAGCTCGTAGCGACTCGTAGAGAGCTAGTACAACGTTTTCAATATTTTTCAACAGACGTCAATATTTTTATACAAAGTGGTTTATCATAGGTGTAGTTGTTGGTGACAATAAACTCAAAGTCTTTTAATTTATAGTGTGTGTGTGTGTACGTGTAAAGTATTTAAATGAAAGTATTATATTGTTTATCAATGGCTTATGTAGATAGTAACATATTTGACAGTGTAAAGTGAGATAAAACATTCAGTAAAACAAGTAGATGTTTCGATGACTGCCACATCTATAGTAAAATAATAATTTATATTTAATCACATAATAACAAAGAAAATATAACAAATAAAAAAAAACAATAATTGTAACTAGCTGACTGTACCTGTCACCAACACTTCAACCTAAGTCCCCGTATACCTTGTGCACATTGTAATAGGAAACATTTTACATACTTAGCCTTGATGTATAGGTGTGCCTGAACACTTTATTGAATAATTAAATATGAGAGTACACAGATACTTAAGAGTGCGTACTTTTGTTAACTAAACTAATTATGCTATTGTTAGCGCCTCGCTCGCGAGCACGCTCTTATGTGCTCGATATGTACTTGTACTTTATAACACAGGTACGATCGTTCATCATTGTTATTATGAATGTCTTATAATACCGGTGTACAGTACACGATCTACAATAGTTCTATAGTACGAGTAGTATTACAGTGTAGTTTTATTACATTACGTATTTATAGTAGTACTTCTGGTAATTAACTACACCTACAAGATACACTCGAGAGCAAAAGTTCCGGGTCACTAGCATTTACTTCAATATCTTGAAAACGAATAAAGCTATCGTATTGAAATAAATTGAACTTTATAGACAATTTAATGTTACTAAAATAAAATGCATTACATTTACTACTGACCATTTATTTTATTATGTTTAAAAGGACAAATTAAAAGTGGCGTCATTTTGCTTGCTTGTAAAACCAAAACTGAAAATATTGAATTTTTTATATTTACAAGTAGTTTTAACACGATTTAGTACTTGGTATTACCCCCACGTGCTGTCTGGACTGCTGCAATGCGATTTGGCATGCTGTACACCAAGTTTCTGAAACACTGTTGGGGAATGTTCTCCCATTCCTCTACCAATGCATGTTTCAAGTCACTAAGCGTAATTAAAGAAGAATCTTGTTGTCTTACCCGTCGTCCGAGCTCGTCACAGGCGTGCTCGATTGGGTTGAGGTCGGGGCTACGTGCTGGCCACACCATGGGACGAATATTCACCTCATCAAGGTAGTCTTGCACTACACGACAGTGTGGGGACGGGCGTTATCCTGCATAAAGATGGCATTCTCACCAAGTCTTGCCATAAATGGACCGACGTGCTCGTTGAGGATTTCATCCACGTATCTTACGCCATTAAGAGTACCGTTTTCGATCAGTACAAGATCTGTTCGGCTTTCCGCAGAAATTCCAGCCCACACGAGTACCGAACCACCACCGTATGACACCTTTTCTTCAATACAAGCTTGCATAAATCTTTCTCCTGGTCTTCTGTACACCTTTGCCCTTCCGTCGTGTGTATACAGCATAAATTTTGATTCGTCCGAGAATATGACATTTGACCAATTTTCAATCGTCCAATTCGAGTGTTCGCGTGCATAAATTCGTCATGCTATACGATGGTGTCTCTCGAGTTTCGGACCATTTGCGGGTCTAAATGGTTTCAAATTACCTTCAGCAAGTCGCCGTCTTACAGTCCAAGCAGAAGGGCTGCTTCCACCAAGTCCTAAAAAATGATGAGTCAGTGCTGTTCCGGTAAGAAACCGATTTCGTAGTATAGAGTTCACTAAATATCGATCTTCCCAAGCCGTCGTACTCCTGGGTCTGCCTGTTGTTGGTCTGCGTAGGTTCAAACCAGTTTCTAGAAACCGCTGGCGAACACGCTGAACTGTAGACAACGATACACCGACTATTCTTGCTGTTTCTCCCACTGACTGCTCCCATTTTCCAGGATCGTGAGGTTTCTCGTACATTCCTCAGGTGTGAGTGACATAATTACCACTTTAATAATGACTATTGGATACCTGGATGACTCCTTATAAATACATTTTATGACAGAACAAAAACAAAAGCAAAAACAGTAGTGAAAATAAGAAGTTCTGATTTTAAAAAAATGGATCTTTTTTTTAATAACTTTTTTAATGCCATTACTTACCGCCAATCAATAAGTTTTTATATGTTTAATGAAATATTATTAAATTGTCTATAAAGTTCAATTTATTTCAATACGATAGCTTTATTCGTTTTCAAGATATTAAAGTAAATGCTAGTGACCCGGAACTTTTGCTCTCGAGTGTAGAACAATAAACACTTCAAGCAGCTCCGAGTAAAGTTCTAGTATACAACACTTCTCAAGTTTAATGAAGCGATATGAGTAACAACAGTAGTCACGTGACGCGCACTATGTGTCACTGTTACTAAACATTATATTGTGATCACACAGATACACAACAGTTCCTCAGACGCACTCCAACACTTATCTCCCTCAGTGTACACAATGCAAGGATACATTTGTATACATTATTGTTTGTTATTGTAGCAGACTGATTCAGTACATGAATGTTGCAAATATTCGTCAGTCACTCGGGCAGTGGGTGATACGAATAATATTTGTGCTCACGTGTCACTGATATATTATCATTAAAAAAAAATTTAGTTTTATAACCCGCCTCATCAACTCATCCGTACAAACGTTAAGTTAATATGTAAAGTTTGTTATTATCTAACTTGTACACGATAAAGCTATTTAACTTAATTTTATTAAACGTAATACAAATGAGTACTTTACTTAGTTCAGTACATAAACGCGCTCAACAGTTGTTAAGTACCGCAAGTTGGAGCAGGTTCACACGCTCACGTGTTGTGACGTCACAGAACATAATGTAACCTCTTATAACTGTATGTTGTGCACTTTGTACTCACGTACCACGCGGTACCGGTGTTAGACATTACATTACCCGTACACACAACACAACAGATCATACACACACTCATGTATGAGGGGACTTATCTGAACCTCTATACCGCTGTCACACTTTTAGTCTTCTCCAAATTTTAGGATTTATTTCTTTTTCTTTTCTTCTTCTTTCTTTATTTTTCTATTGTTCAGTGGTGTTGCATCTGACATACTTCAATTTTGCATCTTATTGATATACGTCACTTAGTTATAACAAAGACATAATTAAAGTTGTAACATGTTGTGTGTACTGTTTTAGGTTTACATTCTAGGTTAAGAACATCTGTCATTAGTTATTTAAGTTGTTATACGATTGTAAACTGTTTGTACACCTAATAAAATTAAATAAATAAATAAATAACAAAACCACACAGCTCGTTCGTGTAGATATACACAGCAGAGTAGGTCGGAGCGGGGTATATTAGAAGGTTCACGTTTGACGCGACCCGCATCAGAGTAATGTGACAGCAAAGCATAAAGGAGTCACTGCCGCCATTAATCATTATCACCTGCCAGGAGCTTAACTACAAGAGCTCTACGCGTTCATATTACTCCATCCATCCATCCATGGCATTACAACCTTAACACAGCAATACAACGTTAACCTTACTCTGTATTATAAAGACACGACTTTCATTTATTTAAGCAAATAAGTATAAAGTACGTGTTGCTATAATTCAACTCTTGTCGTTGTTGTAGGTTATGTTAGTAGTTAGGTTAGTTTGTAGTTAGGTTAGTTTGTTGTAGGTTATGTTAGTTAGTAGTTAGGTTAGTTTGTAGTTAGGTTAGTTTGTAGTTAGGATAGTTTGTTGTAGGTTATGTTAGTTAGTAGTTAGGCTAGTTTGTTGTAGGTTATGTTAGTTTGTAGTTAGGTTAGTTTGTTGTAGGTTATGTTAGTTAGTAGTTAGGCTAGTTTGTTGTAGGTTATGTTAGTTTGTAGTTAGGTTAGTTTGTTGTAGGTCAGTTTGGAGTTAGGTTAGTTTGTAGTTAGGTTAGTTTGTTGTAGGTTATGTTAGTTAGTAGTTAGGTTATGTTAGTTTGTAGTTAGGTTAGTTTGTAGTTAGGTTAGTTTGTAGTTAGGTTAGTTTGTAGTTAGGTTAGTTTGTTGTAGGATAGTTTGTAGTTAGGTTAGTTTGTAGTTAGGTTAGTTTGTAGTTGGGTTAGTTTGTTGTAGGTTAGTTTGTAGTTAGGTTAGTTTGTAGTTAGGTTAGCTGTAGGTTAGGTTTTTTTTTTTTTTTTTTTGCTTGGTGGAAATGCTTTTACGCACTTCGCTCACCCTGCACGGGGGTGTAGGGTGAGCTTCGTGTGGGACTCCTGGCCTCGGACAGAGACCAGACTACCCACTAAAACCACCACGGTGTTCCTCCTTCCCCTACTCCGAGCCACGGGATAGTTGCCTCACCGGGACTCGGACAGGGCCGCCCGTCAACAGAATGACGGGCTCTCCTCTCGAGGCCCCACTACCTGAGTCAATAAACACAGATAGTGGGGCCTACCTCCTCCAAGTGCGCCCCTGGAACACACAGGGGCGCATCTCTCCACTCCGCCATTGGGCATCGGCCAGTCCCCCGACTGCCGCCCGTGGCCACACTCACTCGGGGACGCGGGCATAAAGCGCACGCCGGCGTCCCCTCACCGGGGGCCTTCGAGATGGGAGGGTGAGCCCTGCTCGCTCCCGAGCAGGGCTCACCCTTAGGTTAGGTTAGGTTAGGTTAGGTTAGGTTAGGTTAGGTTAGGTTAGGTTAGGTTAGGTTAGGTTAGGTTAGGTTAGGTTAGGTTAGGTTAGGTTAGGTTTTTTTTTTTTTTTTTTTTTTTATGTACGGTTATGAAACCATACGGCTATGTTTCCCCTAACATGGAGATCAGGGACTGTGTTTGCTTATTTTATTTTTATTTCTAAATTAGTTGTTTTAAAATTTTTTTTGTTTGTTTACTGTAATTTCATTCCTATTTATCTTTCTTCGCTATATTTCTCTAAGTTTCATTTTCTGTATAATTTTACTGTCTTTTATTCTTGTGTTCATTTGTTATGTGCTGATGCTACTTATTTTATATTATCATAATATATAATAGTACATCGCCATGCTTCTTTTCTTCACGCCTGTTATTGGGTACGGTTTCTCTTACAAAACTTTCTCCAATGTACAACCTTCTTTTAAACTGTCCTGACTTCCCACACATAACAAATTTTCTATCGCGCATGTATCTATATCTCTTCCAAAATAGGCTACACAAAACTTCAATTTGTTTTCCCATTTTGCACATTGCACAGTTTTTACTTGCGCCACCGTTCTTGTCTAAATTTGTACTGTCCTTGATCTCCATCCATAGCTTGTCCCAATCATGATATTGACGCGATCTTCCTGTCATTTCATCCCTTTTGTCTGTGCACTTTTTTTCCTGGTTGAACTCTTCTGCGGTGGTCTTCGAGTGGTTTGCAGCAACTCCCTCAGCAGTATGCTATATTTGTCCTAGCGAGGGCGTCCCACCTCTGCCTGATCGGGCACTCTACACTAAAACTATTATGGTCAGTTTTTGCCATTTTTGCTGCTAAGCAGTTGCAGCAGGTTGGTGGTTCGCCTGCTTGCCATTTTAAACAACTGCTTTTTAGGTGTTCCTCACCGCAGTGACTACATACCGGCACTTTCCCAGAACAAAACCTACCACCGTGACCAAAGCCAAGGCACACAGAGCACTGAGTCAAGGGAGACTGGTCATCGACTCTGACCCTCTGTAGGTCCACACTCACAACTCCCTCCTCCGTGAGCCTCCGCCATAGACACGGCGGGACACTCATAATTACGTGTACAACATGTGGGTTCCTTGTTTTTCTTCGGTACTTTACCTCGATGTTCTGGTCTTTCGTATCAATACCTCTAAAGATTTTCTCGTTTTGATGTTTTAGGGCCATAACTATTTCCTCATCATTGTTGTACGCCATCACATCTCTAAGAATGACCAACGGGTTCTTATTTTGAATGTTTTCGATGTTTAATTCCTTGCTAGCTTGTTTAATTTTTTCCCTTACTTTATCTCGCTCTTCTTCCGTCCTGCAACCCATTATGATCTTCCTATCTTTTGCTTTCCTTACTCTTTCTACTGAAATTCCTCCTTCTTTGGCGTTAACGGCTTTCCTTATTTTGTCCAGAATTTCTTCTCCCGTTTCCATTTCATTTTTTGATGTGATGGCTACCGAGTGCAGTGTTGTTCTCTCTTGGCTAGGTTTCTTCAGTCCCGCTGTTACTTTAGCATAGGATGATTTCTCCCGAATTTCTCTATCGCTATCTAAAGTACATTGTATCCTCTCCAACTTGTCCCTGTTTTCTTTAATTATTTTCCCTTGTTCTTTTAGTGTTTCCATTAGCAGTTCTTCCTTTCCTACTCTGTTATTCGCTTCTTCCGGCACACCTTTTGTTTCCAGTTTTGACTCTTTCTCTCCTCTTTCTCTTTCAGCCTCACTCTCCTTGACGAGCTGATATAACCTTTCCAACTCCTTCTTTAACTCTACTTTAATATCGCTCCTCAGGTTTCTTGAGCTTTCCAGCTGTGTTTTGGCTCGTACAAGGCAAGCCCTTGCTTCAGCTGTTCGAGTTTTTTCCTTAACTGCCTCATTTTGGGGAACTTTTTGTACTAATATTTTTCTTTTTACTTCAGGTGCTGTTGGAGTAATCTTTTCAGGAGTAACTAGTTTCCCCTGAGCATTTGGCTTTCCTGACTCCCACTCACCGATACTTCGACGTACACCAGTAGCCACTTCAGGCTTTGGTTCGTCGGCAGCTGCGGCCTTGCTGGGCGGTGTCACGGTTTTAGCAGGAGTTCTAAACCCAAACATCTTAATGTCAAGAAAGACGCGTCAAGTTGTATTTTAATGATTAATAAATAAAAATAAATAAAAATAATTTAATAATTAAATAATTAAATGTAGGTTAAAATTGTATATAGTGTAAATTATTTGTAAAATTATTTGTAAAATAGTAATAAAATAGTAATAAGATAATAGTATGAGACGAGCAGGTGTATAGAGCCTGTCACGTTTGTCAAAATTGATTTTATTATGAATAAAGCTGTATAACCTAATTTTATTTGTCTATAAATTAAAATAAAAGCCAGGTCTAGATTGCCTGGTGATTCTTTGGTCAGATAAAAGTGTCACTTAACAAATATAAATTATTTACAGTCAGTGTTTTGCCTCACCGGTGTATAAAGCCGAGTGAGACTGGTCCTTAAACTAAACTTAAAGTAAAACCAAACCTTAAAACTATTAAAAAAGCAGGTTCAATATGCAGCAAAGCAATAATAACTGAATATAAAGTTAAAATTTATATTCGGTTGCCTTATCGGTATATATTGTCAGTAAAACTGCACTTAAAAACTAAAACCTAACTTAAAAAATATATTTATCCCACCAATGTATGGACCCTAGTTGAGGTGTCTAGTCACTACAGGGAGGGTGGGCGGGGATTTTTTGACTTTCTATCAAACGGATTTTAACAAATGAGGTGTCCAGAGAAAGGGCTCGACCAGCCCAATCCAGATAAGTATAAATTTTGAAAATAGGATGTAGGGTTGCCAAATAAAAATTTAAAATGTAAAATTTTTATATAGAAATGTCAAAATTCTTCCTTTTTCAGGTGATCGTGATCCAACGGGACGTCGGACGGTGCTAAAACTTCAGTAGGACCTCAGGAGTACGTCAACGCACAGGTAAGTAATAATTTCAGCAATAATAATGACTCCGAACACTTATAAAAGGACTCTCAATGTTCGTTTCTATAGCGAAAAACAGAATA